>CM028131.1:508215000-509415000 GCA_016271365.2 Neoceratodus forsteri | reverse complement strand
TCACCAATTTTAATACCTAACCCTGAGGAGTTCCATGATAAAATTTTAAATGCAACATTATCCAAGGCTGTATCAATGGAGCCTTTTCTGTAATGATCCTCCCTTGAACGTGGTCTCCCCAGAGAACTATCCTGTTTGGTTTGTCATTTTTCTACATTTGTTAAGATCTCATACTTATTTGAGGTCTCAATCAGATATTCCTATTACTTCGATTTTATAGTGGTTGTAACATAATCAGTCTGAGCAAAAGCATCCTCGTTTTCAACAAATAAGTGGATACCAAGTTGGTTCAAAATGCACTGTTTCAGTATTAGATCCTTAATTAAGGGAGCTTGGTTTACAAAGAACCATATTTGGCCGTCCCGCTCTACCCTTATAGTTGTCCCAATATTATGGCTACTTATGTGTATATTTAAACAAATATTCAAAAAAACAATAAGTTTGCTTCTTAGGTTATACTTAGATTAATTTAAGAATTGTTTCAGCCCCAAAATGGAGACCATGACCCCCCTTCTGTTACAGTCATGACACTTTTGTTTCAAATAAAATTCTGGGAATTTAATGGAGTGACCTCTCCCTCTATAATACCCATGTCTTCCAATTTTTTTTTGCCCCATGAGCTATGGCTTTTAGGGTGTAGAATTGTTCAGTCACCACCAGGACCAACTCGAATTCCTGTAATGGTCTGATAATACTAATTGAATCTTTCAGGACAAAACAACCATTTAATAAGGAAGACAATAATGCAGATAAATTCATTAGGCTTTCTTAAATTTCATTTGGCATAAAAGTGACTCCAAAGAGGGGCACTGCAAAATCTGAACATAATGTTTTTGCTAAAAAGAGGTCAAAGTTGTCATTCTGATTGAATAATTTTTCTCCATTTTTTAAACACTCACTATTAGCTAAGACTGTCTCTTTCAAAGGCTCAGTATTAGTGGAACCTGTTCTTCCACCTTCTGAATCCTTATCAATATTATTTCTCTGGGTTTTAATATTAGGCCCTTTCAAAGTTGTGTCAAGTTTTTGTTTTCCAAGTTTGTTTCTAGTCAGAAGTTTGTCATTCTTCGTCCTCTTTGTCCTCAATGTGTTCCCATTTTTATCTTTAGCCTTCTTGTTTTTTTTATTTTTGAATAAGTAATACAAATGACCTTGTTCTTTTCTACTGAGACTTCGTTAATTAATTTTGCCTCCCTGATCTTTGATCTTTCCTTTATTTTATAAGAGGAAATGGAGTATCCAGGTCTACTTCAGTTTTATTGCATTTTAAATTTTTATTTAATGAGCTGGTCTTCTTTAAGCTTTCACCATTACTGGTGAGTGCTTCCTGTAGTATTCCTTTTTTCCACAGGAATGTGTGATTTTGTGCTAATTCCCTGCAGATGCTGGTATCTCTTAGTTCAACAGCAGGAAGCATGATGCATTCTGACTCAAGATTTAAAGAGCTATGATCACTCATTAAAGAGTCCATAGAGGCTACAGTCTTGAGAGTCCCTGTTTATGATAAGAAGTTTGATGAGTCATCAACAGTAAGGGAAGGAAAGTTACATGGCTGCTTAACAGTTTGATGTAGTTTATTATAAGGGGAGTGGGGATCTGATTCATTATTCTGTGAGTTTGGTTTAACCATCCTGACTTCCCTTCTAGTACCTGTTGCCTCCAGTTTAATCCTATTTTCTAAACACACCCCTTTAATAAATGATATGTCATGCTTAAACTCAGTTAATTATTTAAACATCAAGATGTTGGCTTTAACTGGATCACAAAAGACTGCAAGTAGCTCTTTCAAAATACCTTCTAAGTTCTTGTAAGCAGAGTATTCCTGTTTCTCTGGGATAATTGTCCAGGAATTAGTACTGTTGTTCCTGGACACATTTCCCCTATGGTCATTGAGAATTCTCACACTTTCACATCCCCTATTGTCTGGGATACTATTTGTCCCCAAAGTGTGATCATGCCTATTAGTTTGCAGTAAGTTTAACTCGATGCTTTTATCATGGCAGGGGGTTTCCTTATGATACTCACATTTTTCTTGAGAAGTCTGACTTGTTTTTATATCTAATCCAATACCCTCATCAATGATCTTCTCCCTATGTATGGATTCTTTCATGTTCCAGACTTCCATGTCCAAGACTGAAAGACTGTGAAATATTTTAGTAAAATCTATCTTAGGGTTTCTGTTAACCCCTTCATTGAGTCCTCTATATTTGGATTGGTCCGGAGAATCATCTTTACACCATTGGGTATCAGTCTGGACAGGGCTAAGTGGTACATTCATTATGACCTTCATATTTTCTTTTAATTTACAATTCTTCTTTTCAATACTACTTAGGGTGAACCCTGAAGCTGAAGCACCAAAAAATGTTTGAATATCTCCATTTTGAAGAACCAGATTAGGAGCAGAAACCAACTGGACAATATTATTGTCATTAAGGGTTTTCTCTATTAAGTTTTTACTGTTCTTGAACTTACATAGAAACATAGAAATTGACAGCAGATAAGGACCGCAAGGCCCATCCAGTCTGCCCATTTCTTTTTCTACCTTATAAATGTGCCATCGTCCTTTGCTGTCTTACCCCTTCCCTTTTTGTTATATCTTTGTAAGTTCAAGCCAGGCTGTTTCATAGTCAAATGTTTTAGAGATAGAGGCCTCTTGTTCTGAACACCCCCCCTCCCCATTCTGTTCTGGATAACAGAAACTCTTACTAATAGAACAATTTGAAGATCCCTGGACTTTACTTCTTGTTGTGGCAGGCATGATTATTTAAAATCAGTGTTCTAATCTGTTATTCACAACAGATATTATTAATCTGTAAAAAATGGAGCAAAAATAAAAAATAAAAAAATAAATCAGTGGCCTCAAATCAAGTTGTTAGTACAGGGTGCTAATATCTGCCACCCAGTGACAGCCTATAGTCAGCTTAAAACAAAACCAAAAAACATAAAAAGACCTAGCGAGTCAGGATGCACCAAGTAACAGACGTCCTACCCAGTCCAATTATAGCTTACTGTGGCCTACTTCAGTAATTTTAATAATACTATTTATACAAAATACAGAGAGGAAAGGACCAAATAGTTTGTTAGTAGCTACTATAGTTTATCAGGGTGCAGTATCCGGCACATATACTGTCACATATACTGTTTAATTATTTCAGAGCTTCAGTATTTGTTAAACAAGGGCAAATACAAAATACCAAAGTGCTTACTTATGTCTCCCATATATGAGATTCAGATATGCTTAGTGCACTCGATTTTCAGGTTCCCGTTTTTTCTGGATAATCCAGATTGGGTCTACAATCTCTTCCTGATCTGCAGTTGTCTGCAGTTATCTGATACCAAAATATTAACCTTAAAACTTCCCCAAAACTCCCCACAAATGAATGGAATACAAGTAGGACACGGATACGTGTGCGGAGTATAAAGCCAGTTTTTGTACCATGGCAAATTACAACCAGTCTGCAGAAGTCGACTGTACAATAAGGCAGTAAAGTCCATACAGCAATATAGCAATAAGTCATTAAATAGAACAAAATAAAAACGATGAACCAGGGCCAAGGCCAGATATTAAAAACAACAGAAAATACTGCTCTTCCACGCCATTCGATCAACCTTCCATCAGTGCTCTGCTCTTTCAACTCATCAGCGCTTGTGTATTTGAACCCCTGACATAACACATGATGAAATTGACAGGTTAACCATGTGAAAAGTGCAAACAAACAAACAAGAATTATTAAAATAATTAATAAAATAAATGATAATATAACCAATCTTATTCTGCAGTGAGTTCTGTCAACCTACCGTCTGCTTCTTGTACCCCATCTCTAACTCTACCTTATGTAGTATATGGTGATGTATGGTAATGGTAATGGGAACAATGTTCAAGTATAACACAAAAAAAAACATTCAATAGAACACTAATGAAACATTAATAAAACACTGATAGAACACAGAGAGATAAGCCAAACACCAATCAGATCTTAAAAAGTATCAGTGCACCAGATTTGGGACAGTCAGTCAGTAGTCAATGCTCCGGTGACTTATGCAGTTTATTTACTGTAGCAGAGTAGCTGAGCAGCTGTGTAGTGCATTGTTTTATCCAGAGCTTTAGACATGGGATTAATCCTGGGTAAGTTGTGTCAAACAGGTAGAAAACTTCCATATACAGTGACTAGCATGACCAAAATGGAAAAAGTAGAGGATAGTTCCAAAGTTCCAGAGAGATTCTGTAATCACCAGCAAACCCGAGTTCCTTCTGGGTTAGTTTCCACAGCTTTCTCTCTCTACCCTCCACAGGGCATCTTGTTCTCTAAAGCCACCGGGGCTCCCTTCCTACCACTGGGACTCCACTCTGACGCTGCTTCTGGGGGAACAAATGAGAGAATGGGGAAACACAGGAACCAGACAGCACTAGAAAGACTGGAAAGTGCAGATAGTTTTAAACCTAGTAAGGCAACGGTGGCATACCTTTTTTAAAATGATACTAAGCTTCTCTCTGCTCCTGCTTATGTGATTCCTCCTCAGTCGCTTAGCATGCAGCCATTTTGGATCCCAGCCAGAAAGTCTTTGAATTGGGTTTCTCTCATCTTGAAGTTTGTGAAGAGCTGTAAAATGACTTGGTGTTACTTTGCAGGTGGTTGCTAGAGGTCCAGGTGTTCCAATCAGGAGAGACCTTCTAGCAGGGTGGGGGTGCAGTCTCCTACCAGGTCTATTAAGAACAAGACTGCTAAAATAATGTATCTTGTTGGATCATCTGACCTGGCTTGCATCACTGAGACCTGGCTGGATGAGAATACTTGCCCAGTTTTGGCATCAGCATTTCCGGCCGGGTACTTGGTGATACACTGCCTGAGGATGGATCATAGGGGCAGGGGTGTTGCCATCTGTTTTAGATTGGAACTGAGCCTAATGGAGGTACCAGTGGGAACTACCAGCTCCTTTGAATGTATCATGGGTAAGGGTGTGGGGTGCAGGATACTTCTCATCTACCATCCACCAGGAGATGGGAATGTTTTCCTGTGGGAAGTCGCGGACTTCATTGTTGACCTGACATTGGGATTCCCCCAAATGGCTGATCCTGGGGGATTTCAGTGCTTGGGTTGATGATGAACTCTTGCAGTTTGGTCAGGACTTCTTCCAGCTAATGAACTTACTGGGCTTCACACAGGTTATTTTCTCATAGATCCATACTGGTGGTCATTCATTGGACTTAGTGTTTCTCCTGGGGATAGAGATATCCGATTTGGTGGTGAAACCAGTCAGGTGGTCTGACCATAATGCCATTGGGTTCAGTTTCGAGGCCACCCCTAGTAGGTCAGCCCCTACAGAGATGGTCAGGTACTCCCCCCTTGAGGGGTGTTTCCCCAGATGGCCTGATGGTGGCACTGGACCTATCGGGTTTACCAAGTGAATGCATGGATCCAGTGGACCTGGTACTGGACTATAATAAGGCAGTGATAGGGGTCCTGTATTCCATTGCTCCTGTTCATATTCACCCCCTCACTCTTTGCCCTAGGTCTCCTTGGTTTGATGAAACTCTGAGGGAGTTGAGAAGAGTGGGACAAAGGCTAGAGAGGTGTTGGTGGAAGTCAGGCCTGGAATGTGACGGACAGATTGTTGGACCACTATGTGGTCTTTCAATCAGCAATTACCCTAATAAGGCAGAATTCCTGTCCAGGGAAATAGCTGCTGCACAGAATTGACTAGCTCAACTTTTCCAGACTATGGACAGATTGTGCGATCCAATCTGTCTTCAGCATGGAAGTGCTTTTTCTCAAGAATGATGTGAGGAGTTTGCTCGATTCTTTTAAGATAAGTCTGCCACAATCAGGTCCAGCATCCGCTTGACCCTCCCCAGTGGGAGTTGTGGTGGTCGGCATGAGATGTCAGACACCCAGTTTGTGTGGTGAGACTTCAGCCTTCCCATGATCAATGACATTGTGATGGTCATCCAGTCATTATGTCCGACCAACTGTAGTTTGGACCCGGGCCCCATACGTCTCCTAGTGGGCTGTGTGGATAAAATCGGTCTGGTCTGAAATAGTCTGGATGTCTTTGGAGAGGGGGATCTTTCCTGATCCTCTGAAGGAGGCCATGGTTCGGCTCTTTCTTAAAAAGTCCTCCTTGGACCGGACTGTCTGGCTAACTACAGGCCTGTCTCTAACCTGCCCTTTGTGCGTAACGTTATCAAGAAGGTGGCTGCATGGCACCTGGATGATCATTTGATCTGCCACAATGTCTATGATTCTCTCCAGTCTGTATTTAGGAAGAGACATAGTACTAAGACAGCCCTTGTCTGGGTACTAAATGACCTCCTAATAGCGAGAGATTGAAGGACCCGTTCCATCTTGGTCTTTCTTGATCTCTCTGCAGCATTTGACACTGTAAACCATAGTGTGCTGCTGGAGTGCCTGCAGTTCATCTGTGGACTATCTGGTAGGTCCTTGGATGGTTTCCATAATCCTTGAGGGTAGGACTCAGAGGGTGGTGTCTGGGATTTTTTCCTCGGCATCACTCCCCCTATCCTGTGGGGTGCCGCAGAGTTCTATTTTGGCACCCATCTTTGCAGTGTACATGCTGCCATTGGAAGTGATTATTAGGTAGTACAGCTTGAGTTTTCATTGCTATGATGATGATACTCAGCTGTACATGTCCTTTGTGCCTGGCCATGATGCTGCTGTTTCGGTTTTTAACAACTGTCTCACTGAAATCCAGGACTGGATGAATGTGAGTTGGCTGCGGTTAAAGCCAGAAAAAACTGAGGTATTGGTTGTGGACCCAGGTCTCCAGGAGGTGGGTTTGTTGGCAGGATCACCTTCAGGTCTATGGCTTGGGGGTGTTCAGCTAACCACCTCAGACTGGGTGCAGAACCTGGGCGTTATGTTTGGTAACTATTTGATACTTAAATCTCAGGTGTCAGCAGTTGTTAAAAACTCTTTTTACCATCTGAGGAATATCACCTGGGTGAAGCACCTGGTTTCTTCCGACGATCTTCCAACCCTGGTCCACGCCTTCATTACCTCCTGCCTTGACTACTGCAACGCCCTCTACCTTGGGTTACCGAGGGTTGATATTTGCCACCTGCAGCTCATGCAGAATGCAGCAGCCAGACTATTGTCTGGTATGTCTAGGACCAGTCATATAACATCTGTGCTCCGCGGACTGCACTGGCTGCCAGTACGGTGGCAGAGCACCTTCAAGGTCGGTTTGCTGACTTATAAGGCCCTACATCACTAGGGACCTGGTTACCTGCAAGATCTCCTTCATCCCTACTGTCTCTTCCACTCTCTCTGATCCATTGACGAGAGATTGCTAGAGATTCCCAGGGTTCATTTAAAGACATCTGGGGCCAGGTCTTTTTAGCTTTATGGCCCCAACCCTGTTGAATTCTCTACCTCATCAGGTGTGAGATTGCCTGACCATCCAAAGCTTTAAAGTGGCTTTGAAGACGTTTCTTTTTAGCCTAGCGTATACTGATTTTTAATGCCACTGTTCTGTGTTTTAACTTTTTGTATTTATGGTTTAATTAATTGTATTTTTTATTTATTGATTTATTTTAATTAATTATGTACAAGTGCCTTGATTTTAGAAAGGAACTTTTTTACAAATAAAGTTTGATTTGATTTGACCAACAGGGTCGGATCAAATGCAGTGGCCCAGAGGACTCCCTGTAAAATAAGGTCAGTGATAAAACAATCAAACAGCAATGCAATATCCCCTCCACAAATGCACGCTGTAGCCAGATTAAACACTGAAAGAACAGAATCTGATTTATTTGGGATAATTTCACAGGAGTGGGGCAGTAAATCTTGCAGATGATTCATTAGTTCTGATCTAGTCAGGTTCAAACAATGCATGCACTAAGAGTCCCACTAGCACAGTCACACACATTCTGGGTACCCAGTTGTTAAGCAGGCTCGCCTGAAGCGTTGCCCAGGGTAGACCAGTGTTGCAGCTGTTGTTGGGGCCCTTAGGATAGAAAAACATAACACGCACTTTAACCCAAATTTGTATTCCAAAGCCAGATGGCTCAGTCCCTTGTAATAACCCAACAATTAATCAGATGGCATATAGAGACTGAGCTTTATTGCAGGGAGCTACCCTGTTTGAACTCACTCTACCCAGACCAAATGATGATCCGATGAAGTAAGACCTGTGGAATAAGCTGGAGGTGGAATCCCTCATGGTCCTCATCGAAGATACTGGTCTTCAGGCTGTAGGAGCAACTTAACACTGGCCAAGGAAACATGCAACCTGAATGTTTAGAATTACTCAGCCGCACATTTTGCAAATTTAAGCACTTTTATATACAAACTCTGTCCTTTTCTGCTCCTTTCAGGCAGGATGCAGGCTGATCTTCTTTTCCCAGACTCATGGAACAGATGACCTGTGGCTGTAGAAACAGCAGCTACCCAGGCTGGAACAATTTGGATCCACGGACTAATGGCTGAAAAAGTCTAGGCCAGGCAGGCCTAACCCCTGAGAGCTGGCAAGCTCTTCAGAGGCACACTTGCACTAGCTCTTGGGCTGTCTCCCAAAATCTGACCTTTATCAATAGTTGCACCTTTTATATGGGGCAGAGTTCCAACAATCCCATTGGCTGCCAAAGCTGTCTCAAACAGTCCCCAGATGGTAATTGGCTTGTGTTTTTGTGCCTAGAAATTATCCCAGTCAATTCCCCGTAAATCTCTGGCACAGTCCCAGGAGCCCCTTTGATTAATCCTGGCTCCTGATTGGAGGAAAGGCACAAAAATGGTGGCTGCAGTTTAAGCTCAAGCAGTCTAAATCAAGTTCCCCCACACGTAAAGTTCTGGTGCAGCCAGGAGCAATATTATTGTTTAGCAACATTCCCCACTGTCTTATAGCCCCAATAGTTCTCTCTTGAAGGAGTCCACTTGTAATAAAATAAACAGTACCCTTAGGGAGTCACTGCTCCTGTAACACACTGCCCTTAGGAACGCACTGCACAGTTCATGAATATTAATAAGGGCTTCCTTCTGCCCTGGCATCTGCCCCTTGACCTTTCTCTTCTGGTGCACCAGCGGCAGCGCTTTAGGCAACTGTCGATTTATTTATTTAAAATATTCTTCTTTGCTTGTTTTTGGTCCCCAGTGCCTATTTTAAACTCAGGCATGGCATTGGGAACCAGAGAAATCACCCGCATAGCTTTTGACTGCAATTACGGTCCAATGCGCAGGGAGCCTACATGAACGTGAGAGCAGCAGCTGAAAAACATGGCAGCCACTTGCAAGATGGATTTGCAATCCTCATAGGGCTCATTTAGCAGAGGGACACTGGAGAAAATGGCAAAGTGCCACAGAGGATCAGGGGGACACCAGGAGACAGTGGGAGACACCCGGAGGCATAACAGGTAAGCCCCCCCAAATGGGGGAGGGAGTTACACTAGGATTCACAAACTCACTTGTATTTTTCACATTGGGCAGTACTTATCTGCCACAGTGGAATGAACCCACTGTTAGTGGGGGGGGAAAGATATTGCTGCTTTTTGCGGGGGGGGGCAAGATATTGATGCAGTTTTCCACATTGTGGGTAACTTGACTCAACTCTGTCTCTAACTATATTTGGCTCTTTGTATACAATACTGGGTCCACTTTCTACAAAGAGTCTGAGGTTGGTGTCAGTGCTAAGAACGCCCCAGTTCCTCTTGATTATATCACTCACTTGGGTCATCCTACATGATCTCAAACACACACTGGTCCCCAAATGTATCTCTTGCCCTCTGTTTTGGTATTAATGCACTTGCCCTGGGTATCCTAATCACTTCCTCTACTGACTTCAGAATCACTTCTGAACTATACCCCCATTCTTAAAAATTAGCCAATTATTTCTTTTCTTCACAAACTCCTCTTGACTGCTGTAATTTCTCAGTGTTTGAATAATCTAACCCTTCTAAACATTGATTGTCACATGTGGAGGGTGACAGTTACTTGCAAGTATTAAACTGTTCCAATCTGTGGCTTTAGTATATAGAGTTGCTTCAACATTCTTATTTTCAGATATAAACATGAGTAAGTTGAGGAATACAATCTGTTTTTTATCCACAGTGACCTTAAACTGGAGATTAGGATTAGTGTTCTCCAACCAATGTACAAACTGACCAAACTGAGTGTCTGTACCCTTTCATATTATTAAAATGCCTATAGTAATTTCCTTAAAAGAGGAACATGTTGCACTATAGCACCAATCTAGTTAGAGGTACCAAGAAGTCTGTGGGGAGACTCAAATCCATTCTTTGATCCAGGAAGTGTGATATGGCATCTAGTCCACACTGATGTGGAATATTCATATATAGGCTTTCCACATCCAGGGCGGCACAGATCCAACCATCCTCCGTCACTAAGTTCTCCACAATATTTTATAACTTCAAGGGAGTCCTTTGTACAGTATATGATGGAAAGGACTTCATAAATGGCTGCAGAAAGCCATCTACATAGCTGGAAAAGTGCTCCATGTCCCCACCCAGTGTCCGATATTATGGGTATACCAAGTGTTTTACTGATCTCTTTGTGAATCTTTGGGAGCATATGAATGGTAGGAACCACAGGATATTCCACCGTAAGTGCCCTATGTGCCAAGTCTGAGATGTAACTATGTATTACTCCCATTTGCAAAACACTGTCAACTTTTGATTTGTGTATTTTGATGTTGTTACATTGAGTTTGCTCATAAAATGGTTTATCCCCCAATTGCTGCTCAATTTTGGTTACATATTGGGGTGTGTCCATCACCAATACCCCCCCCCACCACAGCTTTATCTGCATGCTTGATATTGATGGACATGTCCTCTGATAGAGTCTTTAGGGCTGACTACTCTGTCCTTATATAGTTATAATGCCTTCTCTCATGGGGTTAGACATCAAACACAGAATGGTCTAGCTCATATTTTTGGAAATAAAAGTCATGGCTGCACAACTCCCTGGTGGATAGAAAGTCTATTTAAGGCTTAAGGTACTATTACTTTGCACATCAGGTGCTATTGTTCCATGACCACCACACTTTTTTCTCAGTGGATTGTTTTAGTGCTTATCTTCTTGCAAAATGATTTCTGTCTACCACTGTCTGAAAATAGTTAATGTCCGTTGTCATTGCAAATTAAAGTCCTTTGTAAGTATGTATTCTTATTCTGGACTTAGAGGACTTTGTGATATATGTATTACTGATGTTATTTCCAGGTGTTTATTCCCCCCCCTTGTTAGCTGTTATTGTTTGATCTTTGTCCGTTGCATCTGCTATGACCCCCCCCCCCACACACACACACATATCTACCTTCTGTCTGACTGTAAGATTGCTGGAATTGAGTCTTCCTTTTGCTGCATCCCAAATGCTTTTGTCACTGCTCCTTGTCGGGGGGGGGGGACTCTCTAATAAACTTTTTTTTTCGGTCTTTTTTAACAGGGTAAGGCCCACTAGGCACAAGTGCCTGTTTCAAGGAGCAACCCAGGAGCACTGGGGTGGTTAAGTAACTTGCTCAGAGTCACACAGTATGCAGGTATACAACTTGATACCAAACTTTCATTCTCACTTGGGCCCATCATGTAGTCCATAAAATTATTAGTGGTTTGTTATTCCCTATGATGTTTTAATATTGATTTTGGCTGTGTGTTGGTTTTATCTTGTTCTTGCCAGTTATATACTCTATTGCACCTATAATCATTTTTGTCCCACAAGAATTTCTTGCACTTGACTACTTTTTCTTTTTGTCATAATAAGTGGCCTTTTCATTCAATGTCTTTCTATATTTCTCCATCTCCTCCTGTGTAGTCAAAGATTTTAGGACCTCCTCCATGCTCTTGATTTCCCTTGAAGCTGCTTCCCATAATGGTACCACTCTTTTTAATATCAACTAATAGCTAGACACTAAAGGAACCACTACTATATCTTCTCATCCGTGCAGCATGCAACTCCCCAGCCCCCAAAGAGAGATAATTATTAGTGTGTCTGGTATCATTAAACTTCTATTAATGCCACTGTAAATTCTCATATTATTTTATCACAAAACTCAGTATACACACCAATAAGCATACAATTCTCCCTCTTCTAAACCTGCAGCCATTATCTCAGGCAATGAAGCCACCTCTCCTTACCTCCTCAAGTAGAGACATATATTTCTCCCTGTGTGAAATACTCTGAGTAGGCAAGGTAAGGTAGTTTTATTTATAGAGCAGCCCATCTCAGAGGCATTGGGTGCTGCTTATCAATCCATAAAGCACGATCAGCAAGCAAAACTTAAAAGCAGCATTCAGTACACAGCCAAAACACATAATTACAGGCATTAAAAGTCATGGGGAATTGATACATTTACAAGGCGATAGAAGATGGAGTACTGGACGGGTGGGACGAGACTTAGCACTACAAAAGAGGAACAGGATCTAGGAGTTGTCATCAGTAACTCCCTTAAACAAACAAACTAGTGCAAACGAAGCATATATTAAGGCTAACAAGATGCTATGATGCCTTGGGAGGGGTATTCATAGTAGAAGAAAAGAGGTAATACTTCCCCTATACAGATTCCTGGTGAGGCTTCACCTGGAGTACTGAATCCAGTTCTGGAGCCCTCACCTCAGAAAGGACAGAGATAGGTTGGAAACAGTGCAGCGCAGAGTAATAAAAATGATTCAGGACCAGCAGGGCAGATCCTATAAAGAGTGCCTCAAGGCCCTAAATATATACTCACATGAAACCAGAAGGAAGAGGGGAAATATGATAGATACCTTCAAGTTCCTTAAAGGAATTAACAAGGTAAACTGCGGGGAATTATTTACCCTGAACGCCAACTTGAGGTCCCATGGTCGCGAACGGAAATTAAGAAGAGGGAGGTTCAGGAGGGTCATGAGGAACTACTTCTTTATAGAAAGGATAGTGGAACCCTGAAACAGTTAGTCAGCTGAGTTGGTAGGTGCGAACACGGTCAGGGGATTCAAGCAGGCATGGGATAGAATGAAGGGAATAGAGGTCATGCAGGGTGACAAGACCAGGGAGGAGAATGGGGCTAGGACAGGGAGAGTTAATACCCTGCAGGAACAATCGGTTCCAGGGAATGTTCCAGGGATTATATGGAATATGGGCAGACAGGATGGACCGCTGGCCTTTTTCTGCTGTCATGGTATATGTTTCTATGTTTTAAAACCTTCTTAATGGCCTCCACTGAGGAGTTACAACAGATATACAGTATGGCAGCAAGGAGTTCCACTCCTTAGGTATGGCATCCCCAAAGGCAATGATTTCAGACAGGGCTTATTGGACTTCCAGCAGATTCTACCCAGCAGAGCGGAGATGGTGACATGGTGTATATGGTTGCTGGTGGTCTTTAATGCAGCCAAGACTTAATTTGTGCAGGACCTTGAAAATCATCAAGTAAACCTTGAGGCTGGTATGTCGTCTAACAGGATGCCAATGCAGACTCTGCCACATAGGCTTATGATGAAAAGTGCTTGTAGTAGAAATCAGCCTAGCTGTGACATTCTGTGCAAGCTGGAGATAACACAGAAAATCTCCAAAAAGATCAACATAAAGATTTTGGGCTGGATATTTAAATGTACAGCTGCTGGTGCATCGATCATTTTTGACTCCATCAACATGAGCCTAGTTGTATGAAATCATAGGAGCCTTATTTACAAAAGCCCCCACATTTGCATGATGGCTAACACTATTTGCAGCAGAAGAAAGGTCTGTCTGCATCTAAATGTGTTGCATGCAGAACATTTTGTCTATGATTTGTCAAGAATCATGTCCAGACAGTGAACACTGTGTTTGAGAGAAGCACTGACTTTTCTTGGAAAATTCCCCCTCCATTATTCTCAGTATTCAAAGTATGTATCAAAAGTTACATACGAACATATGAACATACAAATTTGCCAGCAGAAATAGGCCACCTGGTCTATAAAGTCTGCTCAAATGTGCAGCTAACTGGAAACCTATCATCCTGCCTTGTAACTGCACTATAGAGCTTATGAAAGTTCCATCTGTTAGTCACAGAGAAAAGATCAGACTATTAGTGTTTCGAAGCAGTCAGCCATTAACTTTTACATTTGTGGTCCTTTCTCATTTCCCTTTGGTTAATTGGAAGATTATTTACCTGATGTTAGAAGATGCGATGTGTGGGAGAGCACTCTGCCTTGTCTGTCTTTCCCATACTACATCATCAGCATTGTGATCTCACTGACTGTGACATTGTTTTAGGAACAGCCACTCAGTAGCTGCCATGTCAGTCACCAGTGATGTCATTGCCAGTGAGCTCACAGTACTGATGACGTAGTGGGGAGACTAGAGATAGCTAAGTCAGCTGCCAGGCTGACAACTATTTCACACATCCAATACAATATTATCACATAAAAAGACATTTCTCATAAGCAAAAGGAAAAGGAAAAATGTTTCTCAAATAAAAAGTTACAACTGACTAATTCTTAAAACTTGTATCATTTTCCTGTCTGTTGTGGTTCCACTAGCTCTTTAAAGCTTAGTTTGATATTCTTTCTGTATTAACCACCCTCACCCCCATTTTAAACTGTAACAAATAGAATAGTAGATGGGAGACCGTCTACAACAAAGCTGTGTTTCCATTGAGATGGCTGATGACCTCATACTGTAGAGACCTCCAGAGTGAAGCGTCATATTTGTGACTAGCTAGTGCCACATGTTTCTGATGACAGCTTGGTGTTGTACTATTGATCCGACATTAGATCTACGGTACAACACATGTGTGACATTGGTTCGATGGTACAACAAGGTTTTGGCTGTGGCAGAAATCCGTAGACAACAGACAATGTCTATATACAATAAGATCATAATTCAGGATCAGAGGTCAGACATTATGTACTTTTGAACTGCAACATTCCAAGCAAAAGAAAAGACCAGGCACCTTTGCACTACAATGGTAACTCATCAAAATGGTGACTGAAATTGAGCAACTCAAATATGAGCGACTCAGTTTCAGCACTTGTCATGTGAGCTACCCTTACAGGGTATAGAGGGGTGAACAACAAGGTAACTGGAAGAACAGGAGGAGTAATGGAACAGTATGGAAGGTATGTGGGAGGTAGTGCAGTGAGTGGCTGCTGAGCTGGCCATCTGGTGTGGCGGTGTAGTGGTGAGGGTGGCTGGCTACAATGAGGAGGGTACAGGGTTCGGGACTGGGGAGGTACACAGTATTTTGTGTTTTGTCGGCAGGAGTATTTTTTTTTTACAAGTTTCATCCCCACCCCGACATGCACCCCTTGAAGTTGAGAATCTTTAGTAAGGGGGATGCGGGGGGGGGGTGAAGAATTTGTTTTTGCCCACATGTCTTCGCTGGGAGTGTACATCGCAGTTTTGGTTTTTCAGTGATCTACAATTGCTATAATGGTGATCGCTATTTGGCAATTGCTATTATAACATGGAACCCACTACAGTCCTACCCATATCCAACAACTACCCCATTTGAAACATGCAACAGAGTACTCCAACCTTTAGCCATCCCCAAATATGGTAATTTCTTTCCTTTAGTATGATTGGTTTATTTTTCATATTACGAGAAAAGTCACTACTAATCTCAGGTACTTTTGATGGATAAGGTAATAAAGAATATTGGGATAGGTGGTGGTTAGTCGAAAGGTGGGGGATGGAATTGTTAATTTAGAATCTGGATAGAGGTACACATGCTATTGCTGGGAGGTAGTTATAAACAAAATTATAAAATGATATTCAACCCAATTATTTGGCATACCTTATGTCTTTTGTTTATAGAAACCTTTCATATTTGCTGTTTTTCAGATGTACTTTTTGTGAATGTAATAAGGCATTTAATTCGTAAAAAAATACAAATGTATTAAACAAGCTCAACACAACCCCCCAAACACAGAACAGAGAAAAAAAAACAGTGTTGTATTTCAAAAGCCCTTGGCTACATTTGCATGAACTGCATCTGGAAGTCAGACAACCTCAGAACTGGTCTCACTTTTGGGTGCATTTGCCATGATTTGTGACACAGGGAAAGACACATACATCAAAACAGGGGAGTAACTTTTCTGACACAAGCTGCTGTAAAGCAGGGAAACAGTTGCAGAACCATCACATCATTTGACAATTAAAGTTAAATGGTTTGACACACTTTAAAGTAAGAACGAGCAGCCCAAAATGAGAAACTGCCTGATTCCTTCTCTTTGCACATCCAGCCAACTATATTTAGGTCTGTGTAAAACAAAAACTTAAGATTATTTCAGGGTTATTTTACATCCACAGTGTCATCAATTACAGCAGTAAACTGCAGTATTTGAAGGAAGTAATGGTAAAGTATACTATAACAACAGTATTATTCATTTAATTGAAAATTGTCTACTGGGAAAAATGCCCTGAGCCACATCTTATTTCCAGATGCAACTCAGGGGAGAGGGGATCAGAGGAAAACACAGTTATAAGCCATCAGAATTAATAATCATGATAGCATATACAACAAGCATTTGTCAATGCTGAATGTTTGCTTGCTGGTATTAGCATTGGAAATGCAGGAGTTAGACAGATGCAGAGTAGGAATGGCAATGAAGAATTTAACTTCATGCCAACCCCACCTCCATCCTGCAGAGATGGACAGGCATTGGGGTATGCGTTTGGGTTGTCACCCGTAATGTTCATGCCATTTCACCTCACCGTATCCTGCAGACACTGACAAGTGTTGAGGTGTGCCTTGGAGTGTTCGGCTTTACAGTCACCCCACTCCATAAGGACATATGCTGAACTGGGTGCAGTATAGAACAGGGTGAACTCTGGGTCTGAAGAGTCCAAGGCACAGCTTGATGCCTGTCAGTGGCTGTAGGTGGGGTGGGTGGGGTTGGAATGGCTTGAGCATTATAGTCAGCAATCCAAAGGTACACTCCTGATGCCTGTCAGTCTGTACAGGGTGGGACATTATGGTTAGGAACTGTAATGCCCCGGGCATTTGTTGGTATTTGCAGTACAAATTTTCAACATGGCCATTTTGTGGCCTCCATCTCATGAAAGCATTTGCGACTTCTTCTCATGAACATTGGCACTGTGATTTTGTCAATATGTCCCAAAATTTGAGTTTCCACAGCAACCGTGCCATTGTGCACCAGATTTACGAAAACACAGATCGGGCAGGATGTGAAGAATGACAGCTGTAACATTCATAGGGAGGTGTGAAGAGATGGCAATGTTGAAAATCTGTAGTGAAAATATTAAAAATGCTCAAACTTCCGAGTGTACATGGAAACTGTGCAACGCATGCTTGTAACACAGTCATTTAGTGGAATTATTTCACCAGATATTCAACTGAGGCATTTTGTGACCTCTGCTCATGAACACTGTCACCATGATTTTCTTAATCTGCCCTGAACATGGATTTCCCACAGCAACTGTGGTATTCTGTGCCAGATGTGTAAATGCATTTTTCTGGCAGGATGTTGAAAATGACAGCTGTACTGTTCATAATGAGGTCTGAAAAAATGCCAATGTTGAAAATCTGGAATGAAAATACTACAAATTTGCGAAGCTACGAGAGTGCATGGAAACTGCACAATGCACGCTTATAACAGAGTCATTTTATGGACATTTGTCACCAAATTTTCAACATAGTCTTTTTAGGACCTCTGATCATGAACAGAGTCACTGTGATTTTACATATGAACATACATATGAACATACGAATCTGCCAGGAGAACACACCAATAGGTCTATGTAGGTCTGCCCAATTGTGCAGCTAGCACCCTAGATTCCAGCTGCCCCAGCCTCCTCCCCCTCAGTTCCTCCCCACTTGTCCAAGCCCCTGCCCTCCTACTCTTCTTGTTTTATCCCACTCCTCCTTAAAGCTATTGACTGTCCTACATGTTACTGCCCCCTCTGGCAGCACATTCCAACTAGACACCACTCTCTCAGAGAAGTAGTGCCTCTTCATTTCCCTCTTGAAATGTCCCCCTTCCAACCTTAGTCCATGCCCCCTCATCTCTCGTCCACTTCTCAGTTTAAACACCCCCTCGGTGATAGGTTTATTTACCCCCTCAGGTCTTTAAAAGCTTCAGTCATATCCCCTATCCCTCCTCTCTTCCAGTGTGTACATGTTCAGCTCCTTCAGCCTAACTTCATATTCCTTTCCTTCCATTCCCTTTAACATTTTTGTTGCCCTCCTTTGCACCCCCTCCAGTAACTTTATATCTCTCATCAAGTATGGCCTCCAGTATTGCAGACAGTACTGTAGGTGTGGTGTGACCAATGATCTCTAGAGAGATAGGATCACATTCCTGTGTCTGGATGAGAACCCCCTTGCGATGCACCCCTGCATCCTGTTTGCTTACCCTGCTGCTCTCCTGCACTGGGCCGAGTTGTTCATGCTCCCAGTTATCAACACCCCTAGGCCCTTCTCCTCCTCTGTGATCCCCAACCAATAGTCCCTCTTCTGGTTTTTAGCCCTGAAGTGGATCACCTTACACTTCTTTGCATTGAATCCTTGCTGCCACTCCACCAACCATGTCTCTAGTTTGGTTAGGTCCCCCTCCAGTTTTTCCCATCCGTCCTCCTCATCCACCACCACACCCAATTTGGTATAATGTGTGAACAGACTAACCCTGCTCCCCACTCCATGTGCTATATCAGAGATAAAGAGCCCAAATAGCACTGGGCCCAGCACTGACCCCTGCAGCACCCTGCTTGTCACTGTTCTGGGTGCCAAGAGCTCCCCAACCACCACCACCCTCTGCACCCTCCCCGTAACCAGTTCTCTATCTATTTAGTCAGACCACCTTCCACCTGTACATCTCCTTCTCCTCACTCTTCTCTTCCTTGGCCTGTGTCCCTTCTCCCTGTTGTCTGAACTCTTTGTCCTCCTTATTCCTACTGGGTGGTGGTGCCTTCTGTATTACACTCAGACCACTCTCCCCGCCCCCTCCCAGGGTTACTATGCCTCCGCCTTTACCTATATCTAGGGGGGTGAGCTCATTAGGCTCCCCTATCGGGACCTTTCTACCAACCTCAGTCTTTTGGCCACCCCCAACTAGGTTAACTCCACCTTAGTAGAGATATACCCCTCTAATCCTGCCTTAATACTCCTCTTCCCTTCCTGCTCAAGTGTACCCTGTCCCCTGCGTACAAGTCACTATTCCCCCAGACCCTACCCCAGTTAGTAACTAACCCATAATTTTTCAAGTGGCACCAATCCCTCAGCCACTTATTGAACTCCTTAATCCTACCCTTCCTCACCATGCTTGCACATGGTACCGGGAGTACCACCGAGAATGCCACCAACTCCCCCACCCCTCATACTGCATGCCTGCCTGCCCAAATACCCGAACCTCCCCCTCATCGCTTCCACACTCTCACCCGCCAAGTCATTTGTACCCACATGCAACACTAAATGAGGTTTCTTCCTCCACCTTGCTGCACACTTGAGCAGTGCCTGCCCTGCCCCTCCTGTAGTCAACCTGGGGACAGCTTCAACCCAAATACGGTGGTGTCTTCCCCCCTTCCGCCCCATCTCACCCCTTTCAGTATAGAATCTCCCAGGATGAGTACCCCCCTGTCCCTTACCCCCTTTCCCTTCTAATGCCCCTTCCAACACCCCAGTATTCATTCTTCCCTGCCTTTTACCCCTGCCAGCTGCACCCTCTGTGACTTCTGTATCTGTACCCCCTACTTCTGCCTCACCCCTTTTCTCTGCCTTATTCCTCTCATCCCCCTTGAACCCCTTCCCAGCCTGACTACTTCCTACTGGGCTTCCCATATCTACCTCCCCTCCTCCCCTGCTGATTTCCAACTCCTCTCCCACCCCGCTGTTGATTTAGAGCCCCATTCCTTCTACCCCGATAGGGATGCCCCCATCCTTCCCCTTTCCTGTAGCCTTCTATCCTCCAGTCACCACTCCTCCTTCCATACTAGTCCCCCTTCTACCATTTCATCCTCACTATCTCTTCCCCTACCTGTTGCCATCCCTCTCATGCCCCGCTTGTCCTCCCCCCTTCAGTATGTTCCTGCTCTCCCTCTCTCTCTCATAGCAGACGCTTGAATCTATTCCTAGTCGATACCCCCTCCTACATCTCTTCCCCCTATTGGTTCCCCCCTCCTACTTATTCCCCTCTATGCCACTCCGGTCACACCCCTGTTCCCTCCCTACCTGCAGCCATCTGCTCTCTCCCCTGGTACTCCTTGTGGTCTCTTCCTCCCCCATCAGGAAGTCCCCCCTCGTCTCAGGCACCCCCTCCCTTCTCCTCTCTTTTCTGCTAGTGCCTCTGATACTGGGGTCAGTTTCAGTCCCTAGTTGTTCTTGCTCCATCTCCCCTTGCCATCCCCTATTCTCCACCCCAGCCAGGATGCCTACCATACCCATCTGCCCTGCCACTTAGACTCCTCCCTAACCTCCACAGTTCCTCCCTCAAACTAGTCAGTCATCTACAGACCATACACCCCTCCATCGTCCAAGCCCAGTCCAGGATCATGTCTCTTGATATGTGGCACCTGCCCCATTTTGGCCCCCCACCTTATGTTACGGGCTCTTACTCCCAGGTTCTGTATCCTACTACAACTGTTAGGCCCCTATTTACTCAAATTCCTGCCCCCCCCCACACTAGTCCCCTACTGCCCCCTTGCCAACCGTGTTAATTCAGTCTCAAATCTCACCCATTAGATGCTATATTACTAAAGCCTCCTTGCCCGTTTTTTACCCCTCAGCTACCATACTTTTTGTTCTCAGCTCTCATATAGTTTCACTTAGCCCAGTTAGAAATCCAATTGCATGCCACGTATTACTCACCTCAGTTACAGAAATAAACAGAACAAATAAATATGTATTACTACTGCAATCATAACAGTATAGCTCAATACTTAGATCAGTTAGAGAAATAAACAGAACAACTAAATCTGTATAATTACAGCAATACTAAAAGTATCCAATCATTGCGTTGTCTCCACCCCAGAGTCCCTGCAGTAATACAGGACCACAGAGGACACTGAGTGGGAGGGTGGGCAACTCTAAAATTCTGGCAGAGCTCCATTGACCTCGCTCACTCCCCCTCTCTCACTTGCTCATTCTGTTTCTCACGGCAACCACCCCAGGTAGTCCCCCACCACCCCGCTCCCACCCCTACCCCAACCACTGGTGGGTGGACTAGCACAGCCCTCCACTCTTCACTATGAGCTGGTCGCCTACTGAACTACGATGAATGAGCACATACCTGAGTGCAGGGTACATGCTGATTCATCAGCGGTTCAGTCGGGTGGCCAGCCATGACAGAGAGTGGAGGGCTGTGCTGGTCGCCTACTAACAGTTGGGATGGGGTGGGAGCAGGGTGGTGGGGGACTACCTGGGGTGGTTGGGGGGTCCACTAGACACCAGGGAGTTCTCACTCATTAATGCTTACTGTGACAGATTGGAGGGTGGCTGCTCGGCGATCGGTGATGGGGGGACACTACGGTGTACTACAGGGTAGTGGACTGCTGTCAGTGGGACATGGCAGCTGGGATGGGGGACACACTAGCAACCAGGGGCAGTACCTCATACTGCCTGCTTGCAATATTCTGGGTGGCAATATTATGTACATGCCGACATTGTCGGCTGTGATGATTTCCCGGCTTTGTAATTTGCCGCACTGTTTAGGACACGATGTTACTGGCCGGAGCCAATGTAACAGCCAAATTCGCAAGGGAACTCTACTGCACCATACAAGATGGCTTCTTACTCCAAAAACAACTGTTTCAATACAGGGAGTGCTCCTATGCTCCTCTTGTGCCCGTTTTGCTGTAGTCTCGCGAGAGGATGTCATAATGTTATGACGTCACACTCACGCCATCGCGCATGTGCAAACTGACTGACTTGCAGTCAAATACTGTCTCCTAATGGAAACAGAGTCTTAACAGCAAAATGAGCACTCGTCTATTGCCACAAGGTTTCTAAATGTGTTGAAGAAAGGTTACTGCTACTATATATATAGTGGCACAGAAAAATGTTTTCTTTACACTTACTATATAAACAAAAAATATGCAGTAAATAAACAAATGAATGGTTCTTTTGAAGGTCTTTAACCAAACCTTTACTAGGTTCCATTAACATATGCCATAAAAATAATAAACAGGAAGTGGTGGCATAAGTGTATATAAATCAAGAGCTACACAGTTCAATTATATAACTACAGAATTCTTAGGTACTACCACAATACAGGTTCATCATCTTAAATGTATTATAACAGAGATCGCTGTATTGACTTTATATATATATTTATTCAGACCTGAAAGGTAGTAGAACCTAATCCCATGGGCAAAGTGGGCCAAATTAGTATATCTTTAATCCATTTTATAAATTCTATAGGTAGAATTGAACTCCCTATGTTATTGAATAATATAAAAAAAGGTTTAATACCCAAAATATCTTTAATTATACTTAACATGGAGATCAAAAGGTCAAGTTTACCTAAAGATTAAATAAATTATTTATAGCAAAAACATATGTATATGTATATGTGTGTGTGTGTGTGTATATACATACATATACCAATTACAAACTTATATGAATGACCAATGTATGTTAATAGATTTAATGAATAAAGGTCTAGATGTACATTACCCTATAGGGAGGTCAAAAGATCAAGTTTAAAAAAAAAATAAGTAATATATGGCCTATAAGTGTATATATCACACAAATGTATATAAAAAAATGATTAAAAGGTCGACTTTACCCAAAAGAAAGGTCTAACTACCAAAAATTATAGTAACAATTACAATTGTGTAAATGTTGAAAAAACAGACAATAGATAGTTTTATTCTAAGTGCAAATCTGCCAATTGGCTTCATTATTCATCCCAATACTTCCATCCAGAGTATGCATATAGAAAATCCATCTAAATTTTGCAGCTAATAATGCATCCATAAGGTTCCTTCCTCTTGGGGGAACAGAAACTTGCTCCGTACCTCAAAATCTGAGTGAAGCCCCTGAATGTGCTGCTTCATTAAAATGTCTAGCTACTGGTGAATGTTCAACATGGTTCCTGATATCTCCTTTATGTTCCTGTATTCTGTGTCTTACTTCACGGCTCGTTTGGCCAATATAGATCTTATCACAGGGGCACTGAATCAGGTACACCACAGCTTCAGTATTACAAGAGATGTGCTGTTTAATATTGAATCTTTCCTGTGTGTGGGGATGTATATATGTCTGTTTTTTTGATGTGTAATTACAAATACTATATCTGCTACAAGGGACCATACCAGGCATTAAGGGACTCAACAGTAACTGCGTCCCAGGTGTCTCAGATCTTTTGAATTGTGAATGTACCAAGGTATCCTACAGGTTCTTTAATTTTTAGCAGCTATAATGGGCTTGTTCTGTAAAGATGGTATAGGCTCATTATCAGTCTGAACCAGATACCAGTGTTTGTTCACTATTCTTCTGATAGCTGGCATTTTATGATTAAATTTAGTGGAAAATACTATTCTAGGTAAATCCATCGAATCAGTCTTTGGTTGTAAAAGCTCTTCTCTATTCTTGTTATCAATTCTATATTGAGCCTGTTGCAACACATTTTGTTTATAGCCCCTTACCTTAAATTTGTGTATCTCCAGTTGTATTTCTTCCTGAGTATTTTCATTCTTACTACAGTTTCATTTAACCTAGGTGAGTTGTGCATATGGGATATTGTTTTTTTAGTTTCAGTTCATGGAAACTTCTCTGGTGTAATAAGGTATTCTTGTCAGTTGGTTTCCTAAAGAGTGAAGTTTCAATATGACAAATTTCATTGATGATAAGAAGATCCAGATATGGTACCTGGTGCATGTCATAGTTCATGAAAAACTTAAGATTTTTGTCCCTTTGGTTCAGTATTTCATAGAAGTCCTGTATCTGTACTATATTACCTGACCAGATCATGAATATATCATCAATAAAGCGCACCCATGTAACTATTTGGTGAAAATATTCATTTTGATTTGTATCATAAATTAATTTTTCTTCAAATGTGGACATATAAGCATTGGCATAAGCTGGGGCCATGGTGGAACCCATCGCTGTGCCCCTATTTTGCTGGTAAAAATCTCCATCAAATTCAAAATAATTTTTGCTAAGTATAATATCAGCCATCTCCTGTAAAATAACTCTTTTAGGCTTACAATTACTTGGTCTTTTATCAAGTATACTGCCTAAACATTCCAATCCTTATTTGTGTTAAATAGATGTATATAGGTCTCCCACATCAAATGTAGTCAGAATACTCTGGGAATACCTGCCTCAGAAACTTGTTGTAATAACCTGGTCATATCAAAGGTGTCTTTGATATATGATCTAGTATTTTCAATTAAAGGCTATAGATGAAAATTAACGTATTTTGACAGCAGTTCAAATACAGAGCCAATGCCCTATACAATTGGCCTACAGGGTGGGTTTGTAAGATCTTGATGTACTTTTGGCAGGCAATAAAAAGTGGCTATTCTAGGAAATTCACTGTATAATAATTCAGCTTCCCATGTTTATAACCACCCCATAGTGATATATTCTTCTATCATACAGCTGATTTCCATTTTGATAGTTTGTGTGGGATCATTAGGCAATAGTGCATACTTATTAGTGTTCCAAAGTAACTTAAGACACATCTCTTTATAGTCTTGCCTATCCTGAATAGAAATACCACCCCCTTTATCAGCATTCGTAATGCCAATCTGAGTATCCTGTTTTAAATTCTCAAGTGCTTGATTTTCAGCATATGTAAGGTTTCTATATGGGGGTCTCAAATCCTCACTTTGATAGAATAGTGCCATAATTTCTTTTTCAACATTTGTGCAAAATGCCTCAGTTCCATGACTTCTTCCAACTGGAGGGTTATATCTAGATTTTATTTGCAGTTTCCATTTTAAATTTTGTTGATAAGTATCTCCTAGTTCTCCAGTTTCCTGACCAAAAAAATGTTTCAATCTCAACCTTCTAAAAAATCTTTGCAAAGCCACTTCTAAATCAAATAGGTTAACAGACTGTGTGTATGCGAATGAAAGGCCCAAGCTTAATACTCTGCTCTCCACATTAGTTAGTGTCCTTTTGCTAAGTTTAAATATAGGAACAGTGTCAATCTCTATGTAGCTCTGCCTTTGCCTGTTACGAAGCGCCTGATGTTCCTTCCACCTTGCCCTCCGCCCCTGTTTCCCCTTCCCCCCTTGCCATCCTCCCCCTGGTGAAACACCCCTCTATTGCTTCCCTGATTTCTTAATTCACATCTTGGTCCTTTAGTCATATCAGTAGAGGTACTAAGTTGCTCTAGATCTGAATGTTGTAAATTCTCACTGTGAGTAGGTATTTGTGCATCCCTTGTGAAGCTACTATCAATGTCAGTGCTATCGTGAGTACATGAATTTTAGGAATGTTGTCTTCTAAATGTTTTATAAGTATATAATCTACCACCCCTATAATCATTGGTGTCATGAAAAAATTTCTTAATTTTTTGTTCTTTTAGTCAATTTTCATAATCCAGTAATTTCTGCTTATTGTCTTCAATAACTTTCTTAAATTCCTCTTCTTGCATTTTAAGTTTGAGAAAATCTTCTGTTTCCTTAATATCCCTTTCCAATGCCTGTCTTTCATCAATGATAGCCTCAATCAAGGCATACATAAAATCAAATGATGCTGTATTATGTATACCACCCTACTTGTTGTCTAATTTTTGGGAATTAATTCCTAGATTTGGTTCAACGCTAATCCTTAGACCCCTAGGTATCCTATTATACTGTAGACACTGCATTAGAGTTAATCCATGCCACTCTAAGCAGCAATTCTTGTGTTTTAAATTTTCAATTCTTTTGTGTTAATTGTTTGGGGGCTTCCCCCATCTGGGTGGATAGATCCCTTTCCCTCCTCATGGTAGTGAAGAGTTTCTTTTTTTATTCATCAGTAAAGGTAGTAAAATGTATAGTGTTTTGTCCACTTGACCCTATATCTGAAAATATATCAGTAACTGGTGTTTCCATGATGCAATTATTATATGTATTGTTTGAAAAATATTTTTTTATAACATTAACTTAACTGGTTAACAACAAAACCACCTAGTGTAGAAGGAACATAATAGGAGGAAAAGATTCCTCCTAGACTAGTTTGATGATATACCAAACTTTTCTAATACATATAATATAGAATAGGTTAATACGGTAACACCAACTTCCACCAGAAATCTTCTTGTCCTCCAAAACAGATCAACAACATGTACTTTCACAATTATAGTGGGAAATGGAGTGTAGTTCTTACTAGAACTTCTTCAGCCCCCCCAAAAGAGGCTCTATAGACAATGTAAAAAAACTGGGAAGGGGGCCCTTTTAAAATTCAAAACAAAACTACCTCTAGTCAGTTCAATCTTGCTTTATTTCATCCCCTACATTTCACCCACAGATTGGGCTTGTTCACTGGGTACTTAAATTCTCAGTTTCTTTTTTCCTTATTGCAATCTAAACAATTATAATATAAACGTATAGGCCATATTTTATTATAAATTAAAAAAAACTTGACCTTTTGACCTCCTTATAGGGTAATATACATCTGGACCTTTATTCATTAAATCTATTAACATACATTGGTCATTCATATAAGTTTGTAATTAGTATATATATATATATATATATATATATATATATATATATATATGTATCACACACACACACACACACACACACACAGACACACACATATATATATATCTATATCTATATATATATATTGTAAAAATAAAAACAAGGCGCTGCATCAGCATGTGGTCTAAAAGCAAAACAAAATGGTTATATTAAATGCACGCTGAAAATAGAAAATAGAGTTAAAAATCTACGTTTTGACCTTAGGTCTTCTTCAGGAAATATCTAAAAGAGAAAAAAAACAAGTTAGTGTAGAGGAGAGGTAAAATGAGAGAGATATGTATGTGGAGAAAGAAGAAGGGGGAGGCTAAGGGAGAAGAAGTGATAAATGGTAAGATTAAGAGAGAATCTGTGAAACGAAAAGGTGATGACGGGAAAGATAAAGCATAATGGGAGAGAAAGAGCTGGGGAAGTTCCCAGGTGAAGACTAATTAACAGGGCCTTGTAAGAAGGCTGAAAGGTGACAAATGTGTGGGAAGGAGATGGAAATGGAGACATATGGTGAAAATGAAAAATTAAGAAGTACAAAAACAAATTGACTTTAGGGAAAAAAAAGGGATGGCTGAAAGATGTTAGTGGAAAATAAGTCTATCATTTAAACCAGAGGGCTGCTGGGAGCCAAGGCAGATGATCAGCTTGTCTTCCATATTTTTCTATATATATATATATATATATATATATTACTTTTTGCAATAAATAATTTATTTAATCTTTAGGTAAACTTGAAATTTGACCTCCATGTTAAGAATAATTAAGGATATTTTGGATACTAAACCTTTTTTATATTATTCAATAACATATGGAATTCAATGCTACCTATAGAATTTATAAAAAGGATTAAAGGTATACTAATCTGGACCACTTTGCCCATGGGATTAGGTTCTGCTACCTTTCAGGTCTGAATATATATAAAGTCAATACAGTGATCTCTGTTATAATACATTTAAAATGATGAACCTGTATTGTGGCAGTACCTAAGAATTCTGTAGTTATTTAATTGAACTGCTTAGCTCTTGATTTATATACACTTATGCCACCACTTCCTGTTTATTATTTTTATGGCATATGTTAATGGAACCTAGTAAAGGCTGAGTTAAAAACATTCAAAAGAACCATTCATTTGTTTATTTTCTACATATTTTTTGTTTATATAGTAAGTGTAAAGAGAACATTTTTCTATACCACTATATTTGTAGGAGCAGTAACCTTTCTTCAACACTTTTAGAAACCTTGTGGCAATAGATGAGTGCCAGTTTTACTGTTAAG
Organism: Neoceratodus forsteri; assembly: GCA_016271365.2. NCBI lineage: Eukaryota > Metazoa > Chordata > Ceratodontiformes > Ceratodontidae > Neoceratodus > Neoceratodus forsteri. The sequence goes on along the minus strand of CM028131.1, from coordinate 509,387,151 downwards.
ACTCTGTTTCCACTAGGAGACAGTATTTGACTGCAAGTCCGACTGCATGCGCAATAGTGCGAGTGTGACGTCATCGCGTTATGATGTCCTGTCATGAGACTACAGCAAAACAGGCAGAAGAGGAGAATAGGAGCACTCCCTGTATTGAAACAGTTGTTTTTGGAGTAAGAAGCCATCTTGTATGGTGCAGTGGAGTTTCCATGTGAATTTGGCTGTTACATTGAACTGAAGTGAGTATCTTTTGGGAACCATCAGTAAAACCTTTTATATTATTATATCTAGTAGCAAACTCCAGTAGTATTGACTAAATAAACAATTTTTTGATGTATTTTACAGAAAAAATTAGTGCATGGGATACAGCCACTGTAGGATAAGGTAGGAGAGTTCTCCAGTAAGAAAGGTGCAGAAGTAATTTACTGTGTTATTAATTATCAATGCAACAGTGTTTCTTCTATAAGTGTTTTATGCTTTGTGTGGTTTGTTTGCAGAACTAATACGACATTTATGGCAAAGAAACTATTTAGAATGTAAGCTGTAAATGTAAGCTGTTTGAAACAGCTAACATAGCCACTCAGGTATGGGGAACAGTTGTGTAAATGAAAATACCCCTATTGGCTCTATTCACTAGCACTAAACATATGTATATGATTATTGTTTTAGATTGCAATAAGAAAAAAAGAAACTGAGAATTTAAGTACCCCATTTACAAGCCCAATCTGTGGATGAAACATAGGGGATGAAATAAAGCAAGATTGAAGTGACTGGAAGTTGTTTTCTTCTGAATTTCACACCATAATTGCAAAAGTACATGTTGTTGATCTGTTTTGGAGGACAAGCAGATTTCTGGTGGAAGTTGGTGTTACAGTATTAACCTATATTATATTATATGTATTAAAAGAGTTTGGTATATCATCAAACTAGTCTAGGAGGAATCTTTTCCTCCTATTCTGTTCCTTCTAGACTAGGTGGCTTTTGTTGTTAACCAGTTAAGTTAATGTTACAAAAAATTATTTTTGGAACAATACACATAATAATTGCATCATGGAAACACCAGTAACTGATACATTTTCAGATATAGGGTCAAGTGGACACAACACTATACATTTTACTACCTTTACTGATGAAGAAAAAAAGAAACTCTTTACTACCATGAGGACAGAAAGGGATCTATAGACCCAGATGGGGGAAGCCCCCAAACAATTAACACAAAAAATGTTAAATTTAAAACACAAGAATAGCCACTTAGAGTTGCATGGATTAACTCTAATGCAATATCTGCAGTATAATAGGATACCTAGGGGTCTAAGGGTTAGCACTGTACCAAATCTAGGAATTAATTCCCCAAAATTAGACAACAAGTGGGATGGTATATGTAATAGAGCACCCTTTGATTTTATGTATGCCTTGATTGAGGCTATCATTAATGAAAGGCAAGCATTGGAAAGGGATATTAAGGAAACAGAAAATTTTCTCAAAATTAAGATGCAAGAAGAGGAATTTAAGAAAATTATTAAAGACATTAAGCAGAAATTACTGGATTATGAAGATAGGCTAAAAGAACAAAAAATTAAGAAATTTATTCATGACACCAATGATTATAGGGGTGGTAGAGCATATACTTATAAAATATTTGGAAGACAATATTTCTACAATTCATATACTCACTATAGCACTGACAGTGATAGTAGCTACACAAGGGATGCACAAAAGCCTACTCACAGTAAGAATTTACAGCATTCAGATCTAGAGCAACCTAGAACCTCTACTGACATGACTAAAGGACCAAGATATGAATTAAGAAATCAGGGAAGCAATAGAGAGGCATTCCACCAGAGTGAAGGATGATGGTGGGAAGGGGAAACAGGGGCAGAGGGCAAGGTGGAAGGAACATCAGGCGCTTTGTACCAGGCAAAGGAAGAGCTACATAGAGGCTAACACTATTCCTATATTTCATCTTAGCAAAAGGACACTAACTAATGTGGAGACCAGAGTATTAAGCTTGGGCCTTTCGTTCACACCCACACTGTCTGTTAACCTATTTGATTTAGAAGTGGATTTTCAAAAATTTTTTTAGAAATTTGAGATTAAAAAGTTTTTTGGTCAGGAAACTGGAGAACCAGGAGACACTTATCAACAAAGTTTAAAACAGAAACTACAAAAAAAATCAAGATATAACGCTACAGTTGGCAGAAGTAATGGAAATGAAGCATTTTGCACAAATGTTGAAAAAGAAATTATGGCACTATTCTCTCATAGTGAAGATTTGAGACCCCCCATATAGAAACCTTACATATGCTGAAAATCGAGCACTTGAGAATTTAAAACAGGATACTCAGATTGTCATTAAGAATGCTGATAAAGGTGGTACTGTTGTTATTCAGGATAGGCAAGACTATAAAGAGATGTGTCTTAAGTTACTTTGGAACACTAATAACTATGAGCTATTGCCTAATGATCCCACACAAACTATCAAAATGGAAATCAGCTGTATGATAGAAGAATATATCACTATGGGGTGGTTATAAACATGGGAAGCTGAATTATTATACAGTGAATTTCCTAGAATAGCCACTTTTTATTGCCTGCCAAAAGTACATCAAGATCTTACAAACCCACTTGGTAGGCCAATTGTATTCGTCATTGGCTCTGTATTTGAACTGCTGTCAAAATATGTTAGTTTTCATCTACAGCCTTTAATTGAAAATAATAGATCATATATCAAAGACACCTCTGATATGGTCAGGTTATTACAACAAGTTTCTGAGGCAGGTATTCCCAAACAGAGTATTCTGACTACATTTGATGTGGTAGAACTATATACATCTATTCCACACAAACAAGGATTGCAATGTTTAGGCAGTATACTTGATAAAATACCTAGTAACTGTGCACCTAAAACAGTTATTTTACAGGAGGTGGTTGATATTATACTTAGCAAAAATTATTTTGAATTTGATGGAGATTTTTACCAGCAAAATTGGTGTACAGAGAAGGGTTCCACCATGGCCAAAGTCTATGCCAATGCTTATATGTCCACATTTGAAGAAAAATTAATTTATGATACAAATCAAAATGAATATTTTCACCAAATAGTTACATGGGTGTGCTATATTGATGATATATTCATGATCTGGTCAGGTAATATAGTACAGTTACAGGTCTTCTATGAAATACTGAACCAAAGGGACAAAGAACTTAAGATTGACATGAACTATCATATGCACCACATACCATATCTGGATCTTCTTATCATCAATGAAAATTGTCATATTGAAACTTCACTCTTTAGGAAACCTACCGACAGGAATACTTTATTACACCAGAGAAGTTTCCATGAACTGCAACTAAAAAACAGTATCCCATATGCACAACTCACCTGGGTTAAACAAAACTGTAGTAAGAATGAAGATACTCAGCAAGAAATACAACAGATGATACACAAATTTAAGGCAAGGGGCTATAAACAACATGTGCTGCAACAGGCTCAATATAGAATTGATAACAAGAATAGAGAAGAGCTTTTACAACCAAAGACTGATTCAGTGGAAATACTTAGGATAGTATTTTCCACTAAGTTTAATCATAAAATGCCAGATATCAGAAGAATAGTGAACAAACACTGGTATCTGGGTCAGACTGATAATGAGCATATACCACCTTTACATAACAGGCCCATAATAGTTGCTAAAAACATAAAGAACCTGCAGGACACCTTGGTACATTCACAATTCAAACCAACTGAGACACCTAGGACGCAGATACTGTTGGGTCCCTTAATGCCTGGTATGGTCTCTTGTGGCAGATGTAGCATTTGTATCACACATCAAAAAAATAGACATATATACATCCCCATAGACAGGAAAGATTTAATATTAAACAGCACATCTCTTGTAATACTGAAGTTGTGGTGTACTTGATATAGTGCCCCTGTGATAAGATCTATATTGGCCAAATAAGCCGTGAACTAAGACGCAGAATACAGGAACATAAAGGAAACATCAGGAACCATGTGTAACATTCACCAGTAGCTAGACATTTTAATGAAGCAGCACATGCAGGGGCTTCACTCAGATTTTGGGGTATTGAACAAGTGTCTGTTCTCCCGAGAGGAGGGAACCTTAAGGATGCATTATTAGCTGCAGAAATGAGATGGATTTTCTATATGCATACTCTGGATGGAAGTATTGGGATGAATACTGAAGCTAATTGTCGGATTTGCACTTAGGATAAAACTATCTAGTGTCTGTTTTTTCAACATTTTTTCAACATTTACACAATTGTAATTGTTACTATAAATTGTAGTAGATAGACCTTTCTTTTGGGAAAGTCGACCTTTTAATCATGTTTTCATATACATTTGTGTGATATATACCCTTATAGGCCATATATTGCTATATTTTTTTAAAAACTTGACCTTTTGACCTCCCCATAGGATAATGTACATCTGGACCTTTATTCATTAAATCTATTAACATACATTGGTCATTCATATAAGTTGTCATTCATATATGTTTGTAATTGGTTTGTATATGTATGTACACACACACACACACACACAGACATATATATATATATATATATATATATATATACACACACACACACACATATATATATAGTACTTTTGCAGTAAATAATTTATTTAATATTTAGGTAAACTTGACCTTTGACCTCCATGTTAAGTATAATTAATGATATTTTGGATAATAAGCCTTTTTATATTATTTAATAACATAAGAAATTCAATTCTACCTATAGAATTTATAAAATGGATTAAAGATATACTAATTTGGCTCAATTTACCCATGGGATTAGGTTCTACTATCTTTCGGGTCTGAATATATACGAAGTCAATACAGTGATCTCTGTTATAATACATTTAAGATGATGAACCTGTATTGTGTCAGTACTTAAGAATTCTGTAGTTATTTAACTGATCTGCATAGCTCTTGATTTAAATACACTTATGCTACCACTTTCTGTTTATTATTTTTATGGCATATGTTAATGGAACCTAGTAAAGGTTGGGTGAAAAACCTTCAAAAGAACCATTCATGTGTTTATTTTCTACATATTTTTGTTTATATAGTAAGTGTAAAGAGAACATTTTTCTATGCCACTATATATGTAGTAGCAGCAACCTTTCTTCAACATTTTTAGAAACCTTTTGGCAATAGATGAGTGCCCATTTTGCTGTTAAGACTCTGTTTCCATTAGGAGACAGTACTTGACTGCAAGTCAGTCAGTTCACACATGTGCAATAGCACGAGTGTGACATCATCACGTTATGACTTCCTCTTGTGAGACTACAGCAAAATAGGCACAAGAGGAGCATAGGAGCACTCCCTGTATTGAAACAGTTGTTTCTGGAGTAAGAAGCCATCTTGTATGGTGCAATAGAGTTTCTTTGTGAACTTGGCTGTTACATTGAACTAAAGTGAGTATCTTTTGGGAATCATCAGTAAAACATTTTATATTATTATTATATCTAGTAGCAAACTCCAGTAGTATTGACTAAATAAACCATTTTTTGATGTATTTAGCAGAAAAAATTAGTACATGGGAAACAGCCTCTGTCGGACAAGGTAGGAGAGTTCTCCTGTAAGAAAGGTGCACAAGTAATTTAGTGTGTTAATAATTATCATTGCCACAGTGTTTCTTCTATACGTGTTTTATGCTCTGTGTGTTTTGTTTGCAGAACTAATAAGAAATTTATGCAAAGAAACTATTTAGAATGTAAGCTGTAAATGTAAGCTGTTTAAAACAGCTAACGCATCCACTCAGATATGGTGAACAGTTGTATAAATGAAAATACCTCTACTGGCTCTATTCACTAGCACTAAACATATGTATATTATGATTGTTTTAGATTGCAATAAGAACAAAGAAACTGAGAATGTAACTACCCCATGTACAAGCCCAATCTGTGGGTGAAACGTAGGGGATGAAATAAAGCAAGATTGAAGTGACTGGAAGTCATTTTCTTTTGAATTTTAAAAGGGCCCCCCACCCCATTTTTTCACATTGTCTAAAGAGCCTCTTTTTGGGGGGGCTGATGAAGCTCTAGTAAGAACTGCACTCCATTTCCCCCCATAATTGTGAAAGTACATGCTCTGCACTGAACCAATAATGTCACACCGCTAAAAACACACTCTCACAGTAAAATGTTTGCTGTGTGTGCATGTATGGCGAACATAAAAATGAAACACAAAACCACAAAGTATGTTACTTTTAAAACATTTTATTTAGCAAATAGTTGCAGAGAGGCATTACTGGAAGGTCAATTTTACCACAGAACAAGAAAAGCAACAATGTGGCATTACAACTGATCTTTAAGCAGACTGAATATTCCACAAGCCTCTCTAATTTTGAGCAGAACAGATTATTTTTTTATTATTTTAATTTTTTATTTTATTAAAGTCTTGGAATTACAAACCTTTGAGTCAGAGACTCCTTTACAAAAGCTCCACGTCAAATAGTCAACAACAAAATACAAAGGTGCAATAACAGAATAAAAGATGCAGTAACAAATAACATACAATATACAAGGAAGCAATGTAGTTATAAGCCATACAGTGCAAGTTACAATAAGGAGTAAGAATCCAGGTGGGCAAAGGTTCAGGATAGTAAAGAGCAGGGAGGAGAGAGGAAAAGAGAAAGAAGGGGACAGGGAATAGGGATGATGGGGAGGAAGGAGAAATAGTACTTGGTGCAATCAGTAATGACATTGCCATAGAAGATGTGGCTAAGGGGTAAAGGCAAATTAGGGGAGAGGGAATAACAGGATAGGCTATTAACAGTCACAGCAACTCGAGGCAAGGAGACACTGTCGGAGTTTAAGTTTGAACGGGTCTATTTTATTTACAGAAGAAACCTTGGGGGCAGATCATTCAGCCAGTGAGGAGCCCTGTACGTGAAAATCCTCTGCCCCAAGGAAGTCCTACAAAATAGGACAAGGAAGGTGGCTTTGGAGGAGCTTCTGGTTGCTCAAGTAGTTGGGATAGGAGATAGGAGATGTTGAGCAGCAGGAGGAGTGAGACTATCTTTTTGGCTAATAGACTGGTCTGAACAAAGCCTACCATTGGAGTTTAACCAATTAGCTTGTTGGTACAGATTGCAGGTCTGTGTGCACTAATCACAACTGACAAGCTTTGTTCAAGGCAACCTTAAGTCTGCTTAATGCAGTGTTTGCCACCAATCCATAAATAATGCCATAATAAACTATTGACAGGACCAAACTGGTTACCGCCAGGTGAAGGGCATCAGCTGGCATGCAGGACCTATATCTGTACAGAATATCAATCCTGGTGTTAACAGCCTTACAGACCAGGTTTATGTGCTCATGGAAAGAGAGGATGGAGTCAAGAGTGATGCAGTGATATTTGAAGTTATGTAATTGCTCCAGGGGTTTGCGCTGACAGTTAAGAATGGTTATTGGACAGCCTTTGTTTTTGTTTTATGGGTTGGAAAACGTCACCTTAGTTTTTTGTAATTTAAAATGAGTTTGTGATGGGAAAACCAAGATTCAGATTCTGAAAAGAACCTTTGAAGATCACTTTGTAGTGGGGTGGGATCAGGGTCACTACAAAAGATTACAGCATCATCCGCATAGAGTAACATCTGCCCAGAGCAGGCAAGGGGGAGGATGTTGAGGAAAAGACAGGTCAAAGCGGGTCAAGAATTAAGCCTTGGTGGGACCCCTGAATGAACCAGAAAACTGGAGGTGAAAGTGTAATTGATTTTGACCCACTGGGATCTCCCACTAAGATAGTTAGTGAATCAGGAGGTGGAATCTTGTGAGAGGCCCAGAGACAGAAGGGATTCAATTAGAAGTGCGTGTTTGACCATGTCAAAGGCCTTTGTTAGGTCTATGTACACAGACCCAACTAAGTGCCCAAGGACAATTGCTTTATGTATGAAATCAGAGTATTCCAGGAGGGCAGTGGTAGTACTGTGGCCCTTCCTGAACCCATGTTGCTCACAACATAGGAGGTTGTATTTTGAGAGGTGGTCAGATAGTTGATCAGATACATCCTCTCAAGGGCTTTGGAGATGGGGGGTGGAGATCAGGCAATAGTTATTATGGAAGGTTCTATCACCACTCTTAAGTATTGGAATAACCACTACTGACTTCCATTGTGAGGGGAATTGGCCTAGATGGAGGGATAGATTAAGAAGTTCGCTAAGGAAGGATAGGACAACATCAAGGGCAAGTAGCAGGACCATCAAATCCAGTGAGTCACCATTAATTTAGATTTTTCCAGAACCTTGGTAAGGTAAGATTTAGCTTCCCGAGTGGAGACAGTCTTGAAGCAGAAAGGAGGGATACCTGCGTGGGGGATGCTGTGGAGAAGCAGGAAGTGTTATTGAAGAAATCTGTGAGGAGAACCCCACTAAGATCAGAGAATGCTGTATTGAAGGTATTTGCAATAAGCTCTGGATCCTGGGTAGTGACACCATTGATATTTAGAAGGGGGGAAAGAGTTAGGTTTACCAGTCAGGTCCTTTATGTTATCCCTGAACTTCCTCCCTTGGCCCAAGTAGATGAGATGCTAGCTTGGAAGTGGGCAGCCTTTGCACAGTGAGTTTCCTGAGTGCAGGCATTTCTGGCAGCCCCATAGCATTGCCCATTTATGGGGAGACCAGTTACCAGGGCTTTCTGCCAGAGATTGTCACAGGTACGCATAAGATCAAGGAGTGCCCGAGTGATCCATGGAGTTTCAGGGCCTTTCATAATACACTTGGAGTATGGGGTGAAAATTTCACAGGCAGAGTTAAAAGTGGAAATGAAAAAAGCTAAGGCACTATCGACATTTGTGGCAGTGTGTCTAAAGGGGATCAGTCACAGTTAAGGACTGGAAAGGGCACCACAATCCGCACAGGGGTTGTTTACAGACCCCCATGTCAGGGGGAGGGAATGGACAAGGATATGATAGAAGGCATTCTTAGAATGGCAGAGAAAGGGGAGATACTGTTGATGGGAGACCTAAATATGCCAGATGTTAACTGGAGCACATTTGCTGCAGCCACATCCAAGAGCAGGGCCATTCTTGATGCCCTACAGGTGGCAGGCATTAGACAGCTAGTTTCAGAACCCACTGTGAGGGAGCAATCTTAGACCCGTGAATCTCAAACGGGGCAGTGAGAGATCTCAGATCTAGAAGTGGGTTGCCATCTGGGGACAAGTGACCATCAAACAGTGTGGTTCCCTACAACTAGCTACAGAGTCAAGCCATACAAAAGTGAGGGTACTGGACTTTAGGAGGGCTGACTTTGGCAAGATGGGAGAGTGCCTCAGAAAAGCACTAGCAAACAGGCTAGAAGGTGTGGAGCAACAATGGGGAATCATCAAACTGCCATCACAAGGCAACAAGCCTTACCATTAAACAAATAAACAAATCAAAACGAAAGAAAAGCCACTATGGTTCTCAAAAGAGGTGGCTGTGAAAGTCAGGAAGAAAAGATAGCATTCGGAAGTAGAAGGAAACACAGAAGGAGCAGGACAGAGAACTGTACCAGTTAAGGCAGAAGGAAGCAGGAGGGAAGTCAGAATAGCAAAGGCCAAAACTGAGGAAAAGATAGCCAACCTCAGTTAAGAAGGGGATAAACCTTTATAGGTACATCAGCGAGTGAGAAAGACAAAGGAGGGATAGTGAGGCTGAATAGAATGAACGGTGGTGGGCAGAGGGGACAGTGAAAAGCAGGGATACTGAATGAATATTTCTGCTCAGTATTCACAAAGAGGAGGGGAAGTGCCTAATTCAAATAACAGAAGCACTCTTGATAGGGGGTCGATCCCAGTCCTTTCACAGAAGAAAGGGTTCTGCAAGAACTCCTAAAACTGAAGGTGGACAAAGCAATGGGTCCTAATGGAATTCACCCCAGAATTCTAAAAGAATTAGGGAGGAACTAATGAAACCACTGGCTACTCTTTTTAATAAATCATGGGAGGATGGTGTGGTACCCGAGGACTGGAGGAAGGGATGTGATTCCCTTCACAAAGTGGGACCAAGACAGAGGCAGGAAACTACAGACCTGTCAGTCTGACCTCTGTGGTAGGGAAAGTGATGGAGTCACTCTGAAGGAAAGAATAGTTGAGTACCTAGAGGCCAGTGGAGCACAGGACCCAAGGCAGCATGGGTTCACAGTGGAAGGTCATGTCAAACGAATCTAATAGATTTCTTTGACTGGGTGACCAAAGTAGTAGACCAGGGAAGGGCTGTGGACATGGCCTACCTAGACTTTAGCAAGGCATTTGACACAGTCCCACACAAAAGATTAATAGTCAAATTAACCAGCCTGGGAGTGGGTCCCAGGTGGTAGCCTAGGTAAAAACATTGGCTGCACAACAGGACACAGAAGGTAATTGTAAATGGAGTCCACTTGAAGAAAGAGGGGTTACTAGTGGGGTACCGCAGGGTTCAGTATTGGGTCCAGTCCTTTTAATGTCTTCATCAGTGACATTGCAGAGGGACTGAAGGAAAGTACTGCCTTTTGCAGATGACACAAAGATCTGCAACAGGGTTGATACACAAGGAGGCGTGGAAAGGATGAGAAGGGACTTGGCAAGGTTGGAGGAATGGTCAGAAGTATGGCAGCTAGGATTCAATGCAAAGAAGTGCAAAAGAATGCACCTGGGAAACAAGAACCCAGGGGAAGAATACACAATGGGTGGGAGGTAGTAACAACAACAAAAAAGGAAAGGGACCTGGGGGTAATCATATCAGATGACCTTAAGGTTAGCAAGCAATGTGAGAAGGCAGTAGGGAGGGCTGGGGAATACTGGGATGTATAGGGAGAGGCACCAGCAGCAGAAAACAGGAAGTTGTTATCCCTCTGTACAGACAGTTGGTGAGACCCCATCTGGAGTACTGCGTCCAGTTCTGGAGACCCCATCTCTGCAAGGACATAGACAGGATAGAGGCAGTCCAGAGGAGGGCAACTAAAATGGTGCAGGGTCTGCAAAAGAAGCCATATGAGGAGAGACTAAAGGAGCTTAATATGTATACCCTTGAGGAAAGAAGGAGGGGGGGCATGATATAAACTTAAGCACCTCAGTGGAATCAACAAAGTCCAAGAGGGTAGCATCTTTCAGAAAAAGAGACTTGCAAGAACAAGGGACACAATTTAAAGCTAGAAGGAGGGCGGTTCAGAGGGCAATGTGAGGAAGTATTATTTCACAGAGAGGGTAGTGGATGCATGGAACAGCCTTCCTGAGGAGGTTGTGGGGTCTAAAACTGTGGGAGAATTCAAGAATGCATGGGACAGACATAAGGCAATTCTTGTGGGGGGTAGGAAGAAATAGGCTGTTGGTTAACTAGAATCTGCGGCCTATCCTGTAGGTAGGGAAATGGGCAGACTAGATGGGCCTAGCGGTCCTTATCTGCCGTCAAAGTCTATGTTTCTATGTTTCTATGTTTCTAAGGAGGTGAGCCTTGAATTGCCTAAGAGAGCCTTTTTTGAGGGAACGCTGGTGAGAAATCTTTGGAGGGGGTTTTGAGGAGCAGTTTGACCAATTGCAAAGAACAGGAGAGGGGTCACTTAGAGTGTCAGGTAAGACTGTGACATTATGGAGTCTTTCTGGATGATTGGTAAGGATGAGATCAATCAGGGTACTGGTAACTGTCCTATAATTGATTCTTGTGGGTGAGGCACAACCTGAGTAAGGTTGATGGCAGCAGCAGCATCCCTATGGGGCACAGCTGAGGGGATGGACCAGAACATCACCTAGAACAATGACCTCAGCCTTTTTGGGCAACTGGAAGACACACCTGAGTATGAAGGTGAAGCCAAGTTTTGAGTTTGGGGGTGGAATATAGACTGATATAACTATGAATGACTTACCCATGTTACCAATTGCTATTTTGATAATCAGGGCCTGAGCACCATTAGCAGGGAAGGTGGTCTGAAGTACATGTCCTTGAAGGGAGTCACAGAGGTAGATGGCACATCCTCCACACCTTTTACCCAGCCTATCTACCCTGAAGAACAGATGGCCATTCAGGGTGATGGCTGAATCAGGCATTTTGGGAGAGAGTCATATTTCAACCACAGCCAAGATGTCCGCAATTTTGGAAGACAGTCATGTTTCAACCACAGCCAAGATGTCAGTTTTGTGCTGCGTAATTCAGCCTTAGAGAATAGCATGCTTCTGCAGCACGCTGCATATGTTTACTGAGGTTAGTAAGAGGCCGCCAGCATGACAGCTAGTAGGAATGGGCAGAGAAAGTGGCCCAGGTTTAGGCTGCAAGTTGTGGAGAGAGGAGGAGCAGAAGTAGTAGGGCAAGCCTATAGAAGATGTATTTCAGCAGTTTAGACTTGACTAATGGTTTACGAGAAGGGGGCTTGGCACCAATGGAGGGAATTGGGAGGGAGAGGACATGGGACAGAAGGTGTAAGGACAGTTTGTTCGGATGGATAGGAGAGCAGGGTATTACACCCAGGAGATGAGTGGTGTGGAGAAATTAGTCGCTAATGGTGACAGCCAGCCATGCATGGGTGTTATAGCTAACTTGAGGGGTAATTGGTGGTGAGTAAGTTGGACAGGGGGTGTGGGGGGGAGGCTAGTATTAAAAAAGATAAAAAGGGACATATAAGCCTGAGTGGGAGTTCCATAGTTTCAGTATGAGGGGGGAGCTGCATGTGTTTGTTATTATAAAAGGCAGTGAAGGTAATCAGTAGAAGTATAGAGAAAAGACAGGTAGAAAGCAGGCAGAACAAATAGTACAGTGGTGGAATAACTGCCTTTAGTGCAGAAGGTCCAGGGTTCAAGCCCCAGAGCAGGAAGAGGGGAAGAGGAGGCAGAGTAGAAGGGAGAAAACAGGCAAGGGCAGAAGGAGGTTAAAGAAATGTATATGGAGGGATTAAGGAACCATTGGAGGTGGAGGAGGGAGAAAACAGTGGCTAGTGACTAACCCCTAGTGGGCAGAGAGTAAAACCTGCAAATAGGAAAGTAGACACTTTATAAAGCCACACAAGGGAGGTCACATGATGTGGTCACGTAACCATGACTCCCAATAAATCTGGGTTTGGCCTTGGGTGGGAGGGCAGTTGATGGGCTAACACCCCACAGAAATCAGCAACAGATGCAGGTGGAATCTGTGCCTATTGTCAGTTAACTAGCAGGGTGTGGGTGTGTGTGTGAGGGGGTTCCAGTGTGGGATACTTGCTGGCGGCTCCCAATTCAGGCCACTCCCAGTGAGTGTGAGTAAATTATCTGAGAATTCATAAATGCAGTGTTCATTAACAGTAGCCAACAAAGTCAGTGGACAACTAGACTCACAGGCATTGACGGCAGGCCACTTTAATAGGGTCTGCTAACATGTAAGTACCATATAATAGACCTACGGTGGGGCTAGCCTGCATATGTTATGGAATCTCACCGGGGGCAAGTGATGACTGAACCTGGGATAAACTGACTTCATTTTTTGGGACATGGAAAAGCACTGTAAAAGGATACAAGCCAACCCTGGGAATGCTGTGAAGACTCAAGTTCCAATATAATTTGGGGTGCACATTAGAACTAAGAAACCCTCTTTTAGTCTTACCCTATCAGAGGAGCAGCAGAGGCATACATAATCTCAATGTCCTGCAATCTACAACTACACAGTTATCTTTAAGAGAGAAATAAGGAGAAGGAGAGAAAATGGGGGTGGTAAACTGGGTCAAATTGGAAGAGAGGGAGGTCATGAATGTGGTGTCAAGGGGATCTATCCTGGGTCCTGTCCTGTTCAATATGTTCATCAGCAACATTGGGGAAGGCATCTGGGGCAAGTTGTGTCTCTGCAATGATGACATGAAGCTCTATGGTAGGTTAGATAGCAACAAAGTGATCAAGGAGATGCAGAGGATCTGATAGGGCTAAAGAGGTGGTCTAGGTTTAGAATTCAATGCCAACAAATGCAAAGTTATGAACTGAGAGGAAAAAAAAAACAGGATGGAGTACTTGATGGAAGGGGTTAAACTGAGCACTACAGCAGAGGAAAGTGACCTGGGAATCAGCATTAGTGATTCCATCAAGCAGTCAAGCCAGTTAGGCAAGGTCTATAGTAAGGCAAATAGGATGCTGGGGTGTATTAGAAAGAGTATTGGAAGCAGGAAACATGAGGCGCTACTACCTCTGTATAAGTCACTGGTGATGCCACATCTGGAATACTGTACTCAGTTCTGGAGGCTCCACTTAAGAAAGAGCAGGGACAAAAGCAAACCAGAAGTTGGCCTGCACCCCCTGTTGGTGGCCAGTGGCGCTGCTATAGGTGAAGCAACCCCGATAAATTGACTCCAGAACCAGAAACAGCACACTTACAATGAAACAGAAAATAAAAAATCTGACAGCTGTCTGTAACATTTCAAAGTTTTATTAACTCACATGGGATAACACACCAGACTCACAATAGCAACCTTTAGTGAATGCCAGGATGCCAGGCAAGAGAATGAGGATATGATAGAGACCTTCAAGTTCCTGAAGGGAATAAACAAGACAAACTGTTGGGAACTATTCAGCAGGAGTACAAAATCAAGAACCTGAGGTCATGAGTGGAAATTAGTGGAGGGAAGGTTTAAAAAGGATGTGAGGAAGTTTTGTTTTACAGAAAGGATGGTGGAGCAGTGGAACCACCTGCCAGAAGAGGTGGAGGCTGCCAAGACCATAAATGGTTTCAAACATGACTGGGACAGAGTAGGGTTTGGTGATCGCTCAGGTTGGTAGCAGTAGGGAGCAGAGGGACGGGGGGGCTGGACCAGGAGGGATTAAACCCCATATGGACAATAGGTCCAAGCGCAGATAGGGAAATCCAGGCAGACTAGATTGACTTTTAGTCTTTTTCTGCCATCACTGCCTATGTTTCTATGTAAAGAGGAACAGTCACATTCCCTAGTGACAAGTGGGAAAGCTTATCTGTAAAAGAATTATCCATTCAAAAGGCCATGTGTTAAGATAATATGGAATTCATTTTAATTTTTTTCCTGTTTACATTCCTGTTGTTTATTACATTTTAATTTAAATGTTTCTAGTGTATTAAAATCTTCACAATATTTGTAAATATGTTGTAGCTAACCAATGTATAAATGAGCTTGTTTTCAAAAGTAGAGAAGTTTTTATTGGCCAGAATGTGTCAGATCTGCTAAAGCATGCATACCTCTTAACCTTTCAACCCCCCAAATGTGGAACACTGTACTTTAAAACGTGATAAAAATAGGCAGAATGTGGAACACCTCATCAAATGACAAAGACAGAAGCTCAGAACAATGCGTAAATGTGTGTTTTCATGTTACCAACATTTTCTGTCTATTGAGCAGCACATTTTTTCACATTCATTGTTTGGATTTCTGTTCAAAGTTTCAGCATAAAATGTAGGGCTGTACCCACTCAATTTGGAACAGAGGGCTTTTCTGGGGTGAAATGAGGAACCGTTCCTCATAATGTGGGACAGTTAAGAGGTATGAAAGCATGGAGGTATCAAAGCAATGTGATGCTGCTTAGAGTACAGAAATTGTGGAAGGATTGTTTGAAATGGGCAGAGAATCCTGTCTATGTGCCTTGTACTGTGTGGGCAAGTGCATTAAAAGAACAACCGATGGGTGAGTTTGCAACAAGCTGGTTGCAGTGAACAGATACTGTCCTCAACCCAAACCTACTAGAAGTAGATCAGATTTGTTAATGATTAACATTTAAAATACCTTGTTGATCCAGCAGATTTCCCCCTCCCCCAGAAAAACAAAACAAGTATCACCGTTCCCCACTATTGTAGCACCAGCTACCACTCACACCCCCTTCCAACCCTTTCTAAATAATATTGTTTGCCCTTATCACCATCACTTTTTTGGTTGATCATATGGCAGAATTCCAATTAGTTACCCCATTATTCCAACTACTGTATTATCCAGTATCTCCTAGCCTTCCTCACACAGTCAAACAGTGCCTAATCACTCCATTCAACAGCATCACTTACCTAATCAGTTCCCAGGATGAAGCATAAATTTGGCAATAAGACCTTCGCATTTGTAGCATCAGACACCTGGAACAAACTCCCTCTTCAGCTAAGGAATGCTTCTAGCTTGCTAGTGTTCAAATTCAGTCTTTCTAGCCACCTGAGAAATCCATGTATTTGTTTTTGGCCCAGGAGCCCCATGTAACTTACCCTGATCATGTTGCACAATAATGTTCAATGCTCGTTGATTACAGTGAACCCACTTTGTTACCTTTTTTTTGTTTGCTGTCTGGATGCATGTACCTTTAGAGCTTGTTGGATTCTCCTGTGTATACTTTAACCTATACTGTAAGTAACTATTCATGCCGGACTATGTTATCCTGCTGACTGTTGTTATCATCCCTGAGATGCCCATGAAAACATGAATCTGCAACTCATTGGGTTATCCAGGTTGGAGTAATTTTAAATAAATAAATACATGCATACATACATACATACATACATATACAAACACATACATACATACGTACATAAATTCCCCATCCCATACTCTTTACAACAGTTATCTGGTTTATCCGGCCACAGTCACAATCCCCCATCCTTAGGTGGTTTGTTTTGCCATCAGATTTATACAGTATCTTCCTCTTCCCTCAGCCATAGTTGTAGGAATACATAGCCAAGTAAGCAATGGCTTATAAGTTGACTGGAGAATGGGGTGGCATTCTGGACCCCAACAATTGCGCTTGCTTACTCTTACAGTCATATCCACGAAAGGTTGTGTTACCATTTAAATATTGTGCTCTGTTTGAAGTAAGCATAATGTTAGATTTATGCTCTTATTATGCAGCTCCTGAAGTACACTGTAGTGTGTGCAAGGGGTCAGGATAACAATTATGGGCTTGTGTGAAGTAGGGGTGGTGGGCAGCAATGAGCCAACAAAAGGTTCTGGATTTCAAATGTTATTTTCCAATCTACACCACTGCACTCAATGATCGTAACATCCCCCTGTCTACCTCAACCAATACAATAAGGCAGTGTACAAATTCTGATTCATAGATCTCCAAACTTAGTCCTCAAATGTCTCTGATTTTCAGAGGCATCCCTGATTTTGCATCAAGCATTTTGTCTGTCACTTCTAAGATAAATGTTTTGCCACTGATGAGAGAGGATTTAAAAAAGTACAAACTAAGCCAAAAATAGAAACATAGACTCTGATGGCAGATAAGGACTGCTTGAACCACCCAGGTTGCCCAATTTTTTCTACCTTAATTTTTGCTGCAGTCCCTTCTTGATCTAAGGTGCTGACTTTTCACACCGCTTCCTTATCCTTATGATTCCCTTGTGCCTTTCCCAGGCATTTTTGAACTCCACCACTATTTTTACCCTCACCACCTCTTTTGAAAGGCTGATCCAGGAATACATCACTCTTTCTGTAAAGAAGTACTTCCTCACATTTCTCTTAAATCTTTCCCCCTCCAGCTTCATATCATGTCCCTTTGTTCTAGGGCACCTTTTTTCTGAAAAATACTTCTCTCCTGCACTTTATTAACCCCATGAGGTATTTAAAGTTCTTTATCATATCCACCCTCTCCTTCCTCTCTTCCAGGATGTTCATATTGAGCTCCTTTAGCCTTTCCTCATAGGGCTGTTAATGCAGATCCAGCACAATTTTGATTGCCCTCTTCTGGACCGCCTCCACTCTGTCTATGTCTTTTCTTAGATGTGGTTTCCAGAACTGGCTATAGTACTCAATGTGGGTTCTTACCAGCGATCTATATAGGGGCAACACTACCTCCCACTTTCTGCTGTTGATACCCCTTCTTATGTACCCTAGCATCCAATTAGCCCTCCTTACTACCTCATCCCCTTGCCTGGCCATCTTTTGGTCATTCAGTATGATTACCCCAATACCTCTTTCCTCCTTGGTCATTTTCAGTAACACTCCACCCATTTTGTACTTCACCACAGGTTTCTATGTCTCAAGTGCATTATTTTGCACTTTTTTGCATTAAAACCCATCTGCCATACCCTTGACCACTCCTCCAGTTTTTTTCAGGTCTCTGCCCATCCTTTCCATGCCCCACACCAGAGTATCTACCCTGTTGCAGATCTTGGTGTCATCCTCAAAAAGGCAGACCTTTCCTTACAGATCCTCTGTTATGTCACTTATAAAGACTTAAAAGAGGTCATTTCCTAACTATGAACTCTGAAATACCCCACTGGTCACCATCCTTTCCTGAGAGTAAACTCTGTTTACCACCATACTCTGCCTTGTATCCCCTAACCAGTCTTTTATATAGGTTATCACCATGTTTCCCATCCCCAAAATACCCAGTGTGTGTACCAGTCTCCTATGTGGAATGGTGTTGATACCATTGCGGAAATCCAGGTAGACCATGTGCACCACTCCTCCCTGATCTAATTCCTTGGTCATCCAGTCAAAGAACTCTATCAGATTTATTTGGCGTGACCTCCCCACTGTGAATTCACACTGGCTTGGATCCTGTAAACCACTGGATTCAAAATATTCCACAATCCTTTCCTTTACCAGTGTTTCCATTAACTTACCCACCACTGATGTCAGGTTGACAGGCATATAATTGCCCACCTTTTCCCTTCTACCATTTTTGTGAAATGGGACTACATCTGCCCTTCTCCAGTCTTCTGGGACCACACCAGTCTCCAGCTATCCATTAAATAGGGCTCTCAGGGGTGCAGCTAGTGTATCTCTGAGCTCCATCAGCACCCTTGAATACACCCTGTCTGGCCAATAGCTTTGTCAACCTTCAGGTCAGCGAGTGCTTTCTGGACTCTCTCCTATGAAAAAGGGCTAGTGCCATTTCCCTCCAATCAAAACTCTTGATACTTTTACTCTGTCCCCCCACTACCCCTTCCACTGTGAACACTGAGCAGAAGCATTTGTTCAAGATGCCTGCCTTTTTTTGATCCCCTTCTTTATAGTCCCTCCATCTTTAAACATACAATCCCTCTCTTTGTCGTCCTTTTATTGCTCACATACCAAAAAATCATGGTTATGATACTGCATGTGCTAGTCTTTCTTCAGTTTGTACCTTTATGCTTGTTGCTCCTTCCTTTATCTTTCTGCTCCCCATCCTTCTCCCATCTCTTTTGAATGGTTCTTCCCTGTCCCTCCTCGGTATCACCACACTTCTTTGATTTACTTGCACCCTGGGGACTTTCTCCCCTCAGGATCTTCCTACTCTCTATTTCAGCCTGTGAGTGGGTCAGTTCTGCCTCCCCTATTTCTTCCACCACCCCCTCAGCTAGTTTAAAAGTTCATTGATGTAACATTTAAACCATCCACTGAGAACTGTTGTTCCCCTCCTGGATGGATACAGGCCATCACCTCTGTATAGGCTCTTTTTCTCCCAGGTGGGCCCAGAGTCCCCAAAAATAGAAGCTGTCATCTATAGCATTTCTCCTTTAGAACACATCATTTATATGGAGTCAGTTATTCTAACAGTGTCTAGAGCTGATATTTCCATTGTTAAAAATGTGTCCCTAATTTGGACACATCCCTAATTTTTTTAACTTTTCCCTTGATTTGTGCATAATAAGATTGAGAGATATGCCTTCAGAGCTAACCGCAGTGTCAGCATCTCAAAGTACAATTCTGGATCTATTACTATGCACTCAGTTTTGCCTGGCATGTAATTTAAAAACTTTATTTGTATGAATACCACCAGGACGCCCTTGCAAACAGAATACTTGGAAAGACATGCCAAGCATTACTGGACTCTTACCTGAGTGCCAATCAATCGTATACTGTGATTTAAGATATTGAAAAGAAACAAGATCTGTAGTAAAGTAAAGGCAGTCTTTCCATCCACTATTTCAGTGGAGGGGAGAGGTGAAAGTTTCTGGTGCTACTAAGAATGAGGGTGGTGTTGTAATTTGACTTGTGTCAGGACCAACCAAATGCATTGATAGGCAAGAGGGCACAATTAACTAGATATTAGCACCCAACTATAGTCTGGATTGAGTAGGTAGGTTTACACTAAATTTTGGGTTTCAGCCACTTATAAGTTGTCTGTATGTTGATCGAAGCTGGGTTAAGAAAATTGGCATGCACACTTGTTATGATGGATCTTAAAACCTGCCAGGTTGGTGGAATTTCATTTGCTAGTTTCAGTGTTAGATGGTGTCAAACAATTTAAGTTGATCAATTTGAAGAAGTGATTTTGGGATATAAAAAATGAAACAAGTGTAATGATTTAAAACTTAAAACACTCCAGACCAGCATTGCCTCCCTTGATCCTGTGGAGTAAATACAAATAAAGAGCAACCTTCTCTTCAAAAGTATCAATGAACTCTAGCAGTAGCAGAAAGAGCTGTAACTCCCTCACACTTGGCACACATTTATCATATTGTAGTAGTGTTTAATTATGCATTCACACATTAAAACAAGACGAAGATATTTATTTGTAAAGTGCACAATCCACAATACTCTGGGTGTCACACAGCAAACTAGAAAATGCACAGAAAACAGTCAGGAAAAATAACAATAAAAGCCTACAGTAAATTGTTAGTCATCACTATTTAAAACAGTTTCAGTCAGACCCATAAGCTATGCTAAATGAATAAGTTTTTAGTAAAGTTTTAACAACATTAACTGATGGGACTCCTCAAATCTCAGATGTAAGAGAGTTCCATAACGGTGTGGAAGCAATCCCTAAAGCCCTGATGAAATAAGACTGAAGCAAGGAGGGTCATGTGATGCTTGTGGAAAGGTGAGCAGCAGGGCTGAGGAGCTCTGCTAAATTAGGCAATTTCTACCTTTACCCCTCCTCAATAAATGTGAAAACTGACTCTGCTTTTTTTAGTTTTTGTTTTTTCTTACCTGCTGGTGACCCGTTATGTCAGACAATCTAGCTGAAATGCAGTGAGAACTTGATTTTCCCCATCAGAAGAACCCGATGGGAATCAGGAGGCCACACAGGTGCTTGAACCAAAATGGCTTAGAAGAAGCACTTCCCTGATTTCACCACCACATGATATACTAGCTAATATTACAGTGTAGCAGATTTTTAATGAGCTTCAAACTATCAAGTCGGCTCTTTTTTCATTAATTGAAGAGTTCAGAGATTGGAAACCAATGGTGAAGAAGCTTGCGATGCAGATACAAGATCTTGAAACCCGAATCTCCTCCATGGAGGACAAGCTTAACAAAATGGAGCCTGAGACAGTTACCCTCCAATGCTCCATGAAAAAGCTTGAGGAAAAAGTGGAAGACTTGGGATGATGTTCCAGGAGGAACAATTTTGTCCTCCTGGGGCTTCCTGAGGGTGACGAGGGATCGTCTTCTATATTATTTTTGCAAAAACTATGTGCCAATATTGCGGAACCCTCTCCAAATGGGGCCACGTATATTATAGAGAGGGCCCACAGATCTGTTAGACCTAAGCCTACCCCGGGAGATCCCTCTACGTCCGATCATTTTTAAAGTCTTAAATTATCTTGATTGTGACCATATTCTAAAAGCAATTAGGTAAGCAGCCAAATTGGAATGGGAAGGCAGATGACTCCGGGTGCTACCTGATTTAACCTACAAGGTGCGACAGGACAGGGCTACTTTCCAACCTCTGCAGTTGAAATTATGGGCAGCAAAAATAAAACACAAGATACTTTATCCTGCTCGTCTTGAGGTATCTTTGCCATCTGGGGCATTTCGATTTGATTTTGTGACCCAGGCTACAGTTGAACTTGCCAAGTTACTACCGGCCCTCTTTGATAAGGAAGGTGAATTCATGCCATATGGAAGAAGCAAGCACAGTATGGTGTATAAGGCAACTCTACAGTTTCTCTAGATGGTATCTCAAAGACACAAGCTGTTGATGGGACTGACTTTTATTTTCCAGTGGTCATTTTGTTTCTGCAGACATGATTAGTAAGAACCCTTTGAAATGAATGTAGACTTGGGGCAATGCATCTCTTTTGCCTTTCTGGAGGACAAGCATGCTTAATTAAGGTACTAGCTACAATATTTATGGTGGATTATTATATAGACATTTCAGTTGGTGAAGTCAGTGATCTGTAGCCGTAACATCTGGAAGCTTCTAGAACGTTTCTGCTTTTGGACTTTTAAGTACATACTGGACTAGCATTATTTTTAGTTACATTAATGTCTCCTTGGACGGTTATGTGGACATTTCCTTAGGTGGATGGTGCAATGTTTTTTTTCAGCTACTCCAGTAAACTTTTGGGAGTTGTTATTTTGCTCCACATATATTTTTAGAGGCCTTTGGACTCAATTGCAGTCTTTATTCATTTGTTTATATACCGTCGGTAGGACTGGCCTGCAACCCCAAAGAGGGTGGACAGATGGTACCCTAGGGGAGACTTGTGGCTGGACATATGAAAGATCTAGGGAGAATATGGCAAAGAGGGGTAGGGACAAGGGTTGGAGGGTGGCTTTAATAAATGCCAGGAGCCTGGGGAATAAAATGCCTGAGTTCCAGGCCACACTGTTTAAGGGTAGGGTGGATGCAGCAGTGGTCACTGAAACTTGGGCCACCCCTGGCCATGACTGGGACTGAAATATGAGTGGGTACCTTGTGCTAAGAAAGGACAAAAAGGTGGGGAGAGGGGGAGGAGTAGCAATGTTCATTAGGGATAACATCGAGATTATGAAAATGGAGGAAGCAGAGGGCAATGTGGAGGCCCTATGGGTCACCTTGCAAACCTCCATGGGAGGAAAAATCAAGTTGGGGGTGGAATATAGGCCCCCAGGACTAGTGGAGGACCTGGAGGATTGCCTGTTGGCTAACATTAAGGGGCATTATGGACTGGAAGTGGAAGGAGTGGTGTTGATGGGGGACCTTAATATGGCAGCTACTGATTGGGGTACTATGACGTCCACTGTAACCAGAGAGCAGAAGCAACTGGATGGCTTCCTGGATGCATTCCTCAATCAGCAGGTGATGGACCCAATGAGGGAGGGTCATATCCTGGATGTGATTTTAGCAGATGGGGATCTTGTATGAGACCTGGTTGTGGAAGAACCCTTGGCTGGGAGTGACCACAACACAGCCTGGTTTCGGCTTAAACTGGGGGATCATTCAAGGACAATGATAGTTGATTGTAGGAGGGTGGACTTTCAGAACATGGGGGAAATTCTCAAGGGGCATTTGTGGGAGATAAAACCAGGCTTGGACTTGGAAGGTAGGTGGGAGATCATAAAGTGGGGGCTACAGCAGGCCACCAGAACCTGTGCAAGAGTGAAGTGCAAGAGCGGTAGGTCTCGTAAACCATGCTGGTGGACCAAAGAGGTCCAGGATGTAGTAAGGGAGAAGAACGCTGCCTACAGTAGGTACAAAAAAATGAGAGGAGATAGGGATAGGGATAGAGAGAACTATCGCCTTGCAACCAGGAAAGTCACCAGAGTGGTGAGGGGGGGCAAAGGCCTGGAAAGAGTAGAGGCTGGTGCAGGCGATACAGGGTGGGGAAAAGGGGTTCTTTAGGTATATTGGTGAGCAGAGGAAGGTCAAGAGCCAGCTCAGTAGGGTGAGGACAGCTGGGGGGATGGGTGGAAGGGGCTGGAGTGCAGGCGGAGGTACTGAATGCGTACTTTGCCTCAGTGTTCACTAGAGAGGAGGTTGGGGAACTTCCAAAAAAGGGGTTGAAGGACACAGAAGGTGCAGCAGATCTGACTATTGGGGTAACTGCTGAAGAACAAGCCACTGAGGGAGGTAGGCCAGGGGTGGAATATCAGGCTAGTTCTGCTGAATGGGGGAACAGATGCTGATATTCCTATCAGTCGGGTGTAGAAAGCCCTACAGTCCCTAAAAAAGGACAGATCTCTAGGGCCTGATTCTATTCATCCCAGAGTACTGAGGGAGTTGGCGGATGTTTTGGTTGTGCCATTTGCAGATCTCTTTAACTTGTCACTCCAGACAGGGAGGGTACCAAGGGATTGGAAGCAGGTGCATGTCGTGCCCATTCATAAAGGGGGATTGAGAGAAGAGCCAAGAAGCTATAGTCCCGTCAGCTTGATGTCGGTGGTGGGGAAGGTAATGGAGAGCATACTTTAAGGAAAGGCTGGGAGGTTTCTTGGAGGAGATGGGTTACCTGGATGACTGGCAACATGGGTTTGTGCCAGGTAGATCGTGTCAAACAAACCTTGTAGAGTTCTATGAGTGGGTGACATCAGCAATCGACAGGAGGAGACCAGTGGATGTACTGTTCCTGGACTTCAGCAAGGCATTTGATTTGGTCCCTCACATTGGCTTAAGGGAGAAGCTGGGGGGATAGGGGTAGGCCCATTGACAGGCAGATTGGAAATTGGCTTTCAGGTTGCACTCAGCAGGTAGCGGTCAGATGGGAGGTCTCGTCTCCTAGGGAGGTCATAAGTGGGGTCCCCAAGGGATCAGTCCCTGGGCCACTCCTGTTTAATGCCTACATCTCCAATATCAGGGAAGGTATCGGGTATGAAATGAGTATCTTTGCAGATGACTCTAAGCTTGGAGCGGTGGTGGAGGGGGAAGAGGGGAGATTGTCCCTGCAAGAGGACCTGGATACTCTGGATAGGTGGTCCTGCACCTGGAAATTGAAATGCAACTCCTCCAAGCGCAAGGTACTACACACAGGGCAGAAAACCCCAACTATGTGTACACCCTGGGGGGGATGAGTTGCAGGCCATGGCAGGGGAAAGAGACCTAGGAGTCTTGGTGGATATTATCATGAATAATTCAGAGCAGTGCAGGAGGGCTGCAGTCAGGGCAAATAGGATGCTGGGATGCATCGCTAGGGGGATTACCTCAAGGAACAGGGAGGTGATTTTGCCACTGTACAACAGCCTGGTTAGACCACATCTTGAGTACAGTGTGCAGTTCTGGAGGCCACACCTAAGGAGGGACATCCAACTCCTGGAGAGGGTTCAGAGGAGAGCAACCAGAATGATCTAGGGCCTGGGGGATATGACATATGAGAAACAACTAGGGGAGCTTAACCTGTTTTTGCTGGTGGAGAGGAGGGACTGGGGGGACATGATTGAGGTCTTCAAGTACCTCAGGGGAGTAAATAAGGTAAGCTGATTTAGGATCTTTTGACTGAAGGAGGGTGGAATCACCAGAGGACACTGTTGGAAGATTGAGGGTGGTAGGATTAGGGAGGAAAGGAGAAGGAAGTACTTCACAGAGAGAGAGTGGTGGAACAGTGGAGCTGTCACAGGCAGCTACAGTGGAGGGATTCAAGAGAGGGTGGGACAGGTATAGGCAAGGGGTGGCTGGTTTGCCCTGGGGGGGGCAGGACAGGGGGATGGAGTAACAGTGGAAGGAGTCAAATAGAGGGCTATGGTACCCAATCAGGGTGCTGAAGCACGAGCAGACTTGATAGACCAATAGGCCTACTCTGTTGGTGTCTAGTATGTTAGTATGTTAATTATTGGATGAACTGAGACCTGAGAATTATTGGATGAACGGAGAATAGGACACAGAGAGTAATAGTAAATGGAGTCCACTCAGAAGAAAGGAGGGTTACTAGCGGGGTACTGCAGGGTTCAGTATTAGGACCAGTCCTCTTCAATGTCTTTATAAGCGACATTGCAGAAGGACTGGAAGGAAAAGTATGTCTCTTTGCAGATGACACTAAGATCTGCAACAGAGTTGATGCACAGGGTGGGGTGGAAAGGATGAGAAGGGACTTGGCAAGGTTAGAGGAATGATCAAATGTATGGCAGCTTAGATTCAATGCTAAGAAGTGCAAGGTAATGCACCTGGGAAACAAAACCCAGGGAAGAGTACACAATGGGGGTGAGATACTAACAACAACAAAAATGGAAAGGACCTGGGGTAGTCATATCAGATGACCTAAAGGTGGGCAAGCAATGTGAGAAGGCAGCAAGGAGGGCTTGGGGATACTGGGATGCATAGGGAGAGGCATCACCAGTAGAAAACAGGAAGTTATTATCCCTCTGTACAGACATCTGGTGAGACCCCATCTGAGTACTGTGTGCAGTTCTGGAGACCCAATCTCCGCAAAGACATAGACAGGATGGAAGCTGTCCAGAGGAGGGCAACTAAAATGGTGCAGGGTCTGCACGGAGGACATATGAAGAGAGACTTAAGGAGCTTAATATGTATAGCCTCGAGGAAAGGAGGGAGAGGGGGGACATGATAGAAACTTTCAAGTACCTCAAGGGAATCAACAAAGTCCAAGAGGGTAGCATCTTTCAAAAAAAGAGGTGTGCAAGAACAAGAGGGCACAATTTGAAGATGAGAGGGGGGCAGCTCAGAGGTAATTTAAGGAAGTATTTTTTTACAGAGAGGGTTGTGGATGCATGGAATGGCCTTCCGGAGGAGGTTGTGGAGTCAAAATCAGTGGTGGAATTCAAGCATGCATGGGATAGTCATAAGGCAATTCTGGGGGGTGGGGGTAGGAAGAAGTAGGCTGCTGGTTAACTAGAATCTGCAGCTTATCCAGTAGGTAGGGAAATGGGCAGACTGGGTGGGCCAAGCGGTCCTTATCTGCCGTCAAATTCTATGTTTCTATGTTTGAGACCTGTTACCAGGCTGATGTCTTGGAGAATCCCCTTACAGAGAGAAGAGGAGAATATACTTTATTGAACACTCTTTATTTGGCTGGAAGTATGTTTTATTTTTTCTTTTATATAGAGAATAATGGATAGGCAAGTGTGTATTATGGATTTTTTTTGCACACCCAATGTGTGTGATGACCCATA
Organism: Neoceratodus forsteri; assembly: GCA_016271365.2. Classification (NCBI taxonomy): domain Eukaryota; kingdom Metazoa; phylum Chordata; order Ceratodontiformes; family Ceratodontidae; genus Neoceratodus; species Neoceratodus forsteri. Next base: position 509,360,523 of record CM028131.1, on the reverse strand, counting down.
AACCTTGAGAGCAAAGCTCGAGAGGTTTATGTGGTCATCACACACCAAGGGTGCGCAAAAAACCAATCCATCACTACAAACTTACCTATTCTTTATTTTTTTTTATAATTGCTGGTGCATGGATTTTTTGTGTAGAAGTTGTTATTTATTTATTTATTTAGTTCTTGGATTACAAATACCTTTGAGCTTAGAGCTCTTTTACAAAGGTTCCACATCAGCAGCATAATTCAACAGGTTAACAGAACAAAAAATATGGCAAAACAGTATATATAGAGAAAGGAGATCAACAGGTTTACATACTAAACAGGGTATGGTAAAATAATTGTAAATAAGAAAAGAAAACAATAGTTGACATTCACAGTGAATTAAAGAATGGAAATGAGTAACGCTAAGCAGTTTTACATACAGGAATGCATTCAGTAAATTGAAAATCAGGCAAAACAAGCTTTGTCAGTTGCTGGTAAAATCATAAGGTAAGTTGAAATCAGCCAACAGACCTTGTCAGGACAGATAGGGGGGTGGCATTAGGTAGAGGGGAGGAAAGGTGAAGGGGGTAGAGTAGCAGGGGGGGAGGGGATATCTGAGATGGTGCTAAGAAGATTTAACAGTACTTTAAAAAAGAGGGGAAAAGTGGTTGCTTTTGATGTACTGCTGTTGAAGTGTTATGAAGTGGTAGAGATTGCACTGTGACAAAGTATAGCTAGGCTTTGTGGAAATAAATACATTATCTGTGGTGTTTACGGTCATTTTTTTTTTGTTTTGCTTAAGCCACTGAGTGGAGACCCTAGAGCCGAGGGTGGGTAACTTCAAGGGTCTGTTAGTGAAGCGTGACCGAGCGGTGCTGGTTGATGTACAGAATATCCTGGAAAATGCAGAGGAAGAGCAATGTTGAGTGTAAAAATCGAGAAAACTGTATTGTTTAAGAGCACTTTTCTTTGTTTTGTGTGAAAGAAGCTGCCGAGTATATAGCAAGGTGAGCGAGTGACTCGGCGGCTTCAGCAGACTTGATGCAAAAGTTACCGAGTCCTCTTTAAGGTGGGTCTTCTCACCTATAAGGCCCTACACGGGCAGGGCCCTGGTTACCTGTCAGACCTTCTGTCCCCTGCCTTCTCCTTGTGCTTTCTTCGTTCCTCCAGTGATTGCTTACTGGCCATTCCCAGAACTAGGTTGAAATCCGCTGGTGATAGAGCGTTTAGTGCCGCGGCCCCTGTTCTGTGGAATTCCTTGCCAACCATGGTCAGAGAAGCTTCGTCAGTAGATATTTTTAAGGCCCAGTTCAAGGCTTTCCTTTTTTCTAAAGCATTTAATGTCTAGATGAATATTTATAGTTAAGGTTTTGGTTCTTGTTAGATTTGTATTTATTATGTATAAGTTATATATTTATTATGTTCAAATGTTTGTTTTAAAGTTTGTATGGCGCCCAGATCCTCTGGGATTGGGCGTCTTTTAAATAAATTTTGCCTTGCCTTGCCTTGCCAACACTCGCTAATGCTTGCATCGAGTCTACTGAAGCTACCAAGTCACTCGCTCTCTTCGCTGTACTCTTGGCTCTTAAACAATGCAGCATTCTTGTTTCTTTACACTCAACGTTGCTCTTTTTCTGCATTTTCTGGGATATAATCCTTACCACAAGCGAACACCTCTTGGTCCACTTCCATTGAATGGAAAAGTAGGCAAGTGCGAAAGTTGCTTTTGCGAATAATGTAATAACTTGATTATGGGTTACTACGGCATCAAACACCATAATACCCAGATTTCAGCTTAATACGGCATTTGAAATTACTCATAATCAGGTTGATAAAAGGGCCACCAGTAATTATATACAAGTACTGACTGGGTTCTATACATCTGTTTGCCAGCTTGTTGTGTTGGTATTAGCTTAGGGACAGTTTTACAGTGCTTAACTCACTGTTGTTTATTATTCTTCCATAGCTGTTAAGTGTGTTATTCATGTTCCTAGGTGGGTTTTCTTTAGTAATTTGTGTAATTTATCAAGTTTTTAAGATGTTCTAAATTTGCAGGGGACTAGGCACAAATGGGGAACAGAAAATATCTCTACAGTCACTCCAGGGGGAAGAGGGATAAGTTGTAAACGAATTCATGGGGACAGTACTCAGGACATTTTGTCCTGCGAATAGGGCAAATGATTTTAATTTGAGAAGACTGAGGGTATATATATATATATATATATATATATATATATATATATATATATATATATATATATATATGTGTGTGTGTGTGTGTGTGCCCCTTTTCACACCTCTACCCGAGGTTTAACATGGGGTTGGGGGGTTCAGGACAGTATTCGCTTGCAGTTTAAGAGCCGTGTTTAAGGCATTATTTTTATATGTTTTCTTCCTTTTTCTTTGGTTCATACTTGAATATAGAGGCATTCAGGCAATTTGAGAGGATATCATGCATTTTGAAATTACTTCAAAATCTTCAACTATACATTAGCTTATTATGTTGGGAGTTGGCTGCTGCAGTTTTTGCATGTCTGTTCAGGTTCATTTGGCTTATTATGCCTATTACTCCTTCCTCTTACAGTTCTAACTGTACTAAGGATGGTGTAGTTCTCTTTTTTTGTATTACCCTCTGACACTATCAACGGCTGATTTATTACAGCCTTATACTAGGTTGTAAGAAACTACAGTGATAAATGTTGGTAAGGGTGAGGGAGTAGATGGTGAGGGGGGGACATTTTTACTACTGTGTTATATGGCATTTGGCGGGGCTACTCCTCTTCGGGCATCATGGACCATCGCTTTTGGAATAGGTGCTTTGCCTCGGTATTAGGTAGGATAGGGATAGGTTTGGGATTTGGGGTATTATTTCTTTTGTTTGAGAATTTTGGGGGGTGGGGATTCCATTTAAGTGGGAAGGGGGGATGGGTTCTTTGGGGAGATATTTTCAGCAGGTTGTTGCACAGGGGGTAAACTGGAAGATTCTTAGTTTACTTTGATATTATAGGCTCCTAGTATATACTTTTGTGGAATATTAAGGGGGGAAGAAATAACTTGAAGAGATACTGTGTTTTACATCATTTAAACTGCTACCACCCCCAGATTGTGATGTTACAAGAAACCCATATTCCTTCAGATCAGTTACTTAAACTGAAAAAACACTGGGTGGGTAAGGTTTTTGGAGCTGGATTGGGTACCAGATGGGGAGGGGTGGCTGTTCTATTTCACAAGTCAGTCCCCTTTAGGCTGATTAAGGAATGGCAAGACCCGGGTGGCCGTTACATTGTAGTTCATGGGCAACTTGCCAGTATAGAAGTGGTTTTTGGATCTATTTATGGACCTAACATAGACACTCCATCATTTTTATCTCCTCTGGCTACTCTACTTGCCTCATTTGGGACATTCCTTGTCTCCTGGGTGGGACTGGAATCTGTGTTTCTCTAATGATATAGACAGATCATATCGTAGAAGGGTGTGGCTTTCTCCAACCCAAAGGGCACTGAGAGAATTTATGTCTAATTTAGGCCTAGTGGATCATTAGCTGACATTGAATCCAGAAGTTTGGGACTACACCTTTTACTTTCCCCCACATGGGGTTTACATGGGGTTTACTCTCGTATTGATTTTTTTCTTCTTAGTAGTCCTAATTTGGTGGGGATGGGAGGGGTGGGTATACATCCTAGAGTCCTTTCTGACCATTCCCCCATTTGGATAGATTTGTCTGTGTCTCGGCCATCCTCCAAGTCTGGCACCTGGTCTCTCAACACATAACTCTTAACAGATGGGTATGTATTAGGGCATATGAAAAAGTTTATCTCACTTTCTTGAGAAGAAAATTATGATACAGTATCCACAAAGGATGTTCTTTGGGGATTGGTAAGGGCGTTGTGGTGAGGAGAATTTTTGAGGCTTGCTTCGGTCCATAAAAAAACCCCTAGTGTCCAGGTGGAGGAGTGACTGTCCCAAATACATGCTTTGGAATTTGAGCTATCCAAAAAATCTGAAGAACATCTTTAGGTAGAGCTTTATTTCTTGATGGCTAAATACTTATCCTATCTTATGGATCATACTTTATGTTCAGCCTCACTGATCAAAGTGACCTATATTGGGAAAGGGAAGAAGGCAGGGAGACTTTTAGCCAACAGAATTAAGCAGCAGAAAGTGGCTAGGTGGGTTATGACTTTGGTTGACTCTGCCTCTGATTCCCTGGCTTTTGACCCTTCTAAAATTGCTAATATATTTAAAGATTTTTATCAATCCCTCTACTCTGCAATCCCAGCTGAGGCTACTTTCTCTGCCCTTTTTGAGAATTTCATTCAGGGGCTCATCTTACCCCAACTTACAAATCCTTAACAAGAGTTATTAAAGGGATACATATCTGAAAAAGAAGTCCTTGATGCCATAGATCGATTTCCCTCTGACAAAGCCCCTGGCCCAGATGACTTTCCACCTCTTTTTTAGAAATCCTTTAGGGATTTGTTGGCTCCAAAGTTATCTAATATTTATAATTATCTTTATACCCATAATATTGTAGAAAGTGTGGTATTTGAGGCTTGAATAGTATTACTTCCCAAACCGGGAAGAGATCCCTCCTGCCTGGACATCTATAGATCAATCTCTCTTTTAAATACTGATATTAAAATGCTTGCTAGTATTTTAACGTTTCATTTAAAACTAATCTGGTCTGACCTAATTGGTCCTGAACAGGTGGGTTTTGTTGCTGGTAGGCACTCTAGTGACCACTTTTGAAAGATATTTCATCTCTTTGCCGCATCGGGGGGGGGGCACTTTCAAGGTGTTCGTCTCCCTAGATGAGGATAAGGCATTTGACAGAGTGGTATGGAATTTTTTGTTTGATATTTTACTGAGATATAATATCCCCAAAGAGTTTATTCAATGGGTTAAAATATTCTATATCTGCCCATCTGCTAGGATTTTCAGTAATGGCATTTTATCCCCATTATTTCGGTTAACCCAGGGAACTCGGCAGAGATGCCCCCTCTCCCCTATGCTGTTTAATTTATATATTGAACCTTTAGCGAGAAAAATCAAAATGACTACGGGGACAGTAGGCATCCAGGTTGGTCCCTATGTGTTTAAAATTTCTATGTTTGCTGATGACGTGCTTTTACACATTGCTAAATGGGAAAGTTCAATCCCTACAGCATTAGATGTTATATCAACATACAGTATAGTGCCCTGGCTGGTTATAAATTAAACCAACACGAGACAATGGTTCTTGCCCTAACCATGTATGAGAGCTAGGATTGAGGAAATGGGCCTTAAGTAAGTGCCTCATACACTTTCTTTTTTGGGAATAGATCTCTCCCCTAAACTCAATACACTTAGAGAGCTGAATCTGGACCCAGTAGCTAAACAGATGCAGCTAGACCTCCACAGATGGCAATATTTACCCTCGATGCTTTGGGGAAGAGTCAGTTTGTTGAAAATGGTCATTTTCCCATGTTTAATGCATCCTCTCTTTATGTTGAACATACCATTGGCTAAAACCTTGTTTCTTGAGGGTAATTCTATTTGATCCTTCTTTTTGTGGCTGGGGAAACATCCAAGGAGGGCACCGGATAAATTGTGCTGGCCTAAGGATTAAGGTGGTTTACAAGTTCCCAATATGTTCTCATATTATTTAGCCTTTCATGGCTGCAAATATTTGCAGTGGGCCATCAAATTACAAGAGACCTCTCAAGTTTTAGACTGGTTGCAAATTGAAACTTGTTCGGGTGTTCATTTTATATTTCTTTGTCCTCACTTCTGTATATATACCTGACGGTAAACTCCCTGCTCATTTAAGAGACTCACCAATATGGTGGTCGGTTAAAGCACATCAACAGTTATGTCAATCCTTATGACTTAAATGCAAGTGGGATTTGGGACAGCCACTCCTGGAAAACCATAATATTATGATATGGGGAAAGGTTTTGCTCCCTTCCGCTTGGCAGGGTCTGACAGCTTTTTCTATATCTGATCTAGTGAAACATGACAAATTCCTAACTCTAAGAGAATTCAGAGACAGGTTTCACCACCCTGCTTTTTCTCCATCCAAATACATTCAGTTTAAACATTGGCTATAGTCAGTGGTGGGGAAACCCCCTTGGTCTTCTACTGCTACCTTACTACTTTGAGCATTGGCTAGTGCAGTGTCCTACAATAGGCAGATCTCTAAACTATACAAATAATTGGGAATTTTAGTTTGGAAGTCTATCTTGCCAACAGTCTTTCATTGGGCTTCAGCTGCTAATTTGGTTTATGATTCTGCCGAATGGAGGAAATATGGAAAGACATATATAGAACTGTCAAACATGATAGGCTGCATTTAATACAATTTAATATTCTTCACAATTTATGTTATACTCCTCTCAGGCTATATTGTGTGGGCAGAAAGGAAGATGACACATGTCCAAAATGTAAACTGGAGGAAGGTTCATTGTCACATACGATATGGGCATGCTCCAGAGTGTCTTCCTTTTGGAACTCTATTGAGAATTACCTTACCCCTTTCTTCAACAGTGCAAGATATTTCTCACTGGATATTTGTATAATAGGCAATTTTTCTGCTATTGGTTTTGCTAAACACAGATTTTGCATGGCTTTAACATCTGCAATGGCCAACCTATTTTTATTAAGACATTAGATTTGTGATTCTCTTCCCAAGTTTCGTAAATGGACTCAGAAAAAAATATATATAGCTCTGAATGTGGAACAGTCCATTGCAGTTCAATATAACAGGCTCCCATAGTTTTGTGATCTCTGGGATCCATTCACACAATTTTTAGCCGGGAGGTGAATGAAGTCACAGAAAATCTGATCTTGTTTATGCCCTTTTTCCCCATCTATAATCCATACAGGAATCTGCATCTTATCTAAAGTTGAGTTTCATGTTAGACCTTCTTTATTAATATGGTATCTCCTATGTACTTTGAGAGAAATGTGGTTCTTTGGGTTTGGGTGGAGGGCTGGGTGGGCGGGTGGTATGATCTACGAGGGGGTTGGAGGGTGGGATTACAGATTGTAGTAATGTTCTTACACCTGACCTAGAGATATTTTGTCACCTAGGGACTGAGATCACAGGTGGGGGGAAATGGGTGGTGGGGGGGGGATATTTTGTGTTGTAATAGGCCTGTATTTTTGATGTGTTTGTTTTCTCTGTGTTTATTCTTAAAACTTGAATAAAGTTTATTTAACAGCAAAAAAAAAAGACTGCAACAAGGATCTTTCTGGAGATCCCTATCAAAAGACAAAAGGAATGTACAGGAGTTTATTTAGACAGGAGGGACCTGATTCTCAAAGCTCCCATAATGGTGCAAGGGATATGCGGCTAAAGAATGGTGCAAAATGCCCTTTGAGCTGAATGATGTACCAGGAGTGATTCTCAAATGCAGCCTGTGACAACCACAGACTATGTGCACCAAAGGGGGCTTGCAGGAGATGCAGGCAGCCAAACCCATAGATCAGGATTCTTAAAACTGTCCCAGAGGGTGACTTTCAAATTACCTTTAAGGGTACTTAGAAATTTGCTCTTGGAGGGTTTAGCAATGTGCACCTATTTGCTGTGTCGCCCTATCTCTAGCTCTGATCCCCCTTATATGAAGATAATCAGGTCCCTTCTGGTCTATCAGATCCCCCCCAGCCCTGATCCCCTTATAATTATAAGGATCAAGTCCCTGGTGGTCTAGTGGCCCCCCACCCTGATCCGCCTGAATATTCTATCCCTGGTGGTCAAGAGCACCTCCCTCCCTATCCCCAAGCAGCACATATTATATTTATATATTTTCCCTGGTAGTCTAGTTAGACCCCCATCCCAGCAGGCAGTGTCCCACCACCCCACCCACTCTCCCCATCCCACACCCAAGCCGGCAACTGGCACTGCCCTCTTCTCACCACTACAGTTAGCCACTGACTAAATTACAAGGAGCACGCACTGTATACAGTACATGCTCTTTGACTGACAGATGTCATCAATGAGATCATATTGTATACAGTACATGCTCCTTGCAGTTCAGTAGGCAGCTCACCATGGTGGTGAGTGGTGGGCTGTGCCAGTCACTAGCTTGGGGATGGGATGGGGAGCAGGGAGGTGGGGCACTGCCTGCTGGGGTGGGGGAGAGGGGATCCACTAGACCACTAAAGAAAAATACAGCAATAACAAACATAGAGATACTGTAACAGGTAAAGTACATGTACATGGACAATAAAAGCAAAGTACAAGCAATTAATTCCAGTGAGACAAAAAAAGTTATATATAAAGTCTGCACAGTATACATATGTAGGTTATGAGGTAGAAAGGAAGAGGAACTAGGGAAGTGTGCATCCTACATATGGGAAGATATCTAAAACAGAATCATGGTGGTCTAAAGTTCAAATTTCAGAGTACACTGAGTTTGAAAAAATACAATAGGGTAGTTGGCAAAATGGGTAAATGGGGGGTGGGTGAATAGGGCATGGGTTGTTGTAATACAGAGAGAAGAGGAAGATGGCTAGCTGCAGGTGCATGTTTTTGATAAGGTAACATAAGAAGCATAGAAGCATAGATGATGCCAGCAGAAAAAGACCTCTTGACCCACCTAGTCTGCCCTAAGTCCCTGCCTACTGTGCTACCACAGGCCCTAATGGATCTCCGGCCTTACCCCCTGCTCTGTTACTAAGATCCCCTTGTGTCTATCCCATGCATGTTTGAAACCCGTTACCTTTTCAGTATCCACTGTTTCTGCTGGGAGGCTGTTCCAGACATCCACCACCCCTTCCATAAAGAAATATTTCCTCACATCCCCTCTAAATTACTCCCCTTTCAGTTTCATAGCATGCCCCCGTATCCTTGAGCATCCCATTCTGTGCAAAATGCTATCCTCCTGTACCTTATTGATACCTTTGAGTATTTGAATGTGTGAATCATGACTCCCCTTTCTCTTCTTTCCTCCAGAGAATACATATTTAATTCCCTGAGTCTTTCCTCGTAGTGCTTTTGATGTAGGTCATGCACCATTTTGGTTGCTCTTCTTTGTACTGCCTCCACCCCTTCTATGTCTTTCCTGAGATGGGGACTCCTGAACTGGACACAAAACTCCAGGTGGGGTCTCACCATTGATCTGTACAGGAGTAACACTACCTCCATCTTTCTGCTGGTGATACCCCCTCCCTATGCACCCCAATACTCTATTAGCCTTTCCCACTGCCTTATCACACTGTTTTGCTACCTTCTGGTCATCAGATATGATGACCCCCAGATCCCTTTCCTGTTTTGTGGTTGTTAGTACTTTCCCCCCACCAAATGATATATTGCCTTCGGGTTTTTGTGTCTCATATGTAATTTTGCACTTTTTGGTGTTGAAGCCCAATTGCCAAACCCCTGACCAGTCTTATAGCTTTTTCAGATCTTCCTTCATCCCTTCCTCCCTAGTGTGTCTACTCTGTTGTAGATGTTTGTGTCATCCACAAACAAGAATGACTTTTCTTCCAGACCATCTCCGATGTCACTAATAAAGACGCTGAAGAGGACCAGTCCCAAACCCTGAGGCACCCTGCTGGGTACCCTACCTTCTTCTGAGTGAATTCCATTAATCACCACCCTCTGAGTTCTATTACTAAGTCAATTTCATACCCATTTTACTATCTTTGAACCCACTCACAGGCTGATAGCTTGTTTACTAGACTTCTACATTGAATGGTGTCGAAGGCCTTACTGAAATTCAGGTAAGCTGCATCTACCCGCCCACCACCACCACCATCACCAATCCACCTCCATGGTAACCCAGCAAGAGATCTCTATCAGGTTTGTTTGGCAAGATCTCCCCCCTATGAATCCATTCTGCCCTAGATTCTGAAATCCAGTGGTTTTTTTAGGTATTCCCCAATCCTTTCTTTTAGTAGTGTTTCCATGATCTTTCCCAGTACTGAAGTCAGGCTTACTGGTCGGTGGTTTCCTGCCTCCTCCCTATTCCCATTTTTGTGTAGTGGGACCACATCCTCCCTCTTCTAGTCCTCTGGTAATTCTCCCGGTATCCAGTGATAGATTGAACAGGGCCGTTAGTGGTGCAGATAGTTCCTCCTTTAGTTCCTTCAGGTTTTCCATAAGAGTGATTTGAGAGAGTGCAGGAAGGGTGAAAGAAAGGAGTGTTGGATGGTGGAAAGAAAAAGCAGACTCTTTTGATATTGATTTATTCCAAGGAATATGAAAAGAACATGTATTGTATAATAGAGGGAGTAGGAGGATGGCATGGCAGGGTTAAGGAGACAAAATATGTAAATGAGAAGAGAGCAGTGGCAATTATCTTCAGCCAGTGAAATTGTGACAAAATTCCGATTCTGCATCTGCAAAAGATTTTGCAAAATTACCATGAAAATATTGGAAAAATTTCAGTTAGCTTCATCTAGTTTAAAAAGTATTTGTCTAAATTGCACCGAATGTGGTATGATGACATTGCCAAGTCCATACAGACATGTACAAAGTTTCAGATATGTGTTTGAGTTATTGTATAAGCCTCAAAACTTTCAGGAATTTTAAAATTACATTTATCAATTATGTAAACTGTACAATTTTATGCCATAAGCCATAAGCCATTTTAAGCTAGAACTATAACTTTAAAACTAAAGAACAGAATACGATCAATTGTGTTTGGTTCACTGATCCTGAATATTAGGCTTTGAGGCCACTGCCATGGCCTAGCGGCAGAGCATTGTGCTGCCATGCTAACAACCCAGGTTCGGAAGCAAGTCACAACAGGAGGCAGGCCATGGCCAAGATAGTTGACACTCGGCAGTCCATCTCAGTTGGGGAGGGATGGTAGAGGGTTCCACCAACACAGAAAACCCTGCATCTGGGTCAGGGTGTTTGCTCCTGCCACAGGGGAAACAGTGGCTGAGTGAGGCTGACCAGGTCATTTCCCCCACCAGGGGAGATGGGAAAGAAAAAATGTTGGAAAAAAAATAGTAGCTGACTGAATGATGACAGGGTTAAGCTTGATCAGGTTATATCCCAGTGAACAGGGTACATCCGTGAGATAAGTACTTCCATCTAGAAGAAAAATCAATATAGAAAAAAAAAAACAAAAAAAGAGACTGTGTGTGTTAACTCTCTAATCTCTTGCTGAAAGTTAGGTGTAAGTTCAGCTATTATTATATTTCACAGCCTAGTACCCTAGAGCAGCGATACTTTCTGTGCCAAGAGTAGAAATTCTTTAAAGCTTAGTAAGGTTTTGGAGGTTGTAACTGGCTGAGCTGCCAGTCGCTAATCTCTTCTCTTCCTAGTCTGCCTGTTCTGTTCTGCTCCTTCCATATTGTGATGTTTAGCCAGAGAGCACTGGAACATGCGCTTACGTTAGTATATGGGGCTACTTTTTTCGAATGATTTGCACACTTCAACCGCATACAGGAAAATGAAAGCCACCGCTGATTAATAAGGTTGCTATTAGCCCAACGATGGCTTTCATTTTTCCTAATATGCAGTTTAAAGTGCAAAATCATTACAAAGTAGCCCCATATACTAGTATGGTGCACTCCCGCTTCCCTGGCTAAACATCACGATATGGAGGATGCAGGCAGAGCGGCAGATTCAGAAGGGGAAGGATCAACTTGCGGTCAGCTCAGCCACAGTTGTGATTCCTTCCAAAACTTTACAGAGCCTATTAAAATTTTACGCTGGCACAGAAGGCCATCTCTGTTTCAGGTACTAGGCTGTGAAGCCCAGTATGTAATTTTGCAACTTTACTTTAAAGACTGGCCAAGTTATAAGCAACCGATGATTCCAAAATAACATCAGTAATTAAAGTTGAACTTCATGAGTCTTTGTGAAGCTGTGGAATGTTATACTTTTGTCGAAGGCATGGCCTTGCATTTTACCCAGTCATAAACCTGAGTTGCCATCATAGAGGAAGGTAAAGGCTGGGTAAAGTGGCAGTAAGGTAGCATTCATAGGAGGCTCCATAGTAAAGGTATAGTGGTGATAAGTGTTGGATCCCTACACTGAGTGATAAACCATGAAGAAAAGTCATGCACATTACTGTGTACTAGCCTGAATTCTTGCAATATGCCAGAAAACCACTAGAGCTCACTGACTTTCTATTCCCCGGTGATATCAGAAGAAAGTTGGTCCAAGCTACCTTTATGCCCCATTAGGCTACATGGATTTCATCCACAACTGTTGCTCCACCACCAACTGGCACAAACTTGATGTACTATACCACCGCACCATCCATTTTATTACTAATGCCCCACCAGAACCCACCATTGCCAACTCTATTATGAAGTAGGATGGTCTTCGCTAGCCACCAGAAGACTAATTCATTGCTGCATATGGCTCTATAAAGCCCTACTCGACAAGCTACCCCACTGCATATCAAGCCTGTTCTGCTGCTCCCTGAGCTGCTATTCACTCAGAAAAACCTCCCTCACTTCACTAGACATTCCCAGGTTCCGTACTCTCTATGGCAAAGCTACCATCAGCTATGTCCTCCCATCTGTCTGGAACAAACTAAAAACCATGCTCAAATTAACTCACCTAGTATCTTTAAATGCTTTTAAATCTTTTTATCAGTAACCACTTGGCAGAAACATGTAACTGCCACTGATGAATATCCATACTGCATTTAGCCGATCAATCTCCTCCCTCACCCATCCCTCTGCCAGCTTCGCCATCCCCCAACCTATCTCCCCCCTTTTCGTCATACCACCGCGATACGTCATGTTGATCTGTATTATTTAACTGTGCATTCCTATACCTCACCATTTTGCAAGGTCCAATAAAAAAATGAATATATGTTTTCCCCATTGTTAGACAATGACATTTGTACAGTTGCTTGGCATCATTAGGCAATGAAACTTGTACAGTTCCTTTTATATTGTCCAGTCTTATGATTCTACTTGTTCATTTTTTTTTATTTATATGTTGCACTCTTGTATTTGATATGTTACTGTCTTGTACTGTCTTGAGCCTCTCGAACATGTATGTACAGAATTGTTTTCTGTACAATGCCACTGGCTGACCCTTTAACAACCTTGTAGATAACAATGTAAATTGTTATTTTTTGAAAACAGTGGAACCAAATTGACACCAAGCCTCAGGCCTTACAACTAGTTGCAACTTAGTCCATTGTTTACAGAATTATCTGGATAGCATTAGTCATATAAATATAGGAACATACTGTATGAAGAAGCCAGCAGATGAAGGCCATTTGGTATATCAAGTCTGCTCATATTGCAGGGTCCATAGGTTGAGCTAATGTCTCTGCCCTCCCTCCCCACTCCTTCCATCCTCTCTACCCCTGAACCTTACCTTCCCCCTTGCCTATCCCATCCTCTCTTAAAGTGGCCCACTGTCTTCAATGAGATGACCTCTTCCGGCAGCACATTCCAAGTTTCCGCCACCCACTCTGTGAAGAAGTGCTTCTTGACCTCACTTCTAAACCTCCTACCCTCCAGCCTGAGACTGTGCCCCTCATGTTATGGTTGCCACTCAGCTTAAAGAGTCTCCTTATCAACCTAATTTATCCCTTTCAAGTACTTGAACATCCCAATCATGTACCCTCTCTCTCTCTCTCCTGTCTTACAAGGAGTACATGTTCAGTGCCCTCAACCTCTCCTCATATGCCTTATCCTGCTAACCAGCTATCATCTTTGTAACCCTCCTCTGGACCTTTTCTGGCAGACTAATGTTCTTTTTGAGGTGTGGGCACCAGTACCAAACTCCATACTCTAGATGCAGCCTCATTAGTGACCTGTACAAAGGCAGTATGACCTCCTCTCTCTCCTACTACTGATCCCCCTAGATATGCATCCCAGAATCGTGTTTGTCACTGCTGCAGCTTTCTTGCACTGTGTGGAGAGCTTCAGGTCGCTAGTGATCATCACACTCAGGTCCTTCTCTTTCTCTCATGCTGATACTCGGACTCCACCTAGGTAGTACTTTGTTCTGGGATTCCTGGCTCCATTACGCATAGCTTTACATTTCTTGGCATTGAAGCCAAGCTGCCAGATCCTGGACCACCTCTGTAGCTTTTCCAGATCTTTCTGTAGGTCCTGTATCCCTTCAGCTGTGTCCACTCTCCCACAGAGCTTGGTGTCATCCATGAATAGGCACATTTTGACCTTAATACCATCTCCAGTGTTATTGATGACTACATTGAACAACACCTGCCCCAGCACTGAGCCCTGTGGTACCCCACTGGTTACCTCTCTGGTGCTAGATAAGTCTCCCCCCACAACCACCCTCTGGGTTCTGTCCCTCAACCAGTTTTCCACCCATCTGACCATCTTTTCCCCGACCCTGAGATCGACCAACTTCCTGATCAACCTTTTGAGGGGTACAGAGTCAAAGGCCGTGCTGAAATCAAAATAGAGGATGTCTACCACTTGGTCCCTGTATACTGTCTTAGTGACACAATCAAAGAAGTCAATTAGATTTGTTTGACATGATCTTCCTGCCATGAACCCATACTGCCTATCATCCTGGAGACCATGCTCCTCTAGATATTCCACTATTCCACTGTCATGATGGAGCATGAGGTATGCTAGTGCAGTCAAGGTGATTCAGTGGAGATAAGTACTTTGTGATAGTCAAATTCCATAAGTGGAATTCTACTTGCATTTCCTATTATGCATACATGAATTTTCGAGCACATTTTTCCAATTAATAATTTCTAAAGTATCCACAATAAATGTTAACCTACTAAACCATATTTATCCAGCTTAATTAGATTCCGGGATATATTTACTTTGGTATGTATTTCAAATCATGAGTGTATACCAGTGGATCTATAGACATCCAAATATTTTGAAAATGTTCACACAATTTAACAAATAATTTAATTGTGAACTTCTAAACTTCTATAACTTACAATTTACACAATCGTCTATTTGATTAGCAGCTTATATGACTCTTTCAAGAAAGCAAAGAAATGATACATATAAATGTTAAATTATCTAGCCCCAAAATTAGATAAGTTGTAAGCACAGAAACATTTTCAGAAATGTTCAAATGAATAATAAATTGCCAGAATTTGAGCCCATATAACATCCCCACCCTTTATCAAAATACCACGTCATTCATTTATGACCTCTTCCACATAATATACCCACCAAACATCAGCTCTCTAACTATAATGCTAAATAAATTATGACCAATTAAAGAATTTCAGAAAATTTAGAAACATTTCTCAAAATTTCACAGAATTTTGTGATAATTCCACAAAATTGGAATTTGCTAATTTTGACCAGCCTTAGTGGAAAGTCGGTAGTTGGCCAAGAAGGAAGAAAGTGTAAGAGATGCCAGACCTCTGCGGAGGGGGGGGAGAGAAATTTATATAACGAAAAAAAGCATTAATGGGTCACAGATGGAGCACCAAGGATGAACCAGTAAAAGGAATAAAAAAGTGGGCTCCGACCTGGCAAGTGTAGACTGTGATGCAGTGCAGTAGACTATATCCATGCAGTTAAACATCTGGAGGATGATCTCGTGGTTGACCTGGAGAGGAAGGCAGGATTTGTTATGATACAGCACACCAATCTTAGAGCTATGTTTCGTATGCATGGCATTGATGTTGATGGAAAAGCTAATGTTCTGATCCAGCCACACTCTCAGTACTTAAAGTGGGGTAATTCTTCAAACAGGTTGCTATTCACAGTCATTTTTTTATCATAGAATAATTTTTATTGTTTTTCGTTATTTGTTCATTAAGAACATGCCTCAAAACATTGAAGCATACAGTCAAGGATGCCTTGAGGCGTATTAACAAAGCATACATACTGTATATAAGTGTACATATTTGTAAACAGACTATCTACATACTAACATACTAAAATGCAAGCAGAATAGGCCTAACAGTCTTTTGTGTCTGCTCGTTTGGTCAGCCCCCACCCTGGGAGCTGACCTTGCTGCACCCCTTGTCCTCTCTGGCTTCTCCCTTCCCAGTCCCAAATATTCCCACTGCACAGGACTTTGCATCCAGAACCCTTCCCCTGTACCTGTCTCATCCCCTCTTGAACCCCTCCACTATCTCTGGCTCCACCAGCCCCCTGGGCAGCGCATTCCATGGCTCCACCACCCTCTCAGTGAAGTAGCACCTCCTCCTTTCTCTCCTGAATCCCCCCCAGCTTCTACCCATGCCCTCTAGTTGCCCCTCCTTCCTTCAGAGCACCTTGACTGCTTCACCCTTATTTAACCCCTTCATGCACTTGAAGATCTCTATCATGTCCCCCCAGTCCCTTCTCTCTTCCAGTGTGTACATATTTAGCTCTTTGAGCCTCTCCCCATAGGTCCTATCTCCCAAGCCCCAGATCATTTTGGTTGCCCTCCTCTGGACCCTCTCCAGGAGTTCAATGTCCCTCTTTAAGTGTTGCTTCCAAAACTGCACACAGTACTCAAGGTGCGGTCTCACCAAGCAGTTATACGGGGGGTAGTATCACTTCCCTCCTTCTGAAGGTGTTCCCCCTAGTGATGCATCCCAGCATCCTGTTGGCCATGGCTGCTGCCCTCCTATAAGTCTCAGAGTTGTTCATCTTGACATCCACCACCACCCCCAGGTCCCTCTCAGCCACTGAGACTTGTAGCATCCCCCAGGGTGTACTCTTGGCCCGGGTTTCTAGCTCTCAGATGCAGTACCTTACATTTCCCTTCATTAAACCTCAGCTTCCACTTTCTAGACCACCTCTTCAGAGCCTTCAGGTCCCCCTGTAGGGCCACCCTCCCCATCTCCCCATCCACCACTGCCCCCAGTTTTGAGTCATCTGCAAAGAGACTCATCTCACTCCTGATACCCTTCCTTATGTCAGAGACATAGATATTGAACAGGAGGGGCCCAAGGACTGATCCCTGGGTGACCCCACTAATGACCCGCCTTAGGGATGAGACTATCCCGCCAACCATGACCCTCTGGGTCCTGTCCTGGAGCCAGTTGCCTATCCATCTGATCATCTGGTTGTGCACCTCCATTTCTCCCAGCTTATTCAACAGGCCCCCATGAGGAACACAGTCAAACGCCTTGCTGAAATCAAGATATAGAATGTTCACCGGTCTACCCAGGTCCAAGGCTCTTGTCACCCAGTCATAGAACTCCACAAGGTTTGTCTGACATGAGTTCCCTGGGATGAATCCATGCTGTCTATTGCCCAGGCACCCTGACTTTTCCAGGTCCCCCCATAGCCTCTCCTTGACAATGCCCTCCATCACCTTACCCACCACCAATGTCAGGTTGATGGGCCTTTAGTTCTCTGCCACCTCCCTTGATCCCCCCTTGTTGATAGGCACTATATGCGCCACCTTCCAGTCTTGGGGCACCCACCCTGTCCTCAGTGAGATGCTGAAAAGCTCTGCCAGGGGTTTTGCCAGGATATCCACCAGTTCCTTCAGCACTCTGGGATGTAATTTATCTGGCCCTGGTGCTTTCTCCATCTTAAGGGACCTGAGGGCTTCCCTCACTCTCTCTCTGCCATGATTTCCACCTCCTCTACCTCATCCCCCTGCCTTGCCTTCCCTCCTCCTACCAGTGATGGCCCATCCTCTCCCCAGACCCAATGATCAGCAAGGGCCCCCCTCAGTTTCACCATCTCCTCCCATGTATGATGCAGCCCCCCCATTTTCGTTGGTGAAAACTGAGGTGAAGTACTCATTTAGTACCTCAGCCTGCTCCCTCGGATCTTGTGCCCGTTCCTCCCCTGTTTTAATCCTGCTAATCTGCCCTTTCATCCTTCATTTTTCCCCAATGTATCTAAAGAACCCCTCATTCTTCTTCTAATTTCCCTGACAGGTTCTGCTCCTTTCTTGCCTTAGCTGCCCTCACCACCCTAGTGGCCCTTCCGGCTATCAGCTCGTACTCCCCTCTATCCCTTTCACTCTTTGAGCACTTGAAATGCCTATAAGCTGCCTTCTTTCTCCTCACCACCTCCTGAACCTCCCTGGTTCACCAGCAGGGTTTATGGGCCCTACCACATTTTCATCTTACTCTTGCACAGGTGCTAGTAGCATCCTTCACCCCCCTCCTGAAGATTTCCCACCTACTGTCAGCATCCATGTCTGGCCCAATCCCATCCAAATGCTTCTTAAGGATCCTTCCCATTTCCTTGAAATATGCCCCCCTAAAGTTGGTTGCCTCCGTCTTTGTGCAGCCTTCTACCCCTCCTAGGTCCAGGCAGAACCAGACTGTGGCATGGTCATTCTCCACCAATGGGTCCCTTACCTCCCAGCCCCCAATCTGGTCACTGTCTGCCAGGACCACATCCAGTTTCTGTGTCTCCCTGGTTGGTTTCCTACCTGCTGAGTTAGGAATGCATCCTGAAAGACATCCAACAACCTCTGTTCCTTGGCCACCGAGAATGTCATAGTTTCCCAGTCTGTTTCTGGCATGTTTAAGTCCCCTAACACCACCAGTCTTCCCCTGCCCAGTTTGCAGTGTCTCCAAACATCTGCCACCAGACTCTCCTCAGCTCCTCCACCAGTGCAGGGGGTCTATTCACCACTCCCATTTTTACTCTCTTGCCCCCAATTGTTATCAAGGTGACCCAAATCGCCTCCAATTTCCCTCCGCCTCCTCCACTCCTCCTATGCCAATGCAGTTTTTGACTATTATTGCTACCACTCCTCCCCTTCCCTTCCCCCTGTCCTTTCTGAACATGGTGTAGCCCTCCAGGTTCAGGTCCCAGTCGTGCCCTGTGGTGGCCCAGGTCTCAGTGACTGCTGCCACATCCATCTCTCCCTCAGTTAGCATCACCTGGAGCTCAGGCATTTTATTGCCCAAGCTGCTGGCATTAAGCAGGACTACCTTCCACCCTTTCCATATACTTCCATTTCCCCTACTCGCATTCCCATGGGGATTCCATCTTCTCCCAGTCAGCACCTTACCTGTCGGCCTTTTCTCACATTTCTCCAGCTCCCCAGTGGGGTGGAGACCCAGTCCCTCCTGTTATCGGACCCCCCTCGACAGCATTCTCTCCCATCCCTCCCCCTAGTACAATAGAATATACAGTTGTCAGAGTAGCCTTCTTATAACTGGTTTTAAAACTGGTATAATTGGTTTAGGTCAATGATTCACCGTTACCTAATTTTGTCATACAACACAGAATAAAGATAATATGGACATACTATTATCATTAGCAAATCTCACATGTGCCCCTAAGAGTCAAACGCTTTACTGTATCAAGGAGTGACAAAGGGAAAGAAAAGAGGTAAAGATAAGCTTTAGTATAGTGAAAGCCAGGGATTCAAAGTGAGTATGTAGTGGTCTGAGTCAAGATCTCAGCAGTCAGGCTATACAGTTGGGGGCTATATTCCCTTGCTACTGAGACAGGAGGGTTCCTAGGGAGGGTGCAACTCAACACAGTGCTGAGTTGAGATAGGCTTCCCATTTGCTAGTGTACAAAGAGAGCTACCCTCTTTTGGCATAGGTGAGTCTCTTGAAGTTAGCCAGCCTGGCTACTGCAGAGTGCCATAGAGAGAGATAGCAGGAGGCAAAGGTTGCTGCCTGTTCATCAATAGAAGCTACTTGGTTCCAAAAGGACTACCAGGACCCAGTTTTGCAGCTGTGAACCTAGGTGTTCCAAAGGTGCATTGCCTCCTAGTAGCAGCATGGGAAGGGAGAGGTCTATTGGCTGCCGGAGTACCCCAGAGCAATCCATTGCCACTGTGGACCAAAACGGAACTAAGGCAGGACATTGCTACAGGAGATGTAGGATGTTGGCTGGGCTGTGCCTGCACCTCCAGCTTTGTGCATGTGGAAGAACCCCCCATTTATGGAGAATTGCCAGAGTGCGGTACCAGCATAGAAGAATCTTGAGTTGAATCAGTTGATTCTTGGAGTCTTTGTAGGTAGAGTGTGCTAAATGCAAGCAATGTGACCAAGCATCTGGTGCAATGGCATATCCCAGATCCTTGCTCCATGTAGCTCTACAAGTATCCTTGTGGTCAGGTTGTGCCTCATGCCAAGTGCTGTAGAATCTACTGGCCAATCCCCGAGAGGAAGGTTTTAGATGAAATGTGGACAGCCAGTGCCACTTCAGCTCCATCGTGCCAGTCCAGTCTATGGACTGCACTGCTTTGCAAAGCTGCAGGAATTTCCAGAAGTCATGAGACTGTAGTGAGTAGCAGGTTTTAAGCTGCTCAAAAGACATAAGTATAGTAGAATTGGGCAGGTAGAGATGCTGGGCAATGTGAATCCCCTTTCTCTCCCATGAGGGCCAGTAGAAAGGTTTCTTATACATCCTTAGAAGCTGGTTATTCCATAGACATAGGTATCTGAAAGGTAACATGGCCTTTTGATTCTTGGTCCTGGCTGCATTCATAAGACGAAACCACGCTTTTCTGGTTTCAGCCATAACCGGAGTTAGCTTGAATGAGGGTATAGTGGCGTTGGTTAGGAGTAGGGGGTTGTAGGATTTGCTTTTCGAGCTACACCCACAGTGCAGGTGAGGAGGAAGTTGGGACAAACAATTTAACAGCCTGAGTTGTGAAGAAGGACCAGTGGTAACCCTGTAACCATGGAAGTCCCAGGCGCCCCCCCCCCCTCCGGGACCAATGGGCATGTATTTTATGAGTGCTCCACCTCGGCCTTTTTCTTTCCCACAGAAAGTGTGAAATTAACTTGTCCAATGGGTGGTATACCTTGTCTGATAGGGTTATTGGTAAGTTATTGAGAAGATATTCTACCCTAGGTAGCAGGAGCATTCAGAGTGCAGCGACTTTCCCTGGAAGGGAGAGGTTAAGTTGATGCCAGCAAACTATTTCAATTGTCAGCTGAGTTAACAGGGGAGCAAAGTGTCTGGACTCGATCTGCCCCCAATCGAATCGTATGTGAATTCCCAAGTAGGATAAGTTGCTGGGAGCCCAGGATAGTCCCAGCCCTTGCAAGCAGTCTTTGTAGCAAGCCGCATTCAAAGGGGTGACACTAGTTTTCTTTTGATTAATTTGAAGACCCAATAATCGGGCAAAGGTCTACAGAGTATCTAGCACTGGGCATAAGGACTCTCATGGTTGGGCAAGTGTAAGGAGTAGGTCATCTGCATACGAGGCTGTCAAGTATGAGTGATCCCCTACCTGAATGCCCTTAATCGTCTTTTGGCCTGAAGCATTTGAGTAAGGGGGTCCAGTGCTATCAAGAATAATAGAGGTGATAGTGGGCATCCTTGTCGAGTGCCCCATTGCAGTGAAAAGGGTGGGGAGGTGTCTTTATTGATAAGTATTTTGGCCAAGGGTTTATTGTGCAAGACGTGGATCCACTGTCTGAAGTATGGGCCAAATTCATAAAGGTTGAGTACCTCATGTAAATAGGGCCATTCAACTGAGTCAAAGGCTTTTGAGAAGTCTACTGCCATTGCAGCCAGTAGGAGATCGGAGGGCTAACCACTTGAGGTTTAGTATGAGATGCATGTTGTCTGCAACCGCCCTACCCTTGGTAAATCCAGCCTGGGATGGATGTACTATTAAGGGTATAATGTCCATCATTCGGCAGGCAAGGATTTTGGCAACGATCTTAGTATGTACAGAAATTAAGGCTATAGGACGAACGTTTGCACAGTTCAAATGGTCATCTGATTTCTTAGGAATGAGGGTGATTAGGGCTTCTCGCATGGTTGGTGAGAGAATACCAGTCGAGTGTGCCTCTTGTAGAGCAGAGAGTAGCGGGGCGCTGATTTCTGAGCTAACCAATTGGTACAGTTCGGTGGTCATGCCATCAGGCCCTGAGGATTTACCTTTGGCCAGTTGGGATAGTGCCAGCCTAAGCTCAGATTCTGTGAAGGGTTTGTCTAATGTAGCCTTCCTTGATTTTGAGAGTTGGGGCATATTAGCTGAGGAGCAGAAATCCATTAGATGGCACCCTATTTGGTTCTGCTCTTGGGGCATCTGTGATTGGTTCAGCTGCTGATAAAACTGCTTCATGCATTCATTGATTTGTTTGGGGTCAGTGACCACCTCTTCCTTAGGATTCCTAAGGGCATGTATGCAGGAGGCAGCCTTTTGTTTCCTTAAATGGTAGGCCAAAAGCTTCCTGCCCTTGTCCCCACCTTCCCAGTAGGCACGCTTAGTCCTAGCCATAAGTCACTCCACCTGCTGATGAAGTATTGTGTTAATGTGGTATTTTAATCCAACTATCTCCTGAAGTTTTGCTGCATCCAGGCACCCCACTGTAGAGGCCTTAAAATTAGCCTCCAATGCTGACAAGTCAGATTGGAGCCTAGCGAGGTCTGCCCATCTCACCCTATTTCTTTGGGCCACAAATGCTATGATGTGTCCTCTCAGGATAGCTTTGAAGGCTTCCCATACCATAGCAGATGAAATGTTTCCCGGTCTATTATTTGCAAAATAGTCCTGGGCCACATCCTTAACCATGGTCTGAAATGAGGGGTCCTTAATCAATAGGGTATTTGTCCAAAACGCATCAGGCGTGGTGTGCGTGGTGTAGTTGGTGAATAAATATACAAAAGAAGTTTCTGGCTCCAAAATATTATTAAGGTATGTGTGTGCATCAGCTTCTTGTTGTAAAAAGTCATTTTGAGCTGAGAGCACCACAATAACCTTGTGCATGGTTCGTTTGTGGAGATTACAACGCCACTTAGTGCCTGTGCCACCTTGCCCTGTGGTACAGGAGACAGGGGTATGATCCGAGACAAGAGCATTGTCTATTTTAGAGGAGACTATATCTTGGGCTGCAAATGCATTTGTGAGCCAAAAGTCTATGTGACTGTAGGTGGTGTGTACGGGCGAGAAAAAGGAATAGTCCCTGCCTGTGGGGTGATACCTCCACCACACATCAATCATTCACCATTCTTTCATAATTTCCTGCAGTATGCCCACTGCTTTAGGATGTGTTTGCAGAGTGGGTTTGGACTTATCCAGGAAGATATCAGGGGTTAAGTTAAAGTCTCCACCTATCATAACTGGGATATTGTGATATCCTGTAGTAAGAGATTCTAGGGCTTGATTTAAGTCCAGGAAAAACTCAGATGAATCCGTATTTGGACCTTATACATTGACCAATAATGCTTGCCCCCAGGATAAGAGAACCTGGCCACTATCCAGTGGCCTTGGGCATCGGTGACTGCTTTGTCCACCATCCATGGACATGTTTTCCTGACTAACGTGGCAACTCCCTTGGATTTGTTTGTCACTGAACTAGCTATTACTGACCCACCCATGACTTTTTGAGCCACAAAACAGTTCTTGCAGTGAGGTGCATCTCTTGAATGAGAACTATGTCTGCCTACAGGAAGTGTAAGTGCTTGAGAATCACTGACCATTTGGTGGGATGATTGAGTCCCCTCACATTCCATGACATGAGTATAACTCCCCTTCTGGGGTGTGGTGCCACTGTACTTGTAATTTAAAAAGGATGGGTACTCACCCCAGAGATCCAGGAGGTATAGGGTGATATAAGCTGACAGGATACCTGAGATACAGTATATAAA
The DNA here is from genome assembly GCA_016271365.2 of Neoceratodus forsteri. Taxonomy (NCBI): domain Eukaryota; kingdom Metazoa; phylum Chordata; order Ceratodontiformes; family Ceratodontidae; genus Neoceratodus; species Neoceratodus forsteri. The sequence goes on along the minus strand of CM028131.1, from coordinate 509,337,160 downwards.
GTTAGTTGACAGAAGAGGTCAAGGTGAATTTGCTAGAGAGAGACACAGTAGGGTTGACCTATTAGTGAAAAATAAGAACAGGTGAATATAGAGTGCCAAAAACAATTGGAACTTGTATAAATAACAAATATGCCCACTGATAGGTGAGTCAAACAGAGTAATTATCAATTCTTTGATAATAATTAACAACAGCAATGTAAAATTATGCAAGCAATGAGCTGGCGGTATTTGGGGTATGCACAAAGGTGCTAATCCTCTGCTAATAAAGAGGAGAAGCGCACAGCCATGCTAGCCAAATGCCCAAGCAGGGGAAATGAGGGTTGAGCCAGTAAACACTCCAAGGCCATCTCCCCAGCCTTACGAGGACAGTTATAAGCTGATTACACCACCTAAAAAGAAAAAAAATATTAGTTGGGGCATCCAGGTATATGGGGGGAGTGAGGCAGACATGGAGGGGTCAGGTGGAGAGAGGGGTGGAAGATGGGAGAAGGGACTGAGGTCCTCTAGGTGCCATAGAGTATCTAGCAACCTGGTTTCCAAGTCAGATGTATTATGTGAGGTGGGATCAGGCTGCATTTACAATATTGATGCCTCCTATACACCCCTCCACTGGCAGGAAGTGGTAATAAGTCTGGGTGAGATACCGCTGAATGAGGCGTGGGAGGGTAGAGGGGGACCCCTGAGATAATAAGGATTCCTAACATCACGTAAACCATCCCATGGAGAGATAGGAGGGGGTTATATACAGGAGTGTAGCCTCCCCAGGGAGCTGAAAATGCACAATAAGGTGCTATACTTAATAGTTATTGTGAGCTAACTTTGGTAATCAGGGCAAGAAAAAACAGTTTACGGTGCCTTTTTACCTCATTGCTGCAACCGTGGGAGAATAACTCGTCCTCTACTCGAAGCATTCTGAGGCACTATGCCCGGGAGCTAAGTGGTGTGGGAATGGGGGGTCTACAGTCAATAACACGTCTCAAGGAGAGAAAAAAACCGAAAGAGCACTTAGGGTAGTCAGTCCAGTGGAGTAGCTTCCTCATTTGGAAGATACTGTAGTCAGTGGTTGCACCCTGCAAGTCCTTTGAAAGGGCTTCCACAAATGACTTTAATCCTGGTTTGATTGGGAGTGCAGTGAGATGTAAGTGCTCATCAACATCTGATGAGAAATCTGCCCAGGAGTCCATAGCCGCCGCTTTCATTAGCAGATCATCAGGTATATCAGCAGTGTCCATCTGGTGTGCAGAGGGGAGCTCATCCTTAGTTTGTTTGGCAGGTAGACCTGTCTCAGGACCCTTGGAGGCTGAATCCTGCTCGCTGTGGGAGCAATGACGTATTCTGGTGTTAGGATTGCTCCCCGTTGCGGTCTAGAAGGGGAGAGGTGTGGTGTACCCCTTGGTGTGCTTTAGACTTGCCATTTAGTGAGATCGCATCATGTGCAGGGTAGGAGGGCCTGGGGGATCCACTTGTTCGAGGGACAGTCCAACCATTATTTTTGTCCCTTTGGAAACTGTTACCAGGAAACTGGTTCCCTCTACTTTGTTCCTGCTGTTCTGAGTGCCAGAGCTTCCTGGGAGATGAAGTCTTCAGGGGCAACTGTGGCCAGTTTTTGGAGATCCACTTCTCTACCTCTCGAGAGGACTCAGCCATTATGTCTTTCCCATCCTTAGAGACAATCAGGTAGGTTAGTTGTTGAAAGCCATATTCAAAGCTATATTGTGCCAGGAGCTTTTTAATGGGAATAAAGGCCTTCCTGTGGGCCACCACTTCAGCTGAGAAATCTCTGAAGAAGGATATCTTTGCTCCATGCCATGTCACTTCTCCCATATCTCTAGCTGCTCTTAGCACTCTTTCTTTAGTAGAGTATTTAAGTAGGTAGGCAATTATAGGCCATGGTGGTGAGTTCGTAGAGTGAGGGCCTTCAGGGATCCGGTGCGCTCTCTCCACATCTATTGGGTCATGCCACCTGTCCCCTAACATTTTGGGGATTTCTTCATTTAGGAATCATTCAGTGTTGGAGCCTTCTAGTCCTTCAGGGATGCCAAGTATTCTGATGTTGTTGCGCTGTCCATGATTTTCTTGGTCCTCGGCCCTGTGCCAGAGTGTGGATAGTTTACTTTCATGATCATGGAGGCGTTGCAGGATTTTGGTCTGGTTAAGTACTAGGTCATTGGTTTTCTGTTCCACCACATTCATCTTATCATTTAGAACATGCACTTCGGCAACTGTGCCTGCTAAAGTTGTTGAGATGGAATCTACCCTAGATAGCAGAGTTTCTAGTAGGGTCATTATATGCTGAAGTGAGCTGCTGACATCAGGCTGGTGAGAGGAAGGCTCCAAAGTTGCAGTGGTCAGGTCCCCTGGGGGCTGCTTAAGGGAAGCCATAGAGGAGCTAGAGCCAGTCAGGATTGAGTTATTTGCAGTAATATGGGAAATTCAGCACCACGTATAATGTAGAGGGTACAGGTCCCGATGGGCGGTTGTTCTCTGCTGCCCTACCAAGTTAAATCGATTGCCCGGTTTGATTGGGGTTTTTCCACCTACACAGACTCCAGTTGGGTCACATTTGGACCGGTGACACTAGACGATTAACCGAGTCCTGATCACTAAAATTCCCTTGCCGATTGATCCGAATGTAACTGAGGAGGCATTGCGAGGCTCTAATAGGAGGGGTTATCCCTGGATGCAAGCGTTCCAGCTCAGTTTGGCTTGGCTGGGGATCGAGCTAATAGCTTAAGTGGCAATCTTCCTCAGTGTCCAAGCCACGCCCACCAGCTTTCACAGTCTTAAAGACAAGAGTATGTTGGAGCCTTGCTAGTTTATGGTATCCCACAATATGATTGAAAAAATATGGACTACTGTAATTCAGGCGATGCAATAATGGTGATGGCAAATGGGGGCCCAGGAATAATAGCGATGGATGAAATGGCGACCTTCAGCTTGCACCCTCTTCCCAAATGTTGTCCCCCCCGGAGTTGATTATTTATAGAAGGAGGTGTGGGGGCAAAGCCCTCTGCATTAAATGCAAAACCGTGTTGTCTCCCTTTAGGTGATCGCTATTAAATCACAGTTGCTGTCTGCATCCTCGCTGTTTTGCTCTCACCCAAATATCTTCACTCATATAACATGGAACCCTAGTTTATGTCTAATGCCAAAACTCAGGTAGACAGTATTTTTGGCAATTAGTGATGGCTTGGTTTGAGCAGAATCAGAGTTGGATGTTGTAAAAGCCATGTTGGAGTGATGGTTGCAGTTCAGGGACCAAAACATCAAAAGCAAAAAACTGTGTCATCTGCACACATGTCGATGTAGTAGGAGACAAGGACATTTATGAAGATGGAGAAAAGGATTGTACTGAGGATGCACTGGGGGACACCAGCCTTGATGATTAAGAGGGTGGATAGGGTGTCACCAACCTGGACAGACCAGAGATGGTCTGAAAGGTAAGAGCAGAACCAGTTGACTGCCAAGTCAGATAGGCAGGCAGCACCTTACATATCCAAGAGAAAGTGTCTAACATTCATACTAGAAAATATTGCAGGACCAGAAGACTATTAAATCACAGTTCATGCTAATGACACAACTTTGTGACATTTCTTTATCAAAATGATTATCATCTCATTTTAGGCACCCCAGTTTCAAACCTGAGAAAACCTTTTGGTTGGGAATGGATTCCACTGCAAAAATTCATACATTTCATCAAAATCATAAATAGTATTATGCTACATGCATATACTGTATGCATTAATACAACATTTTATTCTATTTACGTAACTTCTGTAACCTGTAGGCTTTTGTTTAATGGCACAAAACTCTACCAAAAATTACTAATAGTATTGTTATACTGTAGATATTATTCTAATGTCTAGACCTTATTCTACACTCTACTTCAGCTAAATGCTCCTATTTAAAATAAAATTGTGTAAACTCCTTAGTGCATGGTGGATGTAGGCCAACAAAGGAACATTTTATTCAATGGATATATATATTTTTGAATGTTTTTGATTTATTTTATTTGCAATTCATCTTTTTGAACTGGTAACTGATTTTATAATTACAATAACACACTTCACAACCTGTGTGATGTAATAATTATATGGCCTTCTCAAGTCATTCCTCCCATCCCACTCGGGGAATTGCTGTATGCTCATGTTATGGTTGATGTTTTATTGTGATAGGGTAGGTATTTCATATTTTTTATATATTTTAATTTTATATATTTCAGTCTGTTAAATGATTAAAGGACATTCTGGTAAACAATAATGTATCTTGAGTTTGTTAAGTGGCCTTTAATTATATGAAGTTTTAAATACAGTTAAACCATTGACCTTGTTCCAAAATTAAGTTTATATAATATTACGCTACCAAAGATAGTTCCTGAACTGTCGTGTTATGTATCCTGTACTAAACTGTCATCGGAATAAGACTTTCTGGTTTAGAAAGCAGCATGAGTGGCTAGACTCTCTAATAACCTGGGAAAGCAGACATTTGATCATTTCATGTTCCTTGTGCAGCCTGTGATCTCTGGGTCTTACCAATTAAAACAAGCATTTGTCAATGCCAAATGTTGCTTGCTTCTATGTGCTGTTCAGGAATTTGGAAGTCATTGGAGTGCAAATATTGAAAATTCGTGAACTTACGAGCGTGCGAAGGAACTGCACAATGCACGCTTGTAAAACAGTCATTTTTAGGAATTTTTTCACCAAATTTTCAACATACCCATTTTAAGACCTCTGCTCATGAACAGTGTCACTGTGATTTTCTTAATGTGTCCTATACATTGAGTTCGCACACTGACTGCTCCATTGTGCACTACATGGGTGGAAACATGTTTTGGGTAAGATGTGAAAAATGACAGCTGCATTGCTCATAAGGAGGTGTGGTAAAATGGCAATGTTGAAAATCTAGAGTGAAAATATTGAAAATTCGCAAACTTACGAACGTGTGTAGGAACTGCGCAACACACGCATTCATTTTTAGGAATTTTTTCACCAAATTTTCAACATAGCCATTTTAATGGGGAGGTCAGTAAGGGATGCTAAAGCTCAGACAGAAGAACACATTGCAAAATCAGTGGGTAGAGGGGACAAAACCTTTTACAGGTACATAAGTGAAAAAAGAAAGACAAAGGGAGGGATAGTGAGACTGAAGGGGGAGGATGGGGGCTGCTTGGAGGATGACAACAGTAAAGCTGACATATTGAACAGGTATTTCTGCTTAGTCTTTACTGAGGAAGAGGAGGTAATGGGTCTGAAGGAGTACAAGGGGTGAGAATGGTGCAGAAATGGACACAAGTCCCTTACACGAGAAGGGGTCCCAAGGAACTGGAAGTAATAAGAGTTGATAAAGCAATGGGGCCAGATGGGTGCACCCCAGGGTCCTTAAAGAACTAAGAGAGGTGGTGGCTGAACTCTGGCTATCCTGTTTAGCCGATCACTGGAAACAGGAGGTACCAACAAGACTGAGGACAGCAGATGTAGTCCCTTTATACAAAAGCGGAACAAAGAGGAAGCAGGGAACTACAGACCAGTCAGCCTCACCTTGGTAGTGGGGAAGATCATGAAAGCACTACTGAAGGAGAGATTGGTGGAACATCTGGTTGTCAATGGACTACAGGACCCAAGGCAGCATGGTTTCACCAGGGGGAGGTCATGTCAGACCAACCTCGTTGAATTTCTTGACTGGGTGACTAGGGAGGTGGATCAGAGGAGGGCAGTGGACATGGCCTATCTGGACTTCAGCAAGGCCTTTGACACTGTGCCACATGGAAGACTACTACACAAACTGGGGAATATGGTGTGGCAGGACAGTAGTGTGGTGGTAAGGCAACTGGCTGCATGGCAGGACACAGAGGTAGTGGTAAATGCTGTCACTCCACAGAGGGAAGAGTGACCAGTGGGGTACCACAGGATCAGTGCTGGGACCGGTCCTATTCAACATCTTCATCAGTGACATTACGCAGGACCTAGAAGGCAGAATTTCACTGTTCGCTGATGACACAAAGCTCTGTAACAGAGTAGACACACCAGAGGGTGTAGACAGAATGAGAAGGGACCTGCAGAAACTTGAAGAATAGTCAGGGGTTTGGCAGTTGAAATTCAATGCAAAGAAGTGCAAGATAATGCATTTGGGGCACAAAAACCCTGGCACAATATATCAGTTGGGGGGTGAGGATATAGCATGCACCAAACAGGAAAGGGATCTTGGGGTTATCATCTCTGATGACCTCAAGGTAGGTGTGACAAGGCAGCAGGTAAAGCAAATAGGATGCTGGGATGTATAGGCAGGGGCATCACCAGCAGAAAAAGGGAGGTCATAATTCCGCTATACAAGACACTAGTGAGGCCCCACCTGAGTACAGTGTACAGTTCTGGAGACCATACCTACGTAAGGACATAGACAGGAAGAGAAGGTTCAGAGGAGGGCAACAAAGATGGTGCATGGATTGCATCACAAGTCCTATGGAAGACAGGTTGAAGGAACTGAACATGTACTCCCTGGAGGAGAGGAGGGAGAGAGGGGATATGATAGAGACATACAAGTATCTCACAGGGAGGAACAGGGTGCAGGAATACACTATTTTTAAGTGAAAAAGATGTACCAGGACGAGAGGGCATGGGATGAAGTTGGAGGGAGGACGATTCAGAGGAAACATGAGGAAGAATTTCTTCACAGGACGGGTGGTGGACAAGTGGAACACCCTGCCAGAGGAAGTGGTGGGGGCTGAAACAATCATGGGATTTAAGAATGCATGGGATAGTCATAAAGGAATTCTGGAGGTCAGGGGTAAGGGGCAACAGACTTCTAGGAAAACATAAACTGAACTTACAAGCTCAAATGGGCAGACTGGGTGGGCCATAGGCCCTTATCTGCTGACACTGTCTATGTATCTATATATGTAAGACCTCTGCTAATGAACAGTGTCACTGTGATGTTCTTAATGTGTCCCATACATTGATTTCGCACACCAACTGCACCATTGTGCGCTACATGGGCAGAAACACGTTTTGGGCAGGATGTGAAAAATGACAGCTGTACTGCTCATAAGGAGGTGTGGTAAAATGGCAATGTTGAAAATCTGGAGTGAAAATATTGAAAATTCGCAAACTACGAAAGTGAGAGCTGCAAGAACGATCGTCAAAAACAGTCATTTTTGAATTTTCCACTAATTTCAAAATAGGCTTTTGAGAGCCCACCTTAAAGAACACCGGCAGTGTCGTTGCTAATCATCCCAGAAAGGTGATTTTATGCAGTGGCTGCGAAATCACCCTTCAGGCCCGGTCACGCCATGACAGTGACATCATTCATGAGAAGTGGTCCCAAAAAACCCATGTTGAAAATTTGGTGCAAAAATTCCAAAAAATGCCTGAGATATGCAATAAAGTTGAAAAAACCCTATCTATTCCATTATACAGCTTACAGGCATTTCCTCAGTTCGCTGTCGGCTTTGAAGAGCGCAGACGTGTTCCTGATCCACCGAAGATCGTCGCACCAGGGTCCGGAGATAAGTATGGGGTGAGGGGGGTGTGAGGAGGCAGGGTGTGCAGTGGGTGGGTGCGGGTTGTTGGGGGGGGGCAGGGAGAAGCGCCGAGGGACAGTTTTTTATTTCCAGGTTTGTTTTTGTTTTTAATGATGATGCGGGATGTTTGCCACACTGGGGTGGGCTCCCAGAATGGCACAAGGATGGCTGGTGGGAGGGCGTGGAGCCAACGGGGGATTGGGCACCCCCATCGGCTATAACACATTTTGCCACGCTGGGGTAGGCCTCAGCTGGCACCTGGATGCTTGGGGGGGGAGAGACAGTGGAGCTGATGGGGGATTGACACCCTGTCTGCCCTACAGTGTGGGGGAGGGGGAAGGCACCTGAGCACGCAGTGTGCATGCGTCCGCGCATGTGTGTGTGTGTATGTCGGGGAGGGAGAGCTCTGCTCACTCAAGTGGAGCTCTCCCTTTCAACTGTACGCCACTGCATTTTCAGCTTGTCATCGACACCTGCAGCAGTGATTGGGGAACTGGGGCCGCGCCTGCAAACACACTGACTGCATTGTAAGACGGGCTGACACACCTCCGAAAACTCGGATGATGGCACTATGTTTCTTGCACATGCGTGCAAGCAACATAAAAATGCATGTGTGACCTGCAATTCTATGACTGCAAAGAAAAGGACTGACAATGCCATTTTCAGTCTGAGCCCTATGGGAGAACAAAGCAGTGGTAAGTGGGGGCAGTGAATGGAAAACAGAGCAAACACAACACACAAGCTGGATGAGGAAGGTTCAAGAGGAATGTCGTCAAGTACTTTTTACAGAAAGAGTAGTGGACAAGCAGAATAGACTGCTGAAGCAGGTGGCTAGTACAAAAACAGTGAATGGGCTCAAACAGGGATGTGACAGGCAAAAAGACCTAATAAACAGAGTGGGAGAGGTAAAGAGGAGGAGAAAAGTAGGATGATGGTGAGTAGGGCCATTGCTAAAGTATTTGCTAGAATTAGGCAGACTTGATGGGCCATCGAGTCTTTTTCTGCCATCATGTTCTATGTTTGTACTGAGGAGTGGTTATCGGTGTGGCAGCTAAGAGTCAATCCAAAGAAGTGCAAAATCATGCACTTGAGGCATAGAAACCCTGGAGCGGAAGACAAATTGGGGGGTGTAGCACTAATGACCAGCAAACAGGAAATACACCTGGGGGTAATCATATCTTATGACCTAAAGGTGGCCGGACAGTGAGTAGTGGGAAGAGTTAGTGGGATGCTGGGATGCATTGGGAGGGGTATCACCAGCAGAAAGAGAGAGGTGGTGTTACTACTTTATAGGTCAATGATGAGACCTCACCTAGAGTACTGTGTTCAGTTCTGTAGACCACATTTCCAGAAGGGCATAGAGTAGAGGCGGTTGAGAGAAGAGCAACTAAAATGGTTCAGAGTCTGTATCAAAAAGCCTATGAGAAGAGACTAAAGGACCTCAATATGTACACCCTGGAGGAAGGGATGTAAAGGGGGGATATGAAAGAGAGTTTTTAAATATCTCACGAGTATAAATAAGGTTCAAGAGAGAAACATATTTTCAGAAAAAAAAGATGCTCAAGACCAAGGGGCCATGCTATGAAACTGGAGGGTTGTAAACTCGGGGGAGATGTGAGGAAGTACTTCTTCTTAGAAAGAGTGGTGGATACCTGGAACAGCCTCCCAGAGGAGGTGTTGGGGCAAAAATAGTAATGGAATTCAAGAATACATGGGATAGGCATAAGGGAACCTTAGTGATAGGGAAAGGGGAGGGTAAAGCAATAAGAAAGGGGGGGCGGGTAAAGCCAGAGATCAATTAGGGTCTGTGGAGTAACAGTAGATAGGGGAAATGGGCATACTAGGTGAGCCAAGTGGTCCTTATCTGCCATCAAATTATTTATATTCCTATGTTTCTATGTATATTTCTTCATATTTTTATAGAACTCAGTTTGGTCATTTTTCAGGGAAACAAATTAAGCTACAGTGAGACCCACAATATTTACTATACAGTGGAGTATATACATGGTCATATAATTCCATTTTACCAATCATAATGCTCAATTTATCAATGCTAGAATATAACTATTAAGATACTATACTTTATGTCTCTTTAAACAAAAAGAACATTTTTTCTCCACATTTTCCTTGCAATGCAGTCTTCTGCACAGTCAGTTCTGGCATCTTTCAGACTGTACTATCCTAGTGGGTGGTTTCAGTTTCTGTGAGTTCCATGGAATCCTTCAAGCAAGACATTTTTTTGCAATATGATCATAGGTTTCTGAGGGAACTGGCATTCAGGCTGCAGGCTTATGAAGTCAATCCACTGAGCACAAAACAGCTGAGTTCCTTGACATGAGGTGACCTCAGACACACATTAAAACAATTTTGGACTGCCTTATGTGGTCTTTCACGTTAAAGACATCCGAGAAGTTGCAAGGAGCACAGTTAAACTGAGATGAAATAAGGACACTGTTTTAAGAAATTGAACACCGACAGGGAGCTGAATTTGGTCAACAAGCATGCTCCAAAAACTATCCAGTAGTACTTATTTTCCAGTTTGAAAAAGAGAAACAGTGGGAGCTTTGTAATTCTGTGCAAAACCATGTTTCTAATCAGCTTCTTTGGTGACCCATTCCATCATAAAAAGACCCAGTTACAGATCCTGTAATTAAATATTGGTCTCATAACACATCAGCATAGAAGCAGAATCTGTCAACAGAAAGAGACAGAGGGTTTGTTGAGTTTGCCGTCACTATATACTACCTTGCCAATTGGGCCTACTGTGCTGGTAGGTTGCTTCTCAATCCCCAACCCCAACCTCTCAGCGACCTAGTACACCTTTCCTGGGATGAGTCCTGTTGCTCTGTCCCAGACATGTTTAAATGTGCTTAAAGTAACTACCCAGCATTTATGCCAGTCGTGTGTTTCATGGTTCTACCACCCTTTCAGTGAAATAAAACATTGTTACGTCCCTTCTGAATTTTCCATCCACCAATCTCAAAACTTGTCCTCTTGTGACTGCGTCCCTGCTTCTAACAAACAGATCCTCACAATTCACCCTGGTTATACCCCTCAAAAACTTATATGTTTCTGTCATGTCCCTTCTCTCACACCTGGCCTTCAGTGGGTGTATAGTTAGGGCCTCCATGGATCTCTCTTGTTGGCCATGGATCATCTTGATGGCTATTCTTTGCACCAACTCCATCCTGTCTGTGTCTTTTCTCAGATGAGGACTCTAGAACTAAGCACAGTACTCAAGATGAGGCAACAACAGATATGCATACCTCTGAACCTGCTAGGAGCAAAATCAGGGTCACCCCTCCCAAAATCAGGGACAAATGATCAAAATCAAGGACACCATATTTTATTCAGTGTTGTGGCACTGCTCCACACCACTTATGACTTATACATCATATCATGGTGTAGCACAGTAAAACATACAGTATGTTGCAGATTTTCAGATTCAGCTTTCACATAATGGACTAAATCCCTCATCAAAAAAATACATTTGCAATTAAATGATGAACCGTTAAACCATAACTTTCAAAAGTCCACTGACAAATATGGCCATTTATCCCATTGTATGAAAGCTAGATCTATAAACCTGTATTTGTCCAGAGACTCCACTTCAACAGCATAGAAAAAAAACATAATATTATCACAATTTCCTTTGAAGTGCAGTGTTATGGGGGGGGGGTGGCCACCAGCCAACTGGAATGGACACAGAGAAAGGGAGCTCCTGTTGTTTACAATCTTTGCAGCAAAAAAAATGTTTTAAATTTATTATTTTCCTATAGAGAAGTTAACAGAAAAATAGAGCTCACTATCTAGAACCCAAGGATACTACATTTTTCATATTTCAGAAGATGGGCAGACTGCATGAAGCTGCTTCTCCAGGCAATGGGAAGATGATGCAACAGAAGCCGCCTAAGCAGGCTTGGGTGAGTGATCAATATCAGAGAGCCTTCCAATGTGGCCTTGTTAAAGGCAATTCCCGAGCTGGACAAGAAAATAGAACTTGGTTCTTGTTTTGAACACAATGAGGGGAAACTCCAAATTGAGGCGAATGAAACAAAAACTGCCACTGATTCAACAGCCCAGACAGCAGCAACTGTAACAAGGATCATTGCAGAAAACAAAATACTTAGATTACAACTTGAGCACCTTGAAATGATGCTTTTAGCAACAACGTGGGCTCTTGGGCATTCCTGAATTGGCAGAAGAAACTAACCTGCATGGATTCCTCTTGAAATCTTTCAAGTGCAGTATTCTTAAAGTGTGACATAAAGTACCATTTCCCCATGCCATATCCACATATCTATTAGTCAGAGTTGTAACTTCAGGAATAACATTCATGGCCAGGCACAGTAATCAGTAAATGATAACCTTCTATTATACTCTGAGATATTATTGTGTATTTTAATTCCTGTTGGACTGAGAGCCTGTGTCTCTGTTTTCTATGTTTGAATCTACACTCTACAATTATTACTTCATAATAAAACATGAAGGAATTGCTATTGCTCATATTTTAAACCAGCACACCAGTTGCACAACCAAAGAGTGAAGTAATAAGACACCATTGTGCAACTGCGCCATCCAATACTTGAAAGTACAAAGCATGAAAAATGGCATACAGATGAAAATGATGAGCAGACACTACTCACACACACAATTGTGCTGTCCATCTGTCCAAGGTAGAAAGTGGAGAAGGCTGACTTGAAAGAAAGACTAAACACTGCAGCTTGTTTCATGGGTTTTATAGGTTTCATTGGTTAATTACAAGAAAGAAAAAGGCAAGATGTCCATCAAAGCTTGCCCTATCTCAAGGGAAATACCGGGAAGGGGGATGTTTGTTTTTAATACAGAAATCATCCAGGTATGCTTAAATTCATTCATATTCTTGCTAGCTATCACTTCCAATGGGAGGGAATTCCACAAAGCCACTACCCTTTAGTTATACCAGAATGCCCTCTTCTTTGTATGGCTTAATCGCCTTTTAATTGTAAAACATGGGATCTAGTGTTATATTGCTAGTTTTTCAATTCCAAACCCAGACAATCCCAAAATTCATCATTTGTAAAATCACTATAAACTAGGTATACATTTCCCTGCAGTCTTCTATTTTACAGAGAGGACATCCTCAAGGTATGCAACCTTTCTCCATTACTCAGGCTCTTAAGATCCCTTACCATCCCAGTGGCACTTGTTTTTTTTTTTTCCCCTAATAAAAGACTGGTAGGTAGTTCTTAAACAAATAATGCTGAAATGACATCATGCATTATACTGCTTCAAAGTCGAAACAAGCCCTACTGATACCTTACACTTGTATTTAGGCAGTTTAACAAAACAATGCTTGGAATAAAAAAATATATACAGTATATGAATATGCATTGTTCTAAGCCTTACTCACCATTTGAATTTGTGGGTCCACCAGAAGCTGAAAAATGGGTCCTCAGACTGGAATTAAATCCAGATTCTGATAACGGTTGCTGCTTTTTTTGTGATTTCTTTGGATCTGCAAGCAAGATACTATGATCTGAGCTCAGGGCAATACAGGCTGTGTTCCAGACTCTCCTCCTCTTGCTGCTCTGCTGCTTGTCTCAGTCCAAGGGCAGGCACCGCTCTTTCTCACTTGCATCTGTGGTTCTTCAGGCTGCAAAATCCATCTAGCACTCTGGAAGTCACATTGGAATGTGGGAATGGCAGGGGCCGGGCTTCTCCATTTAAGAAGTGGAGTGGAGATGGACCAAAGGGCATTTTTCATTAAAAGACCAACGCTTGTACAGTGCTATACCATGCAGTCTCAGTCAAGAGGGTGCTGACCAAAACCAAACCACAACAGGAACAAGCACAACCATGGTGGCACTCGGCAGAAAAAAAACAAAGTAATTACAGTGCCATGCTCTCATCGATAAAGGTTGACACTATGGTTGTGTTGGCACTTTCCATTAACCTGAGCACTCTTATGTCAGTAAAATAGGTGGGTGGCCCATGGATGTAATATGCGCTAACCATATCACATTAACATTGGTGCATCATTGTGTACAGCAATATGGAGCACACCTGATTGACTGCTAGTGCACTTAGATGACATCAGATGACAGTTAGTGTCTCAATCATGGAAGCTAATGTCCACAACTAGCAGTGAGCACCTGAATCTCCAAATCTAGGAAATGACTGCAGGGCTCAGGACTAGAGGTGGATAAATTTAGGAAACTCCATTCCATGGTTTAATTCATGGATTTTTCTCTTTTTGCAGAGTTAATCTGTGTTGTGAAGCCCAAATATGCCCCCCTCTAAAAAAATCAATAAAAAGTGGACTTTGAACTCCACTGGCGGAGTTTGGCAATCCTGCTGGCGGAGTTTGGCACAGAACAAGTTGTTCAACCAGCTAAAACTGTCTTGTGGTCCTCCCCCACAGATCACCAGCACAAAGTAAAATACAGTTCCCTGGTGTCTAGTGGTCCCCCCGATGTCAGTCATCAGCCTCATGTAGAATAAAGTTTCCTGATGTGTAGTGGTGCCCCCCACTGATCACCAGCTCAATGTAAAATTGAATTTCCTGGTGTCTAGTGATCTCCTTCTAAGTCCTTCAAGAATAAAAACACATGTATTTTGATTCAAAAATCTTATTTTCCAGCCTGATGTTTTGCTTCATTAAAGGAAGCTTTTTCAAAGGGCTTTTACTGTCTAATAAAAAGTAATGTTCATGTGAATTTCACATATTCATGTTACACATTGATATATTACATTAAATTGATATTTAGAGCCAGCCCGGTGGTGCTGAGGGATGAGGCACTGGATGCCACGTTTTGTGCCACACCGGTGATCCAGGTTCAGGAACGGATTCAGGCCATCAGTGGTTGGCAGAAGATGGAGAGGACTGAGTGTCTGATGGACTGCTCTCCTTCCCTGGCATGGGTTGTGGGCTTTAAATCGTTCCTTTGTGGCCTCCAATGGAGATCAGTGGCATTACAAGGAAAGCGATACTGAACAAGGGGTGGAGTGGCAGCAGACATCAGCACGTTTGTGTGCAGACATCATTGCATGTCCGTGCTCCAGGGGAAACACAGCAGCAGAAAAAACCTGGTCCCAGGGATAGGTGATGGCAACCTCCAGTGCCTCACTGCCACACATCCAATGCAGGGCTTATCCCACCAGCTCATCCGATCCCTCACCTTGCCTCTGGCTCATTGGATTATAGAAAGAGCACCAAAAGTCAATTGGCCCCACCTCGGGGGGCTCAGAGTTGAGGGGTTTGTCAGACCAAGGTAGGTGGGGAGTGTCTGTCCCCAGTTTCCCGGAGGGTAAGCAACAGGTGGGTGGTAGAGCAGCAAGTGGCATGAGAGGTCTACCTGAAAGAGTTCCCTGGGGTCCAGTGATAAAGAAAATCTACATAAAAAATTGATGTTTAGAGTAAAATACATGAAATTACCAATAATTCTGATCAGCATATAATTATTCAGATCAGTTATCATTTAGTTCTCTCTTCTTTCATACAGTATACAGTTTGTTTTATCTGCATTTCATAGAAAACGTACCCTTTTTAGCAACCATGTGTATATAACATCATTTAACCTTATGCACCACCTCCACCTACAGTATGTCTACTGCTCTGTTTGTATTTTAAATGCTGATCTAATGAGCCTGACCTACCCTGTTGCTGGGAAAAAAACTCCCACTCCTTCTTTATACACCTTTTTTGTTTTCAGTATAGTCTTCTTTTTGATATTCAAAACAATCGTTCAGACTTCTGCATTTGAAAATAAATTAATTTAAACATCCACCCTTTCATAGGAAAATGACTTCTTGTTATGTATTTAATTACTTCCTTGTTTCTTTTTATATTATTTCATATGTATGTTTCCTGGAACACTGCTATTTGTATTCTGAATCTCACTACCTCTATAGGGCTGCAGAAAGAAAAAAGTGTTTCAACACTGGGAGTGCCGCATACCTGACGCCCTCTGCTTTCTTTACACAAGAACCTCTGATTTTAACTTTGTCTGCCAAGTAGGGACTGTATATCCTCTCAGGGATTCTGAAAAGTAGTCAGTAATTACACTATCAACGACATAAGCAAGCATGCACTATGTCAGAGTTCTGACATAGTGTTTGTGCTATCAGGCTTACAGAAGCCTGAACAATGCAGGAATGTGTCATTTTACTGTTTATTAAATAGCTATAATTTTTAACTGATTTTTGTAGTCTATGACTATTTTAGGAGAACTGAGGCTCTCCTTAGATGGTAGAAACATATATTGCTAATACAATCACTTTTTTATTATGATTTAATGGAGGGGGCAGAGGGCACCAGGAATCAGGGATTCTAAAGGAACCACAGTACCTGCTTATTGTTATATTAACTCATTTTCTTAATGTGTGACAAATATATACTCCCATTTTCAACTGTAGGTGTGTCTAAAACATGTACTTAAATAAACTGTTCTTAATCATTTTTTACTTAAAGCTTTCTTTGTGTTTTTACTGGCAAGTCCTTTTTACCAGCATGTTGCCAGTTTGTGTCAGTGTTCATTCCAATATTTCTATTTAATGTTTTTAGGTTGAATATCCACTTCATTTCCACTTTCTCTAGTTTATTCTGATAGTTACCACCTCTCCCTCATGAGTACACTGCCTCTAGTCCCCAAGACCTAAGGGAAGCCCTGTGTATCCTGCATTTACAAAATGTATGGCTACTTGAGATGCTTCATCATGTCTGCGAATATTTCCCCTGTGTTCCTGTATTCTTGTTTTTAGCACCCCAGTTGTTTGTCCTACATAAATCATGTCACATGGACATTGCAGTACATAGATGACACAATGAGTGGTACAATTTATGTGTTGTTTAATCTGATATGTCTGCCTTGTATGTGGACGTTGAAACCTGTCTTTCTTGATCATGTGTCTGCAAACAGAACATCTCCCACAGGGTACCATTCCCAGGGGCAGGAACCTCAGAAGCAGCTGACAATCATGTGGAGTGGGTAGTTTAAACTGTGATCTTACTAGTTTATCTTTTAAAGTGGGTATTCTCTTTGCCGCCACTATAGATTTATGTTGAAAAGTTATTATTGTTGTGCTATCAACTCCTACCAAGTGCCAGTGTTTATTTATGATATTTTGATTTCCTGAAATTTATGGTTGTAGTTGGTGGAAAATACGAGCCTGCTATGTGCTGAATCTAATCTATGTGATGACAATAGTTCTTCCATACTTTTAGTTTGTATATTAAAGTTGGGTTGTCCAATTACATTTCTGCCTTAGCTCTTTTCCTTGAACCTGGTAATTATTTCATTTTTATTTATTTCAAATTCTGTTTCTATTCTGCAGTTGCACTGCACTCTCACTAGTTGGGAGTATGGAATGCTTTTTCTGAGTTTAGGCTCATGGAAACTAGAATCATGCAGTAAAGTGTTGCGGTCTGTTGGTTTTCTACACAGACTCGTGTGTAGTTGTGTATCTTTTTTAATAATTATCAACTCCAAGTACAGTGTATATTCATGGCTATATTACATAACAAATTTAACATTGTTGTTGACACTATTCAAATAACAATTAAGGAGGCAGTATAGCACAGTGGTTTAAGGCTCTGAGTTGTAAACCTGGAGACCTGGGTTTGAATCTCTCAGCCTCCACTTGCATACTGTTTGACTCTGAGCAAGTCACTTAACTTCCTTGTGCTCCAAGGTCGCACCAGTAAAAAAACTTCAGCTTGTTGAGTCTCTCCTGGTTAAAAATAAATAAAATAATGATGAAACTCATTTAAATCATTAAGCATTCCTATCCACATGCAAAATATGTTACCATTATAGCAGTATCATATCTTAATATATTCTAAATATGGATTTACAGTTTGTGTCAGTACATTATGAATTTCAAAGTCATGCATAAAAGCATTTGCATAAGCTGGGACCATGGTACTTCCCATGGCCATTCCTCTTGTTTGTAAAAATAATTTTTCATCAAATTCAAAATAGTTTTTGGTTAAAAGTAGCTCAGCTAATTCCTAACAGTTTGTATGTGAAAATCTATGAACTGTGATACTGACTCAAATAGGGAGCTAATGGCAGAAGCAGCTGGTCTGCCTGGAGGGTTACTAGTATACTTATGGATTTTAGGTATTGCATAAAACATTGGTACCCTTGGAGTTTTGTTCAGCAATAAATCTGTTTGCCATTTACAACCTGTTTTTGAAAAAATAAGCACATGTGTCAGACCTACAAGTGATATGATTTTCAAGTCCCAAGAAATTTCTAAACGTGGTGTTAGTAAAGAAAACTATGTAGTGACAATGGGTGTTACAGACCTATACACATCTATACCTGCACCAGAAACCTTAACACTTGGTTGAGAACTGGTACAGTACGGAATGGTTCAGATTCATTGGTGACTGGGGACCAACCTGGAGGGATGGGAGCATATTCAAGCCAGACAGCCTGCATCCATCCCGAAGAGGTTCCCAGATCCTCAGTGAAAAGTTTGACTGCTACATTTGCAAGCATTTAACTAGCCAAGAGGGGTGGCAGGCCAGCAAAAAGGGAAGCTGATTGCCCACCTCCAGAAGCTAGCAAAGGAACAGGGGACCAGGAGAGGGGATATCACAGCAATGCAAAGTGCAAAATATGGAGGAACAGCAGAATAGAAGGAACACTTGTACCCAAGGAGTGGACAGACAGTCAGAGGGCAGAATGCAACAGAAGAGCAGAAGGCAGGGTGGGCCAGGCAAAATGATCACCCGGGAAGGGGGAGTGTAAGACAACAAAACATTGTAGGGAAGTTACATCATGGAGAGCCATGTGTGCCAATACCAGGATCCTTAGAAACAAGATGGAGGACCTGGAGGCAGCTATGGCACAGTCAGACCTGGCCATTGTGGCCATCATGGAGACCTGGTGTAATGATAACCATGACTGGGAGATGGCCATACCCAGCTATAACTTATTCAGGAGAGACAGGAAGGGCAGAAAGGGGAGAAAAGTGGCACTGTATGTGAAAGATAACATTAAGGCCACAAAGATCCAATGGGAACAAGGAGGGGGGAGATACTGTGCGTTAAGCTTGAAAGAAAAATGGGGGTAGCTATCGGTACAGCAGTAGTCCATAGACCACTAACCCAGATGGAAGAGACAGATAGGGAATTGATGCTTGCCATCCAAAGAATGGCAGACAAGGGGGAGGTGGTGCTGATTGGAGACTTCAACATGTCAGACATGTACTGGAGCCTCCCACCAGCAGCAGCAGCAGCAGCCAGGGGCAGATTTATCATGGGATCCCTTCAGGGAGACTTCCTTAAGCAATTGGTCATGGAACCAACTGGGCAGGAGGCAATACCGGACCTGGTGCTCACAAACAAAGACAGTGTGGTGGGAGTCACAGTGGGGGAGCACCAGGGGAACAGTGACCACCGGACACTGTGGTTTGAAATAACTGAATGAGCAGATCCCTGCCACATTAAAACAAGTATCCTAGACTTTAGGAAGGCAGATTTTGGGAGAACGTGGAAATGCTTGGAAGAAGCACTAGCTGGAATGGGGTGGGAATTAGGGGTGGAAGAACAGTGGGAAGTATTTAAAACATGGATGCCAAGGGCAACACAATTATATAGTATATAGTTAGGGCTTATTGTGGATAATCATCAGTGGCTTGCAAAATCTTGTTGTAGGACAGTTCAAAGGTCAAAAAAGTTGTTGTACTATCGTTCTGACATCACATCGATAGTACAACAACTTTTCAGCCTTTCCTGCCACCTGATTGGCTCTCTCAACTACCTGCAAGTGGAAAAATTATCAGACACGCGGTGGCACAATTTTGTGAGTGCCGACTGGTAGACCCTCCTTGTTTTGACATGAAGAGCCTCACACAGCGCCATGTCACAAAAGTAATTTTTATTTTATTTAAAAAATTGAAACTTATGAAAACTGAAGCTGGAGCAAGAGGGAGTGCTTGAGTGAGGAGACATCGGAGCGATTGTGAGAGGGGAGGAGTAGGAGCCAGTAGGAGCAGCACCAGGGCTCCATGTCACAAAAGTAATTTTTTTCTTTATTTTATATTAAATATAAAGTCTGCCAACAACTGAAGCTGAAGTGAGCAGAAGCGGGGAGAACCTGGTATGGCAGGAGCGGGGAGCCATCTGAGCAGTGTGAGTGGTGAGAAGTAGGAGCCAGTGGCAACAGGAGCAGCACCAGTGCAGAAGGTAACCTGAAAGTAACAAAAAAAAATATGGAACAATCCACAATAATCCCTACCCATATATTATATAAAACAGTGGATGGGTGGCTATCCACAACTAAGACTGTGTTTAACCTCAGGAGTTGATGACATCAGCCAGACCTCTCAAGCTTCACTCTCGAGGTGTCTATGATGTCATCAACTCCCTTGATTGAAACACAGCCTTGTTGGGTATGGTCACTCATCCAGTGTTCTATATGTATTAAGCAGGTTAGCAAGGGGAAAAGGAAGAGGAAACCCTTACGGTATTCCAGGGAGGTAGCAGAGAAAGTGAAAGCCGAAAGAACTGCATTCAAGCAATACAAAAAGACACAGCCAGAAGGGGATAGGGAGAGGTACCAGGAGAAGCAAAGGGAAGCAGAGAGGGCAGTAAGGGAAGCCAAATCTCAGACAGAGGAGCACATTGCAAAAACAGTGGTTAGAGGGAACAAAACCTTTTATATGTACCTAAGTGAAAAAAGGAAGGCAAAGGGAGGGATAGTGAGGCTAAAGCATAAGGGAGAGAGTAGTGTTGAGGATGGCACCAGTAAAGCAGACATACTGAACAGATATTTCTGCTCAGTCTTTACAGTAGAAGGGGTGGGTAGCAGGCCAGAAAGGAGTACAAGTGGGGCACAGAAATGGATACAAGTCCCTTTCCATGGGAAAAGGTCCTAAATGAACTGGATAGAATAAGAGTCGATAAAGCTATGGTCCCAGATGAGGGGTGCATCCTACGGTGCTGAGGAAGCTCAGAGAAGTGGTGACTGAACCTTGGCGACCCTGTTTAGTCGATCACTGGAAATAGGTGAGGTGCCCAAAGACTGGAGAACAACTGATGTAGTCCCCTTATACAAGAGCAGAAACACAGAGGATGTGGGAAACTACAGACCAGTCTGCCTCACCTCAGCAGTGGGGAAGATTATGGAAGCACTACTGAAGGAGAGCTTAGTGGAACACCTTGTGGCCAACAGCATGGTTTTACTGGGGGGAGGTGGTGCCAGACTAACCTCATTGAATTTTTTGACATGGTGACAAGGGAGGTGGATCGGGGGCGGCAGTGAACGTGGCCTATCTTAACTTCAGTAAGGCCTTTGACACTGTACCCCACAGGAAGCTGTTAAACAAGCTGGGCAATATTGGTGTGGGTAGGACAGTAGTATAGTGGGTGGGGAATTAGCTCAATGGCAGGACACAGAAGGTGGTGGTAAATGGTTGTTACTCCGCAGAGAGAAGGGTGACCAGAGGAGTGTAATAGGGATCAGTGCTGGGTCCGGACCTCTTCAACATCTTTATCAGTGACATTACTGATAACATAGAAGGGATAATTTCCCTGTTTGCTGATGATACAAAACTGTGTAACAGAGTGAACAAGCCAGAGGGAGTGGAAATAATGAGAAGAGACCTTCAGAACCTTGAGGAATAGTTAAGGGTGTGGCAGTTGAGATTTAATGCAAAAAAGTGTAGAATAATGAACATGGGACACAGAAAACCTAGAACAACATATCAGCTGGGGGGGGGGGGTGTGGGGTGCAGAATATAGCATGCTCCAAGTAGGAAATGGATGAGGGGTTATCATCTCTTATGCCCTAAAGGTTGGGAGTCAGTGCGACAAAGCAGTGGGTAAAGCAAATGGGATGCTGGGGTGCATAGGCAGAGGCATCGACAACAGGAAAAGGGAGGTCATAATTCCACTGTACAAGACATTAGTGAGGCAACACCTGGAGTACAGTGTCCAGTTCTGGAGGTCTTACCTACATAAGGATGTAGACAGGGTGGAAACAGTTCAGAGTAGGGCAACCAAGATGGTACCAGGTTTGCATCACAAGTTCTACAAGGACAGGCTGAAGGACTTGAATATGTACTCCCTGCAGGAGAGGAGGGAGAGGGGGGATATGATAGAGACATACAAGTACCTCATGGGGAGGAACATGGTGCAGGAAAACTGTTTTTCAGAGGAAGAGGTGTTCCAGGACTAGGGTTCATGGGATGAAATTGGAGGGATGGAGGTTCAGAGGTAACATGAGAAAGTATTTCTTCATGGAAAGGGTGGTGAACAAGTGTAACACCCTACCAGAGGAGGTGGTGGGGGCTGAAACTAGGGGGATTCAAGAATGCATGATATAAACATTGGGGAATCCTAGCAGTTGGGGGAAGGCGACAACCCAGTTCAAGAGAAGCTTGAATTGGCAAAATTACATGTGCAATTGGTCAGACTACGTGGGCCAAAGCCCTTATCTGCCATCAGTATCTATGTACTGTATACCCCATATACAAGGGGTGGAAACAATGGGAAAAATGTTAGATCTTAGAGGACAGGAGTTAAAACCCAAAACAATTGTTTTACAGGAATTAGCTAAGCTGCAGGTAGCTATGAGCCCTGTCCCTGCATTCCCCAACTGGCCATTCACCTCCCTGGACCCCTACATGATCTCCCACAGATTGCCCATTGTGGTGTAGTCTGGAGGTGAAGATCCCTTCCCTCCCCGAGTCTCACATTTAGTGATAAGGGTCTAGGTGTGGGTGCAGGCCATAAACAAGCAAATGGGGCTTCATTAAGCCTGTAGCCACTACTCAGTTCCCATTTCTTGCACTATCCCAACACTGAAGCAGACACTGCAGGCCTTGACAAGTCAATGGTGTCTGATGGTCTCATCCACTGAAGCCGCTATACCTTTCTTGAGAGAGAGGGCTATTCACCCCCCATTTACCCATGCTATTATCCCTCATAAACAAGGTATTACCTGGAACTGCAAGATCATAATTATTTTTCCAGTGCCCCATGTCTCCTTGATGGCTACAAAGCATAATGTAGCCTTCTGCCACCACCATCTGCAGTTCAATCATGTTGTTGTTCTGGATTTTGGTATTTGGGCAAACAACTTTCCAAGGACCTATCTTATTCCCTCTTGCCTACCTGATCTACTCTTAGTGCCTTACACAGCCTTCCAAGTCTCTCCACTACCCCCTCTTCCAGCTGGTTTGTCATGACCCAAGCTTATGAGCTCATGCTATGGGGTGTCATCTGCAATGTTCTAGAAATCGCATGCTGTCAGTCCCTGTGTCCCTGCTCAGCACAGCTCGTAGCAAGTATCCCTTGAGGTCTTAAATCATCCATGTCCTGAAGGAAATTCCAAAAGTTAGAACTAGGATAGAGTAATCCTTTTTTGGACACTGTGCTCCAACCCTGTCAAATTCCATATCTACTGATGTAAGTCAATGTCCCTCTGCATCTTGATTTCTTAGAAGGTTCCATGATCATCTTCTCAGGATGTCTAAGTGTACAGGCCCCTAACTTTCTCCTGCTCTGTTTTGATCTTTTCTTTTCTGCAGACACTTGTTATATCTGCTGCACTAAATAATATGTTGATCATAAGCTGTATCTATTGCTACTTGTATCTATTATTTGTATCTAGATCTAGTGTTTGAATCAAGATGCGTATTTATTGTTATTCTTGTATCTACTGTTACTTGTACATCCCATCCCATTTTTTGAGTGTTTCATAGTTTCATAGTAGAAATACAAGTTCATAAGGTCAAGGCCCATAATGAACTCACCACCATGTTGTCAATGGTGATATTTATACTTCATTCCCCCCATATAGTCATCTAGTCATGTTTTAAAGGATTCCACAGTGTCACTGGCAACAATATATTCAGGTAATGTGTTCCATAATGGTGGCGCATTCTGTGTGAAGAACTGCTGTCTTCTTTGGGTTTTATTAATGGGGCATTCAATTTTATCCTTATGTGATCTAGTGTTACTTAGACTAACCAGTTTCTCAAGGCATATAACATCTAATGTTTCTCCTTTATGTATTGTGTTTTATATATATATATATATTAGAGGCAGAAAACTCTATTTAATGCATCAGAGAGTTGTTGCACAGCACATAGGGCTGAGAAGAAGGTTGAAACTCGTTACCTCCAGCCCACCCCTCAATTGGAATCAGGTGCGACAGGGCCGCCGGCCCTAACTGTCACCCCATCACATGTGGAAAGAAGCTTGAGGAATAGGAGAATGGGGTGACAGTTAGGACCGATGACCCCAATGTGCACTCCGATTCCAGTTGGGGGGGCGGGCTGGAGGGGTGCAAAGGGGGTTTCAACCCTAACATCAAATTTTCTCGCTTTTGTTGCTGTGGAACAACCCTAACTGATACATGAAACAGAGTTTTCTGCCTCTAATTTCCCTTCTTTTTGAGAATGATAATGAGAAATAGTGAATGTAATGCCACGGCGATAGCTCGGATGCAGTGGCGGGAGCCGTGCTCCCGCCACATGATGTCTTGTCACATAGTAACATTCTGCCTGCAAACGCAAATCGTAATGCGCATGGTGACGCAAAGCAAAACAGAAGGAGAAACAGTACTGTAGACAGAAATGTTAAAAACAACGCAAACACAACCGCAAATGAAAACGCAAAGGGTAACGCACATTGTGGCGTAAATGTGAACGGTAAGTGAAACGGGTAATGGAACCGCAAGCAGAAATGGTAATGGTAACAGTAATGTAAGCGCACAGGCTGGTTTTCCCCAAAAGCTGTATAGAGAAAGACAGTGAGTAGAAAGAATGTATGCAAAATAATGACTCTCGGAACACAAAAATGAGGACTTGGAATAGTAAATTGCTTATATCTCAGCAACCGTAGGACATAGAAAAAAAATGTAAAAGTCATATGTATTATCGCTTTCCTGGCTAGTTTCCTACTTAGCCCCTGTGTGGGGGATAAGAATTTTTTCAACAAAAAGTCTGTATCTCGCACCG
The DNA here is from genome assembly GCA_016271365.2 of Neoceratodus forsteri. Taxonomy (NCBI): domain Eukaryota; kingdom Metazoa; phylum Chordata; order Ceratodontiformes; family Ceratodontidae; genus Neoceratodus; species Neoceratodus forsteri. The sequence continues at coordinate 509,312,685 of CM028131.1, read as the reverse complement.
TTTTCCAGATACAGGCCCTGAAAGGCGCGGCAAACGCCGTAATGTTATCCTATGGGAAAAAAACAGAAGTTCGGACTGCCAGAACTTTGCCTCGTTGTAATATTTTTCACCAAACCACTGAAAGGCACATCTGTGGGTTGTTGGCTGTGTTCCCTGCAAATTTCAGCGCAAAAGACCAAACTGTTATTTTGCAGCAGGGAGCCAAACGATTGCTGCAATGCGTCATACGAGTAATGTTATCCTATGGGAAAAAGCATCAAATTTGGAGTACCGTAACTTTGCTGCTGTGTAATATTTTTTCAGCGAAACACTGAAAGGCACATTTGTGAGATGTCAGCTGCATTCCCTCCAAGTTTCAGCCCAAAACTCCAAACCACTCTTTTGCAGCTGGGTGTCAAAGAATTACTGTTATTTTGGGCATAGTGTCGCAAAGTAGTGTCGTGATTTGTGAAAGCTTTCACAAAAATTTGGGACACTTTCATGAATGCAACACTACTTTGTGAAAGTACTTTTTCCAGAAATCTGAAAAACTTATTTCTGGGGTGTTTTACCCCAAAATAAAGACATGGTTAGCATCCTCAGGGCCCAACTAGGTGAATACAAAAAGAATTAGGTTACTAGAGGGTCTCAATTTTAAATGCCAAGCATTTTTCTGATCACTAACTGAAAACAAAATGACGGATTTGCGACAGTAAAAGGGCCATTTGCGACAGTAAAAAGTGCATTTGCGAAAGTGTTGAACTTTTTGTTAACTTTTCCCCTTGACTTATAAAGGGAACTTGTTTTTGAATAACTTTTGAACCGTTTAAAATTTTTTCACAAAATCTTTGAAAGGCACATCGGGGACCCCGGCTGCACGTTCCCTGAAGATTTCGGACCAGTCGCACAAACCGTGTGACCTGTAGGCGCAACCGTAGATTCAAAAAAAAGCGTAAACGCATTCGCAGATCAGGCTTAATAACACCACAGCCGTATATCTGACCGGTACGAAACGTGGCAGATCCCAAGGTGTATGGGTCTTGATTCTGTATTCCAAATTTCAGGCAAATCTGTTGAACGGATGCAAAGTTATTAAGGTGAAAAAATTTGGGTTTAACATGTAAATGGCTCCTCTACCATAATATATATATATATATATATATTTATATATATATAAATAAAAGATCTGCTCGTAACAGTCTGTACTCATGTGAGTACAGATTTAATGACTTCAGTCTGTCTTCATATGGTAGATATGCCAGATCTTTTACTCTAGAAACATAGAAACATAGAAACATAGAAACATAGAAGTTGACGGCAGATAAGGACCGCGAGGCCCATCCAGTCTGCCCGTTTCTTTTTCTACCTTATAAATATGCCATCGGCCTTTGCTCTGTCAGTGGCCTATCTATTCATACTCATTTGTATTTCTCCCTTATGCCTATCCCATGCCTGTTTGAAGCCCTGCACTGTATTCATAGCCACCACTTCTTGAGGTAGGCCATTCCATGCATCCACCACCCTTTCTGTGAAAAAGAATGTCCTCCCATTACCCCTTAATCGGCCCCCCCTCTAATCTCATAGAAACATAGAAACATAGAATTTGACGGCAGATAAGGACCGCTTGGCCCACCCAGTCTGCCCATTTCCCTACCTACTGGATAAGCTGCAGATCCTAGTTAACCAGCAGCCTACTTCTTCCTACCCCAACCCCCTTGAATTGCCTTATGACTGTCCCATGCATGCTTGAATTCCACCACTGTTTTTGACTCCACAACCTCCTCCGGAAGGCGCTCCATGCATCCACAACCCCTCTGTGAAAAAATACTTCCTTAAATTACCTCTGAGCTGCCCCTCTATCTTCAAATTGTGCCTCTTGTTCTTGCACACTCTTTTGAAAGATGCTACCTCTTGGACTTTGTTGATTCCCTTGAGGTACTTGAACATTTCTATCATGTCCCCCTTTCCTCCTTTCCTCGAGGCTATACATATTAAACTCCTTAAGTCTCTCTTACATGTCTTCCGTGCAGACCCTGCACCATTTTAGTTGCCCTCTCTGACAGCTTCCATCCTGTCTATGTTTCGTGATTGGGTCTCCAGAACTGCACACAGTACTCAGAAGGGCTCTCACCAGCTGTCTGTACAGAGGGATAATAACTTCCTGTTTTCTACTGGTGATGCTCTCCCTATGCATCCCAGTATCTCCCCAACCCTCCTTGCTGCCCTCTCACATTGTTTGCCCACCTTTAGGTCATCTGATATGACTACCCCAGGTCCCTTTCCATTTTGTTGTTGTTAGTATCTCACCCCATTGTGTACTCTTCCCTGGGTTTTGTTTCCAGGTGCATTACCTTGCACTTCATAGCATTGAATCTAAGCTGCCATACATTTGACCATTCCTCTAACCTTGCCAAGTCCCTTCTCATCCTTTCCACCCCACCTTGTGCATCAACTCTGTTGCAGATCTTTGTGTCATCTGCAAAGAGACATACTTTTCTTCAGTCCTTCTTCAATGTCACTTATAAAGACATTGAAGAGGACTGATTCTAATACTGAACCCTGTGGTACCCCACTAGTAACCCTCCTTTCTTCTGAGTGGACTCCATTTACTATTACCTCTGTGTCCTATTCTCCAGCCAATTCTTTACCCAGGCTGTCATCTTGGGACCCACTCCCAGGCTGGCTAACTTGTATATTAATCTTTGTGTGGGACTGTGTCAAATGCCTTGCTAAAGTCTAGGTAGGCCATGTCCACAGCCCCTCCTGATCTACTACTTTGGTCACCCAGTCAAAAAATCTATCAGATCTGTCTGGCATGACCTTCCGCTGTGAATCCATGCTGCCTAGGGTTCTGTGCCCTCTGGCCTCTAGATACTCGACAATTCTTTCCTTCAGAAGTGATTCCATCATTTTCCTATCACTGAGGTTAAACTAACAGGTCTGTAGTTTCCTGCTTCTGCCTTGCTCCCACTTTTGTGAAGGGAATCACATCTGCCCTCCTCCAGTCTCGGTACCACCCCATCCTCCCATGATTTGTTAAAAGGGTAGTCAGTGGTGTCACTAGTTCTACCCTTAGCTCTTTAGAATTCTGGGATGAATCCCATCAGGCCCCATTGCTTTGTCCACCTTCAGTTTTAAGAGTTCTTTCAGAACCCTTTCTTCTGTAAATGGGCTGGTATCAACTTCTGTATCCAGAGTGTTTCTACTGTTTGTTTTATGTACCTCCTCTTCATTTGTAAATACTGAACAAAAATATTTGTTTAGTATCTCTGCCTTTTCACAGTCTCCTCTGCCCACCCTCCTCCCTTTTAAGCCTCACTATCCTCCTTGGTCTTCCTTCGCTCCCTGATGTACCTATAAAGGTTTTATCCCCTTCTTAACTGAGTTGGCTATCTTTTCCTCGGTTTGGGCCTTTGCTGTTCTGACTGCCTTCCCAGCCTCCTTTTGCTTTAACTGATACAGTTCTCTGTCCTGCTCCTTCTGCGATTCCTTGTACTTCCTGAATGCTTTCTTTTTCTCTTGAACCTTCACTGCCACTTCCTTTGAGAACCATAGTGGTTTCTTACATCGTTTTGTTTTGTTTATTTGCTTCACACAAAGGCTTGTTACCCCTGTGATGGCAGATTTATTATTCCCCATTGTTCTTCCACCCCTCCTTCCTGCCCATTTGCTAGTGTATTCCTTAGGCACTCACCCATTTTGGCAAAGTCAGCCCTCCTAAAGTCCAGTACTTTTGTCTTTGTATGGCTTGACTCTATTGCTGTGTTTATTGTGAACCATACTGTTCGATGGTCGCTAGTTCCCAGATGGCTACCCACTTCTACATCTGTGATCCTCTCTCCATCTCCATTTGAGAGAATCAAGTTAATATTGCTCCCTCTCAAGTGGGCTCCAGTACTAGTTGTCTAAGGCATGCCCCTGTAGGCATCTAGAATAACTGCACTCTTCAAGTGGCAGCTGCAACTGCACTCCAGTTAACATCTGGCATATTCAGATAACCCATCAGCAATATCTCCCTTTTCTGCCATTCTAAGTATACTTTCTATAATTTCCTTGTCCATTTCCTCCCCCTGAGAAGGGGGTCTGTATACAACCCCTGTGCGGATTGTGGTGCCATTGCCTGTCTCCAAATTTACCCAGAGTGCTTCTTCTCCTCCTCCTTCCTGTTTACCCTTTTGTTCTGTTGCTTTTATTCCTTCCTTATGTGAAGAACTACTCCTCCTCCTCTTTTACCCTCCCTGTCCCTCCTGTAGATAGTGTATCCTGGTATGTTTTTGTCCCAGTCATGGTTTTGTGTGTACCATGTTTCTGTGACTGCCACGATATCCAGTTGTTCCTCCTCCATCAAGGCCACTAATTCAGGAAGCTTGTTACCCAGACTAAGGGCATTGGTACTCATTGCTCTCCATTTTTTGATGGCTTTACCTTCTGTTGCAGCATCCCCCACTGACCGTTCTACCTCAGTCTTTTTCTCATTTAGTACCCTGTTTTGTAGGGAGAAGCTGAGATTTTCCTGCTGCTTGTCAGTGCCTCCCCCTTTGACTAGTTTAAAAGCTTGCAAATGAAGCATTTAAACCAATTGCTCAAAAGACTTGTTCCTTCTGGACAGATGCAGACCATCCTGCCAGTATAGGCTGGTGTCCTCCAGGTGGAACCCCAGTCCCCAATGAAGCCAAACCCCTGTGCTCCTGCACCATTTTTTCAACCATTCATTAAACTGCATGGAAGCTAATACCTCGCCTCCCCATGCCTTTGACAGGCAGCACCTCGGAGAAGGATACTGTGTGTGCTACTTGTCTTAGGCCCTCCCCAACTCTGCAATGTCCTCCTGCACTGCTCTAATCTCATGATGAGCCAAGTCATTTGTCCCTAGGTGGACAATTACGTCCAGCTCAGACTCCCTTGCAGCTGTTCTTGTGATCCTAAGGATGCACTTCCTGTCCCTCCAAGCCATGGCACCAGGCAGGCACCTTACTTCAGTTTTCCCAGCTCCCCCCAGTTCTATACCCCTAATAATTGAGTCCCCCACCAGGATCTGCTTCCTTTCCCTGTGGTGTCCTCTGCCTCCTTCCTGTGGGCCTCCCTTGTGACAGTTGTCATCAGTCTTCTCTGTGGTGCATCCATAGGTGAGCTATGCTCCCCTAGAATGGTGTATGGATTGTGGAGTGGAACAATTGACTGTGTGTGCCTCTGTTCCACCATCCTCAACCCCCCTGAGCCCACTGTGGTCCAACTGCTGTGCTTTCTTTGCAACCTCTGAGGTAGTGGTTGTGGCGCTAGTGCTCCCTGGATGGGGGAGGTTCCCTTCCTACTGTCCAGTGTGGCCTGAAGATGGGCAACTTCCTCCCTCAGGGCAGATAGTTGTTTGCAAATAGGGCAGCATCTCAGCCTCCAGAAAGACTCCCGGAAGACTGCTGCCCCACAGCCATTACATTGCACTACTACTCACATGTTTATCTACTTTTTTTTCATGTGTGTGTGTGTGCACGTGAGTGTGTGATTGGTTATATAGAAATATATATATTTTACAATGTGTATGCTTATATTGTCAGTGCAGTGTGCTAGAGGGGATATGACAGTGAAATGCACCTTGCACTCTTGAGAAATGATGTCAGAACCTCAGGTATAAGGAACTATTTCCAGGGGTGGGTGGGGTGAGGGGTGGGAAGGAGTTGAGCCTAAACTGTGCCCTCACAAAACAATCAGCTAAAAGCTCTCACCCACCGCTGCAATGAGTGCCTTCCTGTCAGCAAGATACCCTACACAACAATTTTACAGAGAAAGTACCTGCTAGTCAAACAGAGAAAATCCAGACATCCAAGTCAGACACAAGTAAACCTCTCCAGCCCCAAAACAGCCTGGTGGTTTGTTAGCCACAAAGGAAAATCAAATATGCAGTTATTTCAGCCCTTCTGAAGATGCTGACAAGATAAGCAGTTTTGAAAACCCCCTTCCTGAATTAAAAACTAAAATAATTAAACACAAAGCAATACCACTTTAAAAGTGAGGGAAAGTTCTCTCAGATGTAAGCAAGAGAGAGAGAGAGATTAGTTACAGATATTTAGTCCAATATAATATATCCCACGCAGCTTCTCAGTTGTTTCAACGCACACCCAGTACACAACTTGGAAGAAGATGGACTTCTGTCTCAAACAGGATCCTACCAGTAGTTTATAGTAATAGAACAATGCTGAAATAGTCAAGCTAGACAATTGGCTGGGATGCAGGCCACTGACTTGTGAAGACAATTTCCCCCACCTCAGGCTATGTCTGGCATCCAATTACAAACTGCAGCCTCTGCTATTTTAAAATCACACAACCCCACCAAAAGTTGCAAAATATATTGATGCAGATTGTCACAGAATTCTAGTAATCAGTCCAGTTAGCCACAAAGGAAAATCAAATATGCAGTTATTTCAGCCCTTCTGAAGATGCTGACAAGATAAGCAGTTTTGAAAACCCCCTTCCTGAATTAAAAACTAAAATAATTAAACACAAAGCAATACCACTTTAAAAGTGAGGAAAACTTCTCTCAGATGTAAGCAAGAGAGAGAGAGATTAGTTACAGATATTTAGTCCAATATAGTATATCCCACGCAGCTTCTCAGTTGTTTCAACGCACACCCAGTACACAACTTGGAAGAAGTTGTGTCCTCTTGTCCTGCTATTTTTCTTATATTTAAACATGTTAGACTCTTTCACCTTGTTAATGCCCTTAAGGTGTTTGAATGCCTCGATCATATCACCTCTCTCCCTCCTTTACTCAAGGGTTTACATATTGAGCTCTGTTAATCTGTCCTCATATGTCTTCTGATGCAGTCCCTGCACCATTTTGGTTGCCCTTCTCTGGACTGCCTCAGTTTAGTTAATGTCCTTGTGAAGGTGTGGCCTCCAATACTGCATGCAGTACTCCAGATGGGGCCTAACCAGTGTCTTGTAAAGGGGGATTATTACCTCCCTCTTACGACTTGTGATACCCTACTAATACACCCTAACACCCCCCTAGCCTTACCTACTGCTTTAGAGGTCTGCTGGATGATTTCAGGTCATCAGTGATGATGATGCCCAAGTCTCTTCCTCTTGTGACTGCTAGCAACTCCTCCCAGCCTATGGGTGGCTTCAGGGTTTCTCTTCCTATGTGCATGACCTTGCACTTCTTTGCATTAAATCCCAGTTGCCACTCTCTGACCATTTTGCTAGTTTATCCAGATCTCTTCTCATTCTGCCCACCCCATCTGGATCATCTACTCTGTTGCAGATCTTGGTGTCATCTGCAAACAGACAAGCCTTACCTCTAGTCCATCTGCAAGGTCACTAATGAAGACGTTGAGAGGACTGGCCCCAGGACTGATCCCTGAAGTACCCCACTTGTGACTTGCATCTCTTCTGACTGTATACCATTTACCACCACTCTCTGTTTTCTGCCCATCAACCAGTTTGCCACCCAGTTGACCAACTTCTGACCCACCCCTAGCCTACCCAGCTTGTTTATTAATCTTGTATGTGGAACAGTGTCAAAAGCTTTGCTGAAGTCAAAGTAGGCGACATCAACTGCTCCCCCTTGGTCCACCACTCTGGTTACCCAGTCAAGGAAATCTATGAGATTAGTTTGACAGGACCTTCCTTTTGTAAACCCATGCTGTCTTGGATCCTGTGCCCCTATGGATTCCAGGTGTTGCACTATCCTTTCCTTAAGGAGTGCCTCCATAATCTTGCCCACTACTGCAGTAAGACAGACTGGTCTGTAGTTCCCTGCCTCCTCCCTGCTACCACTCTTGTGGAGGCGGATCACATGAGCCCTTCTCCAGTCTTCTGGGACCTCTCCTGTGCTCAGAGACTCACTAAACAGTTCTGCTAATGGCTCTGCTAGTTCCACCCTTAGCTCCTTAAGTACCCTGGGATGTATGCCATCAGCTCCCATTGCCTTATCCACCCTGAGCTTAGCAAGCTCTTGTAGGACCCTTTCTTTTGTGAAGGGAGTAGTGCTCACCTCCCTCCCCCCTGTGTCCATGGTGCTGAGCTGTGGGCCCTGCCCTACCTTCTCTTCAGTAAATACTGAGCAAAAGTATCTATCTAGGATAGATGCTTTTACATGGTCCTCCTCCTCACATGCTCCCTTTTCTCCATTAAGCTTAGCAATACCCCCTCTGGACTTTCTCCTTTCACTAATGTATCTATAGAAAGTCTTGTCACTTATTTTACTGTTCGTGCTAGTGTTTCCTCAGTTTACAACTTTGCCTGCCTTACTGCCTTCCCTGCTTCCATTAGGGCAGTTTGGTATGCCTCCCTATCTTCATCCCGCTGTGTTCCCTTATATTTCTTGAAGGCCAGCCTTTCGGCTCTGACCTTTTCTGCTACTGTATTTGAGAACCAAAGTGGTTTTCTTCTTCTTTTGCACTTCCTTTTCTGTCTAACACAATGGGATGTTGCTTCAAGTATTGCATCCTTAATGCTTGCCCACTTTTCCTGTACCCCTTCACCTGTGTTTCTTTTTGCCAGGGCTAGCTTAACTCTGTTGGCCATCTTATCAAAGTCAGCTCCTCTGAAGTCCCATATTTTTGCCTTGGAATGGGATGATTTAGATGTAGTAGCCAAATTGAACCATACCATGTGATGGTCACTGGCCCCCAAGTGACCTTCTACCTGGAGATCGGTGATCCCTTCCCTCTCCACTCTCCACTCTCCACTATCCACTCTCCTGGTAGTCCTTCTCTGTACCTTTTCCACCATGCTCAGACCTTGTACTGTGGTTGGTGCACAGAAGGGAGCACAGTACTCCAAGTGAGGCCTGACAAGACCTGTATACAGAGGCATCAGGACCTCATCTTTTTAACTCTTAATGTGTCTGTGTATGCATTCCAATAAGGAGTAACTTTTTCTGACATTTTTTTTGCATGTATGTAAAATTTTAGATCATTGGTAATGGTTACACCCAGATCTCTTTCTTCCGTAGTTGTTTGAGTTATTGTATTATTCAAAGTATAATTAGCCCCCATGTTGTTTTTTCCAAAGTGTATCACCTTGCACTTGGATGCATTAAATGTCATTTTATTCTCCCCTGGCCCATACACCTATATTATTTAAACAATCCTGGAACCTTTCAACTGATTCTTGATTATTGACTATGCAGCCGATTTTGCAGTCGTCTGCATATTTACCAATCCAGACATGATTATTTGTTTGCATTGTTGACACGAGAATATTAAACAACAAGGGGCCCAATACCGAACCCTGAGGGACTCCGTTTGTCACTTGGCCCTACCTGGATTCATGTCCTTTTAATACCACCCTTCATCCCTATCATTTAACCATGAGGATATCCACTTAATAATATTTCTGTTCAATTTTAATTCAAGCAATTGTTCCAATATGATTTTATGCAACACTGTCTAAAATGCTTTGGCATAGTCCAAAAAAATGACATCCAGAGGCATTCTTACATCCAGAGCTTCACTAACCGGGTTCAAAGAAACAAATTAGATTAGTTAGACATGATCTGCCTGAAGTAAAACCATGCTGTGATATATCACAATTAACAGTATTACCTATATGTTCCATCATTCTAGTTTGGATTATTCTTGCCATCATCTTGTCAATCATAGAGGTAAGGCTAATAGACTTATAGTTTCTCACATGCTGTTCACTATCTCCTTTGTGTATAGGCACAATATTTTCACATCTCCAGTCCTTTGTAGTACTCCCATTTCTTAAGGATATGTTATATAATGCTGCCAGTGGGCCAGACAATTCATTAACCATATTTTTCAGGAACTTTGGGGCTATACCATCAGGGCCCGGTGCTGAGTCGTCCTTCAAATTTGTAATAATATCCTTCACTTCTTTTATAGTTATTAATTTCACTGTTTCTTTAGTATTTGGTTTCTCTATCTTAATGTACTCCTTAGGAAGGAACCCATTCAAAAAGTAAGTGTTTAGTTCATTAGCCATGTCAATTTCCTGACTGACTACTATATCATTTATGTTTAATGGTCCTATGCTATTTTGATTACCCTTCAGGGATCCTATGTAATTAAAATAAAACTTTTTTATTATGTTTTGAGTCAGTTGCTGGTCAGACCTCAAGTTCCTGTTTCTTTTTTCTGATAAGATTTTTACTTTTTTGTACCAACTTTTTGTATTTTATCAAATGATTATATTCAATGATTTCTTATATTTTCGTTACACCCTATGCTTTGTATTTATGATTTATTTTATTTTGTTTATCCATCATAAAGGAATTCTTTTTGCTCTATTATTATATTTTGTCCTTAAGGGTACCCATGTTTTTATACAATATGTAATCTTGATATTAATTATGTCCCATTGTTCATTAAGGTTTAAGTTCTTGTCTAATTCTGGAACACAGTTCCAATTATTTAGATAATTTTTGATACTATCATAGTCAGCTCTATCATAATCTCTGATTTTTGTTATTCCATTATAATTACCTTTAATTATTGTGTTTACTCTAAACTGTATCATGTTATGATCACCATCTGCCAGTGGAAGTAAAACTTCTAGGTCTGTCTCAATGTTTCTGATATTGGTCAAGATTAAATCCAGTATATTATTTTCCCTGGTCAGTTTCTGGACTAATTGCTTAAGATTTTGTTGGAGTGTAAATTCTAGGAACATTTTTTCAAGATATCCTGTAGCCTCAAGTGAAGCCCACTTGATGTTGGGCAGATTAAAATCCCCCATAAGAATATACTCATTAGAGACTTCCACACTTTTCTATTTCATTAAGGAAGGCTTTGTCACCTTGTAAATCCAAACTGGGGGATCTGTATCCCAATCCCAAAGTCAGTATTTTAATATTTGTGTGAAGATCAACCCACAGAACTTCTGTATCATTATTCTTTAGTTTTCTGAGTTCAGTTTTTATACTTTCTAATATATACAGAGAAAAGCCAGTCAGAAAAGACTTGCCTGCTCCTGTTGGAAGCTGAGAAACTTGCTATACTGCAGAGAACAAACTAGAACGCATTTGAAGAACTGGGAGCTTTGTAAAACATAATATTGTAGGGGACTAGGAAGGTAAGCTACGCTTTCTACAGAAAGTTTCATTATTTTCTTATTGGCATTAAGAATTGCAGGATTCCATTAAAGTGTAGTAATTTTATAACCAGAGGGGTTAAAATACAACTGAAGTTGCTTGATTTCTGTGCTAGACACTTAGGATTTGGAAGGATATTTGTGCAATATTTTAGAAGTGCCCTGCTGGCTGAGCAGTGAGTTTATCCCTGGTTTCAGATAAAGGGTTTGTGTGTGTATTAGAAGCAGACATAGCAAATTGTCTTCACTGAAAGGCCTGCTTACATCACAGGTGTCACTAGTCAATCAATTGATTCTGGGTGGGGCTTTTATCACTGCTGTCTTAATCAAACTACACAGAGAAAAGCCAGTCAGAAAAGACTTGCCTGCTCCTGTTGGAAGCTGAGAAACTTGCTATACTGCAGAGAACAAACTAGAACGCATTTGAGGAACTGGGAACTTGGTAAAACATAATATTGTAGGGGACTAGGAAGGTAAGCTACACTTTCTACAGAAAGTTTCATTATTTTCTTATTGGCATTAAGAATAGCAGGATTCCATTAAAGTGTAGTAATTTTATAACCAGAGGGGTTAAAATACAACTGAAGGTGCTTGATTTCTGTGCTAGACACATAGGATTTGGAAGGATATTTGTGCAATATTTTAGAAGTGTTCTGCTGGCTGAGCAGTGAGTTTATCCCTGGTTTCAGATAAAGGGTTTGTGTGTGTATTAGAAGCAGACATAGCAAATTGTCTTCACTGAAAGGCCTGCTTACATCACAGGTGTCACTAGTCAATCAATTGATTCTGGGTGGGGCTTTTATCACTGCTGTCTTAATCAAATTACATAGAGAAAAGCCAGTCAGAAAAGACTTGCCTGCTCCTGTTGGAAGCTGAAAAACTTGCTATACTGCAGAGAACAAACTAGAACGCATTTGAGGAACTGGGAACTTGGTAAAACATAATATTGTAGGGGACTAGGAAGGTAAGCTACACTTTCTACAGAAAGTTTCATTATTTTCTTATTGGCATTAAGAATTGCAGGATTCCATTAAAGTGTAGTAATTTTATAACCAGAGGGGTTAAAATACAACTGAAGGTGCTTGATTTCTGTGCTAGACACATAGGATTTGGAAGGATATTTGTGCAGTATTTTAGAAGTGTCCTGCTGGCTGAACAGTGAGTTTGTTTTTATCCCTGGACTCAGTAGAGTGGTTTGTGTAGCAGCAGTGGTCTAGTACATTGTGGTGTTGGTTGACTTACTACAAGGGCAGTACTCACCAGGGTGGTGGAGCAGTGGTGTATTTGATTGTTTCTAACAGTCACCAGTGGTTGTGGCCTACCCACCCACCCTTCCCTCACCCTGCCCACCCCAGGGCATTTCCTTTATAGCCAAGGTTCTGACATCACTTCCTCAACAGGTCTTGAAGCAGAACTGTCATATTCTTAATTACAACCACGGTGCATACAGGGTAAGTACACACAAACAAAAAATATATATTACTCATTGTATATTATAAGGAAGAGGGACATGTGAGGAGTGGTGCAATGCACTGGCTGTGGGGCAGCAATTTTCCGGGAGACATTTTGGAACCTGCATTGCTGCCCTATTTGCAGGCAACTGTCAGCTCTGAGGGAGGAGCTTGCCCACCTCCAGGCTGAACTGGCAAGGACTAAGGAGGCCTCCCCCACCCAAAGAGCACCAGTTCCACAACCACTGCCTCAGAGGTTGCCATGTGTGAAGAGCAGATGGACCACAGTAGGTTCGGGAGGTGAGGGTGGTGGAACAGAGGCATAGCCCAGTTGCACCTCTACACAAATCATATGTCAGCCTGGCAAATCAAGGTTCCTCTATGATGACACCCTCATTGGAGACCAAGAAAATGCTGGGGACATCCACAAGGAGACCCACAAAGAGTGACAAGGACACCACAGGGAAAAGAAACAGCTTCTGATAGGGGACTCAATTATTAGGGGTGTAGACCTTGGGAAGGGAGAGGAGAGGGAAGTAAGTTGCCTGCCTGGTGCCATGGCTTGGAGGGACAGGAAGGAAATCCTCAGGATTGCAGAAACAGCATCACAAGAGAGGAAACTAGATATCATTGTCCACCTTGGGACAAATGACCAAGCTAGGCATGAGATAAGTGCCGTGCAGGATGAATTTGTGGAGTTGGGGAGGGGCCTCAGACAGGTAGCAAGCATGGTAACCTTCTCAGAGGTGCTGCCAGTCTATGGCAGAGGTGAGGCTAGGGTACTGCACACCATGAAGTTTAATGACTGGTTGCAAAACTGGTGCAGAGCACAGGGCTTTGGCTTCATTGGGGACTGGGGGTCCACCTGGAGAGATGAAGGCCCATACTGGCATGATAGTCTGTATCTGTCCAGGAAGGGAAACACACTCCTAGGTGACAGGTTTAAAGGCTTCCTTGGCAAGCTTTTAAACTAGCCAAGGGGGGGTGCTGATAGGAAACAGGAAAGTTCAAGCCTCCCCCCACAAAATATGGCAGGTAGTAGGGTAAACACTGAGGTACAGAAGTTGACAGAGGGCAGGACAGGGGCAAATGGAAAAATGGACAAGGGCAATAAGAGCAGGGATGGGTTAAAAAAGGATAAAGCCAACATTAAATGGAGGGCAATGAGTACCAATGCCCGTAGTCTTGGAAACAAGCTTCCAGAGCTAGTAGCCCTGATGGAAGAGGAACACTTGGATATTGTGGCAGTCACAGAAACATGGTACATGGAGAACCATGACTGGGATGTCAACATACCAGGGTACACAATCTACAGAAGGGATAGGGAGGGTAAAAGACGAGGTGGAGTAGCTCTCTACATAAGGGAAGGGATCAAAGCTACAGAACTAAAAAGTAAAGGGGGAGGACAAGAGGAACTCTGGGTCACCTTGGAGACAGGGAATGGCATCACATTCTGCACAGGGGTTGTATACAGACCTCCATTTCAAGGGGAGGAAATGGACAAGAAAATGATAGAGAGCATTCTCAAAATGGCTGAACAAGGGGAGATACTGTTGATGGGGGACCTGAATATGCCAGATGTTAACTGGGTGACATGGACTGCAGCCACATCCAAGAGCAGGGTCATTCTCAATGCCCTACAGGAAGCATGCCTTAGACAGCTAGTGGTGGAACCCACTCAGGAGGGAGCAATATTAGACCTGGTACTCTCAAATGGAGAGAGGATCACAAACTTAGAAGTCAGAAGACATCTGGGAACAAGCGACCACTGCACAGTGTGCTTCAGAATAAACACAACCATGGAGACAAGCCATACAAAGACAAGGATACTGGACTTTAGAAGGGCTGACTTTGGCATAATGGGTGAGTATCTGAGGAATGCATTAGCAAATGGCCAGAAAGGAGGGGTGGAAGAACAATGGAGAAAAATCAAAACTGCCATCATGGAGGCAACAAGCCTTTGTGTGAAACAAATAAAGAAAACAAAGCAGAATAAAAAAACACTATGGCTCTCAAAAGAGGTGTCAGGGAAGGTTAAGGAGAAAAAGGCTGCATTCAAAAAGTATAAGGAATCACAGACGGAGCACGACAGGCAACTGTATCAATTAAAGTAGAAAGAAGTGGGGAAGGCAGTCAGAAAAGCAAAGGACCAAACCGAGGGAAAGATAGCCAACTCAGTTAAGAAGGGGGATCAAACCTTTTATAGGTACATTAGGGAGCATAGAAAGGTTAAGGGAGGGATAGTGAAGATTAATAAAGGAGAGGTGAGGTGGGCAGAGGGAGACAACGAAAAGGCAGAGATACTGAATGAATACTTTTGCTCAGTATTCACAAAAGAAGAGGAGGAGGAGTTACCTAAACCAAACAGTAGAAGCACTCTGGATAGTGGGGTTGACACCAGTCCATTTACAGAAGAAAGAGTACTGAAAGAACTCCTAAAACTCAAGGTGGACAAAGCAATGGGGCCTGACGGGATTCACCCTAGAATGCTAAAAGAGCTAAGGGAGGACCTAGTGACACCATTAACCACACTTTTTAGCAAATCATGGGAAGATGGGGTGGTACCTGAGGACTGGAGGAGGGCAAATGTGATTCCCCTTCACAAAAGTGGGAGCAAGGCAGAAGCAGGAAACTACAGACCTGTTAGTTTGACCTCAGTGGTGGGGAAAATGATGGAATCACTTCTGAAAGAAACAATTGTTGAGTATCTAGAGGCCAGCGTTGCACAGGACCCAAAGCAGCATGGATTCACAGCAGGAAGGTCATGTCAGATGAATCTAATCGATTTCTTTGACTGGGTGACAAAAGTAATAGACCAGGGAGGGGCTGTGGATATGGCCTACCTAGACTTTAGCAAGGCATTTGACACAGTCCAGCACAAAAGATTAATAATTAAGTTAGCCAGCCTGGGAGTGGGTCCCAGGGTGGTAGCCTGGGTAGCAAACTGGCTGCACAACAGGACACAGAAGGTAATAGTGAATGGAACACATTCTGAAGAAAGGGGGGTTACCAGTGGAGTACCTCAGGGCTCAGTACTGGGTCCTGTCCTCTTTAATGTCTTTATAGGTGACATTGTGGAGGGTCTGGAAGGAAAGGTATGCCTCTTTGTGGATGACACAAAGATCTGTAACAGAGTTGATACACAAGGGGGGGGTAGAAAGGATGAGAAGGGACTTGAAAAGGTTGGAGTAATGGTCAGACATATGGCAACTTAGATTCAATGCAAAGAAGTGCAAAGTAATGCACCTGGGAAATAAAAATCCAGGAGAAGAGTACACAATAGCAGGGGAGGTACTAACGACAACAATAATGGAAAGGGATCTGGGTGTAGTCATATCAGATGACCTAAAGGTGGGTAAGCAATGTAAGAAGTCAGTCAGGAGAGCCAGGGGGATACTGGGATGCATAGGGAGGGGCATCACAAGTAGAAAAGGAAGTGGTTTTCCTCTGTACAGACAGTTGGTGAGATCCCATCTGGAGTACTCGTGCAGTTTTGGAGACCTCATCTACACAAGGACATAGATAGGATGGAAGCAGTCCAGAGAGGGCAACTAAAATGGTGCAGGGTCTGCAGCAGAAACCATATGAAGAGAGACTGAGAGAGCTTAATATGTATACCCTTGATGAAAGGAGGGACGGGGACGGATAGAAACTTTTAAGTACCTCAAGGGAATCAACAAAGTCCAGGAGGGTAGCATCTTTCAGAAAAGAGATGTGTAAGAACAAAGGGCACAATTTAAAGTTAGAGGGGCGGCTCTGGGGTAATGTGAGGAAATTCTTTTCATGGAAGAGTGGTGGGCGCATGGAACCGCCTTCCTGGAGAGGTTGTGGGGTCTAAAACAGTGGGGGAATTCAAACATGC
Organism: Neoceratodus forsteri; assembly: GCA_016271365.2. NCBI lineage: Eukaryota > Metazoa > Chordata > Ceratodontiformes > Ceratodontidae > Neoceratodus > Neoceratodus forsteri. The sequence goes on along the minus strand of CM028131.1, from coordinate 509,296,338 downwards.
ATGGGACAGACATAAGGCAATTATAGTGGGGGGGTTGCAGGAAGTAGGCTGTTGGTTATCTAGAATCTGCAGCTTATCCAACAGGTAGGGAAATGGGCAGACTGGGTTGGCCAAGTGGTCCTTATCTGCCATCAAAGTCTATGTTTCTATGTTTCTATATAATGCAATGCCACCCTCTTTTTTATTTTCTGCTTTTAGTGAATTTAATGTATCCCTGGATATCAGTGCCCCAATCATTACTTGTATACCATGTTTTACATATAGCACACACATCTATGTGTTTATTTTCTAGGGTGTATCTCAATTCATCCATTTTATTAAGTAGGCTCCTAGCATTAAGTAATAATGTGTTCATATCCTTTTGAGTCCTTTGTTTACCTTCATTTTTGCCTGTCTTTATTTGTTTGATGTGTACTCTTTTTGTGCTGCTAGTTGGTTTATTACTTATGTGAAACCTCCAACCCCTGTATTCTGTTTAAAAAGTTAGTAATGTGAGTTTTCAAGTGCATACCTAACCTTTCATTGCCTTTATTAGTAAGATGCAACCCATCCCTACAGAAATATTCATAGTTAACACTGAATTCTTCCCAATGCATTATATATCCAACCTTTTGTCTCAGGTTCCACATTCTTAGCCAATTATTTACCTTTTTTAATTTTATTGTTTGCTCTTGGGATGCCCTAGGTAGTGGCAGAATTTCAGAGAATGTAAGATTGCAGCCCAGTTGCACTAATTTATTAGTCATGTCCACAAATTCCTGTTTTATTTGCTGTTCAGTTTGAGAGAATATATTATTGGCTCCAGCATGAATTATGACTAAAGAGTTATGTGCATCATGTTTCAATATTTCATTTTGTAAATGTCAGATACCTTTGCCCCTCTAAAGCATGATAACGTTCTTGTTGCTTTATCTTCATCACATATAGCTCTGTCTAGTCCTTTGGCTAGGGAGTCACCCAAAACAAATATTTGTTTTTTGCTTAATAAGGGCTCACTTACTAAGTCCATATTTTCTACATCCCTTGGACCATCAATACTATCCATTTGGATATTTAAATCCTCAGTTTGCTTAATAATATCTATTTCTGGTTCAGGCATAACCAATGGTACAGTAGAGCTTGTTTCTGTTTGATAAGTCCCTGCATGTTTTATTATAGTCTGTTCGCCTTGTATATCATTGGTGCTAGTGTTAAGTACTGTATGTCTTGTTGGACTAAGGGGTCAAAGGTATTTTGGAGGGAGGTGTTGAAGACATCAGTATTCTTCCCCTTCCTTCTTTTAGTAATTTTTGAATTCTGTACCTGAAACTATGCATCCTCTGCATTAATAGATGTTTCTTCATCTCTAGATAATTTTTTGTTAGTGAACTTTTGTTTTACTGGTTTGCCTTTCTTTGCCTTTTGGTTTTGAGTTGGTGCAGTACTAATGACTGATTCACTAACATAATCAGTAGTGTGTTCTTTAAAGCTATTTGCCATGTCTTTTTGGCTTTTTTTCCAATTCAATTAATCTTAAGTTGAACTCATTCACCATCATTGTTAGTTCAGTATGCTCTTTACATTTTGTGCATATGTTTTGCTCACTACTCATAGGATCAGGGTCTAGTTTATACATAAAGCACAGTTCGCACATCACCCCAATTTTCCCTTCAGTAGTTTTAATTCTGCCCTCCAACTCCTGTATTTATCATTCAGAATGTTTTGTTGCTGAAGACAATACTCTGTACCTTAGTACCATCTGGTATACGATACACTGTCAAACAATTGTATAGTTCTTCAACAATTTATTACCTTATGATCCAGCATAAGTCTCCCTACTCCTCCCCTCCTCACCAAACATGCCAAACATGCACAGAAGCACATGTCTTTGCATGCATCATTGTGCGCCTTGTTGTGCACTAGCCCTGCTCACCGCAGGTCTAGTACATATACTGACATGTGACCCGTATGTAGCTCCGGAAGTCACACTGTGAGACAAAACACCAAAACCCTTAAAATAGGTTTAAAGGTTATATTTGCCTCTGCTGTGAGCCTCAAGTGTTGTATTTATAATGCCCAGACTGGTTTAGATAAATAGAAAAGGTACACAGCAGGTAGTAGTTCGCTAGAATAGCTAGAGAACTGCCAGCTCTCTTCCTGTTCCTGCTACAGAACAGGGCTCCAAGTCACAGTTAAAATGATGTTTCATGTAGCAGAAACACACATCCACAGTCATAATACACTCCCCAGAGATAGAATACAGAACTCTAGCAGCTCAAGGAGATTTGTACAAGTCGCACTCACCGCAGGTCTAGTATATATACTGATCTGTGACCCAGAAGTAGCTCTGGAGGTCACACAGTGAGACAGAACACCAAAACCCTTAAAATAGGTTTAAAAGTTATATTTGCCTCTGCTATGATGCTCAAGTATTATATTTAGAATGCCCAGACTGGTTTAATGTAAATAGAAATGGTGCACAGCAGGTTGTAGTTTGCAAGAATAACTAAAGAACTACCATCCCTCTTCCTGTTCCTGCTACAGAACAGGGCTCCGAGTCACAGTTAAAACAATGTTTCATGTAGCAAAAACACACATCCACAGTCATAATACACTCCCCAGAGATAGAATACAGAAGTCTAGCAGCCCAGGGAGATTTGTCTAAACTTATTCACAAACATTGTACCTACACTGTTCTCCATGTAATGATTTTCATTTTGTATTCTCCGATTTGTTTTGTTATGTGATTGCTATGTGTTTCCCTTCCTCTAATAGTTTGTGTATTGTAAGTCTCCCAGGTTGTGCCTGAAAATAGGCATTGGTTTGCCTAGTGCACCCACCCAATCAATGAAAAGTAAATAAATAAATCCAGTCCCTCCCTCTTTTCACCTGCTCTTACCTGTTTCCTGCACTTGCCACTACTACTTCCCTTAGTCCTAGTAATCCTAGTCCTTGCCCTAATATCAACGCTATATTCAGGAGGTACATTTTAAATTATTTACATGGATACAAATTAAAAGTGGAAGTCTTTCTTTTTTTTAACAAAAAAAAAAGATTAATGTAATTTAGACTGGCATAAAACTGAGGATGGCAGAATAAGAGGGAACAATTAAAATCATTACTTCATGAGCCGGCCGAAAGGTGAAAAGGACTAAGGCACCATGTGCCCCTTACCTTTTCCCATGCTGGCAACCCAGGTTAGGGAGCAGACATGGGTCATAAGGAACTGACAGGGGAGGGAGAGGAGCATCTGAGGGACTACTCTCCTCTTCCGGGGGTGGAGAGGCTTGTGATCCCAGCCTCGAGTGCCCCCAGGTGGAGGCCTGGGGGTATAACAAGCACCAGAGGCAAAGAATGGAAGAGATCTGTGGAGAACATCAGATGGGTATGCCTTCATGCAGAAATCCGATGCTCTGCAGTAAGAGCAGTGACACAGAAAAGTGGAAAATGGTACATCGGTAGGCTTCATGAAGCCCTGCCACTCTGACCCCGCACCAGCACCACCACTCGCTGTGTTATCTGGTCTGTCTTGGACTTGGTATACTGGGGGATAAGGATGACCATCCTTCCCTGGCTCTGTCATGAGAGGGGAACTCATGAGGAAACCATGACAAGATGTGTACTGAGGAAAGCAGGAAGCTAGTCTAGGGTAGCTGGGTCTGGGCTGATGTAGCCACCCCCTTTCCCCCAGACAAAGAAATCAAAATTCCTCTATGGCAAAAAAAAAATCATTACTTTAAACAGAGGGTGGTTAACATGTGAAACAGCCTATATGGTTAAGTTTTAGAAGCCAGCACTGTTTAGACTTTCAAAGTATGGCTACACATTTCCCTGAAGGAGAATTACATTGAAGATTCTACATCACTGGCAAGGATAACATTCAAACATAGAAACTTAGAAAATGTTGTCAGATAAAAGCCTGGTAGCCTATCTTGTCTTCCCAAGCCTGCCTACTTATGAGACTGTGTTAGCGTCAATCGGTTCTGTCCTTTAAACATGGATGTGTGTTTAAACTCAAACTGGGTAAAGCTACTGCCATGCTGTTAGTTAAGGACCCTAAGTCTCCTCCCTCTCCATAACACTATGTTAAAAAGAAATTCATGTAAGTATGAAGATGTGCATTGGGTATATTGCACTTTTTGTTGTCAACGCCACTAACTGTTGTGTGAAATGGAATGTGTATATAAAGAAACAGGAAAGTAGTAGCGTTCCCTAATGCAGAGCATCATGAGTAATATATGCAAATTCCCATGAACGATTTTATGCCGACTTTGCATTAAGCAGCCATTTAAGGTGCCAAAAGGCCTGACAAACTATGGTAATAATGAAGACTGCATTTGATCTTCCAACCTGTTTTGGTGAAATGATGCATATTTGCATAGATGTTTACGGATGGAAAAACAGTCATGGTCCATCAAGTCTGCTCAGTTCCAATCTAGGTTCTCATGAGTATAGTACTGGCTATGCCTCTAGTGGATTAGTCAACCCCTAGTTCCATTTTGACTAACCACTTCCCCTGTTTGTCCCAACCCCTTTCCCTGTCAACTTCACTAGTCAAATGTTTCTATCCCACTCCCTTTTAAATCTTGCCACTATGTTAACATTGACCATCTCCACTGGCAAATGGTTCCACTTTTATACCATCCTCTCTGTGAAGAAGAAGTTGCTCAGTTCCATCTTAAATACATTCTTCCCTTCTAGCTTATAGTTGTGACCCCTTGTAATATACCCCTTGGCACACTTAAACAGTTGTTGACTGTTCACCCTGTTTAAATCCTTCCAGTCCTTGAAGGTTTCAATCATGTCCCCTCTTTCTCTCCAGGGCTTCAGTGAGTATTGTACATATTGAGGTCTGCCAGACTTTTGCTCACTGGTCCTCCTGTGGTGGCAGTGAAACATTTTAGTCACTCTCCTTTGGATCGACTCTAGGGGTTCATTGTCCAGTTTAGGCAAAGGTTCCAGACCGTCACACATGATTCCAGTTGTGGCCTCACCATGGACCTGCATGGGATGATTCACCTCCTCCTGTCAGCTAAGGAAGGCCCTATCTATGAACCCCAGCATCCTACTAGCTTTCCCATATGTCTTGTTACACTGGGCTGAGGTCTTGAGACTTTCATTAACTAAAACCCCCAGATCCCTCTCTTCTGAGGTCTGTTCCAGTTACACCCCCCAAGCCAATATTTGTTCCATGGATTCTACCTCCCCAAGAGCATAATATTATACATTGTGTCACTGAATTTCAGTTGCCAAAACTTGTACCACCTCTCCAATTGCCCAGCTCTCCTTTTGATTCCCTTATACCCTCATCTCTATCATCCCTGACTCATATATTTATGCCATCTACAAATAGACACCTTTTGACAAGAAATGAGTTCTGGTAAATGGAAGTTTATATACTGTACAAGGGAGTAAAACCTTCAGCTTGATACTCACTTGGAAGACATTCTACCAATTCATTAAATAGGGATGTTCAAAGAACAGTGGTTTGTTAGCCAGAGATTGTACTCTTTTTGTTTGTTTGTGTCATACCAGTCTGATATTTTTCCTTTTGGATGGTAGTAAAACTGCCTAGAAATCCCTTCAGCAAGTTTTTAAATTGTCTTCTGTTTCATTAGAATAAATGCTATTGGGACACTAACCAAACTGAATGGTAAGTATAGCATTTTTGTATGAAATTATGGGTCCAAAATTCCCAGGTGCAGTGGCAAAACATTATGAAATACTGTATATTTTGTTCAAAAAGTGTTTTCCATCCTGGGGAGACTGGGTATGGAAAGGTCACTAATTGACTCTCTTCTCTGGCGAATTTGATAATTCACCAGTAAATATCATAATTTGCTGGTGAATTCTGCCATTATTAATTACATGGAGGGACCATCAGTGTGAAGTAAGAGTATTTTTGTACAATGTAAGTTTCATACAGTTTTATATAAATCTTGCAAATTTTACATATTTTCATGAACACTAAACTGCCAAAATTTGATGGAGAATATAGGTGCAAAAACAAAATGTAAACAACTCTGGCAACTGTATTAATTTCCCTTGTCTGAGTTATGGGGTAGCTAGTAATCCCTTTATTTGATATTGTTATATGTTTCTTATGTAGAGTAGATCTTTACTAATGGTTGCTGTTGAACTCTGCAGTGTGTCTCCAGGAAAACAATACATTAGTCCCTAGCATGGCTCAAGATGGATTGAGAGTAAATTAAAATAGTACTGAAAACATTAGCAAGAAACCATTTGCTTTTTACAAGAATGATGAATTCTTTATCAGCCGTTTATGTAACTTTTTTCTACTACTGCAGTGAAAAAGGATATGATGACCTTTTGTCATTGGAATATGCTGGGTTCATATTTCAGCCGAAACTGACATCTACACTTACTTACACAGTACATACTAAGTAATTAATACCTGTAAGACATCATGACGAGAAATCATGTTTCCCACAGGGTCCTTGTGTCATGAACAAACATATTTGCAGCCCTGACATCAGAAACTGGTATTTCCCAAATTCTAACATTCCTGAGCTGCAAGGAGCTGCATTATATGTCATTAAAGAAAGGAGTATCAGTTTCACCAAAGTAATTAGCTGCTGGCAGAAGTAGTTTCAGAATTATAATAAAAAACAACTGAAATCCAGCATTTAATTGAGATGTATCATAAAAGACAACAAAGAGACACCCATGTAGTTAACATTTCCATTTCAGGGTATGGCAATATTATTAAACTGGTTGACCTGTATCTTTGAGATTTCTGACGTCAGTATAACCTATTTATAGAAAAGCAGTTTCATAAATACACGGTAGTTACTCCCTATAGGAATGGAATTTGAACTTATGTAGCACCTTTCATGCACACTGTGCTCAAAGGCACTTTGCAACCCAGCAGCAGCCATAAGGCACACCGAACAATGATAAATGAGAACGAAGGAGATTAAGGAAAACTCAAGGAGGCTGAGCACAGACAAAAAGGGAGAGTGCATATGTATAAGAGGACCAGATGATACCTGGGGAGGTTGAATGGCTTTGCTCAAAGTCATACAGGAAATAAGAGGTAGTAGTCAGTTTCAGACTTGACTCTTCAGGTTCTCCACTGCAGTGGTGGTACTGCTTCCATAGTAACAAAATATTACAATATGTCATGAGTGGTGTCAATAAGTATTGAATGGAATAAGAGCTATCTTACAATAATAGTTACTCTTAGGTACATTAGAAACTTATTTTACATTGCAGGACTCCCTGCTCGTGTAGCTGGTAAGGGAACCCACAAGACAGGCTACCGTTTTCAACATGGTGCTCACCAGTTCTGAAATGGTAGGTGGATTGCAGGTTATGAAACCGCTGGGATCCAGTGACCATAACACCATATAGTTCAAAGGGGCCTTAAGTGGCAGTATACCCTTGTCAAAGGCTAAGGTTCTGGACTTCCGATGAGCAAACTTTGACCAGATGAAGGAAGTAGTCAAGGATAGTTTGGTCAGTGTACAAAATCAGATGATGGAGGAGTGGTAGGTAATAATCAAAGGGCCATGTCAGGCATGGGAATAAAGCAGCCCCTCACCCCCTGTAATAGTATTTTCAATATTTTATTTGAACAGATACCAGATCTCTGTATAGACAACCACTATTTCGGAGGTCAAACAACCCCCACAGGGTGAAATGGTGTCTTTATAAATATAAATACACTATACTGCATTTCACTGAATCTTACTAAAATATGTATGTATAATCATGCATTTGTTAAGCTACATCACCACCTGAAGTGTCAGCCCATAGTGACCTAAAATGAGTGAACAAATAAATAAAACAAAAATCTGTACTGATACCTGATTCTATCTGTTCTTATCACTGTGGTACTGTGGATATATATATATATGTGTGTGTGTGTGTGTGTGTGTGTATATATATATATATATATATATATATATATATATATATATATATATATCTATATCAGTAGACACACACACACACACACACACACACACACACACACACACACCTATTCAACAGGATAAAATAAAGCAATTCCGTCAGGTATCTATGTCACATAGGGCTGCTTCTTTTTATACCTGATAATATACAGGTACATGCCAAAATCATTTGTTTACATTTCGTACTGTGGCTATTAAAGTTATTCAGTGGAGCTACCTACAGAACATAACCACATATATGATCTGGGTGAAATGACTCCATTACAAGGCAGAAGATTTATGTACAAAAATTGGGATAAAAGCTCCATTACCTTGCTCTCTGGCTTTCTGCTTCTTGGCTCTCTGTCTGGTAAGTGTCCCAGGAGCAGTGTTTGTTTAGTAGGGGCTCCATTTTATTCTTTACCAGTCACTGCCGAATTAGGGGATATCAGTGTGTTGATATCAGCACAAGCCCACAGTGCTGGAAGCAGGGCATGACCTCATCCATGCCCCCGACCTGTAAAACAGCACTGCTTGCCTAGAAATCCTTAGTGTCAGTGGTGTATTGTATTTATTCTTTTTAAAGGCATGAGCTGATATTGTATTTATAGCCCCTTTATGCTGTGTTTCCTAAAGTTTGGAACACTGACATGAAAAACTCTGTTCTCTATCTTTGTCTTGTTCGACCCCTTTCTCCTTCATCTGGACAGAAGAGACACGTCCAGTGTTTTGGAATAAATGGCCACAGCTACAGTATGCGTTTATTTATAAAGAACCACATATAGTAATAGCGTAAGATGCACAGCTGTGTAGTGTCTGCAAGCCTCTTACTGTGCCGTTCACCCATTCTTTTGGGGTTGAACTGCTATCTCTTAAAAAGGGGAACAGGTTCCAGAGGGACTCCAGCCTCCGATGCATAAGGGGTGACCCTTGGGTCATGTTGTGCCATTCACCCCTCAACCCATCACAGGGCACCACGTGTGCGGGCCATAACCAAGGTAGCTCTCCCTCTACTGGCCCACATGGCTTTTCATCATGGGGGGCTTGCCTCCGGCCAGCCTCGAAAGGAATCCATATGTGACAGCGTCAGGTTCCCCCCATTACCCCTTTTGTACTTTACCTGCAAGACTACCATGCTGCCATTTACATGACAGTGACTTCATACTATATCCCTTTCTCTATCCTGTTAGAGGAGGCAAAAATCCAGAAAAAAAATTCTTGGGGGGGGGGAACAGGAACTTTCCTCCTTTCCCATAAGGTGATCCCCCTTAATGGGATAAGAGGCTCCCTACTTGTCCTCTGCCTTCTACCCTTGTTTCTAGGGTGGATGGATGGGAATCATGCTGACTGGAAACATTAAGGACTGGGCTGCACTGCATGAGCCCTTAAGTAGCTTCTCATCTCCTCCTTCCAGTCAAACTCATCCTCCCTTTGGCTGTCACCTAGCTATCCTGTTTTACCCTCTTTTGCACCTCTCCCATCCTATTGCCCTAGCTATCTTCTGTCAGTTGTCAGGGGAAGGGCCCACAGTCAAAGGCTTCACAGGCATCAAGGGGCCCTGTCACCTGCCGTCTGTTGTCTTGGTAGGCACCTAACCCCTTTACTTGAACAGAAGAGACAAAGACAGTGTTTTGGAATATATGGTCACAAACATACATGTATTTATAAACTACAGTACCACAAATAATAATAGACTGACATGCACAGCTTGGTCATGTCTACAAGCCTCTTACTGTGCTGTCCAACCCTTCCTCTGGGGTGGAGCTGCTATCTTTTAAAAAGGGGCACAGCCTTCAGAGGAACTATGGCCTCTGAGGCATGATGGATGGCTCCTGTGCTGGTAGCCATGCACCTCTCCTGCCTCAGAAGGTGCTACACATGCAGCCCAAACCCCATGTCAGATCTTGCTAACTGGCCACAAGGCTCCTCATCACTGGGGGATCACCTCTTGCCAGCCTTGAGCAGAACCCATCTGTGACTAGAGATGTTGCGAAATTATATTTTGCTGGGGTAAAATGTGGAATTTCCACTGTTAAATACAAATTTTCATTGTTAAAAAGGTGACATTTTGGCTTTCGCAAGCAAAATTTCAAATTCCACAGGTGAAATTTTGCATTACACAGGTGAAATTCAGAATTTCTCTTTCGCAAAACAGTTCTCGAAATGGGTGCATTTCACAAAATATTTCACAAAACAAAATCTGCCAGTTTCACACATCTAGAAACATAGACTTTGATGGCAGATAAGGACCGCTTGGCCCACCTAGTCTGCCCATTTCCCTACCTACAGGATAAACTTCAGATCCTATTTAATCAACAGCCTATTTCTTCCTACCCCCCACAAAAATTGCCTTATGTCTGTCCCATTCATTCTTGAATTCTCCCCCAGTTTTAGACCCCACAACCTCCTCAGGAAGGCTGTTCCATGCATCCACCACCCTCTCTGTGAAAAAATACTTCCTCAGATTGCCCCTGAGCCGTTCCCCCCTCTATCTTCAAATTGTGTCCCCTTGTTCTTGCACATCTCTTTTTCTGAAAGATGCTACCCTCTTGGACTTTGTTGATTCAACTGAGGTACTTAAAAGTTTCTATCATGTCCCCCCTCCCTCCTTTCCTCTAGGGTATACATATTAAGCTCCTTCAGTCTCTCCTTGTATGGCTTCTCTTGCAGACCCTGCACCAGTTTAATTGCCCTCCTCTGGACTGCCTCCATCCTGTCTATATCCTTGCAGAGATGGGGTCTCCAGAACTGGATGCAGTACTCCAGTTGGGGTCTCACAACTGTCTGTCGTAAGCAGTAAGCCACGACGGAGGTGGGCTCTAATGCTGGATTGATGCATGGGGGTGGTGGGTGCCGAGGCCCAGGGCCGAGGGCTACCACCCTGCATCAATCGCATTAAAGTCTCCCGATGGTGTGGCTTAATGCCATGTAACTTATGGGCCATGTGAGACGGTCACCAGGACTCATTTTGCCTTGGTAAGACTACGTAACACGAGGAGTCGGGGAGATGCGTACACTTTCACGGTGCACTTACAAATCATGTCACACAACGGCCTTATGATGCTGATGCGCTCAACACAGTGTGTACCTGTAGTAATAATGACCAGAGCGGCTCGCAAGCTAGTGCAGCAGCTGTCCCGATGTGCGTGGCTATTTCTCTCTTAACTCCTGTTGGAGGTCTCTGGTGACCGACTCTCTCGCCGCGCTGTGCATGCGGTCACAAATTACCATGCGGGCTCCCTCACTTCCCATTCCCTCTCGCATGCTCCTCCGACGATACACCACTTGCCTGCAGGAGGTCTCTGTGTGGGACTGTGCTAGCTATCCGTCCTATGTGCGCCTGCTTCCTCCCCTTTCCGTCGGCCTCCAGATTGTGGCACTCTTCCGTTGCAATGCTTCCCTTGTCCACCCACTCGTTCATCGCTGCCCCTCCTGCCAAACACAAGCAGACCGCCCTGTTCTGTATCGCCTGTCACCCTTCCCAGGTACAGACTCATGCGGCTGTGCGCCGCGGGTTCTCATCCCCCTCTCCGATCTCGGAGTCCTACTGGGGCTCCCGAAGCACCGCTCCTCTCGCTTCTGCTGTTGCTTTCCCGCAGGACCCAGTGCTGCTAGGCTGGGGGTCTGGCTGCTGATGGTACTGTCGAAGAGGGCATGGCATATGCGCTGGGTTAATGCCCACTTCGGCTGCCGTCTCCTGACCCTCCTATGCCTATAGGAGCACTGGATCACAGGCACACTATTAATGCCATGTTACAAAGAGGGATAACAACTTCTTGTTTTCTGCTGGTGATGCCTCTCCCTGTACATCCCAGTATCCCCCCAGCCCTCTCTACTGCCTTCTCACATTGCTTGCTACTGTAACCTTAACGTCATTTGATATGATTACCCCTAGGTCCCTTTCCATTTTTGTTGTTGTTATTATCTCTCACCCATTGTGTAAACTTCCCCTGGGTTTTTGTTTCCCAGGTGCAGTATTTTGCACTACTTTGCAATGAATCCAAGCTGCCACACGTCTGATCATTCCTCCAACCTTGCCAAGTCACTTCTCATCCTTTCCACACCTCCTTGTGTATCAACCTTGTTGCAGATCTTTGTGTCATCTGCAAAGAGGCATACGTTTCCTTCCAGTCCCTCTGCAATGTCACTTATAAAGACATTAAAAAACACTGGACCCAGTACTAAACCCTGCGGTACACCACTAGTAACCCCTCTTTCTTCAGAGTGGACTCCATTTACAATTACCTTCTGTGTCCTGTTGTCCAACCACTGTTTTACCCAGGCTACCACACTGGGACCCACTCCCAGGCTGGTTAATTTGACTATCAATCTTTTGTGTGGGACTGTGTCAAATGCCTTGCTAAAGCCTAGGTAGACCATGTCCACAGCCCCTCCCTGGTCTACTACTTTGGTCACCAAGTCAAAGAATTAAATTAGATTCATCTGTCATGACCTTCCCACTGTGAACCCATGCTGCCTTGGGTCCTGTACCTCACTGGCCTCTAGGTACTCAACAATTCTTTCCTTCAGAAGTGATTCCATCACTTTCCCTACCACAAAGGTCAAACTGACAGGTCTGTAGTTTTCTGCCTCTGTCTTGCTCCCACTTTTGTGAAGGGGAATCACATCCACCTTCCTCCAGTAATCAGGTACCACACCATCCTCCCATGATTTGTTAGAAAGGGTAGTCAGTGGTGTCACTAGTTCTCTCCTTAATTCTTTTAAAATTCTGGGGTGAATTCCATCAAGCCCCATTGCTTTGTCCACCTTCAGTTTTAGGAGTTCTTTCAGAACCCTTTCTTCTGTGAAAGGACTGGGATCGCCCCCCCCATCCAGAGTGCTTTTGTTAATTGGATTAGGCACCTCCCCCTTCTCCTCTTTTGTGAATACTGAGCAGAAGTATTCATTCAGTATCCCTGCTTTTTCACTGTGCCTCTCTGCTCACCCACTGTCCATTCTATTCAGCCTCACTATCCTGTCTTGCCTAATCGAAGAGTCACAAAGGAATAATCACACTTGGCATTCACACATCAGCACAATTTATTGCAAGCAAAAGATAATTACACTTCATTTAGCAGCAATGTCACTATCAGCATTAATGATTACACTTTAGCATTCATTCATTAGCAATATTACTATCAGCATTAATATATACTTCAATTAAGTAAAACATGATACATCACCGATTCTATGCTACATCCAAGCCTTTTCCCAGTAGCTGGGAAGCCCTAATCATCTCACAGCCTGGCCAGGACTCTTGAACTGGAGAAAGTTCCACAGCGATCGTCCACCCTGCAGATGAGGGCTTCCAACCAGGCATTGAGCTACATTTATATCTTATTCTATGCTAAAAATAACCGTGCAGCCTTCATAGTGTTGTTTTGCCACATTCTAGAAGCTGGCCGGGCTCCCAGGATGCTGCAAATTCACACCATAAGGACTGCTCAGAATTCCCTACACCTGCTAGGTCACTGTGCTCCAAACACTGGCTGGGTGCCTAGAACACTATGAGCTAAGCAGAAGTTTAAACAAAACTACAAAAACAGGTTGCCTGATAATATGCAACCTTCAAGTCTGAAGCAAAATACACTGTCTGAAGCAAAACATAATAATGAGGCTATCTAAAGAGCAAAACACCAATTAAATGAAGCAGTATGTAAAATGAGTCACACAATACAAAATGGAGTAAAAATGACATACATTACATGAAATAGCATACAAAATGGAGTAACAATAATCAACATATTATACTATCACTACATTCGGTCCTTTGATTATTGTGAATACGATTTGTATGATATTGGAACCATACAAAATTACTACGAATATAACATGATAAGTAACAAGTCCAAATAAGCAAGATAATTGTCACTACAGCAATGATTATGATAGGATGTATCAGAATATTTAACACTTTTGTAGCTGATGGAGACCATCCTGTAAAATATCCCACCAATAATGAGTAGTCTCTTGTTGAATCTTGGAACTTAAATCAATCATTTTATTTTTAACTATCGTAGTTGCACCTGACTTTGCACTAATGATTTATTTCTTAGTGCCAAATAAGCCTGCATTACATCTGTTTCCTGAATTATCTGTTTAATTTTATTTAATGAGATACTCAATCTTGATTGATCTAAAATATTGGGCTGCCAATACAAAATAAGCTTCTGCTCATTATCAGGGACAAAGATGTAAGTAGTATTTTCCACCACAAATGAGTCACATTTCTTAAACAACCTGAAAGGGACGAGTTAAGTTATACATCCTAACAGTATTCTCCTGATTAGTTACTATACAAACATACTGGGGTCCTATTTCTGTAAACATGGTAAAGGTTATGGGTAAAATTGTCCATTGACACAAATTTATCGAATGCTCCAGTAAACAAGGTTCATAAAGTCTGGAATGCTGTCCACATAGTATTCCATCAGCTGTTTTTGAACACAGACTTAAGTCATGGGTGGTGTTCTGACTATCTATATAATCTCCGTTAAAATGTGGTAACCAAAACTCAGGATCAAATAATGGGGACCAAAATTACAGGTATATACATATTTACACATTATTTCAGGGTCACTAACATTATAATGTAATTGCCCTGAACAATAGGTATCTGTGCATTTTACTGTGGTGATGACATTACAATCCAATGATTACTAGGAATCCATGATTTGAACACGGTCCTCCACACATATTCATTATTACTCATTAAATCACTCTGGGCCTATTTCTTTGCAGTATAGAATACATATGTCGCATTGTGCATTCTGTCCGATCAATAAATCACTGAAATATTTTCTGCTACTCCCATTTCCCATACCTGTGAAGCATTAAATAACTGCAAGAACTCAAAATCATAATTCAAAGTTAATCTTTGGGGTAGAAAACAGTTGGCATCCATTGAGCTTGTAAGTTAATTAAGCTAAATACATCAATTCCTACTGCCTGAAGCCTGATAGTCAGTGTTTCTATATCAACACTATTTAAAATTCCATACCTGCCCCTGCTCCACTAATAGCATATCATACCAAGCTCTTTTATATTTGCATTTTCTACTAAACATAACGTTATGTTAAAATGGATTACATTTTCTGATACAGCTGCGCTACTGATGTACATGTGGATGGAACCTTAACTATACTATCATTGCTAATTACAGGATGATTTTCAACACTGTAATGTGATCTGCCAAAGTAGTTCTATTAGTTATTTGCAGTAGCATTCATGCAGAATAACGTGTCTATGTCAATCAAAGTAATACTTGCATTGAAAATGTCTGTTTGATTCATGCAGCAATCAAGTCTATGTTGTACAGTCACCATGCAACTATTCGTAAGTTGCAGCATCTAATAGCAGTCTGGTTCTGTAATTTAATCCAATTTGTGTCCTGCATAGGTTGGACATATAATCTCCTGCCATTGTCTCAACTGGTTTCCAAATGTTCACATCTGGTGAAAAAGTAATGTTCACTATAGGACATCCTTGGTTTTCAGGGCAAGTAAAGTTGTCTTGCACCACAAACTGGTGGAAGATTTCAACCCCATTGTACAAGTGGGTCGTCAGGCTTCAATATTCTTCCACCTGGGGTAATAGGCATTACCGAATGGACCGTGAGAGAGAGATGCTATTCCTTTTAGAATCCATTGAAGAACCTAGAAAATACACAGACTGATTATTCTCGAAGATAACATGTGTTCGCTGGTACATATTCCATCTCTCTTTTCCTGACCTGATAATTAACACTGTGTTGTCTAGTCCGGTGGCTATCACCTCAGCTGGTTCAGGAGGGCCATTTGGGTTTGTAACCCTTATTTTGGCACCATTGTTAAAACCTCCTGTAGATCTAAAACCTTTATCCCCCTTGCTGTTAAGAGTGTGGGGCTTGTCCCTTTATAGGGTCACTTTGTTAACTGAAATAATTAACAATTGAGCCACTCTGTCATACTGTTGAATTAACAGATTTTGTTCTCTACTATTCAACAAAATTACTTTCACTTCTCCTTGGTAATCACAATCAATCACCCTCCCAAAATTTGTATTCCCTTGAGGCTAGTTCTGATTTAGGTGCTATCCAACCAAAATGTCTCGGTGGAATTTGTATTCCAATACCAGTTTCTATCACTTGAATGTTTCTGCTGTTTATTCTGTATTCTTGAAGGGCATGTAAATCAAGTCCAGCAGCTTCTGGGTTGCCCTGCAAGGAGACAAAGCTCCTGGTGTAATTTCCCAATATAACACTGTTTCTGTAGTTGAGTAAGCCTGCACTTGCAAATTAGGAGTTATCATTAGCATTAAGGGGTCTCAGATTCTCAATTGGTCTATTATTTAAAATCTGTAATGCTTCATGCAAATTCTCTTTCCATTTTCGTAGGCTCTCCCCCAATTTCCTAAACTGTTCTTTCAGCAATCAATTCATTCTCTCAATTAACCTGCTGCCTGCAGGTAATAAGGGATGTGAAATACCCACTGTATGTTATGGGCTTGAGCATAAGCTTGTACCATTTTCCCCCTAAAATGGGACCCATTGTCACTTTGTATCTGCAAGGGTATTCCATAGTACAACATAATTAAGTTAATTGCCTTAATGGTGTTTTTCTGTGTAGCTTGTTTACAAGTGTATGCCAATAAATACCCTGAATATGTATCTACAACTGTGCAAGCTTATCGACATCCTCCACTAAGGGGTAGAGGTCCAATGTAATCAATCTGCCAAATTTGTCCGGTAATTTTCCCCTCCCCAATTGTCCTTTCACAATATGAGGGATTGGTCTTTGTTGCCCATGTTGGCATATAGGACACTGAGCAATAACAGTTTTAACCAAATCCAATGTTAGGGGTACACCCCTACTATATGCCCACCTGTAAGTGGCTTTCTCTCCCAAATGTCCACATTTTTGATGTGCCCATTTTGCCAGCCCTGATAACTGCTGACTTTGAGTTTCTTCAATATCCACTGGAAGAATCTTAGCTTTTCATCTGCAATAGAATTATACCATCATTCTAGTGTATCTGAAGCACAATGAGCATCAACATGAAATACAGTGGTCTGAGTATTTTGCACCATAGTCCATATTTCCTGCCACAGTTCTTTTCCCCATATTTCTTTGAATAAATTTTCCACTCATCCTTAGCCCAAGTGGGCAGCCAGGTTGTTAAACCATTGGCTACAGACCATGAATCAGTATAAATATGACATGTACCTGAGTTTTCTTGTCTCAAAGCTTGATATACTGCCACAACTCAGCATATTGACTGCTTTTCCCTTCTCCTGATGTTACCAAAAACTTTTCAGTGTGTGGACAATAGCTACTGCTTTCCAGTATCTCCTATTTCCAACATATTTGGCTGAGCCGTCTGTAAACCATACATGTGCTTCGGTCAGAAACGGGCAGCTCATCAAAGGCTTGCCCCATTTCACAGGTGATTCTTGAATTTCAGGCATTTCCCTCAACCTGTTCTCCTCTAGAGGAATTTCAGCTACCTTCTCATGGAGGATGCTATTCCCCAATTTCTACCTTTGCTCGATCCTGAATATACCATTTCCATTTGATAATGCTAGCTTCTGAGCATGTCCTATTTTGTGAGTTCTAGGAGCTTTTACCCATTGCATAATGGGTATCTCTGTCTCAGTGCTACCTCATGACCCACTGTCATTTGTTCTGTCTCTATCAGAGCCCAGTAGCATGCTAGTAGTTGTCTCTCAAAGGTGAGTATCTGCTACCTACCTCTGGGGTTTCCTATTCCAAAACCTAGTGGCACTTTCTGTCTCCCTTGCTTCTGCCACAAACTCCAGTTTGCATACTGCCCAGTTATGGACACATTTAATTCTACCTCCCTCCTGCAGGGGCCAAAGGTCTAAGGCTTGCTGCACTGCTTCCTTAGCCTTATCAAATGCTTTGTTGCTCATCCCCCATTCAAACTCGTATTTTCTTTCTGGTCACTTTAATAAGGAGCTAGTATTTGCCCTAAATGGGTATATGCTGTCACCAAAATCCAAACAAACCCACAAATCTTTGTGTTTCAGTTTTGTCTTGTGAGTCAAAAGTCCAGTATTTTCTGTTGTGCCTTGGGCAATATTTCTCTATGCCCCTGTTCCATTGAACTCTCAAAATTTTACTGTTTGGGAAGGACCCTGTACCTTGTCTGGATTAATTTCCATCCTTTCTTCCTCATATGATCAATGGTCTCATCTAGTAACTGCTGTACTTTATCTTGATCAGCCCCTGGATCAAGATATCATCAATGTAATGAAAATCTGCATGCCATCCGGCAGCTTCAACTCATCAAGTGTTCTGCCACCATCCGGTGGCAGATGGTGAACTATGTACATATCCCTGAGGTAATCTAGTGAAAGCATATTGCCTCCCTGCCATGTGAATGCAAACTGGTCCCAAAACTTTTCCTCAATCGAATAGTAAAGAATGCATTAGCTAAATCAATAACTGCATACCATACCCCTTTATGCCTTTGTATTTGCTCTATCAGGGTGCGGTGTCTGGAGCAGCGCAGCTGTCAATGAAGGGTGTACTTGTTCAATTCCTATAATCTACTGTCATCCGCCATGACCGTCACTTTTCTTGACCGGCCACACAGGATTGTTCCAAGCTGTTGTTGTGGGTTTAAGCACTCCTGCCTCTAATAGATCTTTAATAGTGGCAGTTATCTCCTCATGCCCTCCTGGTATTCTATACTGTTTCATACAGATAATTTTGTAGCAGGTGGAATGGCTACTGGAGCATCTGCACCTTCCACTACTACTGGTCTTGCTGAAATGTAAGGTTTTACTCCAAATTGATATTGTCCATCAGACAATTGCAACGTCATCCCTTTAGTATGTCTATTCCTATAATGTATTCCGGAATCGGAACAATCATTACAATATTTTCTCCGGGCAGCTGACCTATTTTTCAGTTCAAAATGGTCTGCACTGCCTCAATTGTTTACCTCCTAATCCTGTAATTACCACTCACTGACCTATGTGTTTTGCTGGGTTCCCATAAATTAATAAGGCCTCCGCCCCAGTGTCAATTAAAGCTCGTACTTTTTGGGGTGAGCCACTCTTCAATTAATTTCCATTTCTACATGAGGTCTAAAATCCTCCTAGCCCACCCTTCTACTGGGCATCGCCTTAATTTCAGTCATATTTTAGGTTTTCAGTTGCTGCAACTCCTAACCAGGTACAAATCACTAGGATACAGATCTGCATATTCCTGCTCGGTCGGGGTGACTCAATGGATCCCTGGTGGGAGCCCCCCCACCCGGACATACTTTCATCATCAAACTCTGCGGGGAGCAGTTGGACCCACAGACTCCCTGAAGAGACATGTACATCTGTCTTTAACTTTGCATTGATCTGCTTATTTACTCACTTCTTGAGTGTTCAATCCCTCTTTTGCACATCTCCCACATATCAGGGTACTGATCCCATCAATGTTTTCCCTTGCCACCCCATCCTTTAAGAGAGCCAGGAACATATCTCTCCTAGAAACTCGACCCTCAGGATTGGACCGCTGTTTATCCTGTCCTGAAGAATCATATAAACTAGACCCTTTGGGCCCAATCTCCCAGTTCCCTAACTGCCGTGTGCCTCTAGCACTACACCTCTGTTTTCCCATCTGATTAATCAACAAAGTCATCATTACTGCCTTATATGCAGGGGTGCAGTTTTGATAATCTTAATGCATAGACACTGGCACAACAACACTCATTAAATCAGCATAGTCTTCTGTGGAGACCGCAACTTTCATCATTTCCATTTTAATGTTTTGTATACAGTCCTTTAAGGTAAACCATGGTTTACTATCCTCCGACCAGTCACTCACCGTCGGATACTTGTGTTTGCAAACCATAGCTACCATGTCCAGCATTTGGCATAGCCCTGCCCCTGTATTTTCAGAGGGTCCAGACCTCCTTCACCACAGGGTCATAGCTTAGTGACAGAAACCTAGGGGCATCAGTTTCATCTAAGCTACTGCATCCGCCCCTGTGTCATACAACCTCACCAGCCATCTCAACAAACTCCCCCCCTCTGGGCGTCGCTCCAGGAGGTCTGATACCTCCTGTTGAGAAAAAATCCTCCACTACATCTCGATTCCTAGGATTTCCTGATCCAACACTTCAGTACATCTTTCTAGACACTGGCTGTGCATGCAATATTGGAACCTTACATCCCTCAGCCTTTTCTTCTTTATCTGAGGCTGACCTTTCCTCATCTGTAGAAAACAAATATCTCCATCCCATGTTTCAGGATCCCAGTGGGCTCCTGCCCTAGCTATTGCTAGGCACCTTTCCTGCTAACTCTGCCCTCCTCTTTTATACTTGTACTGTGCCACTCGGACAGCTGCATTTTCTGCAACTGTCCGATAGTATCAATTTATCACTCAGCAAATGATTTTGACATTGTAACATCACAGCTTTACTTTTCAAATCACAAACCTTTCATTCCAACTCTGCCTCTTTCACTAAGTTCCACTACCTTTTCATGCATCTTCCTATAGGCAGACAATAAAATCCACCCCCTCCTCAAGGCAGCACATTATTCCCTTTTGCCACAGGCACTCTTTTTCATACATATAACAACATCTGCAGGCTCAGAATCCTTAAACAGGATTCCAGTGTTCACCAACCCTGCACAACATGACCACTCAGTGGCTAAATCAGCATAAGGTTGATTTTCCCAACCAGGAATTTCCACTTGTGCACATGCAACATTAGACTCTTTCCTTTTAAACATTTTCACTTCACCTTATGTGTACTTTCCTTTATGAATCCTGCCGACTACGCCAAAATTGTCTTGCCTAATCGAAGAGTCACAAGGAATAATCACACTGGCATTCCACATCAGCACAATTTATTGCAAGCAAAAGGTAATTACACTTCATTTAGCAGCAATGTCACTATCAGCATTAATGATTACACTTTAGCATTCATTCATTAGAATATTACTATCAGCATTAATATATACTTCAATTAAGCAAAACATGATACATCACCGATTCTATGCTACATCCAAGCCTTTTCCAGTAGCTGGAAGCCCTAATCATCTCACAGCCTGGCCAGGACTCTTGAACCGGGAGAAAGTTCCACAGCGATCGTCCACCCTGCAGATGAGGCTTCCAACCAGGCATTGAAAGCTACATTTATATCTTATTCTATACTAAAAATAACATTGCAGCCTTCATAGTGTTGTTTCCCACATTCTAGAACTGGCAGGCTCCCAGGATGCTAAATTCACACCATAAGGACTGCCCAGAATTCCTACACCTGCTAGGTCACTGTGCTCCAAACACTGGCCGGTGCCTAGAACACTATGAGCTACAGAAGTTTAAACAAACACAAAACAGGTTGCCTGATAATATGCAACCTTCAAGTCTGAAGCAAAATACACTGTCTGAAGCAAAACATAATAATGAGGCTATCTAAAGAGCAAAACACCAATTAAATGAAGCAGCATGTAAAATGGAGTCACACAATACAAAATGGAGTATAACATGACATACATTACATGAAATAGCATACAAAATGGAGTAACAATAATCAACATATTATACTATCACTACATATCCCTCCCTTTGTCTTTCTATGCTATCTGATATACCTATAAAAGGTTTTATCCCTCTTCTTAACCGAGTTGGCTATCTTTTCCTCAGTTTTGGCCTTTGCTGTTCTGACTACCCTCCCTGCTTCCTTCTGCCTTAACTGGTACAGTTCTCTGTCCTGCTCCTTCTGTGTTTCCTTATACTTCCTAAATGCTATCTTTTTTTCCCTAACCTTCCCCGCCACCTCTTTTGAGAACCATAGTGGCTTTTGTTTTCATTTTGATTTGTTTGTTTGCTTCACACAAAGGCTTGGTGCCTCTGTGATGGCAGTTCTGATGTTTCCCCATTGTTGCTACACCCCTCCTTGTAGCCTGTTTACTAGTGCTTTTCTAAGGTACTCTCCCATCTTGCCAAAGTCAGCCCTCCTGAAGTTCAGAACCCTCACTTTTGTATGGCTTGACTCTGTAGCTGAGTTTATCATGAACCACACTGTTTGGTGGTCACTTGTTCCCAGATGGCTACCCACTTCTAGATCTGAAATCCTCTCACTGTCCCCATTTGAGAGTATGAGGTCTAAGATTTCTCCCTCATGAGTGGGTTCCAAAACTAGCTGTCTGAGGCATGCCACCTGAAGGGCATTGAGAATGGCCCTGCTTTTGGATGTGGCTGCAGCAAAGGTGCTTCAGTTAACATCTGGCATATTAAGGTCCCCCATCAACAGTATCTGCCCTTTCTCTGCCATCCTAAGGATGCCTTCTGTCATATCCTTGTCCAGTCCCTCCCCCTGACATGGGGGTCTGTATGCAACCCCTGTGCAGATTGTGGTGCCATTTCTAGTCTCTGAGGTGACCCACAGTGCCTCCTCTCCTCCCTGTTTACTCTTTTGTTCAGTTGCTTTTATCCTTTCCCTTACAAAGGGAGCTACTCGGCCCCCTCTTCTCCTCTCCCTGTCACTCCTATAGGTTGTGTACCCTGATATGTTAACATCCCAGTCATGATTTTCTGTGTACAATGTTTCTGTGACTTCTATAATATCCAGGCATCCCTCTTCCATCAAGGCCACCAGTTTAGGGAGCTTGTTGCCCAGACTACAGGCTTTGGTACTCATTACCCTCCATTTCTTGATTGCCTAACCCCTTATTGCCCCATACCTGGCCTTATTGCATTTGTCATTTTCTCCATTTACCCCTGCCCTTCTCCCTATTGACATCTCTATCTTGGTGTTTACATCACTTAGTACCTGGATTTTTTGGGGGGGGCTAGGATTTCCTTGCTCCTCTCCAGTGCCTCCCCCTTGGTTATTTTAAATGCTTTCCAATGAAGCATTTAAACCTATCACCTAGGATTCTAGTTCCCCTCCTGGACAGATACAGACCATCACACCAGTAAAGGCCTGCATCCCTCCAGGTGGACCCACGGTCCCCAATGAAGCCAAATCCCTGAGCTCTGCACCAGTTTTTCAACCACTGATTGAATCCCATGGTGTGGAGCACCCTAGCCTCACCCATGCCATAGACAGGCAGCACCTCCAAGAAGGTTAGATTGCATGCTACTTGTCTAAGGCTCCTCCCCAACTCCAGGAATGCTTCCTGCACTGCTCTGATCCCTTTCTTAGCCAGGTCATTTGTCCCTAAGTGGACAATGACATGCAGCTCCTTCCCCTGTGCTGCTGCTCCAGTGATCCTGAGGATTCGCTCCCTGTCCCTCCAAGCCATGGCGACAGGCAGGCCCCTTCCTCCCTCTCCCCTTCCTCCCCCAGTTCTACCTTCCTAACAATGGAGTCCCCCACCAGGAGTTGTTTCCTTCCCTTGCGGGGTCCCCTGCCACCCTTCTATGGGTCTCCTTTGTGGAGGTTCCCAGCATCCTCCTTGGTCTCCACTGTGGGTGCCTTCATAGAGGAGCCACACTTTGCCAGAATGGCATATGGATTGTGGAGAGGTACAACTGGAGGGATGTGCCTCTGCTCCACCACCCTCACCCTCCCTGAACCCACTGTGGTCCTACTGATCCTCTTTCTTGGCAACCTCTGAGGCAACTGCAGTGGTCCTGGTGGTCCCAGGGTGGGAGAGGAGGTCCCACAAATCCTGGCCAACTCAGCCTGGAGATGAGCAACCTCCTCCCTCAGCCCAGAGCAGTGCCTACAGATGGGACAACACCGCATCCTCCAGAATGTCTCCCAGAAGACTGCTGCTCCACAGTCACTGCACTGCACTACTCCCATCATATCTTATTTCTTGCCCCCTAACTGTTGCTTGGAATACTTTCTCTTTCCTCCAATTTTCTTTCTTCTCCCTACTTACTTACTGCCTCTGTGCCCTTTAAGCTCCTGATCTTCCTCTTCTGAGACAAGAAGTTTGTATAGTTCTCAGTAGTCTCCTTACTTGCTTAGAGTAAGACCTCTAGCAGCTAGTGGGGATGAAGATCTACTCCTATCCTTCTAGGATGGTGAGTCTTTGGAGGCTGGGTGACCACTCACTTCCTGCTCCCAAACAGGAAGTTCCTGTTGTCAGTCAAATCCTGTGCCTATAAAAGTAGAACTGGTTTAGGGTGGAGGCGGGGGTGGAGTGGAGGGAAGGAGGGCAATATAGTCCCAGTAGAGAAGTTTAGTTATACCAGCAGCTCCTTCCTCCTGGTGCTGTCTGCCTGTACTCTGGCGGAAGTTATCTCTATCTGTGACAGTGGCAGGTTCATCATTATCTCACTTGTACTCTACCTGTGGGACTACTGTGCCACCACAGGATAACTTTAGTCATATCCCCAAAAGCATGCCATGCTAACAGCTTCCAGAACACCTTGTTTATCTGCTAGGAACTTATCAAACCCCTCTGTAGATAAGTGCACCCATCCTTGATGTACTGTTGTGACAGGTTGGTTACAATGTCATTGTGCTGCAGTACCAGTATCCCAATTACTTATTTAGTTGTTTAACCAGGTGAGACACACTAAGCTGAAAGCTTTCTTACAGGTGCAACCTGGGAGCACAGGGAAGTTAAGTGATTTGCTCAGGGTCACACAGTATGCAAGTGAAAGCTGTGGGATTCAAACCCAGATCTGGTCTGTTGGATGTCACCAGATTTGCAGTTCATAGCCTTAAACCAC
Organism: Neoceratodus forsteri; assembly: GCA_016271365.2. Classification (NCBI taxonomy): domain Eukaryota; kingdom Metazoa; phylum Chordata; order Ceratodontiformes; family Ceratodontidae; genus Neoceratodus; species Neoceratodus forsteri. Next base: position 509,271,803 of record CM028131.1, on the reverse strand, counting down.
TGTGCTATACTGCCTCCAAATTAAGCCATGAAACTTCTCATCGACATTTTCCGTACCCTTCAGGCCTTCTGAATTGCCACTAGGTCCTTGGCATAGAGCCAGGTTCATTGCTGCACAACGTACAATCATATGAGAACAGTCTCTGGGCAACATAGCTGCAAATAATGGAGGTCATCTTCCATCTAGCAAATCAAGAATAATGATTTTACCAACTTCAAGTCATTTCCATCCAAATGAACCAGCAACACTCTCTGAGGGATTTTTGACGTCTGACCTCAGACATAATCCATGGCACAAAGTCTCTTCACCTGCTTGTTCTATGCCCCATCCACTGCATGTGATGCAGTGTGCATCCAGGAACAGGTTTCTGCCTCCTGGTGCCTGCCTGGCCCTTCTGGCTGCCCAGTGTATGAATGAATGGCAGCAGATCCATACCTGCTTCACCTGGGGTTGTCACCTGTCAATAAATAAAATCACAACACATGTGTTGAAATGTGTGCCTTTCAAAGGCCTGCGACTTCCATCACCCCAAGGCCTTTATCTGGGTATCTGTCAGCCCTATTGCCCATGCATTTGGTGTCACCCTTATGCAAAAGGATTGAGTATTAAACTTTGTAGAATAAAATACCAAACCCTTCATGGTGCTTCCCAAGATTTGTCAAAAGGAAAATACCATCAGGGGGTTGCCGTTTTCATAACTGAAGAACCCCCACCATGTTGTTGTGCTATGTACTTCTGTATTTCTTCCCAAATGCCCCAATTCATCCCCCTGGTGACATTTGACTGCACCAGCAACCCACTGCCAAGCGGTATGTCTTGCTGCTTTACCATAGATGCAAGAACACACCCTCAGGTGTCACTGCCACATCCTTGTCTGCTCAGTTCCAGCAGCCTTGATTGGTTGTACCAATTCTGACATCTGGAATGCCCCACAGTATGCCACCATAAAGGCTGCCCTGAATAATCATGTCTCAGAAATGCCTGAGCATACCTGTTCCAATTCTCCCCACACATGCTCCAACAGGCCAAGAATAATTGATCACCAACAGTCAATCATTCTAGGTGCACGTCATATCCAATCTTCTAACATTTTGCGAAGCCTAAATGCTTGTGTGTAGTCCTGCACCCCAATAACATTCAAAAACCAGGCTGTACTTGCCTTATGTTGGCTCACCATTCCAGGTGGGCATACCAGACACTTCTTTAACAGTATATATTGGCATAACTGGTCCACTGGGATGGGTCAAATATTCGCCCATCCTTGTGCTTCCCTGGCATTCAAAAAACTTTCAACTCCCTTTTTGTAAGCTGTCCTTGCACTAGGAGTAGAGATGGGCAAAGTTTGAAAACATCACTCTGTGAATTAATCTGTGAATTTTGAGAAACATTGCAGAATTTGCAGAACATGGAAACGTGAAGTTCCCCCATGAAGTGCAAACTTCTGCCTGTGAATTGGAGAATATCGCCCACGAACAGTGGAAATTCGCCATTCCTGGGTAAAATTCTGCCATTTCCTTCTTCTGTTTCCTTCTTCTGACCCAGGATGTCACTCCAAATTTGGCGATCAGTGGAGGAAGCACTCCAGTTGGACCTCAAGCTTGCTTTGTGGTGGTGCCCGGTAACACACATAATCTCTTGGCTTTCTAAACCAGTTTCTGAGAGCAGTTGCGCCATGGTCACTCAAATGGAATGATTGCTATAAATCCTCCTGAGTCCTACTTCTTTATTCAGCAGGGACCTCATCGATGACAGGTAATTGAGCCCCATGGGCTCTTTGCTATACCAAATTTGTGCTGTGTCAAGGAACTTGGGAGGCAATTTTTTTTTGCATGGCATTAGAATGACTACACTTCCAAGGGAAGCTTGGTTAAGTACTTTTTCAGGCTGGCAAGCAGGCAATACAGGAAATCAGGAGCAGCATATATGAATCCCCTATGTGCTTGCTTGTTTATCTCCCTGGGATCACAATGATTTTTGATTTGTTCATTAAAGCCCAGTGTAGCATATTCATGAATGTTTTCATAAACTTGAAACTCAAAACAGTCTGCTTTCAGTTAGCGCAACCCCTCCCGACCGTGCCTGGCCATGTAAAGCTGGTTATCCAGCCAGACTTTGCCGACAAGGCCAGGTGCGGTGTCCGCTGACAGGACAGGACATTCTTTCAGCAGCTGCAGGTTCCATTTTGAAATCGAGGGGTTGTGTTTGGAGCTATCCTTCTAGGCACATCTGTATTTTTTCATCACTGACACAAATACATTGTTGGACGATGTAAAGGCAGAGTTGGACATTGTGTTTACTTTTCATCCCATCACCAGTTAGTTCAGGTGGTGGTTCAGAGTAGCACAAATACTGCGATAGCTGCTCAGAGAGTATTCCTTGCCATTCCTGTTTCGAACTTTGGCATAAAACTGCCAAAAACTTTCATTAAGCTGCTGAACTGTAGCAGTTTTAAAGTCAATTGCTATTTGTTTTGCCTCTCTCCAATCTTCAAATACGTTTATGGCTAATTGGTGTTTTTTAGGTGTTGATTTCTGTCACAGGCTCCTTGATGGCATCTACTTAAGTGGCTGTGAGATAGAGTTGCCTACTGCTGACAGTTTCGCTGTTTAAAATCGTCAATATTTGTTGTGTACTCACGGTGTTGTCTGGTATAGTGTCAATAACATGATCTGCTTCTTCTGCTGAATCATAGTTAAACATTTCTTCTGCTTCTTCTGTGATAGTCAGGTTGAAGCTGATATTTGTCATGGAAAGTGGATGATGCTTACTTCAATGGGTAAAGAAAATAATGGCTGTCAGATTTAGTGTCAACATTCTGTGAGGGCATTGTGAACATTCTGTCAGAGCACAGATTCAGGCTCTGGACTGTTCTCTGATGCATGTATGGTACACATCTGATGCATGCCAAATGGCATCAATCAGTGAACAGGATCTTAGATGTCCATTTTATAAGTCTATTTAGTAACCTTTATTCACTCTTGCGTGGGTGTTTTGAAACAGTGCTATGTTTCCTTAGGGTTCTTTTTTAATACAGACTTTTCCCTGCCCAATAATAGTTTTTTAGTTACTGTGCTTAGCAGTTTAGTGACATCAGTTGAGCAGAAGTCCTACATGGAAAATTTGCAGGGGAACAGTCAGCACTAAATGTTTTACACCAAGTGTGGGTCTAGCAGTGTTGGAATTATAGGGGAACTTGCCAGGATTCGGTCTTGGCAGCTCTGAAGTGAGCCCCGGTAGCTCACACATCACTGCCATTGATTTATAATGGGAAGGGGACCTCAATTTACAGATAGGACTCTTATGGACCTCCCAGCTCCCAAAGCTCATAAAGTGTAATTTCAACACTCATCTTTCTAGCCCAATTTACTTTTGTGCAATTTCTTTATTTTTACTTATTATTTCCTGTAGTATCATAGGTTGTATCAGACTACAGTAATTTTGCTTAGTTTCAGGCTGACATTTTCTGTAACTACAAATCCCAGAATCACTTAAAACTGACATCAGAGCAGGACTGCCGCAGTGGGAGATTTTATAGTCTGCATTGCATGTTAAAACTTTTATAAGTTCTGATCTTTTTTTTGCTGGTCCCACTGTCTTCCTGGGACTAAGGACATTTACAGAGGACTGCACTTAGCCTCAGGTGAACATTAGGACAAGAAAACATCTGATGAAAGTTTTTAAAATTTTTAACATGCAATGAAGGCTATTAAATCTCCCACTGCTGCAGTCCTACTCTAATGTCTGCTGTAGGGGTTCTGGAATTCATAATTACAGAAAATGTCAGCCTGGAAGTAAGCAAAATTAGTCTGATACAATCAATTATCAATTATATTAGAACAATGTAATTTAATAATAATAGTAAATAGTAATTTAAGTAACTAAAAATTAATATTAGACAGGGCAAAGCAGCATTAATAGGGAAGAGGTTGCTGGATACTTAGCCAAGCTGTTTAGGATCCAGAGGATCTCTTCCTGTCTTGCATTATTAGTGCACTTATGTTGCACATGATTTCTGTTTTAACTTGTATAACTTAACTATTGCATCCCTGTTTTGTCATGATGTGGAACCTTTGTAAATGAGCTTCCAGCTCAAATGTTGTAATCTAAGATTTCAATAAATAAATAAATAAAATAGCAAGTGAAAAAAAAACAACTTTTTTGCACATGAAGTCCAAATTAGGACCAGACCCACACTTGGGTGTGGGTCCCTTGTTCTGACTGTTCCCCTTTAATTCCAGTCTTGTACTGACTGTTATCACTAAGTTCTGGAACTTATACTGTAAATAATTTAAGTAACTAAACATTAATATTAGACAGGGCAAAGCAGTATTAATAGGGAAGATGCTGCTGGATTCTTAGTCAAGCTGTCAAGGAGCCAGAGGACCTCTTCCACCATCCACAAGCCACTGAGTCTATCATCATTGCCCTACAGGTTGTCTGGAAGTAGGAGGGCTGATTGTACTCTGGTGAGCTCCTGGAGGGTGGGCTTGGTGGGTCAGGGGCACATTCCATAGCTTGTGTAGTTACAAAATTCATTCACTACTCTGGCAGGACAGGACAATTGGGAGGAGTCATCCTTAGTTGTGGCAATGGAGGATGTTGGATCCTCATTAGGAAAGGCCCAGGTTGGGAAGTAGAGGACCTCAGCAGAGGATGAAGCAACTTCTGGTGGGGACTCAATTGATAGGGGGTAGATTTGGGAACAGGAAGGGAGGAAAAGAGGTTGATAAAGTGCCTATCTGGTACCTTGGCTGGGAGGGAAGTATAGCAAAGCCTCAGGATCGCTAGGGTGGCAGGGCAGTAGGGAGAGATGGATGTCATTGTCTACCTGGGGACTAATGACCTGGCTACAGCCAACACTGGGACTGTGCAGGGAGATTTCAGGGAACTGGGGAGGGTGTTAGGTAGGTGAGGGGAAGTTAGAATTCTCCACACCAGGATCTTCAACTCATAGTTGAAGGAATGGTATAAAGAAGAGGGGTTTGGCTACATTGGGGACTGGGGACCAACCTAGAGGGATGGTGATCTATACTGGGGTGATAGCCTGCATCCCTTTTGGAGTGGAACCATAGACCTCAGTGGATGGTTTAAATGTTACTTTGAGGACATTTAAACTAGCTGAGGGGGAAGGTGGAAGTAAAATGGGAGGCAAAAACTGCCCCACACAGACTAAAACAGAAACAAGCGAGGACCCAGAATCCCCCAGGGAACATGACAAAGAACATAACACAGTTGTAGTAGACAAGGGGATGGGAACACAAGTTGAGAAAAGAGAGGGGGAAAGGAAAAAGGTAAAAGAGAAAGAATGGGTGCTATAGGCAAAATGTGAAAAAGATGTGGAAGGCCATGTTTGCAAATGCAAATAGTCTTGGAAATAAAATTCCAGCCTTGGAGGCCATCATGGTAGAGGTTAATCTGGATATTGTGGTCATTTCAGAGTCATGGTGCACAGGTAACCACAGGCAATTTGTTCATCTTGCTAACAAGTATAAAAAATGAAAATGAAATGGTACATGGTCACACCAGGCTATACTCAGTTCAGGAAGGAGAGGGTGGGAAGGAAGGGGGTGATGTTGTATGTAAGGGAAAGCAATAAAGTGATGGAAACACAGGGACATTAGGGGAAAAAGAGGGGTTGGAGGTACTGTGGGTTACCTTGGTGACAAGAGCCAGAGCCATTATTCATACTGGGGTGATCTGCAGACCTGGAACACAGGGGAAAGAACTGGATAGCCACGTGGAAGCCATTATCACAGTGGCAAAGAAAGGGAAGTGCTGCTGGTAGGGGACTTCAGTCTGCCAGATATAAATAGGAGCCTTGCAGCCATGGCCTTGGCTAGAAGGACGGACCTGTTTGACTTTTGCAGGGTGTATTTTTCAGGCAACTAGTCAGGGAGCCCACTTGTGATGGGGCAATACAGGACCTGACGTTCACTAACAAGGACAGTAATCCAGATGTTAAGGTGGGAGGCCACCTGGGGACCAGTGATCACCATGCAGTGTGGTTCAGCATGCAGATGCAAACCACACAAGGATGAGCATCCTGGACTTCAGGCGAAAAGATAAAAAAAAAATGGATGAATGCATCAGAGATGACCTAGTAGTGGGAAACAGCCAGGGTGGGGTGGAGGAACAGGGGTCAAACTAAGGGATAGGACAGTGAAGGCAACAAACCACTGTGCAAAAGAAGTGAGCAAAAACTAAAGAAGAAAGAGACCACTATGTTTTCAATGGAAGTGAATGAAATTGTTAAGGCTAAAAGGGTAACATTCTAAAGGTACAAAGAGGTGGAGAGAGAAGAGGATAGGGAAGTGTAAGAGGAAAGGCAGAGGGAAGCTAGGAAAGCAGTGAGGAGTGCAAAAGTGCAAACTAAAGAAAGATATATAAAGGGGTAACTAAAGAGGACAAGGCCTTTTTTACGTACATAAGTGAGAAGACAAACGGAGGGATTGTGAGTTTAAAAAGGACAGCAGGGACTGTGCAGAGGGAGATCAGGAAAAAGCAGATAACCAGAACAGATATTTATGTTCAGTCTTCATGGTGGAAGGGCAACGGGATGGACCACATAAAGGCAGTAGGGGCACTGGGGGGAGGGAGGTAGTCACAAATCCATTTAGAGGGGAGAGAGTACTGAATGGAACTGCAAATCTAAAAGTGGACAAAGCTACGGGGCCAGATGGAATACACCCAAAGGTGTTGAGGGAACTCAGGGAGATACTTGTTGCACCTCCAACAACCCTATTTAACAACTCACTAGAAACAGGGGTGGTTCCAGAGGACTAGAGAATGGCAGATGTAGTACCGCTTCATAAAAAATTATTGAAGGCAGGAGGATGGCAACCATAGGCTGGCCAATCTGACCTCAGTGGTGGGGAAGCTGATAGAATAACTTTTGAAAGAAAGAATTGTAAAGTAGCTTGAATCCAGCAGGTTAAAAACCCGAGACAGCATGGACTCATGGGGTGGGGTGGGGTGGTGATGGAGGTCATGTCAGACAAACCTGATAGATTTCTTTGACTGGGTGACCAGAGAAATAGATCAGAGTGGGTGATTAATGTGGCCTACTTCAACTTCAGCAAGGTCTTCGATACCTTACCACATAGAAGGCTCATTAAGTAACTAGGCACTTTAAGCGTAGAACCTGAGGTGGTAAATTGGGTATGAAATTGTTTGTTGGATAGGCAGCAGAGGGTGGTGGTAAATGGAATTCACTCTGGGAAAGGGACTGTGACCACCAGTATACCTCATCGCTCAGTACTTGTTCTAGTCCTCTTTAATGCCTTTATAAGTGACTTTGCAGAGCAACTGGATGAGAAAGTATGCCTCCTTGCAGATGACACCAAAACCTGCAATAGGGTGGACACTGTAGAGATGGTAGAAAGAATGTGCAGAGACCGAAGACACTTAAGGAAAGATCAAGTGTATGGCAGCTGGGTTTCAATGCAAAAAAAATTACAAAATCTTGCACCTAGGGTTCAGAAATCCAGAGGCAGAGTATAGTGGTGTGCTGACCAAACATCGACAGCCCAATGGCGAAATCCCTCACAGCGACAATTTTGACAGGTTTCAAAATTGTCACTGTGAGGGACTTGAGGGCGAAATTTCACCCTTTTGCTGTGTTTCACCCCTCTTTCAAATCAACTTTGATTCTGAGTTGATAATCTATTCAAGGGGGGGCACAAGGGGTGCAGCCCCCCACATGGGAGGGGTCATGAGGGTTCGGAGGCACAGCCCTGAGAGAAACACATCAACATCAGACAGGAGAAATTTCACCTGTCGACATTGGGGATCTTGCTATGCTGGACTTCGACAATACTGTTGTCGATTCGGCATACGTAAACCCAATATAATAAGAGTGGACTGGTATTGAGGGTCACAAAACAGGAAAGAGATCTGGAGGTAATCATATCTGATGACCTCAAGGTGGCAAGGCAGTGTGACAATGCAGTAGTTGGGACAGTGAGATGCTGGGGTGCAGAGGGCCAGGTATCAGCAGCAGAAGGAAGGAGGTAGTGTTGCTACTGTATAGATCATTGATGAGATGACCCCACCTGGAGTACTGTGTCCAGTTCTGGATACCACATTTCAAGAAGAATATAGACAGGATGGAGGCCTTCCAAAGGAGGGCAACTACTATGGTGTCAGGGCTACATCAGAAGCCCTATAAGGAGAGACTGCAGGATCTCAATATGTACACCATGAAAGAGAAGAGGGAGAGGGGGGATATGACAGAGACCTATAAATACCTCACAGAGTTGAACAAGGTACAGGAGGTGAGTATTTTTCAGAGGAGAAGGTGCATAAGAACAAGGGGACATGTAATGGAGCTGGAAGGTGGAAAATGAGGTGAGATATGAGGAAGTACTTCTTCACTAAAAGAGTGGTGGACGATTGGGATGATCTTCTAATGGAGGTAGTGGGATGAAAACAGTGTAGGGTGGACTCAAGCATGAGTGGGATAGGTGCAAGCAAATATTAGTTGAAAAACAAGGAGGGGTAGGTTAGCTGGAGATCATGTAGGGGCAATGGTGAAGGTATAGGCAGGGAGAAAAGGGGCAGACTGGGTAGGCTAAGTGGCCCTTATCTGCCAACAGTTTCTTCCTATATTAATAAGGGACACTACATATGAGAAAAAGATAGATCCATTTAAAAACAAACAAACAAAACAATACACTCATGGGTATTAAAAGTTGATAACTGGGAAAGGCATTAATGAACCAAAGCTCATTTCCAGATGCAATCTGGGGGAGGGTGTACAGGAATCAATGCAGAAATACAACAATGGTAATACAGTGAATAGTGAAAGTGCATCACAGGAGCTATATAACAATGGTAGTACAGTAATCAGAGAAAGTGCACATCAGGAACCACAGTATGTACATGGTGTGAGGTACCAAAATAAGAGAGACGTGTACCGATAGATATTTACAGTGGTACAAAATAAAAGCAAAACAATTTACATAAAAGGTATTTACAGTGGTACATGGTTTAATACAGAAATTTGGTAATTGCATTGATACACAACAACTGGGGCAATAGACATGCTGAGGTAGATGAAAAGTAGGAGGGGCCAGATACAGGAGGTGAAAGGTATGGGTTTGACCAGGCATTTAGGAGCAGAGAAGAAGGGAGAGAGGCAAGTTGGGGAGGGGAAGCTATTCCAAAGGGACCCTATTTGTATTTCTACTGCCAGAAAATCAGCTTATGAAGTGTAGAAAAACATGAAGATTTCTAAAATTATGTGGAAAGTGTAGTCAGCATATTATTCCACTGAATTCCACTGAAATCTACATTTTTCCACAAAAATTTCAAATTCTGTATGATAAAAATTTCTGCAGCTCTGCTGAATGTAAAACTTGTCCAAAACATTAAACACTGCCAAATGGCCATACTGTATAATCATTCTGCAGCAATTCCATAACATCTGTAAGTGCATTTCTGCATAGTATATAGTAAGTTGAAAGAGTTTTCTGGTTTGCTGTTTCTTTATTGACAATTGACATGGAAGATCAATGATGCTGCAGTGGGTACAGATGACATTAGAAACAGGTTCCTTCTGTGTCTTGACATTTAAATAAATCATGTAGTGTCCAAGATCCAGAGCTTCCATCTATTCCCTTCAGCCATAATGATCTACCCAGTATCCAGATACATGGCAATGTACTACAGTAGTTAGTGGGACATGTAACATTGTTTACCTTCAGGTAACATTGTTTACCTTCAAGCTAATCCACTTATGGTCACACCTGGAATACTACGTCCAGTTCTGGACACTGCAGTACAGAAAAGAGATAAAGTGATCAAGAGGGCTCAGCTCAGGGTCACCAAGCTGAGTAGTGGCATTGGATACAAGATCTACAGGAAAAGACTGGACATACTTAAATAATGTAGCCTAGAAAAGAGAAGGCTGAGAGGGGACATGATCATGGTTTTTCAAATTACAAAAGGGGATGGACACAGAGGGGCATGCACATATGTTTGCACTGGTAAATGCATGGAGTACAGTGTATTTCCTCAAACTGAGGGAGGGGCAAAATGTGGGTAAACATTAACATGAGCAACTTCACACTGAGGCAGGTGAATCTGTGAAATAGACAATCAAGTGAGGTTGTGAAAAATAGTACTCTTCAGGCTTTCAAAGAATAACTAGATGGATTCTTGAAAGAGAATGGCATTGATGGTTACAAAGCATGAGAAGGGTAACATTCCAGTTGTCAGACTAGGATGTGTGCCCATACTCAAATTGGGTACAGTCAGGCCAACCCTACAGTGCAGCAGTTGAGCTACCGGTCATAACGGTGACTACCAGGGTTTGGATGCAAGCCTTGACTGTAGGCCAGCTGGGGAGGGGAGAAGGATAGAGTCTCTGACAGACTGTTCTCCTCCTCCAGGGGGGATGGTGTTGACGTACTTGGCATCTGATTGGCCCCTGGCAGAAGTTTGGAGCATGGTAGTCTGAATGGCTTAGTTGAGGTGGTGTGGCAGATGACTGCATGATGTAATTGCTCACCATTTCTCCCGGGGGAACGAAAAAGGGAAAAGGTTGAACCGTCACAGGATGCCTCCTTCTGTGATCTGCAGGCTCCGTACCATTGACCATGGTGCTCCCCTGGAAAATTAAGCTGAAGGTCTGATGGGGAAAAAGCGGGTGCCCTCTAAAGGCCCTGTCCTGTGGGGGAAAGTCAGGGAGGAACATCAAGGGTGAGGTAAGTCCTAGCATAGTGCCCCATAATTCAAATTAAATGGCTTTGTATAAATGATTGTATATTCTTATGACATTATTTGCATATAATTACTGTTGATACTATTTATTGACTGGACTGGCACTTAATCTGGAGTCATCCATAGTAGCCAGGTTCACTACAGTATAGATGTCAACCAGACAATAATCTGTAGCAGTGTGAAATTAAGGGCAACCATCCCCCCCCCCACACACACACACAGCCCATCATCACTCAGTAACTGTTTAAAAGTAATTTTTACCTTTTTTCTGTTAACAGATAAATGGAGCAGACAACAATCAAGCAGTGAAAGTGGCAGCCATCAGCTGAGAGGCGTGAACCAGCAATTATACAAAATAAACTACGGGATGTTGCACAATATTTGTTTGTTTGTTTTGTTTTGTTTTTTTACACAGTCCCAGTGTTTAATACCATCACAAACCACTTGTGCTTTGCATTCGTGGTTTTTGTGTTTTTATGCACCTCAGGTATGTAAAAAAATCTTATTATCTACGACACCCTATACATTCTTCTCTATGGATTCTTCTTGATGCTTGCAAGAAAGATATTGTACAACTGTCTCATGCCATTCTTAAAGGTGGGTCAGCACTTCCCTTTGACAGCTAATGGACATCAGAGTGCAGCAGTACATGTGTAAGGCTTAATCCATCATTTTGAAAAACGAACAAACAAAAAAGCTCAATATTCAGTAATTAACAAATTACCAATCTTGTATGAGCATCCCAAGAATCCTTTGGGATCTCCATTTGCTTACTAGCCACACTGTTCAAAAAATACTATTTTGCACAATCTTCTGTTCAAATGTACGCTTACATCTAGAATGATCAAACCCATTCATCTCATTGCTTGACTGAGTTCATTTCAGAGGTCAAAAAACCCCAAAGTCCAGAGTTGTATCAAACACCCCCAAATGTTGCAGTATTAATAAAATAAAGGAAAATACAATAAAATCACAGTTATGCTGACCTGGTAAACAAAAGTCACAGGCCAAATACACAGTGCTTGAAGTAGACTACAAATGATTTTCTGTGGCAGACTGAGTTAAACTCACATTGCTCATACCAGCTGAGTCTGTCAGGCAGCCAAACCAACAGCTACTGTAGAATTATCACACACCAGTCAGATTTTTACCACCTGTGCTATTCTTGATCTCAAGGGCCTGGAATCTGATACTGCTGTCATCATTCTGGCATGTGTAGTAACACAGTGGCACTGTGAAATTGATACTGGCTGTAATATCACTAGATAAATGCTCAGAGAAAGAGTTATGTTGAAAATTTATGTAATGCTCAGTAGCTTTGCTTATGTTTTCAACTTACAGATGTCTGTTTGCATCACAAGTCCTACAAGGGTTTCTGTCCTACAGGGTTTGCATCACACAAGTCCTACAAGGACAGGCTGAAGGACGTGAATATGTACTCCCTGGAGGAGAGGAGGGAGAGGGGGGATATGCTAGAAACATACAAGTACCTTACAGGGAGGAACAAGGTGCAGGAAAACACTATTTTTCAGAGCAAGAGATGTTCCAGGACTAGGGGTCGTGGGATGAAACTGGAGGGAGAGAGGTTCAGAGGTAACGTGAGGAAGTATTTCTTCATTTAAATGGTGGTGGACAAGTGGAACACCCTGCCAGAGGAGGTGGTGGGGGCTGAAACAATTACGGGATTCAAGAATGCATGGCATAGGCATCAGGGGATCCTAGCAGTTGGGGGAAGAGGGCAATCCAGTTTAAGAGAAGCTTTCAGTGTCTGGCCCAGTGGGGCTGAGGGTTGAGGTGCAGGACATCATGCCTCCCACCATGCCAGTGACCCATGTTCGGGAGCAAGCTTGGGCCGTTGCATGTTGGCAGGGGAGGAGAAGGCTGGAGCTCCTGCAGACAGCTTGCCTTCTTCTGGGGAGGAAGGGTTGCAGGGGTTTGAAACAGGGTGCCTCCCAGCAGTGGCTGGGCAGTACTCATCTGGCAGTCTGATTTACAGAGGGGAGATGGAGTGTGGTAGACCTTGGCTAGAGCGTACATGACTCCAAGACTGGACATCATTGCATGATGGCACCTGCTGTGGAAGGGCTAGGGGCGGCACCACCAGAACAAGGAAAAAGCCCAGGAAAGGCTAGTAGGCAACAATGCGCTTTGGCTCCCATGCCACCAATGGACCCCGCCCACTTGGGTCCCAATCCTCCATTCACCATCGAAGCCTGGATGATATTATATGTCTAGGGGGCCTGTAGGAGTGGCAGCCCTGCCCGGGGGTGGTAAGACAGGGGGTATCTTGCCAGGCAAGGTAGGTGTCTGTGGAGCTCCAGGAGGGGACCCAGGATGGGGGGGGAGTTCAGGCAGGGCAGCAGATGCCCGGATAATGTCTGAGAGAGGACACCTCTCCAGTGACCAGGAGGGAAAGAAAGTAAAAAAAAAAAAAAGATAAGCTTGAATAGGTAAAATGACATGTGCAATTGGGCAGACTAGGTAGGACAAAGGCCCTTATCTGCCATCAGCATCTATGTATCTATGTATCTGTTCTGTGTTTACTGCTTACCCTTCTCCTGCTATCTTGTACAGTGCTTATGCATCTCACACCCACTCTGCATCCCTTAGCATTTCCAGCTGGTTCTAACATTTTACCCGTAAGGGTACAGTATGTTGTTCATTGTCAGCTATCACTGCACTATGGGGTAATGTTATACTGAAGATAAGCACTAAACACTGCATCCAACAAACAGTACACTGTCCAGCAGCAGGATGTCCTTGGACACTGCTTAGTTTCAGGGTAGCCTAGTGTGAAATAAGGTCTTCTTTTGTCTCTTGCTGATAACTGTACTGTTCTTTAGTAATGGTTGTGTTATCTGTCATTGATAGGAATAGATTGTTGAAGATCGGAAAAAAAAAAGAACATTTTTCATTTAGATTGTGCTTTTCATACACATTTTATCCCAAAGCACCTTCCAAGCAGTGAGAGACTGATACAGCTGTGAAGTAACTAGAAATGTGACTCTACATCTACCCTTAAATGAATACTCACCTTCCCTAATCCCAAAAACACTACCATAGGCCTTCAGTTACCCATTTGTTGCTATGTCCCCCTCCTACTTTTGATTTTTGAAATAATTTTTTTCTGCTTAGTATCACTGTCAATTTTGTTCTTGATTTTGGTATGTGGCAGCGATTCAGTATCATACAATCCCTGCACAGTGCCAGAAGGCAGCCAAATAGCATAGCACTCAGCTCTATCTGGTATGAAGCTGACACTAAGGCTGCATGCCTTACATTTTTGATTGCCGTCTTTCACTACTGTACTGTATGTAAATTAGAATCTCCTGAAAGAGTATTTTGTAATCTTTTTTTTTTTTTGGCCTGGTATCCCACCCCCTGCCCATACCATGAAGAGGCTTTGGCCTCCTGCCCCACATGCTGCCCCCCCATACGCAGTCTTACCCCCCTGGTTGGGGCCACCAGGTGGCTGCCTCCCCCCAAGGAACACGGTCATTACCCCGGCTTGTCACCCAGGATAGGGTCATGGGAGTGGGACCACCCCCGGCAGACATGAGGCTTCAGTGGGAGTGGTAGCAGAGGCAGGTGCATCATCTGTGGGGCCAGATTTTTGCATGCTGCTTTCTCCTGGAGGTGGGACATGCAATGATGTCAATGAGCACACCTGATGTCTGTCCCGCCTCCCGCCTCATGTGGCACAGGTCTCTGCAGATCTCCCAGCCTCCACCAGCAGTCGCTGTTGTACACCCCAGAGAAGGAGAGCCGCCATTCATGCCTAATCCTTCTCCACCCAACTGGCCCTCCAACTCCTGGGTCTGTTCCTGAGCCCAAGTCTTCTGTAATCTAATTTACAAATGTTAGATATCCTAGAGTCTCTTTCTGTATCATGCTGTCATACTCTACATATCTGGTATTATTCACTCTTTTGTTGTATAACAGTTGAAATTCAATATGACTGCTGGATAATTTTGATATATGCATTATATTTTTGTGACTGTTAATATTAGCATAAGTAGTGTAGTGTATTGTTTGTAAAATTAAACTGTCTACAGCATTTCAATACTGAACAAACTAACAAACAAACTTCCTTTACGTGTATTATGTTCTTAATCACTTTCCAAGCATCTGAGAAAAGTAGTAATAGTTTATATTTTTAACTGACAACCTTCTACTGAGGCTCAGCGTGCCATTAAAACAGTTAAACTTCAGCCATAAAATAGAAATAACCAAAACCAAATTAACCATTATAAAATAATAAATAAAATAAAGAGAATATAACAGCCATGACATCATAAAATAAAAATATCAAATTTCAATAAATACATAAATAAACAGTAGACTGGGATGAAAAGACAAAGACAGAAACCAGCACCCAAAGGCTTTCCTAAATAAGAATTACTTGAGGCCCCTTTTAAAGGCTTTCACTAAGAGGGCTCCCTGAGGGTCCTTGGGAGTGAATTTCACAGTACCGGGCCTGCCATTTCGAAGGCCTGAGCTCCCAAAGTTCTCAGCCTAGCACTGGATATCATCTGGAGGCATTGCTCAGTGGAGCAGAGAGGGTGCCTGGACACATATGGTTGCAGGAGGTCTGCCAGATAACCCAGGACCAACCCATGTGGGCCTTGTAAGTTAGTAACCCAGTTTGGAAGGAGTTTCACATCTTTTCCGGCAGCCAGATTAAATCTCACAATGCCGAGGAGACATGACTCATCCCCGAAAGGCAGGTCAGCAACCTAGTAACTGCATTCTGCACCAGCTGCAAGTGCCATATCATACCCCCACAGACCCAAAGGTACAGAGCATTGCAGTAGTCGAGTCTCAAAGTAACAACCTCATGCACCAGCGTCACCAGGTCTGCAGACGGGAAAAGGGTTGTAGTCCAGCTGATATTCCTGAGATGGTAAAAGTCATTCCATGCTACCGCTGATACCTGAGTCTCAAATATCAACACATCATCCATAATGAAGAAGAGCCCTTGAGGACCCAAATACTTTTTTTATTTTTTTCACATAAAAGGAATTATCCAAAACGGTACACTGGAATCTGCATTGACAAACATGGCACACTTACTCTGTGATATTTTGACTGCCTTGCAGCTTGCACGATCATCAGGTGGTAACCTTGCATTCGTAGTAACAGATTGGTCTCCCTGCTCTTGCCTGCCTCCTGATTTCACTATATGTACTATAATAACATTCCATTTCCCTCCTAGGACAGTATTACCCTGTGTACTAGTGACACTCACATCACCAGATGAACCAAACAATCTTTTATTCACATTCTGAGGGTGGGGACTGTTGGCAATTGCTGGCTTCTGCTTCTGGATAGACACCACTACCACATAGCATGAAACTGCTGATCAGTATGAGTTGCAGCAGCCCTATGACTCTGAATCTCACAATTTCCAAGATGAATGCAGATCTACAGAATTTAGTCCAGAACTGCAAACAGATTCTGCCCTTCCCCATCCTGCCTGTGAGTTATGTGTACTGAATCAAAATTTAGTTTTGGAATCTCTACAGGCTGTTCTTGGGATTTTATTAGAACTGGTAAAAATAAATGGAAATATACAAGAACTTAATAATGGGGCAACCAATCTTGAGGGACGTTCAACACAATATAATAACCCCCTTGATAATGTTTTAAATTAAATAAAATTATATTAAGGAGAACTCTTAAACCACTAAATGCAGTGAGGAATGCAGGAAGTCAATATCTAACCCAGTGTTTGCCAAGGGATACTCATACAAATACAGATGGGCTGATGCTGCCAGAAAACAACCTAAAAAGAGAAATGAGAACACTGTCAAACTTGACCCAAGTGTGTGTAGAGCTTCATCTGAAGTAGTTAAAAATGGCATTTAGAGACCACATGGTAGATTTGTATTGGTTCAAGGTAACTCTGGAAAGTCAAATTAGTCAGCACTAAATTAACAAAATTGTATGAGTACTAGTAACCAAAGTTAACGAATAACAACCCCTGCAACAAATCATAAAATCTCAAGAACAGGAGAATTAAAACAGACTTATGCTGCACCAAGCAATCCAGCTTCTTTGGTGGCTAATGTTCTCTAACTCTCACCCTATGAATATGTTAGTATCAGCATAAACTTCATATATAAATGTAGACTAAGGATGAACTGATGCTGCATTTTTATTCAGTGAATGTTGACATTTTGCACTTTTACTTTCAGTTCAGCCAAACTGTACTTTTGGGCCACCTTGGATCCCTTCAGCCTTCGGACCAAATAATTAAAGCAAATCACACGCACACACACACACAAAAAAAACACTCAAAACCTTCACAGGTGACTAGAGTTAGTCCTATGGTCACTCTTTCTCCCACCCTATCAATCTTCCTCTCCTCTCCTTCTCCTCCCTAGAAACAGAGAAACATAGAAGTTGACGGAAGATAAGGACCGCAAGGCCCATCCAGTCTGCCCATTTTTTTTCTACCTTATGAATGTGCCATAGGCCTGCACTCTTTCAATGGCCTATCTATTCATAATAATCTGTATTGCTCCCTTATGCCTATCCCATGCCTATTTGAAGCCCTGTACTGTATTCATATCCTCCACTTCCAGAGGTGGGCTGTTCCATGCATCCACCACCCTTTCTGTGAAAAGATAGCTTCCTCATATTACCCCTTAATCGACCTCCTTCTAATCTCATGTAGAGATGCAGCGAAATTGTGGCAAAATCGGCAATTTCACCAAGCAAAATGTTTCACAAAAATGTGGGGGAATTTTGCAATTTCACCCGCAATTTCGCCAGCTCACCAGTCCACCACCAGTAGAGAAATTTCACCTGCAGGTGGTGAAATTTCACCCATAGACGAAATTCTGCTGGCTTGGGGGTGAAATTTTGCTCACAGCCATGGGCAAATTTTCACATTTTGCCATGTGAAATATCTTGCGTAATGCGTTAATTACACAAAATATTTTGCTGGGTGAAATATTCCACTAATCTCATGCTGTGTCCTGTTGTCCTGCTATTTTTCTTATACTGAAACATGTTAGACTCTTTCACCTTGTTAATGTCCTTAAGGTGTTTGAATGTTTCAATCATATCACATCTCTCTCCCTCCTTTGCTCTAGGTTATACATATTGAGCTTTGTTAATCTGTGTTCATATGTTTTCTAATGTAGTCCCTGCACCATTTTGGTTGCCCTTCTCTTGACTGCCTCCATTTTGTTAATGTTCTCGTGAAGGTGCTGCCTCCAGTACTGTATGCAGTACTCCAGATGGGGCCTAATCAGTGTCTTGTAAAGGGGGATTATTGCCTCCCTCTCACAAATTGTGATATCCCTGCTAATTCACCCTAACATCCCCCTAGCCTCACCTGCTGCTTTAGTGGTCTGCTTGGATGATTTCAGGTCATTTGTAATGGTGATGCCCAGGTCTCTTTCTTCCCTTTTGGTTGCCATCAACTCCCCTCCCAACCTATAGGTGGCTTCAGGATTTATCTTCCCTATGTGCATGATCTTTCACTTCTTTGCATTAAACCACAGTTGCCACTCTTCCGACCATTTTGCCAGTTTATCCAGATCTCTTCTCATTCTGCCCACCCCATCTGGATCATCTACTCTTTTGTAGATCTTGGTGTCATCTGCAAACAAACAAACCTTACCCTCCAGTCCATCTGCAATGTCACTGATGAAGATATTGAAGAGGGCTGGCCCCAGGACTGATCCCTGAGGTATCCCACTTGTGACTTGCATCTCTTCTGCCTGCCAACCAGTTTGCCACCCAGTTGACCAACTTCTGACTCACCCCAAGCCTACCCATCTTATTAATCAATTTTCTATGTGGAACAGTATCAAAAACTTTGCTGAAGTCAAGATAGGTGACATCAGCTGCACCCCCTTGGTCCACCACTCTGGTTACCCAGCCAAAGAAATCTATAGGATTAGTTCGACAGGATCTTCCTGTTGTAAACCCATGCTGTCTTGGATCCTGTGGTCTTATGGATTACAGGTGTTGCACTATCATTTCCTTAAGGAGTGCCTCCATAATCTTGCCCACTACTGAGGTAAAACTGACTGGTCTGTAGTTCCCTGCCTCCTCCCTGCTACCACTCTTGTGGAGTGGAATCACATGAGCCCTTCTCCAGTCTTCTGGTACCTCTCCTGTGCTAAGAGACTTACTAAACAGTTCTGATAATGGCTCTGCTAGTTCCACCCTTAGCTCCTTTAGTACCCTGGGATGTATGCCATTTGGTCCCATTGCCTTGTCCACCCTGAGCTTAGTGAGCTCCTGTAGGACCCTTGCTTTGTGAAGGGACTTGGGCACACGTCCCTTCCCCCTCTGTTCATGGTGCTGAGCTGTGGGCTCTGCCATACCTTCCCCTAAGGAAATACTGAGCAGAAGTATCTATTTAGGATAGATGCTTTTCCATGATCCTCCTCCATATACTCCCCCTTATTCCCTTTGATCTTAGCAATACCTTCTCTGGACTTTCTCTTTTCACTAATGTATCAATAGAAAGTCTTGACCCCTTCTTTTATTGTTCGTGCTAGTGTTTCCTCGGTTTGGGCCTTTGCCTGCCTTACTGCCTTCTCTGCTTCCCTTAGGGAAATTTGGTATGCCTCCTTTTCTCCATTCTGCTGCAATCCCTTGTATTTCCTGAAGGCCAGACTTTTGGCTCTGACCTTTTCTGCTACTGTTTTTGAGAACCAAAGTGGTTTCCTCCTTATTTTGCTCTTGCTTTTCTCCCTAACACAATGGGAATTTGCTTCAGGTATAGCATCCTTAATACTTGCCCACTTTGACTGTATCCCCTCACCTGTATTTCTTCTTGCCAGGGCTAGTTTAACTCTATTGGCCATCTTTTCAAAGTCAGCTCCTCTGAAGTCCCATATTTTTGCATTGGAATGGGATGAATTATTTCTAGTGGCCAAACTGAATCACACCATGTGATGGTCACTGGCCCCCGGTTGACCTTCTAGCTGGAGTTCTATGATCCCATTAGTCATTACTAAATGTAGGATAGTCCTGTCTCTTGTGGGTTGTTGTACCAGTTGTTTGAGGCCCTCCCCCTGCAGGGAATCCACTATGTGTCTAGTTCTGGTGGATGTTCCTGCTGGTATTGACGAATCCATATCTGGCATGTTGAAGTCTCCCATTATAAGAACCTCCCCTTTAGCTGTCATGTTCTGTATTTCTTCTAACAGTAATGTGTCTATGTCCTCCCCCTGGTCTGGAGGCCTGTAGACAACCCCAGTTAGTATGGCTGTCCCATTTCCTGTTTCCATGGTGACCCACAGTTCTTCTGTCTCCTTATGTGTATTCTGAATTTCTGTAGCTTTGATATTTTCACTGACATAAAGGGCTACTCTCCCCCCCCCCCCCTTTTTGCACCTCTGCCTCTTCTTAACAGTATATAGCCTGGTACTGAAATCTCCCAAGTGTGGTTACTGGTGAATAATGTCTCGCTAATGGCTACTATGGCCAGTTTAACCTCTGTCATCATTGCCTGCAGGCCTGGGATCTTGTTTCCCAGACTGTGGGCACTTGTGTACATGATTTTCCATTGGGAAGATTTCGGTGCTTTAGTTGTTGGGTGAAGTCCGTCGTTTCCCCTGCGTGTCGTATGAGGAGCCGGACCTTTTTCCTTACCTGGTGATGCAAATGAACTACAAACATGCTGAACTCCTGTTTGATCACTAGCTGAGGGAGGAGGGGTGTTCTTCCCGTTCAATGTTTCAGGTGGTGCACCCTTCTCCACATTGGCTAGTTTAAATATTCTGCAAAGATGTCAAACTTCTGCCCTAGTGCACTGACTCCCTCCTGAGTCAAATACAGTCCAGCAAATTTAAAGAACTTTCACTCACAAAAGTTTTGCCAGTTACCTACAAATTTGTGTCCTTTTTCCTGGCACCAGCCCTTGAGCCACATGTTTAGCTCCCCTATCTCCCTTTTTGTGACATTCCATCCATCTGCCCCTCCTCTGCCAGACCAGCAGGATCTCAAAGAAGGAGATGCCAGACAAAATGGATGACAGTTTCTCTCCCAGCCTGGTCAGGTGTTCCTTGGTCTCCACAAATGACCAGCTGGAGAGATCATTACTCCCTATGTGTACCAGGATATCAATGTTTTCTCCTGCTTCCTGCATGATTTTAGCAATGCAGTCAGTGTTTCTCCACACTGTTGTAGCTGAGAGACATCTGACCATTACCCCCGGCTGGAGGTAGGTATCAGCTCCCCGAATCATGGAGTCTTCTATGATCAGAAGTGTTTTTTGTGTTGCTTTTTTTGTTTGTTTTGGTCCCTGTTTTGGGTGAGTTTTGTTGTGCTAGCTCCTGTGCTGCAGTGTCCTGCTCTGCAGTGTCCTATGCCCCTTTGTTTGATTTTGGAGATAGAGGCAGATACCTGTTTGTAGTTTTTATATGGTTTGTGGAGGTGAGAAGTTGGAGAGCACTGAGTGATGGGGCACTCGATTTGCCCCTCCTAACCACCTGCCAACCTCCCAGACCAAGTACTCTCTGTGGTCAAGATGCTTCAGTTGGATGGTGGGGAAATGGCAGGTGGTTCTTATAATATATTTCCTCCCGAACATGTGATTTGAGACACTCATTCTCTGCCCATGCTGCCTGAAGCTGAGCCCTTAGCTCTCCAATGGTTCAGCATGTAGGACAGCATCCTAAATCCTATATAACTGCCCTCTTGAAAAGTGTCCCGCAGTGCCTGCAGTTAATAATATCCATTCCACTTGAGTTGCCACGTTTATAACCTGGTCTGAATAATAAGAAGGAAAATGAAAGCAAAAGTTTTATTTTTTAATTTTTTAATTTTTATTTTGTATAACTTATTATAACAAGTTAAATGACTTGTTCCCCTGTAAGCGAGGTCACTGTGTGGATAGCCCTCTGATCTGACATTTTTGTTATAAAAAATAAATGTCTGACTCCTGGCACTATGCCAGGTGCTAATAGTTTTTTTTTAAGTGACTAGAGGAACAGAGGAAGGTGGAAGAGGTTGGAACTGACAAGAGTGGAAAAGGTCCCACCCACTACTCCTGGACAAGCTGAGCTCTGCTGGCCTCTCAGCATCTGCTGTTGCCTTGTTCCACTCATATCTCATGGGCCATAAACTTTCAGTAGATGTAGGAGGTGTCCGGTTGCCCATTCCCAATCTGAGCAGGGGCTCCACTGGGCTCCACCTTGGGTCCTGTCCTGTTCTTTATTTTTCTAAATGATTTGCCCTCTGCCTGTGTCAGCAGGAGAGGACACTTGGGGTAGGAGGAAGCTGATCAGGGTCTCTGTCGGGGCCCCCCCCTCCTCCCCACTCTGCCAGAACCAGAAGGCAGCTTCAGTGAACCAGGACCCATTGAGGAACAGAGGGTTCCTGGTTCAGACTTGGATTTTTTTTTTTTAACTTTGGGGAAATGCTCCAGCCAGAGTGGAAGAAAGGAGCCACCGCAACTTAGGAAAAAAGAGCGCCAAATTTAAACAGCAAGGAGCAGTTTAAATTGGCCCCTTCTCATCCCTGTAGTGGCAGTCAGCAGGAGAGGACACTCGGGGAAGGAGGGAGCTAAGTCAGATCTCCATCGGGGTCCCCTCCTCTCTGAACTGCCAGAACCAGAGGGCAGCTTCAGTGAACCTGGACACATGGAGAAGCAGAGGGTTCCCAGTTCAGACTTGAATTTTTTTGTCCCACCGTGCCCACCCCCTCCTCCAATCATTTAAATAGTCACTAGCCCCACCCAAGGCAGCCAGGATTGGTGGCTATAAGACTGGGAGAGGATTATCTAAAAGGATAGGGTGTGTCAGATGAACCAAGCACACAGAGGATTGCTCTGATATGAAATTGAAAGCTAGCATTGTAATGTGATGCCATAATGAAGAGTTGATGTGTAGGGCAGCAGATAATATTACTAAGCTGCAGTTCATGACCATAAAGGGGGCTGTGTTAGGATCTGAGGCTCAAAAGTGCTGTACTGCACTGAGGGGATCACATTATTATGAACTATATTAGTATAATACACTGAGGGGGTTGTACTTGGGTTAATTAAGATAATACACTGAAGGGGTTGTATGAGGGTTAGCAAACTGAGGACCAGAGGGTTAAAGAAGGACCAGCATCACACTAGTGTTTAGAGCATTTAAGAATGATGGAAAGGTGTGGGGGATACACTCAAACCAGATCGAGAATAATGGGGAGTAGGAGTGAAGGGCAGCTGGGGGGGTATGCAAGGGGGTGGACAGAAATGGATGGGGTGGGTGGAGGCAGCGGAATAGGGAATGGAATGAGGGTGGCCGTGGGGGGAGGGCAGCAGGAATGGAGAGGATAAGAAGCTGCAATGGCTGTGGAGCAGCCATTTGGATGAATTTGTTATGGAAACTGGGAGGCTGTCCAACTTGTAGCAGGCTAAGGAAACTGGAGGATGAAGTAAGGGATTTATGGAGAGAACTAATGAGAGTGAGGGAAGGGAGGATGAGGTGGGAGAGACTCCAGCAAAAGGAGGCTGGGAGATGCAGAGAGGGATCATCAGGGATATAGTTCGGGTATTGGGGGAGGCATGCAGAGGTGCACTAGGTGGGGTACCAGAGAATGAGGAAGGGGAGATGGGCATCACTGTGTTGGTTTCAAGAAATAGATCTGAAGTGTTGGCAGTGGAAGGGGAGGTACTGGAGCTGCATGAGGTGGGGGAGAAGGGTAGGGAAGATCCAGGAGGCAGGAATCACAACAGAAAAAGGAGAGTGGGGAGGAGGGATAGGGTAGAGGAGGAAGGAGAGATGGTAAAAGAAGGGGAGGTGGGGGGGAAGGTACAAGGAGCACAATAGGTGCAGATGATGGATCTAATGAGAGGGGCAGCAGGGATCTTGGAGAAGATGGGACCCACTGTAGAAGGTTGGATCAAGATCAGAATGATGGGGAGGGTCACTGATGCTGGGGGATTCCATACTGAAAGGGATCAGGTGGGAAGGCAGGGAGAAAGGCACAGTTGTATCTGGGTTGAGGCTATTCCAAGGTTAACCATGGATAGGACAGAGCAGGCATTTCTAAAGTGCACAAGCAGAGAAAGGAAGAAGCCACACATGGTAGTGCATATGGGTGCAAATGACTTAATGGGGGAAACAGAAAAGGTGGCAAAGGGAATGTTTTAGGAATTGGGGAGGCAGTGTGAGGAGGCGGGGGGATGGTGGCATTATCTAAGGTGCTACCAGTATTGTGTGCAAGTACAGGGATCAAAAATAGGATAGAAGAGTTCAACAGGTGGTTGAGTGTATGGTGACAAACCAGGGCGTATGGAATGGTGTCAGGCTGGGGCAGGACATGGGATAACAGCGATATTTTTGCAGGGGACAAGTTACATTTGAGCAAGGAGGGTGAGGGCATACTTAAACAGGGATTGGAGGGGTATATTTCAATGAGGGTGGATTTAAACTAGGAAGGGGGGTGGCGATGCATCCACTGGTAGACACAGTGGACAGAAAAGGAAGCATAGGGTGCTCACCCCCCCTTGTTATAGGCAAAGGCAGTGGGGAGGGGGCATGAGGGGATCAAGGGGGGAAGAGGGATGGTAAGGTAGAGGAGGCAACAGTCTGGAAGGTGGTATCACTAAGCACAAGAAGCCTAAGGTACAGAACAGCGGAGTTTCAGAATCTCCTGATGGTGGAATTGGTGGACATGGCCATCACAGAAACATGGGCCACAGAAAACCAGGACTGGGATATGAAGATCCCAGGGTACAGACTATTCAGAAAATATAGTTTTAAGGTGAATGGGGAAGGGTGGCGATCTGTGTAAGGGATGGGGTTAAGTGTGTAAGGGAGGAAGGGGAGGAGGGGAGGACAGAGGCTCTGTGGATGCAGTTCCAGGATGTGAGAAATAGGACACACTGAGGATAGGGGTAGTGTACAGGCCGTCATCACGGGGGGGGGTGACATGGACCAGGAACTAGCAAATCAAATTTGAAGGGTAAATAGCAAGGGAAGCACAGTGGTGGTGAGGGATTTCAACCTGCTGGGGGTGGACTGGAGCACACCTGTCACCACG
This sequence comes from Neoceratodus forsteri, assembly GCA_016271365.2. Lineage (NCBI taxonomy): Eukaryota > Metazoa > Chordata > Ceratodontiformes > Ceratodontidae > Neoceratodus > Neoceratodus forsteri. The sequence continues at coordinate 509,247,077 of CM028131.1, read as the reverse complement.
AGTGTAAGGGAAGGGGTCCTGTTGGATGCTTTTCAAGACAGCTTCCTAACTCAGCTGGTACAGGGGCTGACTCAGTTAGAAGGGACTTTGAACCTTGTACTGGGTAAAGGGGAAGTGGTAAGGAAACTAGAAGTGAAGGAACAACTTGCTGAGAGTGATGACTACTCTGTGTGGTTCATGCTGAACATGGGGAGGGACACAGGGGGCACAGGTACAAGGGTAGTTTAGTTTAGTGGAGTGGACTTTGGGTTGATGGGAGAAATTCTGAGAAAGCACCTGGCAGACATCCAACAGCACATGGATGAAGACCAGAAATGGAGCATTATAAGGAGAGGGCTGGCGGAGGCAACAGGGACCTGCATTAGGACAAAAACCAAGATGGGAAGGGCAAAGAAACCCAGTTGGCTGACACTGGAGGTCAGGGAAGGGGTGAGAACCAAGAGGATGGCATTTAGGAAGTACAGGAAAATGAGGCAGGGAGAAGTTAAAGACATAGTCAGAGAGAAGTCTAGAGAGGTCACCAGACTGGTCGGGGGGCGGGGCAAAGCAGATAGAGAACTGAGACTGGTGCAGAGATCAAAAAAGGAGAAAAGCACTTCTTCCACTACATACAATAGGGGAGAAAAGGAGAACCTAGGACCAGCTAGTGAAGATCAGGAAGGATGGGGGGTGGGTGGAGAAGGGGGCAGAGCAGTCAGAAGCACTGAATGATTACTTCTGCTCTTTGTTCATGCAGGAGAAGGGGGACAATTACCACAGGCAAGTGGGGAGGTGGGTAACGAGAGGGGAAAGGATGATAGATCTAGGAATTACAGAGGGCACGGTGCTGGAGGGGCTGAAGGCAATAAGAGTGGACAAAGCACCTGGACCAGATGGCATCCACCCTAGAGTGCTGAGGGAGCTGGCAGAGGTCCTGGTGGGGCCACTGGCAGACCTGTTCAATACCTCCCCGGACACAGGATGCATACTACAGAACTAGGGAATGGCCCATGTGGTGCCCATCCATAAGAATGGGCTAAAGGATGAGCCAGGGAACTTCAATCGTGGGCAAACTCATGGAGACCATCCTAAAGGAGAGGCTCATGAGCTTCCTGGAGGCAAATGGCATTCAGGATGACCGGCAACATAGGTTTGTCATGGGCAGATCATGCCAGATAAACCTGGTAGAGTTCTATGACTAGGTGACAAAGGAACTGGACAAGGGCTATGCTGTGGATCTCTGGTACTTGGACTTCACTAAGGCCTTTGATTCAGTACCACATGGGAGATTGGGAGGAAGCTGGAGAACATGGGGGAGGGACCAATAATGGTGACCTGGATCAAAAACTGGCTTAGGGGAAGGGAGCAAAGGGTGATGGTAGGGGGTGAACTCTCATCACTAAGAGCAATGATGAATGGGGTACCACAGGGATCATCAGAAGATACCAAGATGGGAGCAGTGGTAGATGGCACGGGGGGTTGCAGGAGGACCTGAATAAACTACAGTAGTGTGCGGATAAATGGCGGCTGGGGTTCAACGTCAAGTGCAAGATTTTGCACTTCAGAGCCAGTAACCAGGGAGGGATTATTACGTAAATGGAGTACAGCTGGGCTGTTCCATGGAGGAGAAGGACCTAGGGGTAATCATAACAGGGAGCATAAACAACTCTGCTCAATGCAGAAGAGTGGCAGCAAAAGCCAACAAAATGTTGGGGGTGTAGAGCTTGATGGCTCTTGTCTAGAAGGGAGGAGGTTATCATGCCCTAGTATATGTCACTGGTCAGGCCCCACCTGGAATACTGCGTGCAGTACTGGCACCCATTCCTGAAGAAGAACATCAGATTGTTGGAGGGGCTACGGCACAAAGCTACAAAAATGATCCAGGGAATGGAGGGTAAGACCTATGAGGAAAGGCTGAGTGAGTTGAATATGTACTTTCTGGAGGAAAGAAGGGACAGAGGAGACGTGATTGAGACTTTTAAATACCTGAAGGGAATAAAAAAGACGAAAACAGAGGGAATTTTCCAGAGGAGGAAGGGGAGGGATACGAGAAGACATCAAATAAGATTAGAAGGCGGTAGGTTCAGGAAAGAAATGAGGAGACATTTCTTCATGGAAAGGGTGGTGGACAAGTGGAACATCTTACCGGGTGAGGTACTGTCCTGCAAAATGGTAGACAGCTTCAAGAGGGGGTGGGGTAGGGGAAGGGGAAGGGGCAATGGAGCGGGGGGAGGGGCAGTGGCGATTTAGGGTGCTAGCTGCACACCCAAGCAGACTTGAAAGACCATGAGGCCCATTTCTGCTGGCATCTTCACATGTTCGTATGTGTCTCTATGCATATCCACATGCATGCGGATCTACACCTCTGGCCCATCGACCTCAGCTTTTTAAGGTCCACTCCAATATGACTTCCACAATGTGCTGTGCTAGTTCCACACCAACCAAACCAGTCATCACCAAGAAGACTGTGTCTATGACCTTCAGCACCAGCCAGAAACTGACCAGCCTCTTGATCCCCCCCCCAATTTTCTCCACACTGGATGGCATCCTTCTGGAGGTTGTTCTACCTTCAAGTACCTTGACGTGTGGCTTGATAACAAACCTGAGATCTCTGCCCACATCGATGGCATCCATGCCAAACTCTACCCTAAACTCAGTGCCCTGTACCACAATAAGGACTGCCTCTCCCCACAGGTCTGCCAGAAGCTGGTAACCAAAATGGTTCTCCTGGTCTTTGACTATGTGGATGTGGTCTGTGGCTCCAACACTTCCTCCTCCCTTGCCAGACCTGATACCCTCTGTAACACCTTGTGTCATTTCTCTACCAACTCTCCCCTCTGTACTCATCATTGCTCCCTCTATTCCCCCCTCTCCATCCTCAACTCCCATCATGTGACCAGCCCCATTGTGCCTCCTTCATTGCTAAATATTGGTTTGGGTCCCTTTCCTACTACCTTTCTTATTTGTCTCCCCTGTCCCCTCCTCTTATTACTCTCTCCACTCCAGGGATTCCCATACCTTCTCCATTCCCCACTTTCACTCCTCTGCTGGGCAAGCAGCTTTCCCCTACCATCTCCCTTCCCTCTGCAGTCTACTCCTCTCTCCCTGCTGCCTCTCCCCCTCACTCCCTGTCTTTATAGGCTGGCTAAGGCATCTTATTTTACCCTCCTGTCCCTGCACCCCATGACCTTTTGTACCTTCTCTTCTGCCTTCCCCCCAATTAAGGCTACTTGTGACTCCACCCGAGGTCTGTTTCTGGGCACCACTAGCACTGTCACCTACTCCAAAAGGCACTTTGCGCATCATTTTATTCTCTCATAATTGTGCTAAATTTCATTGCATTAATCCATGCTGTTAATATAGTCAGTCACCACATTGTACCAACCTCAGTAATGTTGCCTATGTAACTGCATTCTGGTGCTTTGCAATGTTATTTTCACTGTACTCCCCTTCCCACTCCCGTAGGTCACACCTGTAAATGAGTCTCGGCTCAGTGTGCCTTTCCGAGTTACCATTTTTTAAATAAGTAAACAAAAAAAATAAATAAAAATAATGGGGTGATTTAGGGGTGCCTTGTGTCTCAATTTTTAGTCTGCTAAACCCCATACTAAAGAGGACATGAAGCATCTTTCGACAAAGTGTCAAAGTCAGACCGAAGAGGGTGGATCTGAATCTAAACTGAACCAAAGTTGGCAGTTTTCCCATTTTTATTTACCCTTTCAGTTATAGGAAGCTAATTCTGGACACTGCAGGTAGAATCACTGTCTTGGGAATCACAATCAATTCTGGAGCCAGATATTCAAAACTTTGCACTGGGCGCAAACCATTTGTGCAGGGTTAGCGTCTGGTTTAGGCGGGTCCACTATATTCAAAAGGTCAAATAGCATGGACAAAGTGCATTAGCACCGGGAAAAATTATAATGTATGCAAGGGGCAAACTGAGGGGGCGTGTACATGAATACAGGCGCAATGCTATATTCAGTGAATAGCACTGCACAGTGTTTTTGCGCGACTTAGCGCAACACTTCGTGCGGTGCAAATTACAGCCCAGGAAAAGGTATAACTCTGAGCAAACCAGCTTTGTGTGACTTTGTGGCTTTGTGCATCTTTGTGCAACCTTTGTGTGGCTTTGTGCTACCCTAACCAGTAAGTATTAAACATAGAAATACACCAGACATAGAAAAAACATGCTGCGCATGGATGTCATCCCTATGATGCCATCATCTGCCACCAGTCTGAGCCATGCCAGGCAGTAAGTAGTGACCCAGCTCCCAGTGGAAACCATGGCAGTGGGCCATACAGCACACACCTGCAGACCACCCTTCTGTGGATACCAACAGAAGTCAGCACACACATGCAGCACAGTGGGCATGGAGGGTGTTGAGAGGAGGGTGTACATGTGGCCAGGCTGCACCACAGACTGGGTGTGGCCACAAGGCTGGGACAAGCCACACAGTGTAAATGGTTGGGTGTTGGGAATACCCCAACACCAGTGTGCCTGTCTGATGGTATGTTTCCCCCAAGCCACATACAGCACATATGTACGGACATCACAGCACACACATCCAGTTGTGAATATGTCACGTGAGTATCCCATGCCAGTGGTGCAGCATCTGTGGGTCTCACAACAGCATAACGGTAATATCTACTGTCAGTACACACCTGCAAGGTGGGCATGTCACTGTGTACAGTGCAGTGGTCATTGATGCCTGACATACCATAGGCATTGCTCTGCCCCTCAAACTGCTGGCCCCCTTGCTACTGTAGCGCTTGCTGTGCACTGTAGCAGGAACTACGGTTTGACAATTGCACACAGCACCACCACTAGAGGTGGGCAAAGTGCCCCCACTACACTATGCGGAACACTTCCAGTATTATTCCTTAATCCGTTTAATGCTCCGCAATGGGAAGCGAATTACTCCGCCTTCATAATGAGGAATGCAAAGTGCATTGTTTTAATGGACTTTGTGATACTTCGCCACGTATTACAGCCTTCCCCTTAATCTTAATGTGAAGTGCCATTGATTTGAATGGACTTCTCTTTGCTTCACCTGTTTATTGCTATGTGAGGGGAATTTTGCATTGATTCATGGGTGGCAGGTCACATGGGCTCTCCATTGTCTTGCACAGCCTCAGTTCTGTGTAGTGTGTGTAGTGGAAAGCTGGAGACAGTTTGTTCTCAGAGCTCTGAGAATCAAACCATCGAAAATGCTTTAAAAAAATCACTTTTGATCCAATTATTTTGGTCCAGATTTAGTACATAGATTTTAGGACCCCCCGTGCTTATATCATCCAGTGTTTATTGTTTTTGTGTGCATTTTGAATGTTAAATTAAATATATGCTGAAAATGTATTTATTTTATTTGGCTTTCCCTGATTGATTGGTTGATTGATTTTAAATAATTTATTAAGCCATCTGTTTTAATATTGTAATTTGTATTATGTACAGTGCCTTGATTTTGAAAGGCACTACATAAATAAAGTCTGCTTACTTGCTTAATTTAGAACATTCAGTCTATGTACAGACAGACACTGTAGAAGTGTGCTTCAGGGGAGGGACGGATCTGTGGTGAAGGGAGATTCACAGTGAGAAAGGTAGTCTTTTTAACTGTTGTTGGGCAGTCAGAGTGTTGGTATTTGTATGTTCATGTACACACAGTAATACAGTACTTGTAGTAAGTTTAAATAATTTTTCCTGTTTGCTGTGGAGCTGTGCCTTTTTTCATTCAGTTGAAAAAATTTGGTTGTAATGTACAGAACTGTTACATTTTCTGTGCATTACCTTTAGTGTGTGTGTGCGCGTGTTGTCTAATCAGACACATTTTATTGTGCCACACCGTAATCGCTGCACTCTGAGTCTCTTACCCTCTCTGCAGTATTTTTTACTGCTTCGTTCTATCTAGGTAGCGGACCTGTACTGCAGCTGACCTCCCCCACAAAAGAAAGTATTATTTGTCCAGTTTTGGATTTGTGACCACTGGTTAAGGTGTTGTGCCTGTGCAGCTGCATCTCGAGTGCTCAGTCTCCATCAATCTGCGCGTCTGCATTTGTTTAGGGCCCAATCTCCATCTGTAAGCCGCAGTTGTTGTTTTTTGGCTTCCTATCCACCCCAAAGTTCAGAAATGTGAATTTGTTGTTAATTTTCTGTGTAATCCCAAAGATGCCTTCAAAGAGACGTGCATGCAAAGATCTTTGTGGCCATCGGCGAGTGTGTGGTAATACGTAGCATAAGGGCATAGTTGATGGCAGTAAAGGGATTTCTCCAATTGTGTTTTTCACAGCACAATCAGTTGCTTCAGTGATGGTTGGAGATGCTGTTGTCCCCGCTGGTGGTGGTAGTGAAGTTGGCGATGGCATGAGTATTGCCCTAAATTCAATCTGTAACAAGTTAACAGATTGCCAAAATATTGTGGAGTCCAAAGATGTGAGTCAGAGTGTAGCTGATGTCACACTCTCCATCCCTGTCCTCACAGTAGTTGAACATGAGTCTGATCCTGATGATGACTCACAGTCACAATCTCATATTTCCAGTGCTGTTGAGGTTATGCCTGGGCCATCCATTTATTCAAATTTTGAAGAAAAAATAGTGGATGATCATACTGAGGCTGTGGTTGGACTTGGAAAATGTTCTCCACAGGACAGTATCCAAGCTGAATTTGTTAGCAACCCACAAAATTAGAAAAAATAACTGTTTGCAAGAAACGTATTTATTTTCTTGGTGATGCTGTGTAATCTAAAAAAATGCCCAGAAAGACACAGTTAATCAAAGATGTTTCTGACTGTGGCGCATGAATCACATAAGTCCGTGGGGTATAAGCTTTGGGTTCTGTGGGCAGGGCATTCGGTCACATCACGTGGAATAAATAAAAAAGGAAAAAAATCCTTGAAGGGAAAAAGTAGTGTGTCAGAGAGGGTTAGGGCCATGTAAAGTCCTTGAATCTGTGTTGGTAACAGCAGTGCCTGCAGCATCATCCTTAGTGTTGATGGTGTGTGAAATAAATTCTGTGTGTGTGTGTGTTTGAAATAAAATCTTCCAGCCAGTCCTCAAGTCACAGCAAGTAGTCATGTTGGTAAAAGCTGCAAATTAACACCGGAGGTTTACCACGGGCATGAGGATGGTGACTTTGAATGTTCAAGTAGCGTTCAGACTAGAGTACCAGTGTGGTACATATTTCACTTCAAACGTTGCACTCATTGTTATATTACCATCACAAGTCATGAGACAAATCATGTTCTTCATCTTCACGATCACGAATCACACAACTTTAACTTTATTTGCTCCAACAGTTTTTTTTTTTACATCTTTGGTTTCATCACAAATCAGGACTGGAGGACATTCAGTTATCCTATCACATCACTCAAGATCCTTGGTCTAACATGATGCTTCTGTTTATGTTCACATTCCGCAGGATGCCCTACTCGAATCTTTGTCCTCAGAGGAAGCCAGACCTATTTAATCCAGTAGATATTATATCTGTGGGAACATTATACAGTTCCAGGTAATGCATCATGACTGAGTCACATCATGTCATGATGACGAGTCACAAGACCTTAGCATAGGTGGTGTGTGATATAAAGTCTGTGTGTGTGTCTGAAATAAAATTTGCCAGCCAGTCCTCAAGTAGCAGCAAGTAGCCATGTAGGTAAAAGTTACGAATTAACACCGGAGGTTTACCACAGGCACGAGGATGGCTTTAAATGTTCACGTAGTATTCAGAGTACCAGTGTGGTGCATATTTCACTTCGAACATTGTACTCATTGTAATGCCACAATCACAGATTCACAAGTCATGAGACGAATCATGATCTTCATCTTCACGCTCACGAATCACACAACCTTAGTTTTTTTTTGTTCAACACACCAAGCAGGACAATCACATCTATGTTTGTACCCAGTCACGATGATGGTGGTGCTGAATACTGCAGGCAAAGCAGACCATCCTGGTGCAATGTAAAACAGTATACCATTGAGGTTGGTGATGCAGTCATGGAAAAAAAATGTCCAAGTGGGTACAACTCTGGCATTGAGGATTGTGAGGGCTGCTTTCCTTTGTTTTTGTTTCCCTTGTTTTCCACTGGTGTAAAGTATTTAAAGGCGGTGACATACAGGCCAGATGATGGATATAAAATAAGGTAGGAACAGCTCCATGGGGTACTGATACTGAGGGGGCACTGGAATGAACTCAGAATAATTTATTTTTCATCTGTTTGCAGGTAGCATTGAGGAATTGTGGACTGGTAGTATGTTCCAATCTGAAGATGAACAACAGTTTGGATACACCGAAGACCTGGAAAGAAGACAAAAATATTAATGAAAATTGTTTTCCAAATGACCCATGCAACCCCCGGCCCCAAAAAAAAAATATACTAACCTTTCATGGATTGGCATTGTTTGTACAGTTGAAGTCAACAATCAGACACATGTGGAACACATGTGCAGTGGCAACATGGTTTCATCACTGCAGTTGTAAATCTGCATGCTGTAACCTGAGAATGTAAAAGAAAAGAACAGTAATGAGAAATGCTTACAATTCACTCACACACAGCAGTACCCCCCCCCCCCAGAAAAAACTTAAATTTTACAGTACCACATCAGATGGCAGCACATATGTATGGCATGCGAATGTGACCATGGCCAACACATCGGTGAATGGGAAACATTCAGTACGTGTGATGATGATTCCCTGCAAAGGAACAACATGACAGATTGCTCAGTGCTTACAACAAAAAACAAGATTCAATACAAATTAAATGGCAGTGTCTCAGAAAAAAACATGACAGAGACATGTACACCAACTTACCAGTGTTGGTATGAATACAAACACATAACGCTGCATGTTTCAGTCAGTGCAGCAGAAGAATTTCCCAGAACATCAAATTATAGTTCAACCCCATGGTCATCTGTGGCTATCATCATCCAGCAACACACTGTGCATCAGCAGCAGCAGAAGACAGATGGACAGCAAAAGCAGCAGGCACCAGCAAGCCATTTTCTCACTTGGGAGTGGGACACCTATGCAGAGTTCTGGCTCTAGGTGCACACTTTTAGCAGTGCTTCAAGAAATACTTGTGACTTTTCTGAATAGTTTTTCATGTGATTATTCTTCATCTGGACTTTTTATGACATTTAAGCAGCAGCAACAGGTACCAGCAAGCCATTTTCTCACTTGGGGCACTTATGCTGAGTTCTGGCTCTAGGTGCACACTTTTAGAAGTGCATCAAGGAATACTTGTGACTTTTCTGAACAGTTTTTCATGTGACTATTCTTCATCGGGACTTTTCATAGCATTAAGACTGGAGCAGCAGCAGGTGCCAGCAAGCCATTTTTATGTTGGCTCGTGCTTGCGCAGCCAACATGTTGTGGTAGTAGCAGATTTGGAGGTGTGGTCACTCTTGGGCAAATGCGGGGCATGCATCAGAAGGTGCATCCCTCATTTCCCAATCAGCCAGCAGCAGGCACTGACCTCACGCATCCCTAATGTAGCCACGAGAACAAAGAAAAGATCCGCTGCAATAAGAGCAAAGCTCTCATGCAGCGTGACCACTACACGCCTCCCAACATGCAGGCAAACCATCTGTCACAATGCCAACAGAGGAGCCCACTTCCCATTGGCCAATGCCAATGGAGGATCCCACTCCCCATTGGCATCATGAGGCCCCCCCATAGATTTTCTTTGCTGAGGGGGGGGGCCCAATCCACATCAGCATTTATCCCCATTCCCGTTGATTGTGCTGACAGGGGAGTCCACTCCCCGTCAGCATTTTTCATGCCAAATTTTCAACACTGGCATTTTTTCACATCTCCTTATGAACAGTACAGCTGTCATTTTTCACATCCTGCCCAAAATGTGTTTCCGCACATGTGGAGCACAATGGCATGGATGCTGTGGGAAATCAACTTTTGGGACAGATTAACAAAATCACAGTGCCACTGTTCATGGGGGGAGATCCCAAAATGCCTATGTTGAAAATGTGGCTAACAAATTCCCAAAGATAATTGGGTTACGGACGTGTGTTGCACAGTTTCTCTGCATGCTTATGACCACCAATTTTTCATATTTTCACTCCAGATTTTCAGGCGCTGCCATTTTTTTATGCCTCCTCATGAACAATACAGTTGTCATTTTCACAACCTGCCCAAAATGTGTTTTCATACCTGTGTCACAATATGGCAGAGCTGCTATGCAAACCTACCTTTCAGCTAACAAACCGATTGTGCTGCTTTTCATGAGGTGGCCTCACAAACTGCCCATGTTGAAAATTTGGAGTGAAAATACCAACACACGATTGGCTGTAATGCTCATGCCATTCCATCCCCGCCCTGCAGCTAGTGACAGACATTGTGGTGTGCCTCACACTGTTTGGCCACAAAGGTCACCCCATTCTCCTATATTGCACCCACCTCAGCATATTCCTTATGGAATGGGGTAAGTATAATGCCCAAAGACCCCAAAGCACACCACAACACTTGTCAGTGTCTACAGGGTAGGGTGAGGTGCAATGGCATCAGCGTTATAGCTGATGACCAAAATGCATACCCCAATGCTTGTCACTCTCTACAGGATGGGGGTGGGGTTGGCGTCACTTCAATACTCACTGCCATTCCTATTTTGCTTCTCTAGCTCCAGTACTACCAATGCCAACGCCAGCAAGACAACATTCGGCATTGACAAATGCTTATCTTACTTAGGACACTTATGTAGAGTTCTGGCTCTAGGTGCACACTTTTAGCAGTGTGTAAAGAAATACTTGTGACTTTTCTGAACAGTTTTTCATGTGATTATTCTTCATTGGAACTTTTCATGAAATGAAAAGAAAGGGTCAGAACCAGCAGCAGCAGCAGCAAGTGTAATCACAATGCAATGATGTAATTTAACACACTGTGATGCATTTCTGGATTGGTATTAATTTTTGTCTCTGCTTTTCATGAAAAAATTGGGGGCATTCAAACACAAAATAGCACATTGTTGGGGGACATACAAGATGGTGTTATGATATTGTGAATATTGCCCTGGTGTTTTAACTACATGTTCAGAGAAGGAACAAGTATTTTCATGATTGTTATTTAATTTACTTCATTTTTTTACATGACTGATGGTTGTGAAAATGGTGGACACTGTGTTCTTTCATTACCGGTGAAACTGTCAGGCCGCAATGCACGCTGCAATACAAGTGTCTTGCAGATGGGGTTTTGAAGACCCAAGATTTAATTACAGGCAATCACACAGTATACGGTGTGTCCACAAACTTGGCAGCCACAAGACTTACCACATAAAATACAGTAATGAGTATAAACTCATAAATTGTTATTGCTGAAAGCATAATGGCCTAGAGGGTGGGACTTGGGGGGGGAATGGGAATCAGATTTATCATTCTGAGGCTAAACAAATACAGGATTAACAAAATTAACATAATAAAGAAAACATGAACTTTACATAAATGTCATACTAGTATGTAATAAAAAATAAATAGGGCTTAAAAAATAAATAAAAGTAGATATATATGTCTTATGGGGATTTTGTTAATCTTGTTTTTCTTGATCTTGATTCTTCTTTACCCTCTTAATGAAAAATGCAATTCACCACCTTCCCAAAATGTTCAACCACCCTACGTCATTATGCTTTCCACTATAATAATATTTTTTTTGTTACTCATCATTACTTAATTTTATGTAATAATAAGTCATGTGGTTGTCAACCATGCGGACAATGCATGCTTTCATCGCAGTTGCAATTGTGCAGGCCAAAAGTCATCTTCAAAACACTTTTATTGATTGCAGCATGTGTAAGGGCACAACAGTTTCACCTGTCATGAAGGCATGCAGCGTTAGCTATTTTGCATGACATCAGTCATGTAAGACAAAGTAAATTAAAGGGGACAGGAACTGATTAAGTATGTGCAGCTGCTTGTAATGTCTCTATTTTCACAAATTAAATTCTTACCTCTAAAGGATCTGTATTTAACTTTGTCTGAATAAAAACTAAACTGTCAGTTGTGTTTTGTGTTATTTTCTTTGTATGGAAAACATTCTTTGCAGTTGCTTTCATGGAACCAAGAATTTGGAGTTTTGACTATGTTACTGCATGGTTTTAGACATGTCAGCATGAACTTATCAGTACAGTGCCCACGGTTCTGAAACCATGAAGTGACATAGTCAAAACTCCAAATTTTTGGTTCCATGAAAGGAACTGTACAGAATGTTGTCTATGCAAAGAAAACAACACAAAACACAACTGAGAGCTTCTGCATTTATTCAGGCACAGTTAAATATGGATCATTTACAGGAATGAATATAATTCATGAAAATAGAGACATTAACAAACAGATGCACTTTAGTAATCAATTCCTATCCCATTTAAGTAACATGAAATACAAATTGTAAATAAAGCATTACTAACATACTAACATACTAATTGCCAGCAGATTAGGCCTTATGGTCTACTGAGTCTGCTCAAACCTCAGATCCCTAGTTGGGTGCCGAGGCCCTCCCCCCCCCTTGTGTTCCAGAAACCCTATCATCCATCCCCACCCCCCTGGGGGCCATCATCTGATACATCCACTTTCTTTGTCTGTCCCACCCTCTCTTGAAGCCCTCCACTGCGGATCTCTGAACCAGCTCACCAGACAGTGCATTCCAAGGGTCCACCACCCTCCCAGTGAAAAACCTCCTCCTCTTTTCCCCCCTCACCCTTCCACCTTCCAACTTCAGACCATGCCCTCTGGTGATACCTCCCTGCTTTAATCTAAAGATCCTCTCTGTGGTTACCCTATTTATTGCCTTGAAGTACTTGAAAACCTCAATCATGTCCCCCTGTCTCTCCTCTTCTCTCAGGCAGAGCTCCTCAAGTCTGTCCTCATATGTCAAATCCCCTAGTCCTCGTATCATCTTAGTTGCCCTCCTCTGTGCCCTCTCCAGGAGCTGTATGTCCCACTTCAAGTGTGGTCTTCAGTACTGTACACAGTACTCAAGGTGTGGTCTAACCAGTCCATTGTACAGCGGCAGAATCACTTCCCTGCTCCTAGAGGAGATCTCCCTTAGGATGCATCCTGACATCCTGTTTGCCTTGCTAGCTGCTCTCCTTCCCTGCTCAGAGTTATTCATACATGCATTCACCATGACCCCTAGGTCTTTTTCACCTGTTGAAGCCTCCAGCACCTCCCCTCCCAGGGTGTACCTGTCTTTAGGGTTTCCCCACCCAAGATGTAACACCTTGCACTTGGTGATATTGAAATTTAATTTCCATGTGTGAGCCCAGCTTTCCAGGGTGTCCAGGTCCTCTTGCAGGGCCAACCTCCCCTCTTCCCCCTCAACTACTGCTCCCATCTTGGAGTCATCAGAAGAAAAAACTTTTTTCATTCAAAAAAAGATTGTAAAATTAACTTAAACTTCCTACACTAATTAACAAACTAAATCTAAAAAGGTTTAAACTGAAAGAAGCAAAATCAAGCAAGTTTTGCACTGCAATCCCCAACAACCCACGCACACAAAGTGCTCTAAACAGATCAGTGATTTGCCCAACTCTTTCTACAAGAGAAAGTAAATGTAAAACACTCACTTCCTGCCTATTTAAGTTTCTCCCTGAATCATGTGACCTGCAGACCAGCAGAGACAGTCAGGCATGTGACCAGTGTTCTGTTTATTACCAACTTCGCCATCTCCAACTACAACTTGAAGTGACCAACGTGAAGTACCTTAAGGTGAATTTCGACTTCTTTATGGAATTTCATGTAGTGATCTGTGGACTCAAAGTTGGCCACTTCACGTTCACTATGCCAGCAAATTTAAACTTCACTGCATCTCTAGTCACCACCTGTGCCTGTGCTGTGTAGTCCCCTGGGGCACAATATGCTACATGATTCTGTACAAATGTAGCCTGCAGCTACCACCATGCACAGCTAGACTGACCTACAGGTGGAGCTGTGGGCAGACCCAACCAGCCCCAGTATTTTCAGACTGACCTACAGGTGGAGCTGTGGGACCCTTTAATAGCGCTGGGCAAACTGCATGCAAATCAGGACATAAAGATGTGCTGATTTGGATGTTTTCCCACAGACTACCTAAATAGGCTTATTTGCATGTCACTTTTGAATATAGCAACATTTTGCCATGCGCAAAGGTGATAGCACCAGGCAAATAGCTTAGCTCCGTGCAAAACCTGTGCAAATCTGTTTATACCATGCAAACATTTCAGTAACATTGTACATTTCTGCACAATTTAATTTCACATGCTCTGGTGCTTGCAACTTTAATGAAGACACTCCTTTGCTAGCACACATAATGGCCACATAGTTCACCTGTACCTTCCTTTACGTGACTGTGAATTGGGATGCTGGTGTGGTTTGCACTTCCTGGTTGCTATATTCAGAGCTGTCTTATTTCCAGGGCTAATTTTGCACTGCACTCCCAACCCAGTTTGCCTGACTTCCTTAACATGCTATTTTTAGCAGGTTTAGCACTGGGGCTATCCCTTTTGAACATAGTGGATTATTGGTTCCGGGCTAATTTAGTACATCGGGCAGTGCTAATTTAACCTCGGGGCAAAGTTTTGAATATCTGGTCCTGATGTTCACAGAAATAAAACAGATGATCTTAGTAACTGGGATTAGATTCCTAGCTCAGTCTCTAAAACACTTAATGCTAAGAGAACTCAAGATGTGAGGAAACAACAGATGCAAGTGTCGGTGGTATTAAGTAAGCATTAATCACCGACAGAGGAGGGCTCTACCAGTGGATTAATGACCCCTGGGGGGCTTCGGTCTCAGGTTCCAACCACTCAGTGGGCATTAATCACCGGTAGAGCCCAACTCTGGAGGTGATTAATGCGCTTGTAACAGAGGCTCGTTGCAGGAGCGAGAAGCCTATGTTACCGATGTGTCACGGTGGCAGTTGGAGAGCCTATGGAAAAAACAACGCAGAGACGTTGGGTTGAGCGACAACGCTTTATTTACCAGGCAGTAAGTACAGTGGAAAAAAAACATGATCGGCGACAGTGCTAGCGTGATCAATGATGGCATTGCAGGTCACAGTCCCAGTTCAATCCCTGTGACTCAATCTGTGCCAGGTGGCAAGAGGCAGTGCAGTGCAATGATTCCTGGAGATTGCGGCAGTCGGGCTGCATAGTATGTAGATAGGGACTCGTGGGCGGGTCTCCAGCTTGGTCTGCGTGTGTGGTGCTCTGTGAACAAGGTTACGCGGAGGAGTTCCCTACTGTAGATGGCTGTCTTGAGGGAGGCATGAGAATGTCACTGGCCTGTTGACCGTGATGTTCTCAAAGTGGAACAATTGGGCTCCGGTCTTGTAGCGGGTGAGACAGGGTCCCTTGTCCTGCTGGTTCTCAGCGTTAGGTCCTTTGGCTGTGGGAGCTCACCGCTGTGCATCTTGTGGGTCTGTGCATGGGGGCACAGCATGCTCCACTGTGGCCGGGGTAGGTTGCTGCGGGGTGCTGGCCGGCTGGTTGTCAGAGGATTGGCATTGCATGTCGCAGCCCCTCTACCTCTCTCCAGTGCTGTGGCAGAGTGTGGCACTGCATATGGGGCCAGTGTCAGGTGTGGAGGGGTTGTTGCCCTGCAGGGGTCTGTGGCTAGGTGACAGCAGTGTCTGGGGGCTCGAGAGCACTGTCGACCACTTCCACCGGTCAGTAGCTGAGGGAGACCAGTAGCTTCTGAGGCTGGTCTCGCACCAAAGGCCAGTGACAGACATTATTTCCCCTGGTGGCGAGACCTGCCTGGGACAGCACGCTGACTGCAGAGCTCCAGATACTGTGGTTGGTGTATCAGACAGACAGGTGGGCATCGTCCGATATCTGGGGCATCAGACCTCCCAGGTAGTTTTTCCCCATCGGTTGTCTGCTATACCAGCAGTCCCGGTGCTTGGGTCCCGAGTGGTCCACTCTACGATGGTGCAGGTACAGGGTGGGGGCATTGCTTGGGCAGCGCTGTATATACTCTTTGTACATAGCGGCAACACAGTCCTTGCTGCCTGGGCTGCTGTACAGTACTCCTCTCTGAAACTGGCGGGTTGTGACCCCGAGCTGTGCGTGGTTCTTGGTCTTCTCACTGAAGGCGAGGGCCAGGTGCTCGTGACCCTTGTCATCCACCTGTACTGTGAACAAGTTTTGCCACAGCTCTCTCTGGCCCTCTCACCCTCTCCGAGCCAGCATGAACTGGATTTCAAGCCATAGCCTGTGCACAAGGCCATATGGTGTCTCTGGGCTCAATTTCTCACTGGTTCTGATCTTTAGTAGATTGCTGGGACTGATGCTCGGGTGGTGGGTAGCCATGTCTTGGGTAGCATGCCTGTAGTCCTTTAGGACTGCCACAAACACGTTGTTTGCAGAGACAAAGTTTCCATCTGTAATAATATTCAGCACTCTTTTCATGTGGGGACCAGTTAGATAGTGCTGCAGTCCGGCACAGAGTCCGACAAAGGAGTTAAGGCTGTACTGCTCCTTCTGCTCCATCCTGACTGAGGCATAGAACAGGTGAAGGACTGCTGCAAGCTCAGGTGGGCTTGCTGTCATGAGGTCTATGTCCTTTCCTGTGGCTCTGAGCCAGTCAGTGAAGACGTTCCAGGCCCACACGGTGCTTTTGTGGGTGTTGGCCTCCACCCTTCTGGTCTCCAGGCTGTCCAGATCATCCTCTGTGACCAGTGCATGGTGTGTCATCTGTGTGCTGCCCTCACCCACCCAGCTGCCCCTCGCTCTGCTCTGCTCAGTGCAGCTGCTGCTACCTGGACTGCTACCCTAACACTGTCTTTTCGTGGACATTGCGAGCTCTCTCTTGGTGTGTCCTCACAAACTGCTATGAACACTGAGGATGTCTTGTTCAGGTGAACCACCCTCTGCACCTGTGGCCATTTGATTCTGGACATGTCGGTCCCATGGCTTCATGGTCCACGCTGCCCGATGGTGTCGGTCTCACAGCTACTGCGCCATGCTGCCTGCTGTGGAGAGCCGAGTTCCCCCACTGCATAGACTGCTGTCTCCATGTACCACTGTGCTGTGGACTTGCTGCACAGTGGGTCAGGTGTGGGGCACACCTCCACTCTCCTACTCGGCTCCGTTATCTCTGGGTACCACGGTGGTGGCACACTTGCTGTGCAGCTCCTGCTGTTGTCAATCGCGCTGGGGCTATACTGATCATTGACCCATCTGGCTATGCCTTTGACGCCACAGAGACTGAAAGTGATGATGAAACAGTCCATTGCTTGCCCATGTGTCTCAAGTGTCTTAGTGCATGCGGTACCCTCGCCAGTTGCTCAGCCTGCCTACCCTCACTGTCTCTTGCCTCACTGGTGACCACCTCACTGTGTCTCACCAGCACTGTGTCTGGCGACATTAGGTGGTGACCTAGTGGGCTGCTATTTTCTGCTGCTGCAGTAGCCAGAGCTAGTACTAGCCAAGCGGGCATTACTGGTGGCTTAATCACCGCTCAGAGCGTGTCACCTGATGGCTTTCCACCAGTCGGTGAAGTGTATTTCGCTCCTGTGTCCAGAGCCATGTTACAGTTCTAGATAACCTCACAATAACTTCAACAGAATCTACACTGGCACCTATCCCAAAATTATTGTACCACCCATCCTATGCTGTGTTGAAAGCTCTGAGATAAGACAAACTGTACTGGATAAAATAAAGTAACAATCACCCACATTTACAGCAGTAATGAATAGGACAGGAACAGTGATAAACAACAAAACTGGGCTGTCACCCATGTACTATTTCTTCTGCAGGTGGAAAACATTCAGTCAACTAAAAATATTGCAGAAGTATCACAAAACTCTAATGTTGATAAGAACTCAAGCGTATCTGTTCTCAGCAATCACGTGGCTTGAGGGAATTTAATTATACTTGCCAGATTACCAATTATTTCTTGGAATGTTGGAGGACTGACATGAAAAATGACAGCCAGACTTCCTGCAGTTCATTACTGTTCATGATTGTATTGTGTTGCAAGAAACTTAGCTGGGTGAAGATATACAGACCTTACAGTTTATGGCTAAACTTGTTACTCGGTAACAGCCACCAAAATGACCAAGCATGGGAACTGGATGGCACTTTGGATTTAGTTGTTAAACTTGTAGTAATTTGCGTGGTTAAACTGGTAAAGGAATATTCTTCCTGGTGTTTGGGTACAACTATAAGCTTGCTGTACCTTCACCTACTGCATAGCATGTATTTTAAATTAGATTTTATATTTCTAATAATGTGTGTATGGGAATTTAATTCATGAACCGGCAATGCAAATTTGCAGAATAAAATGATGAAAGCTTTTTCTGAAGCATTTGGTATTCAGATAGGGACTCCTGTAGTATATTAAATATCTTTTCTACTCAAATATTTGTGATTGGGCAGCAACCTTTTAAGCCTTATTTGTCTGAATAGAAGATCACCTTGTGACAATCCTTGTTAATCTACTCATAACTCACAATCCAGCAGTAAAGGTTCTTTGATTGATCACACTTTTAGAGACCCAACATATTAGGCATTTTTCTTAGAATTTGAAGTATTAACCAGACAGAGAGCTTCCACTTTAATAGTCTCTCCTTTGTCTTCTTGCGTTACCAATCTCCAGTCCTATCTCCTCTTGGGTATCAGACCCAAGCTGAGAGATTCTGAATGGAAAGACAACTAAGTGGACTTTATTGCTGGTTGAAACATTGGTTCTTACTTTATTTTCTATTTTCAGTGTGCATTTAATATTACCATTTTGTTGTTGTTTTAGGACCATGTATTGATGCAGCACATTTTTTTGTACTACTGAATTATTCTGCAGAAAATTGTAGTCTATGATAATATGGTAAATGTTGATCATTAGACTATATTGAGAAACTCAGATCTAGAAACCTTCCAGTCTCAGTTAAAGGCATTTTGAAATTTATCTCCAATGCATTATTTACCACTCACAAAAAGGTAAACAGCAGTAAAATAACATTTGCAGGCACTGTTTGATGATGATTTCATCAGGAAAAGTAAACATTAAATAATCTTCTAAAGTCTAATAATGTATATGCAGGTTTCATAGTTTCATAGTTTAGTACTAGTTCAGTACGTATTTCTACCTTTTAAGAACACGCCACCTTTTTATGGGTGGAAGCTAAATTTTAGGTCACCTTTATAGTTATCTAAATTATTTTTAAATGATGTTATATTTTCACTATTAACCACATAGGATGGTAGGTTGTTCCAAATATTGACAATCCTTTGTGTGAACCAATTATTTCTTTTTACAGTATTATTGGAAGTACCTTTAAGTTTTAATGTATGAGATCTAGTAGTTTTATTATTTTTATTCCTTTCTAGGCCTATAGTTTCTAAAATTATGTCGTTCTGGAATGCTTTATAAGTTAGACATAAATCACCTTGGTGACACCTGTAGTCCATTAAATAAAGATTTGTTGCTTTTAATCTACTTTCATAATCTAAATTATACAATCCATTTATTTTCTTAGTTGTTTTTCTTTGAATGTTTTCTAAAAGTTTTTTGTTTTTGATTAAGAATGGTGCTACTACTGAGCTATAGTATTCAAGGTGGGGTCTAACTAGACTGGTATTTAAGGGCAATAAAACTTTAGCATCTCTGCTTTTAATATTTCTGAGTAGCTGGGTGGCTGCAGGTGGCTGCGGCTGCAGCGCAGAGCTCCATCGGCCGCCCGCCCTCCTCTCTATGGCCGATGAAAACTCCGGTGCAGAGGACTGGACTGAAGGGCAACACACCACTGCAGGTGGCTGTGGGGCAGAGCTCCATCTACCGCCCACCCTCCTCTCTACAGCGGATGAAAACTCTGGTGCACAGGACCAAACCCAAGGGCAACACACCGCTGCAGGCGACTCCAGCGCAGAGGTCCTTTGGCTGCCCGGCCTCCTGTCTATGGCCAATGAAAACTCCGGTGCACAGGACCGAACCCAAGGGCAACACACCACTGCAGACGGCTGCAGGTGGCTGTGGCACAGAGCTCCATCGGCTGCCCACCCTCCTCTCTACAGCCAATGAAAACTCTGGTGCACGGGATCGAACCCAAAGGCAACACACCGCTGCAGGCTGCGGTGGTAGCACGGAACTCCATCAGCCACCTGCCCTCCTCTCTATGGCCAACAAAAACTCTGGTGCACAGGACCAAACCCAAGGGGAATACACCGCTGCAGGGGGCTGCAGCACGGAGCTCCATCGGCCACCTGCCCTCCTCTCTATGGCTGACGAAAACTCCAGTGCACAGATACGGCTCACCAAGGTATGGAAATCTCTAACAGGATTGGTCCCTGCTACCATGCCTGCTCTGCCATTGGCTATGTAAGATTTGCTCCTGGCCCACAATTGGCTGTGGCACCTTGGACTGAGTGCGCCTATTTTAAAAGTACCTAGCTGCTGTCTGAGACACTACGTAGTAGGGAATTTCAATTATTTTGATGTGAAATCCTACATTTGTCACTAGAGCTGCTCTGCTGTACTTTTGGATATTATTCTAGCCACACTTTGATTGCTGTTTCAGTTTGCATGCTTGAAATTAATCTGTAGCCTGCATCTGCCATTATTCCTGTCAATCTACTTAGCTGCTGCCTAAACTGATATACTCTGTTGTCTAAGTATACCCTGATTTCTTTTAACTTATTTCAATTGCTCTGAATGTTTTTTCCCCCTCTATGCTACACTGCCGTATCTCACTGACCCGATTTTCTTCTGTTTTCTCTGGGTCACCCCACTGCCATTTCATCTCTGTCTGCCTCTCTCTCTCTCTCCCCCCCCCAGCTGCTCAAAACTGCACACCTCCCCCTCTCATTCTTCCTATGCTGGTTCAGCACTAGCTCCCCCACCGTCGCCACCTAAATCACCCTCCAGCTTCATAATTGCTGTCTGTTTCTCTCCTCTTTTGTCTTGTCCTGGGGGCCTCCCGTCTGCCCCTCCCACCGATTACTGATGGAGCCAGTCCTGTGGTTTCAGCCCCTTTATGTTACTAACATTATCCCTGTCTTCCTTCTTGTAGGACCGAACCCAAGGGCAACACACCGCTGCAGGTGGCTGTGGTGCAGAGCTCCATCAGCCACCTGCCCTCCTCTCTATGGCCAATGAAAACTCCGGTGCACAGGACCGAACCCAAGGGCAATGCACTGCTGCAGACGGCTGCAGAGCAGAGCTCCATTGCCACCCACCCTCCTCTCTATGGTGGACGAAAACTCCGGTGCACAGGTATGGCTCCCCGAGGTGTGGAAATCCCTAACAGGATTGGTCCTTGCTACCTTGCCTGCTCTGTCATTGGCTATGTAAGATTTGCTTCTGGCCCACGATTGACTGTGGCACCTTGGACTGAGCCCACCTATTTTAAAATTACCTAGCTGTTGTCTGAGACACTACGTAGTGGGAAATTTCATCCCACACCGCCCGCCCTGACCCTGGCCTCTATTAAATACACTCTTGCTCCTCCCACTTTTCTCCTCTGGATATGGTATTGGTTCCAACTCTTCCCCACAGTTTCTGACTGAAACAGGTTTTCTGACGAGCTACACCTCTCTCTCTCTCTCTCTCTCTTTTTCTCTCTCTCTCTCATTCTCTCTTCCCCCTCTGATTCTCTGAGACTCACTGCCCCCTGTCCTACTGTTAATGCTTTGCCATACCAAATTATTTCACTGCAATCTAAGTTTATTGGCACAAACTAAACAAAATTACCTACTCTGTCTCACCCAGTGCCCTTACTCCTTCCTGCTCTCCCCCTCCTTGTCCCTAGGATTTTTCTATAATCCCACTCTAAGCCTACACCCTCATCTTAAAGATGCTCTCCCATAGCCCAAGCTGTAATTTCTTTCACATACCTTGCCCTCTAGCCCAAGTTGCAAGTCAGCTTCTAAGCATCTACTATTTTTCTAGCCTGATCAGTTGATCTAACTCACTCAACCCCAACCTATTTTATGGTTGTAGAATCTACTAGGCAGTGATCTCAGGTAGTTGCCTTCCTGCCTATCCTAAACACAGATAACCATGGGGCACAGGTTTCCCATGTGACACAGTTAATACCGCCAAATCATGGGTCACCTAAAGTTCATAATCACCGCTCTATGGTTCTATCACTACTTTACTTAGCATCCTTGGTTGGTTACAATGCTAATAGTGCTCACTCAGCCATCATCCAATCTCTTGACGACTTCTATTTCTCTAACCTCCTTCTCCTTCATGACTCACCTTGGGATTCTACCCCACTCTTGGTAAATAGGGGAATAATCTACCAAACCATATGTAATCCGAAAAAATGCTTCCTCCAGCACCTAATCTGCTCCCCATGTACCAGCGGAAGATATGGTTCCTCCTGCTCCTGGCTATCCTGCTATCCGGTGATATAGAGATAAACCCTGGCCCTCCAGGCCAGCTCACCCACTCAGATGTGCTTCAAAGGACCTCTAAAAGTCTCCTTATAGCCCACTACAATATCTGAAGCATAAAGCATAATTTCTCTGAGCTTGAAGCCTGGATCTCCCTTTACAAGCCAGACATACTATGCCTATCTGAAACTTGGTTAAAATCCTCTATATTCCACTCTCGCACAGCGATACCATCCTATAACCTCTTGCAGAAGGACAGACCAGCCTCCAAAAGGGAAGGGGGCATCACCATCTATTTCAAAAAACAACTTCATCTCACTGCCCTCAATATGGATCCTCTGACTCACTGTGAGTTGCTACATGCTCTCCTTACTCTTGGGGATAAAAAATGTCATATCATATGTGCCTACAATCCCCTTAAAAGTGGCCTCTCTGGCCTGGAAGAGCTGTTAAACCAAACATCCCTACTCTGTTGCAAAACTGAAACAATCCTACTAGGTGACATCAACATAAACTGGCTAGGGAAATGCCAGACTACCTTGTTCACCAAAATTCAGAGCCATAACCTACATCAGCTTATCACAGAACTCACAAGGTGTGCCTCTTGCTTGAATACCTGCAGCATTATAGACTGGATTTTAGCAAACCACCCTGAGCACATACAGTCTGCCGGAACACGTGCAGATGCCATTTCTGACCACTCCCCTTTTTTCTGCATCTGGGGATCGACCCCCCACCTCCCTATAAAGGCACAACTCATCACCTTTCGAAACTATACCAACCTGAATCAGCAAAATTTTCTTCAAGATGTGGCAAGCATTGACTAGTCCAATCTCTACAGTACACAAGATGTATAGACTGCACTGGACATCTTTATCGCTAATTTCTTAGCACTACAAGAAAATCACACCCCTCTCATAACTCACCGTGTCAAGGGTAAACATACTAGGTGGCTCAAAAAAGATCTACTTGCCAAAATAAAAGAAAGAGACAGGAGTTGGAGCTGTTTCAAGTCCTCTGGACTTCCAGAGGACCACAATACCTATAAAATGTGAAGAAATACTTGCAAAAAGGCAATAAGGTCTGCAAAAAGCTCCTACTGCAAAAACCTACTAACTAGTTCCTGGAATGACCCTAAGAAGTTCTGGTCCCACATCAAAACTTTCCTGGGATCCATTCAGTCTTCTACTCCTAATGATATGGTCCTTTATAGAACTCACTGTGACAATCCTCTGACCATTACAAATTTCCTTTATAATCAGTTCTCAGACCTAACGAAATTCATATCCTCCTTCCCCACCCCAAATCAAACATCTACAGTCCATTCTAGCAGTGCACCAGTACCCCCACCATTTCACTTTAGAACTATTGCCCCGAATGAGGTTACCCAAATTCTTAGCTCGATCTCTGATAATACAACCATAGACTTAGACAGTATTGAGCCAAGGCTACTAAAAATAGCTGCACCTCTTATTGCAGTTCCTCTGGTCAAAATGTTTACCCTCTCATTGTGTCAAAGCAGAGTACCTGACATTTGGAAGATAGCTAAAGTCACCCCTGTCTTTAAAAAGGATGACCCCAGTGACCCCTCTAACTATAGGCCTATAACCAGCTTCTCGGTGCTAAGTAAAACCTTAGAAAAACTAGTCGCCACCCAAATCATAGAATTTCTCTCCAAGCATGGCCTACTAACAACCGCCCAGCATGGCTTTCACAAAGGTCACAGTACCTCTACTGCTCTACTAAAATTTGCTATGGACACTCTCACTGCTATGGAATCTAGTCTTCTAAGAGGGACTGTCTTCATTGATATGATGAAGGCTTTGGACCTGATGAACCACTCCCTTCTCCTTGTCACCCTACAATCCATGGGCTTTGCATCCAATGTAGTCAGCTGCTCTGGAGCTACCTATCAAGCCAAGTCCAAGTTGTTAAGTTCAACTCAACCTATTCTGATAAGGCTACAGTGAATATTGGAGTACCCCAAAGCTCTGTCCTGGGTCCACTTCTTTTCTCAATATTTGTTAATGACATCACTTCCAAACTCTCTGCCTCCTCCTCCATACTGTATGCAGATGACATTGTCCTTTGTACCAATGTGAAAAATGTAACTGGCATCAATCTATGGCTCTCTGCAGACTTCCAATGCCTACAGACCTGGCTCTCTGAAAATAAACTTGTTCTTAATGAGACCAAAACCCAATCCATGCTATTTGGGACCCCCTCTAAACTCAAGTCTTACCAAAATCTCTGGGTCTCCTGCTTAGATGGCTCATCCATTGGCATAGTCACCTCTTTTAAGTACCTTGGAATCACATTGGATAAATCCTTAAACTTTGATAATCATATAGCGAACATATGTAAGTCTGTAACCTCCAAGCTAGGTATAACTTACCGCACTAGCTATGTTCTAACCCTCTCTGCAAGACTAACCATTGCCCGAGGCATTCTCCTACCAAACCTAACCTATGGCATATCTTCATTTGCTGCCATACCTAAAACAAATCTATATAGATGCAACGTTGCCTATAGTAATATATGCTGGTATGCTGCTTCATCCTATAGGAGAAAACACCACTGCCTCCTCTACTCTGATCTTAACTGGCTATCCCCAAATGCCACCAGGCTCTATTCCTTTGGCTCCAATATAGAGAGTTTTATGAGGTCTCAAACTCCCAAATCACTGGCTGAACTGCTCACTCCACAGACCTCCAACTATGGACTATGCTCAGCAGATAGATCTTTCTTATATGTGCCAAAATACATAACCACCAAAGGTGCTAGTGCTTTTTCCCACCACGCTCCTCGGCTGTGAAACTTCTTCCCTCTTGAGATCTGCCTAGCACCCACTCATGACACCTTTAAAAAAAAGCACTCCATCACCACCTCATCTCCTCTGACCAATGCTCCTGTTTTAAACCTCCTTAGCTCCCTATCCTCCTCCCTGGCTGGAGTTCTTAACTTGTTGCTGCATTATATGACTATATGTCCCTCCCTTACGATCCCTACCAGGTTACCCCTTTTCGACAGGCCTGGATATCTCAAACCTCACCTATCATCAGCTCGACTATCCTCTGCATCAATCCCCCTTTGCACTCAATCCCTCTGTTCCCATTTCCACTGAATCAGTATAAATCTGCCTATATACCCTTGCGAGATATATCTCCTCTCGCTGGTCCCGATCGCCCATTACTTGCCTTGGCTGATAACTCCAAAGCTTACCCTACTCCAATCATATATAATCTCCTGTTGCCTATCTTCTACATCTACCCTAGCACTTAGCAGCCCTGTTTCCCTTATCTTACTTGTCCATTTGTCTACCTCCAGGGGCTTACCTGCTGCATGTCCATTCTTTTGTATTGTCTGCCCATTGTATTCTCTGTTCTTACTGTATTTCTCTAAATGCTGCAGAACCAACTGTGTAAAACTATTAGTTATACCTTGCTGTAACCACCTTGTTGTATATCTGTAATGTTTTACCCTGTAACCTCCCAGGTCGTACCTGAAAATAGTCATCTCTATTGCTAGCGCGCTTACCCGGTAAACAAAAACTAAATAAATAAAAATTATGGAGTCAATTCTCACAGGTAGCCCAAAACAGTGATTACAAAGCTTTTCAGTCATTGGTGGCTTGGCATACTAGCAACTTTAACAAATCTCCAAAAGCAAATATCACCCAAAATAACATAGTCTGATTATTTAAAAAAAGTATTCTTTAATCCTGTATTTGGGTCTATCCACAGTAATAGGGGACATATGTGGGACATGACTGTGGAAAAATAAATGTTGTCATTTCTTTCTTCTTTCTCCATCAATACTTTACCCTAAATGTCCTTTATTAAACGTGTAAACAGGAAGATAATATAACTTGTGGTTTTCTGAGTACAGTCCCTAATGTTTGGAAACAGTAACCAGGTAACGTATGTAACAGGGACAGAGAATATGTTAACTAGAAAAAAAGTTATGTACAAATATTTTTGAATCTCTACGTGAATTTTCAGTACTTTAACTCATTTGGTTAATTCACTAAGCAACTCCAAAATATTTGCATGCAAAAGAATGTGATAACCATTAATCTAACACATGGCAGAGAATTACGGGCCAAAGTAATTTCAACATTTTCCCTCACCGACATTTCTTGGGTAGTCACTGATTAAAATGCATTTGTACATAACTGGGGATAAGAGTAAATGATATTTAAAACTCTTTTGATCACTTTAAAAATTAAACTCCAAAAATCTGTGAAAAAGTGTTTCATTAACGTATGTAACAGGACAGAGAAACATTTAAAAACTTTAAGCAGTCCCAGAAAACATTGTGGAAAAAAGAAAATCAGGCAATTGGAGTCCTTTATTCTTTTCTACTTTATGTTTAATGTCTAAAGTTGTGACTCAATTTGCATAAAAGTTCTTCAATTGCATACCATCACCACAGAGGAAGTTCATAATACAGCAAATTCACTATACTAACTAGAAATACCAGACACACTAAGTAAAATTAACTAAAACCATAACCATAACACCACAATATACACACTATATACATTGCTTATTACAGACCTAATAACGCCAACAAATGTACATATGTACATCTGACAGATCCCATGTGACAGCCTAACTGAATCCACCAGACATGAGCAGGGACACCAGCCTACAGTGACTCACTCATGCCGGTGTGCACAATACACCACTTGCAAACACACCAGTGCCCCATGAGAGATTGACCAGGGACCTGGCACACTCCAGGTGAAAGTGTAACTGAATCCATCAGAGCAGAACATGGGTGCTGGCCTACAGTGACTCCATCTATCAGGTGCATGCAGTACACAGACTGTACACCCACCAGGGCCACATGAAGATTGATCAGGGACCTGGCAGACCTCAGGTAATGGCATAACTAAATGCACCAGGTGAAAACCCTGGCACTGGTCCATTGTGACTCAAGTCAGGCTGCTGCTGCTGCAGTATGCCACTTGCACACCCACCAGGGCCCCATGAAAGATTGACCAGGGACATGGCAGACCCCAGGTGATGACATGACTGAATCCACCAAATGAGAACAGGTGATAGTGTGGGCAACTCACTGGATTGGAAACAAAATGGAGGCAGGCACGGACACAGGCACTGGATTGCAAACAAAATGGAGGCATGCATGGACACCCATTGGCATGCAAACCTAATGGATGCACACATGACCACAGCAACTGGCTTGTAAACAAAATGGAGGTAAGCATGGACCCCACAGAATTGCAAACAAAAGGGAGGCATGCCCGGAAAGCCACAGGATTGCAAGAAAAATGGAGGCACTATTTCCATCCCCCTCCAGATCCATGTCAGCAGTCCCTGGGGCTTGGTAGACCAGTCTACAATTCTCCAGCCCTGTCAGTAGGCCCCTGGGACTCAAGATCAGTCACACCCCCTCCCCATCAGTCCCGTGGTATGTGAGGTCAGTCCCATTTCCCTCTCCAGTCCCTGGAGCCTTGTGGCACACTCCTAAAATGGTCCAGCCATGTAATCAGTCCCATGGGACCCAAGGTCAGTAACACTCCCTCCTGATCAGCCCTCTGGCATGTGAGGTCTGTCCCATCTATATTCCCTGTCCCTGGGGCCTGGTGGCAAATTCCTAAAATTCTCCAGCCCTGTTAACAGTCCTGTGGGATCCAAGGTCAGCCCCAAACTCTCCTCATCAACCCCCCGACACATGAGGTAAATCCCATCCACATCCCCAGTCCATGGGACTTGGTTTTACTCTCCAACAAATCTGAAGTCCCATGGAACCCAAGATCAGTCCCAGCTCCTCCCCATTAGCCCTCTGGCATGTAAGGTCAGTACTATCCCCCTCCCCACTCCCTGGAGTCTGGTGACACACTCCTAAATCTCTTCAGCCCTGTCAGCAGTGCCATGGCATCCAAGGTCAGTCCCACCACCTCCCCATCAGTTGCCCTGACACATGAGTTCAATTCAACTCCCCTTCGCAGTCCCTAGGGTCTGGTGGTGAAAATTTTCCAGTCTTGTAAGCAGTCCCATGTGACCCAAGGTCAGTCTCACCCCCATCCCCATTAGCCCCCTGGCACAGAGGTCAGTACCATCCTCTTCTCCAGTCCCTTGGGCCTGGTAGCACACTCCAGCAAATCCTCAGTTCCATTGGACAAAGGGCAGTCCCACATCCTTATCAGCCTCAGGCATGTGAGGTCTATCCCGTCCCCCTCCACAGTCCCAGGGACCAAATGGCACACTCTGACAAATCTACAGTCCCATGGAACCCAAGGTCAGTCCCATCCCCTCCCCATCTGCCCCCTTGCACATGAGGTCAGTCCCATCCCCCTCCCCACTCCCTGGGGCCTGGTGTCACACTTCAACAAATCCACTGTCCCATGGAGCCCAAGGTAAGTCCCACCCTCCTCCAAATCAGCTCCCTGGCATGTAAGGTCAGTCTCATCCCCTTCCCCATACCTGGGGCCTGGTGGTTCACTCCTAAAACTCTCCAGCCCTGTCAGCAGTCCCATGGTATCCAAGGTCAGTTCCACCCCTCACCATCAGCCCCATGGGATATGAGGTTAGTCCCATCCTCCTCCCCAGTCACTGGGGCCTGTTGGCATGCTTTATCAAATCTGCAATCCCATGGGATCCAAGGTCAATCCCACTGCCCTTCCTACTGGCCCCCTGGAATGTAAGGTTAATCCCATCTCTGTCAGCAGTCTCAAGGGTCCTAGTGGAACACTCCTAAAATTTTCTAGCCCTGTCAGCTGTACCATGGGACTTATGGTCAGTCTCCTCTCCATATCTTGTCAGCAGTCCCAAGGGTACTTGGTGGCAAATGTCTCCCTCTCCACTCCCCTATTGGCCATATCTTGGCCAGAACCATTTTGTAAATTTTATTGGTGCCATTGTGCTTCCAAGGAGCAAGATACTACTGCAATCTTTATTTTTATAACATACACGGGTCTTTAGTTGAAAAACTCCTTTGTTCTAAAATATTGCCATTGGCATTTGTCCACTTTAAATTTAGTAGGAAATTACTACAGCACCCAATATGTCTATTGTTTTTAATCTCAGACTTTGCAGCAAACATTCAATTTCTAATTTACTTTTGGATCAGCTGGCAGCCCACCCAAAGCATATGGGTGACTATTTTAAAACAAAAGTCCATTGTTGCATCCCCAAAACAAATGCGTACTCAAAACAAACAAGTCTTGTAGAATGTCTTAATAATCACAATTAAAAAATAAGGTATCACTAGAAGTCCCATCTATTTGTATCAAGGACCACTGGTATCCTGAGATCCATGTTACAAACATGACTGAACTTGGTTGCAGGCTGTTAGGACAACTTTTGAAAATGCAAAAAACAGGTTCCAGGCTTTTTTCACTTTAAATGCATCAGTAAATGACTACAGCACCCACTACTTTTATATTTTAATCTCAAACTTGGCAGCAAACATTCCATTTCTAATTTACTTTTGGATGAGCTGGCAGCACCCCCCCCCCAAAGCATGTTGAGTGGCCATTTTAAAATAAAATTTTTGTTACACCCCCCCAAACAAATGCTCACTCAAATCAAACCAAAAAGCATGTAACATATCTTAACAAGAACAATGAAAAATAAGGCACCACCAGAAGTCTCGTTTGTAACAGGAACCGCTGGTTTCCTGAGGTCCCTGTTTCACACATGATTGAACTTGATTGTGGGCTGTTAGGACAACTTTGAAACTACTGTTTTGGATTCCATGATTATTTCACTTAAAATGCATCAGTAAATGACTACAGCACCCAGTACTTTTATATTTTAATCCTAACCTTTGCAGCAAACATTCCAGAAATAATTTACTTTCAGATGAGTTGGCAGCCTCCTCATCCAAAGTATGTGAAAGGCAATTTTAAAACAAAAATCATTTGCTACACCCCCAAACAAATGCACACTAAAGGCAAATATAAATCTCATTAAATCTCTTAATAATCACAATTCCAATATAAGGTACACCAAAAGTCTTGTTTGTAACTGGGACAGAGACTTTTAAGAGGTCCCAGTTACAAACATTAGCATGCTACCTCTGTCCCTGTTACAATCAGGACAGTACCATAAGACCATTAAAAAAAGATATTTGGAAACCTGCAAAAGCCATATATCCACAATGAATTACATAGCCTTACATGCCTGTTTAGCACATTTCAAAATTATGAAATTCACAGCATGTCTGGCACACAGAAGGCAGTTATTAGAGCCACAAAATAGATAACCTTGAACAATATGTCAAATACTTGCCATTTTCAGACATACATGGATATACTTTAACAGCAGTCATGAACCCCAGTAAAATACATTATAAATTCAAACGTTATTTAACATAATTAACCATGTCCAGTAGCTAAATCCTGTTCTAACAGGGACAAATGTATTAACTCTGTCCCTTGTTACAAACGTGATTGACCTTTTCTCTGTACCCAGAGACCTTACTGAATGCCAGTCTGTGCACAGCATACTCCCATTTCAAATCCAGCAACAAAATGTAGTCAGATTTATAGCAGACAGTATAAAAAACATTATTTCACTGCTATGTAGCCCCATTCATGTCTGCTTACATTTCTGACAAGTTTCTATATTCCTGTTTGTAACATAATCACACATTTGTAACGGCAAGTTTAGAGGAGACAGAGAATGTTCTCATTTGGTGTTTGGGAAGAAAATTGACTGATCTGCAGGCAAAGGAAAGTTTAAAGGACTTAATCTGGTGTTATGATTGGCTAGAAATAAGCCAGTGACACTGCGAAGAAAGTCACACTCCTCAGGCATGAACGCATGATACACAGCTGTTACATATGTAGATAGGGATGGGACAGAGACAGATAGCCCGGTTCTACTTTTAAAGGCAGCCAGGGCATCTCTGCAGTTTTGAAATGTTTTTTTCAGCCAGAACAGCAAACTAACTGAGCCTCCTTCATTTCCTGGCATCCAGTGCTCTGATTATTGCACAGTTTTAAGTTTATATCAGTCAATCCTGTATGTAACCTAGGGGGACAGAGAAGGTTATATACAAGATTGTCACTTTTTAACTCATTCTGGAAAGAAATAAAAATATATAAAGGCACACACTCATGGTGATGTTACAGGGCTCTTTATGTAAAATGCATAGGGAGACTTATTTTTTCAGCTCAACATTTTGGTAGGTAGAAGGAGAGCATAAAACATGCGGTGTCTTGAAATGTCCCACCTAGTCAACGCAAAAACAAGGGGACAAATCCGTAAGTTTTTTAAAAAAACATTTTTTCGCAAGTATTAGGAGGCTGAAGTATGTTATCCCACTGTCTTCTGTAGTAGACAGCAGTGCAGTTTTGAAATATATTTAAACACTCTTTGCAAAATTACTGAGTGTTAAAGTGCATGTGAAGGAAATGTAGCCATTTAGTACGGATGGCCCATTCATGGATGAGGCAAACCCTCAACCTTTAATTGTATGTATGGATAAACTAATTGGACCTAAATCAATAGGGAAATTATTGTGGATCTATTAGCAAAGCAAATAGTAGGTACTGTCCCAAGGCAGGATGAATTCCCAATGGTGATTTTTAGTGGACTCTGATTATTTATTGATTTGTTGACCGGGTAGGTACACTGATACCAAGGACCATTTTCAGGCATGATCTGGGCCATAAAGATGTCACTTACAATAACAAAAAGGCCACATACGAGTAGAGAGAACAGACAGCGCACCATAGTGCTAACATGTAGAATACATTATAGAGGTCCTGAATAACAAGCAGTGCATGAGAGTGCTAACATGTGATACTATGCTAGAGTCTTGAGGAACATATCATGCATTAGAGGACTTGGCTACTTGGTTTAGTTAGACAAAGAAGGCCAAATGGCCCATTTAATTGTCTCCCACTCCTAGTAAGTGTATTATTTTGTTCTTAATGTTAGAATTAATTTGTCCAACCTTTTTAAAGCCACCAAACATGGGCTTGTTAATTATGTCAAGTGGAAGCTTTTTCCACAGGTGGGCTGATCTAACTGTAAAATAATTGACTCTCTTATTTGTACATGCCCTTCGAATCAGCAATTGTTTGTTATGTGATCTTAAGTTTACAAATCTATTATTACACTCCAGGTCACACTGGATAATCAGTTCAGGGTTTTTAAGAATTGTAAATAATAGTAGGAGACCCCCCTGGGTCCTTCTTTCCTGCAAACTAAATAGCACCAGTGAAGATAGTCTTTCCTCGTAACTCAAGGTTTACATTCTGCGAATCAGTTTGGTAATTCTCCTTTGAGTCCTTTTGACTAGTGCAATATCCTTGTTTAACACATAACTTTTTATACAAAGGATTTGGAGTACATAATTGGTACAGTCTAGTAATACATTGGAATATGATAACAGAATGTACAGCAACACAGAATAAAAGGAAGTAGGAGCAACATTAACAAGATTTGTACAGCAAATTACAGCTGTTGGAATGGCAGAGCAGTAGTTAACAAAACTAGGATCAATAATAGCTGATGAAGAAATGCATAATGATACATAGTGATAACTTGCTAGAAAATAGAATGGTTATAGATCCGCAGCTAGATAATCTGGACAGGCAAGAATCAAGGAGTAAGTGTACTAAGATTAGAAAGGGCACTTACAGGCTTATGCTAATACCAGAAAATGTGTCAGGTTAGACCTGAAGGCTGATGTGGTGCCATTATAGAGTAGTAGGGCAGAAAGGCTATTTCAGAGTTTTGACGCAGCAACAAAAAACGCTCTTTGTCCCATATCTGTGGAGGAATGGTGGTGGATAAGCATGCCTTGAGAGGATGACCTCAAATCCCTTGTTCCTATAAACAAGTTGTTTTCAATTTTGAAAATGTGTAAAATGCCCAATGGGTATAAGGGTAATTTTGTGATACTCATTAACAAAAAAGTGACAGAGATAAGCTCAATAATTACCACATGCTAATTCATCTACTGTATTAAGGCTGATCACTGAAAATAATAACTAAGGATAACTAAGGAAAGGTAGAGGAGTGAGAGAGCACGAATGCCCATGATTAGCTCCTATCTTTTATGGAAGGGCTATCCTGAGATTCAGTGTGGAGAAATACATTTGTCCTGTACACATCATGTAAACCAGCTGCTCCCAGGACCCCCTTCTCTAGTGTTTGGAAAAGTTATCTGCCTGGAGCTCCTATGTGTGTGTGTGCTGGCTTGGTTTTCTGCTCCATTCTGTTTTTCCTTTGCTTCTTCCCTGGTTATTTTTCCCTGCTTGTCTCCACCTTCTGGGTGCTCATGTGCTGGCTTCTACTTGGTTTCTGTTGGATTTCATGTTTGTGTTTTTCCAGCTTGGTTAGTAGTATTTGTCCTCCAGCCACTGTGTGCTTCCTCCAGTACCTGTTTTTCTGCTTTTCTCTGGTTCTCCCTCTGTTGCTGCCTGCCCCTTCTGTCTTTGGTTTTGTATTTTCTTTTGAGGGTTTCAGTGCCCTTGTGTATGGTGTGTTAATCCATGTCTGCTGTTGTTGCAATTCTAGCACTATCATGTTACTAACATATAAACACACAAAATTTGCCAGCAGATAAAGGCCTAGTGGTCTAGCAAGTCTGCGTGAATGTGCAGCTAGCACTCTTTACTCTGCAGCTGCCCTTCCCTCCCACCCTTCCCTATCTTGACCCTCCCCCTTGCCCTGTCCCAGCCCCTTTTGAAGCAGTCCACTGTTCTACTGGATACCACTTCTGCCGGTAACGCATTTCACTCAGCTATCACCCTCTTCATGAAAAAGTGTCTCCTCATCTCCCTCCCAAACTTTCCTCCCTCCAGTCTCATATCATGGCCCCAGGTGTCCCTCCCGTCATTTACTTTGAACAGCCCCTCTGCACCTGCCTTGTTTTTTCCTTTCATGTACTTGAAGGTTTCAGTCATATCCCTCCTTTCCCTCCTCTCCTCCAGACAGTACATATTCAACACTCTCAGCCTCCTCCCATATAGTAAGTCCCCCAGACCCTTGATCATCTTTGTCACCCTGCACTGCACCCCCTCCAGTAACTTAATGTCCCTCTTCAGATACAGGCACCAGTACTGCATGCAGTATTCCAGGTGCAGTCCAACTAATGATCTATACAGTGGCAGAATCATTTCTCCCCTCCTCAAGGATATACCCCTTGCAATGCAATCCAGCATTTTGTTGTCCTTTGTAGCTGCCTTTCTACATTGTGCCAAGTTGTTCATTGACCCCATAATGAGCACCCCCCAGATCCTTCTCTTCCTCTGTCTTGGCTAGATGAATCCTCCTTCCCCCCAGCAGGTAACTCCTCTTTGGGGTTTTTTCACCCCAAAATGCAGCACCTTGCACTTTTTGGCATTGAAACTTAGTTGCAGATGTCCAACCAGGTTTTCAGCTTTGACAGATCATCCTGCAACTCCTGCCATCCCCTAGGTCATCCACCACCTCTCCCATCTTGGTGTTGTCAGTAAACAGACTAGTCTTGCTCTTTATGCCCAGTGATATGTCTGTAATGAATATCCCAAACAACTCTGATCCCAACACCAAGCCCTGCTGAACACCCTCGTCACTACCCTTGGTGATGAGAGCATCCCACCAACCACCACCCTCTGTTGCCTTCCCTGAAGCCAGTTCCCTACCCATCTCACCAGCTTTGCACCCAACCTTGTGCCTTCTAACATACTTCCCAGCCTCCCATGTGGCACTGAGTCGAATGCCTTACTGAAGTCCAGGTACAGGACATCCACTGCATGGCACCCATCCAATTGCCTAGCTACCCAGTCATAGAACTCCAACATGTTGGTTTGGCAGGCTCTGCCACTTATAAAGCCATGCTGTCTGCCCACTGTCCTGTAGTCCTTTGGCCTCCAGGAGGGCCACCATCCTCTCCTTCAGGATACTCTCCATCAGCTTACCCATGATGAATGTGAAGCTTACCAGTCTATAGTTCCCAGGTTCATCCTTGGGGCCACTGTTGTGGAGGGGCATCACATGAGCCATCCTCCAATCTTAAGGTACACGCCCCGAGTGTAGTGAGGCATTAAATAGGTCTGCCAAAGGTTCCACCAGGACCTCTGCCAGCTCCTTCAATACCCTGGGGCAGATGTCATCTGGGCCTGGCACCTTGTCAACCCTCAGTGCCTTCAAACCCTCCAGAACCCTGCCTTCCATGATTTCTCTTTCCGTCACCCCCCCCCTCTGTTTCTGCCCTCCCTCCCCTTGGGTATCACCCCCTCTTCTCCTTAGTAAATACTGAGCAGAAATACTCATTTAGTGCTTCTTCCTTATCACTCCCTGCTTTCACCCAACCCTTTGCTTCCTAATCTCTACTATATAGCCCTTATGGTTCCTTTTCTACCTGATGTACCTGAAAAAGTCATTCTTCCCCTTCTTAATGCCTTGAGCCAGCCTAAGCTTCATAGACACCATGCCTGCCCTTACTGCCCTTGTCACCTCCTTCGATTCCTTCAGGTACTCCTCCCTGTCCTCCTCCTTTTTTTTTTTGTACCTCCAAAAGGCAGCCCTTTTCCTCCTTATCTTTTCTATGACCTCCTTGCTCACCCAGCTAGGTTTCTTTGCCCTAGCCTTCTTGCTCTGGGCCTTGCTGCAGGTTCTAGTTGCCTCCATTATCCCCAGCGTTATGAACTCCCACCTCTGGTTAGTGCCCATACTATGTTGAATTCTGGCCAGATACCCTCTTACCACTTCCCCCATCCTCCTGAAGTTGGCCCTCCTGATGTCCAGCACCTAACTGACTACACCTGGCTGAATCTCATCAAGCTTCTAAATCTGTGTTCAGATGTGGTGTTTCAGAGTCTTGCTTTGTGTCTCTCAGCTGCCTGCTTCCTGTATATCAATTCTCCAATGCTCCACTGCTGTTGCTCTTCCCTCATTTGCTTCAGCCGAGTCTACTAATTTGTTGCCTTCCTGGAACCAAACATGTTTGATTGTGTGCACGCCCTATTTTGACTCAGCAGGATTGCATTACTTGATGGTTTCTTTACTGCTTCCTTCACTCAGCCTTTCATTAATTACTATGAATTTCATTATGTAAGTCCTCAGTTTTCAGCTAGCCCTGTTGTGATTTAAATATTCACATATGTTTATTTGCACTCAGTGGGGATTACAGTATAGTCTGCTCCAATTCTATGTTACTTTCTTCATGGGATTACTCACTGCTTCACTGTAATTGTACCAAGCAATTATTACTGTAATTTTCGGTGCATTATTGCCTTTGCCTATAATCCCATACTTGTTCACATATTCAGCTTAGTTCCTGCTAGAAGCTACAACTAATTTCTGCTGAAAACTGTTAAACTGCTTTTGAAAAATGCTTCATTTTCCTCTGGAGGTCAGCTCAGCTACAGCTGTCACCGTACACTATTTTTTAATTTGCTTGTGGGTCACAGTGCTTTACAGTGACTCCTTGTTTTTCCGAAAGCGGATGACTCAGGGGTTATAGTGGAAAGTCATGGCACCATGTGGTTAATGTGCCTCACATTTGAATACTGCCTTCACTGTTAAATTCTGAGTATTTATGTCACCCTGCATTACCATGTCCTGACAAAGAGATCCAAGAAGAACACAATGGGGGAGAAATACTGTGGGTTAAGCTGGAAAGGAAAATGGGGCCAGCCATCTGCACAGGTGTGGTCTATAGACCACCAGCTCAGGAGGAAGAAACAGATAGGGAGCTGATGGTAGCCATCCAAAGGATGGCAGACAAGGGTGAGTTAGTGCTGGTTGGAGACCTAAATATTTCAGATGTGGACTGGAGCATCTCAGCAGCAGCGTCAATTAGGAGCAGATTTATCATGGACTCCCTTCAGGGTGCCTTCCTCAAGCAACTGGTCATGGAACCAACTCAGCAGAAGGCAATACTGGACCATGTGCTCACAAACAGGGACAGTGTGATGGGGGTAACAGTGGGGGAGCACCTGGGGAACAGTGACCACCAGTCATTGTGGTTTGAAATCACAGAAGGAGTAGAACCAAACCACACAAAAACACATAGCCTGGATTTTAGGGGGACAGACTTTGGTAAAATGGAGAGTTGCTTGAAAGAGGCATTAAGGGGAATTAGGCAGGAATCAGGGGTTGAGGAACAGTGGGCAGTATTTAAAATGGGGATTACAAGAACAACAGAATTATGCATTAAGCAGTTTAGCAAGGGGAAAAGGAAGAGGAGGCCATTATGCTTTTCCAAAGAGGTAGCGGAGAAAGTGAAAGCCAAAAAGATTCAATTCAGGCAATACAAAAAGACACATGCAGAAGGGGATAGGGAGAATTATGAGGAGAAGCTAAGGGAGGCAGGGAGGTCAGTAAGTGAAGCCAAAGCTCAGACAAAAGAGCACATTGCAAAATCGGTGGGTAGAGGGGACAAAAACTTTCACAGGTACATACCTGAAAAAAGAAAGGCAAAGGGAGGGATAGTGAGACTGAAGGGGGAGGATGGGGGCCATGTGGAGGATGACAACAGTAAAGCTGATATATTGAACAGGTATTTCTGCTCAGTCTTTACTGAGGAAGAGGAGGGTAATGGGTCTGAAGGGAGTACAAGGGGTGGGAATGGTGCAGAAATGGACACAAGTCCCTTTACATGAGAAAGGGTACTGAAGGAACTGGAAGTAATAAGAGTTGATAAAGCAATGGGGCCAGATGGGATACACCCCAGGGTCCTTAAAGAACCAAGAGAGGTGGTGGCTGAACCTCTGGCAATCCTGTTTAGCCAATCACTGGAAACAGGGGAGGTACCCAAAGACTGGAGGACAGCAGTTGTAATCCCCTTATACAAAAGTGGGAACAAAGAGGAAGCGGAGAACTACAGACCAGTCAGCCTCACCTCTGTAGTGGGGAAGATCATGGAAGCACCACTGAAGGAGAGATTGGTGGAACATCTGGTTGTCAATGGACTACAGGACCTAAGGCAGCATGGTTTCACCAGGTGGAGGTCATGTCAGACCAACCTCGTTGAATTTTTTGACTGGGTGACTAGGGAGGTGGATCAGGGGAGAGCAGTGGACATGGCCTATCTGGACTTCAGAAAGGCCTTTGACATTGTGCCACATAGAAGACTATTGCACAAACTGGGAAATATGGTTGTAGGCATGACAATAGTGCAATGGGTAGGTAACTGGCTTGGGCGGCAGGACACAGAGGGTGGTGGTAAATGGCTGTCACTCCACAGAGGGAAGAGTGACCAGTGGGGTACCACAGGGATCAGTGCAGGGACTGGACCTATTCAACATCTTCATCAGTGACACTGCACAGGACCTAGAAGGCAGAATTTCCCTGTTTGCTGATGACACAAAGCTCTGTAACAGAGTAGACACACCATAGAGTGTAGACAGAATAAGAAGGAACCGGCAGAAACTTGAAGAATGGTCAGGGGTTTGGCAATTGAAATCCAATGTGAGAAGTGCAAGATAATGCATATGGGGCACAAAAACCCTGGTACAATATATCAGTTGGGGGGTGAGGATATAGCATGCACCAAGCAGGAAAGGGATCTTGGGGTTATCATCTCTGATGACCTCAAGGTAGGGAAACAGTGTGACAAGGCAGCAGGTAAAGCAAATAGGATGCTGGGATGCATAGACAGGGTCCTCACCAGCAGGAAAAGGGAGGTCATAATTTCACTATACAAGATACTAGTGAGGCCCCACCTGGAGTACGGTGTACAGTTCTGGAGACCTTACTTACATAAGGACATAGACAGGGTAGAGAAGGTTCAGAGTAGGGCAACAAAGATGGTACATGGATTGCATCACGAGTCCTATGAGGACAGGTTGAAGGAATTGAATATGTACTCCCTGGAGGAGAGGAGGAAGAGAGGAGATATGATAGAGACATACAAGTATCTTACAGGGAGGAACAGGGTGCAGGAAGACACTATTTTTAAGCAAAAAAATGTTCCAGAGCTAGAGGGCATGGGATGAAGTTGCAGGGAAGGCAATTCAGAGGAAACGTGAGGAAGAATTTCTTCACAAAAACGGGTGATGGACAAGTGGAACACCCTGCCAAAGGAAGTGGTGGGTGCTGAAACAATCACTGGATTTAAGAATGCATGAGATAGACATAAGGGAATTCTGGAGGTCACGGTTAAGGGGCAACAGACTTCTAGGAAAACATAAAGTAAACTTACTAGCTCAAATGGACAGACTGGGTGGGCCGTAGGCCCTTATCTGCCAACACTGTCTATGTATCTATGTATCTATGCCGGCTCTATTTCTTCCAGCCCCCCTCAGTTTCCTCTCCCCTACCTCTTCTCCTGTCCTCTCTCCTGCCTTCTCTTTTCTCTTTCATCTCCTTGCTTTCAACAAGCACACTTAAGCAGTCTATGGGCCATATTTTTAACTCTGTCCTCCAGTTGCTGTGTCGAAGATCGGCAGTGGATTACATTGGATGGGAGTCTTTGCTGCTTCTGTGTTTATCTCATAACCTCGTGTTTATTTCATAACCTCTGCTTGGCTTTGCCTTGCATTTGATAAGGGATCATCTTGCCTGTCCTGCCTTGCTTCATTTATGTTTATCCCATCACCGCTACTTGGCAAGGCCTCACTTTGGATGAGGGATCATGGTGCCTGTTATGACTTGCTGCCTTTGTGTTTATCTCCTGACCTCTGCCTGACAGGGCCTCGCATTGAATAATTAAGCAATAAGGCATGATGGAGTCT
Organism: Neoceratodus forsteri; assembly: GCA_016271365.2. Classification (NCBI taxonomy): domain Eukaryota; kingdom Metazoa; phylum Chordata; order Ceratodontiformes; family Ceratodontidae; genus Neoceratodus; species Neoceratodus forsteri. Next base: position 509,207,143 of record CM028131.1, on the reverse strand, counting down.
GCGTGGAACACATTTTACCACATGGCCAGGGGCGAAATAAGGAACAAGGCCAAAGGTCGAGTGACTTTAGCCACTGGCCATGGGGTAAAATGTGTTCCACACACATCCTAGAGTGCCTTATTGCTCGCAAAAAATTGGATCTTTTTTTTTAAACTTTTTATAGTTGGGAAAAGCATCTTTATATGTAGAAACAATGTATTTACTTGTGTGCATTTGTGGTAAAATAGTCCTTCCACCGACTGCAAATGATGTCATTGATGATGTCATTGTATTATTGTCTACTTTCTTCTTCCTGATTTATTTCTCTGTTTTTCCCCACATTCAAGATATAGAATGTTTGTCATGGAATGTTTACGATGGAATACATTTTTTCAAAATTCTGCTCAGTTTCACCAGCAGAATGTTTCTCCCCTGACACACTGAACACATGGACAACAAAGGCCTTTGTTATAGCAAGATACTCAATTATCTCACTGTCAGGGCAAGAAGAAGATAATTCCCTGATGAGCAGGTAAAGATAGAAGGGGGATTTTTCACTGTCAGCAAAGAAATAGTTGTAGTGAAAACTATAAACAATGATTAATGTTTCTAATTTGTTTATGTATGTAAGGAGGCAAGGCAAGGCAAGGCAAATTTTATTTTTTCTGGCACCCAATCCCAGAGGCTCTTGCCACTGCACAATACACAGAAATTAATTTAAAAATACACCTATATAGATAACACACCATACAATAAATAATCACATATCAAAACCAATACCCTATATGTAAATTATCGCCCTCATTTACTTTAAAGGATAGTGTGATAATCAGGGGAAACAACATTTAATTAATCTTTTTTTTTTTTTTTTTATTTAAGGTAATTTTATTTTGAGGGTCCAGCTGAAGTTTTTTTTACAGTGTAAAGGTAGCAGCCATGTTTGTGGCGTAACATCAGTTTTGCCCGTAGGGAGCTAACTGAAATGTCTGTGTTCCAAATGCCCATAGATCTGGGTTCCAGACTCTTCACTGCTGAGCAGTCCTTTTTTAACCATGTGTAAACCATAGTTTACACATAAATACAAGCCCATCAGATTACATGATTTACCCTGCCATTGTATATGGGATCATTATGCCTATTGGCCTTGTGTTCTGTTTCATTTTGGTCCATCCATGTGCATCTCTACTGCTACTGCATATTGTCTGCATTACCCAGGTCTCCCCCTGCTGCTGCTTGTCTCTGCTGCTCCTGTATACTGTCTACATTAATCTGATCTTGCACTATTGCCACCTGCCCCTGCCACCTTTTGTATATCATCTGCATTGCCTGGGTCTCCCTCTGCTGCTGCCTCCTCCTACTGCTTCCCTGGATTGTCAGCATTTATCAGGTCTTCCCCTGCTGCAGGTGTGGAACATGGTACAGTGGTTGTCCAAAGCCTTCAAATGGCACTCATGTGTGTTTTCAGCATTTATTAGCTTCACTACTCCTATGGCTCATAATTTGGCACTCTGCCCCTGCACCTTGGCTATCCCAGCCTTCCTTAGTTAGCGTGTCCACAGAGACATTCTCCTAGCTTCTATGGTAGATTCAAAATTACATTGCATAATGTTTTTACAATTGGGGATCATGACCTTTTGATCCCCTATTTGTTGTTATGACATTTCTGATTGCTTTTCATGATCTTTCCAATTTATTCCTTCTATCATCACCACTGCTCCTTGAAGTCCATCCTATCCATGGTTTGAATATTTTATATAAATATGAGTTTTTGGACCAATGACTGAAGGCAATGGACTGACTGCAACTATTGGTGCTACTCACACTTGTTGTGTTGTCCTGAGGCTTCAACCTTCTTTTCGTACTGATGCTGCTCACCTCCTTTTGGGGTTTTCGCATGGATTTCTATGAGTCTAGTTGCCTTGTTAATAAGTTGGGACTGGGCTACTCTTTAGTGCTATGGATATAAAATTGTCTGTCTAACAGAACTCAGAAGGTAGCAATCAACGGTAATCTGTCTGCAGAGGGGAGGATCACAAGTAGAGTGCCATAAGGATCCATTTTGGGCACTGCACTAATTCACTTATTTATTGCAGATCTGGGCGGTAACATTAAGAGCAAACAAAAAACATGCAGTTGACACCAAATTGGGAGACTCAAGTGATACTATGGAGGACATCAAATCTTTGCAAAATGACTTGGATCGCATAACTGACTGGTCATTCAGATGGCGAATGACCGTTAACACTAACAAATGTTATGTACTGTAGTTAAGATGTAATAACAAATTATGCCAGTATATTTTAAGCAATTCAATTTGACAAACTGCTAGTACGAAAAGAGACATGGGTGTACCAATTGACAAATGTTGGACATTGGAGAGCCATGTACAAACGTTGTGTCCAGGGCTAACAGAGTAGCAGATGCTATAAAGGGGAACATAAAGTCTCATAAAAGTGAATACTATATTCAGAATCCTACTTCTAAAACTAGAGGTCATTCAATTCAATTGCAAGGGGGCATTTTAGGAGCAAAAAAAAGAAAGTATTTCTTTACCGAAAGAGTGGTGACTTTATGGAATGGCGACCAGAAAAGTATTGTTGTCAGTAAGAACAAGGAGACATTCAAGAAAGGTTCCTGCTGGAGGGAGAGAAATTACCATTCCGCAACAACCTGTAGTAGCTTCTCTTGGGCTATGCCTTTTGCTCCTCAAGCAATTGTGACAATAGTGACATTCCTTCTGAAGCATTCACTTGCCACAATTTGTAATCTGCATTTCAAGAACCAGACATTGTTAAGTGGCTAATTCAAAAGGAGCTCCCAAGAACCTCATCAGTGGTCCATTCCTTCGGCCCGTTCCTACCTTTCGCAATGAATGCAGCGAAATCAGATTTGCTATGTGGTCTTTATGGCTCACTGGAATGCATGTTCTATGTTCTATAAAGCCCGCTCACCAGACTTCTATGCTAGGATTCAAACAATGCCTAACCAACATATGGATGGCACACAAGAAGGAGTTTTCATACCCATATTTCCATCTAAGGACAAATGGTGCCCAGTCACTCTGTTGGACAAACTTTGCATTTTTATTTTGGTTCCAACCATTCCCATCTTTTGTTATCCCCAATTCATAGCTCTCCAGTCACTACAAAATGGTTCATAGATCATATCAGAATATTACTTCATCAGCTGAGACTCAATCCATAGTCTTATTTTGGGTACTCTTTCAGAATTGGAGCAACATCATCAACTTCAAGGCATACTATCCCCAGCAATATTATAAAGAAACTAAGAAGATGGAAGTCATCAGCTTTTAAAACCTACATTCAAAATCCAAATTCAGAAATCAGGGATCTTTTGCTGGGATTTTTTGGATGGTGAAGTCCAGGTTTATTGTCCAAGGTACCTAGCTTCACCTGAGCTATTTTCTTCTATGTTGCTTGAAAGGACAGAGCAAATAACCTTATCAGAGTAAGGACAAGGATTAAGGTTTCTTTTGGCTAGGCAGATTTACTGTGAGTTGTTATTTTTATTTTGTACTCACAAGGATTGTTACTGTTTGTTGCTAACATTTTTATTGCTTTATTTTTCTCTGATTCAAATTGTTGCTGGGTATACCTTCTGTTGCATTATTACAGGGTGTTCCTATAGGTGTGTGCTTACAGATTACTGCTGTAATCTTCTAATTCATATTGTCTTTTGCAAGGTATATCTTCTGTTACTGCTTTACTTTTCTCAGTAGCAAAGTGTTTCTTAAAGGATATATCTTCTGTGAAATTATTACAGATGGTGCTTTGCAGGTTTTACAGTTTTATCTATCATTAGGATAAGCTTTCAGGGCTACTGCATTTGTTGCTGTCTGATTGTTTCTGCTCTTACTTCATTGTTTCGTTCATCCATGGTTCTTTTTCAGCAGAGGAAGGTCCCAGCCACCCACCCCTATCCCCAACTACCCCACACTACACTCCTTTTATAGGGTAGCACAGTCGTGACATTTCCTGTAGCAAAGCAGGAAGGGGCAGATCAGAGTGGTATGCACACAGTTACCTCATTTAGGGGGCACTAATAATTTAACTTGTTATAACAAGTTATAAAAAAACAAACAAACAAAACACAAAATCAAACTTTTGATTTATTTTTCTTCATTCTAATTACTCTGACCAGGTTATAAACCAAGCAACTTATCTGGACTGGATATCATTAATTGCAGGTACTGCAGAACACTTTTCAGAAGGACAATTTTACAGGATTTGGGACACTGTTCTACATGCTGGGCAATTGGAGATCCAAGGGCTCAGCTCCAGGCAGCATGGGCAGAGATTGTGTACCTCAAATTGCATATTCAAGAGGAAATATATTATAAGAGCCGCCTGCAATTTCCCCAACATCCAACAGAAGCACCTCGACCGCAGAGGGTAGTTGGTCCAGGAGGTTGGCAGGTGGTTAGGATGGGCAAATTGGGTGCCCATCACTCGGTGCTCTCCAACATATCACCTCTACAAACCATATAAAAACTACAAACAGGTATCTGCCTCTATCTCTGAAAACAAACAAAGGGGCAGAGGGCACTGCAGATCAGGACATTGCAGCACAGGAGCTAGCACAACAAAACTAACCCAAAACAGGAACCAAAACAAAAAAAGCAAAAAGGAAATCCAAAAAGCTTCTGATCACAGAAGACTTCATGATTCAGGGAGTTGATATGTGTCTCCAGCCAGGGGTAATGGTCAGATGTCTCCCAAGTACATCAGCATGGAGAGACACTGACCACATTGCTAAAATTGTTCAGGAAGCAGGAGAAAACTTTAATGTCCTGGTACACATAGAGGCTAACGATCTCGCCAGCTGGTCAGTTGTGGAGACCAAGGAACACCTAACCAGGCTGGGTGACAAACTATCATACATTTCATCCGGCATCTCCTTCTCTGAGATCCTGCCAGTCTGGGAGAGGGGGGCAGATGGGTGGAAGGTCAGAGAAGGGGAGTTAAGGGAGCTAAACATGTGGCTCAAGGGCTGGTGCCAGGGAAAAGGACACAAATTTGTTTGGAACTGGCAACAGTTTTGGGAGTGAAAGTTCTTTACAATTGATGGACTGCATCTGACTAAGGAGGGAGTCAGTGCATTGGGGCAGAAGTTTGATGTCTTTGCAGAATATTTAAACTAGCAAATGGTGAGAGGGGTGCAGCACCCCATATGTCAAATGGGAAGATCACCCTTCCCCCCTCAACTAGTGGTCAAACAGGAGTTCAGCATGTTTGCACTTCATTTGCATCACCAGGTAAGAAAAAAGGTCCGACTCCCCATATGATGCACAGGGGAAACACCAGACATCACCCAACAACTAATACACCAAAATCTGGCCAATGGAAACTCATGTACACAAATGCTCGCAGTCTGGGAAACAAGATCCCGGACCTGCAGGCATTAATGGCAGAGGCTAATCTAGACATAGTAGCCATTAGCAAGACATGGTTTACCAGTAACCACACTTGGGAGACTTCAGTACCAGGCTATGTACTGTTCAGAAGAGACCGAGGTGCAAAAAGGGGGAGGGTGGAGTGACCCTTTTTGTCAATGGAAATATCAAAGCTACAGAAATTCAGAATACGCATAAGGAGCCAGAAGAACTGTGGGTCACCCTGGAAACAGGAAATGAGACAGCAATACGAACTGGGGTTGTGTACAGGCCTCCAGACCAGGGGGAGGACATAGACACATTACTGTTAGAAGATATACAAAACATGACAGCTAAAGGGGAGGTTCTGATAATGGGAGACTTCAACATGCCAGATACAGATTGTTCAATACCAGCAGGAACATCTGCCAGAACTTGACACATGGTGCATTCCCCGCAGGAGGAGGGGCTCAAACAACTGGCACAATGACCCACAAGAGACAGGGCTATCCTAGATCTAGTACTGAATAACAGGGAAAGGATCACAAAACTCAAGGTAGAAGGTCACCTGGGGGCCAGTGACCATCACATAGTATGGTTCAGTTTGGTCACTAGAACTAAATCATCCCATTCCAATGCAAAAATATGGGACTTCAGAGGAGCTGACTTTGATAAGATGGCCAACAGAGTTAAGCTATCCCTGGCAAAAAGAAATACAGGTGAGGGGCTACGGGCAAAGTGGGCAAGCTGTAAAAATGCAATACTTGAAGCAGCAACCCATTGTGTTAGAGAGAAAAGGAAGTGCAAAAAAAGAAGGAAACCACTTTGGTTCCCAAAAACAGTAGCAGAAAAGGTCAGTGCCAAAAGGCTGGCCTTCAGAAAATGTAAGGGAATGCAGCAGGATGAAGATAGGGAAGCATTCCAAACTTCCCTAAGGGAAGTAGGGAAAGCAGTAAGGCAGGCAAAGGCCCAAACCGAGGAAACACTAGCACAAACCATAAAAGAAGGTGACAAGACTTTCTACAGATACATTAGTGAAAGGAGACAGTCCAGAGGGAGTATTGCTAAGGTCAAAGGGGATAAGGGGGCATGTGAGGAGGAGGAGGACCATGTAAAAGCATCTATCCTAAATTGATACTTCTGCTCAGTATTTACTGAAGAGAAGGTAGGTCAGTGCCCACAGCTCAGCACCATGGACACAGGGGAGAGGGAGGTGTGCACTAGACCCTTCACAAAAGAAAGGGTCCTACAAGAGCTCAATAAGCTCAGGGTGGACAAGGCAATGGGACCTGATGGCATACATCCCAGGGTACTAAAAGAGCTAAGGGTGGAACTAGCAGAGCAAATATCAAAACTGTTTAGTGGGTCTCTGAGCACAGCAGAGGTCCCAGAAGACTGGAGAAGAGCTCATGCGATTCCACTGCAGAAGAGTGGTAGCAAGGAGGAGGAGGCAGGGAACTACAGACCAGTCAGTCTTACCTCAGTAGTGGGCAAGATTATGGAGGCACTCCTTAAGTAAAGGACAGTGCAACACCTGGAATCCATAGGAGCACAGGATCCAAGACAGCATGGGTTTACAAAAGCAAGGCCCTGTTAAACTAATCTCATAGATTTCTTTGACTGGGTAACCAGAGTGGTGGACCAAGGGGAAGCAGTTGATGTTGCCTACCTTGCCTTCAGCAAAGCTTTCGATACTGTTCCATATAGAAGATTGATTAATAAGCTGGGTAGGCTAGGGGTGGGTCAGAAGCTGGTCAACTGGGTAGCAAACTAGTTGACGGGCAGAAAACAGAGAGTGGTGGTAAATGGTATACAGTCAGAAGAGATGCAAGTCACAAATGGGGTACCTCAGAGATCAGTCCTGGGGCCAATCTTCTTCAATATATTCATCCATGACATTGCAGATGGACTGGAGGGTAAGATTTGTCTGTTTGCAGATGACACCAAGATCTGCAACAGAGTAGATGATCCAGATTGGTTGGGCAGAATGAGAAGAAATCTGGATAAACTAGAAAAATGGTTGGAAGAGTGGCAACTGGAGTTTAACACAAAGAAGTGCAAGATCATGCTCATAGGGAAGAGAAACTCAGAAGTCACCTGTAGGCTGGGAGGGAGAGTTGCTGGCAGTCACAAAGAAAGAAAGAGACTTGGGCATCATCATCACTGATGACCTGAAATCATCCAAGCAGATCACTAAAGCAGTAGATAAGGCTAGAGGAATGTTGGGGTGTATTAGTTGGGGTATTACAAATCGGGAGATGGAGGTAATAATCCCTCTTTACAAGACACTGGTTAGGCCCCATCTGGAGTACTGAGTGCAGTACTGGAGGCCACACCTTCACAAGGACATTAGCCAAATTGAGGAAGTCCAGAGAAAGGCAACCAAAATGGTGCAGGGACTGCATCAGAAAACATAAGAGGACAGATTAACGGAGCTCAATATGTATACTCTAGAGCAAAAAAAGGAGAGAGATGATATGATCAAAACTTTCAACCACCTTAAGGGCATTAACAAGGTGAAAGAGTCTAACATGTTTCAATATAAGAAAAATAGCAGGACAAGAGGACACAGCATGAGATTAGAGGGAGGCCGATTAAGGGGTAATGTGAGGAAGTTCTTTTTCACAGAAAGGGTGGTGGATGCATGGAATGGCCTACCTTAGGAAGTGGTGGATATGAATACAGTGCAGGGCTTCAAACAGGCATGGGATATGCATAAGGGAGCAATACAAATGAGTATGAATAGATAGGCCATTGACAGAGAAAAGGCCAATGTCACATTCATAAGGCAGGAAGAGAAATGGGCAGACTGGATGGTCCTTGTGGTCCTTATCTGGCATCAGCTTCTATGTTTCTATGTAGGGTAGCATTTTCAATCATCTCCTAGTATGCCCAGAGAATGGGCTGATCAGTAACCATGGGTCCTCCGAGGTTTCCCCCCAAGGGTTTTTTTCCTCTCCTGCGCATTACTGGTCATACTCTCCATGAGTTTGAGGAGATTATCAACAGCATTTTGGGACTCTCTATTCCTACCAGCTATCAAGTCTAAAGTTCCTACAAAACAGGAATACAGTACAGCCACAACAGAGTATGCACAAGCATAAACACGCTTTTTTCCACAAACATTGAATGGGAGGGCTAGCCCAAGGTTAGATGTGGGGAAATAAACTCCTCCCACATGTCATGTAAACCAGCTGCTCCCAGGACCACCCACTCTAATGTTTGGAAAATAATCTCTTGCCTGAGCTCCTACGTGGTGTGTGTGCTGGTTTACTTACTCCTTCATTTGTGTCTCCTTTGCTTCTCTTTGTCTCTTTTGTGCCCTGTGCCTGTCTCCTCACCTGTGGACCCTGTCCAACTGGTGAGTGTTTCATCCTCTCTTTCTGCTACCTGGCTGGATTTGTTTCTCCTTGTTGTCCTGTCCTGCAGTCCCACGTCCCCCCTTTCCCCACTCCTACCTCTTGGCTGCTAGTTCTGTCCCTTCCTCTGTGCTGCTCTCTTGTTTTTTTTTTTCTTAGTTGCAGCCCCTGAATTTGTACCCCCGTTTCTTGAACTGGTCTTCTCCCTGTTTTCTATCCACTGGCTACTGTTTTCCCCTTGCTCCTAGTGAGCTGGCCATTACCCCAGTTTTCCCTGTTCTGGCCGCTGTGTGCTGTGCCGAGATTCAACAAGTCAGCTCCTTTTCTCCCCATGTCCTGCCATGTTTCGGCCATCGGTCCTCCGCTGTTGCTGCTGTAGTGATCCCACTCTGTACTGCTGCCCACCTGCATTTCCCTTGTTTAGTTTACCTGCTACAACTCTCTCTTGGTCAAATTTCCAGGTCCCAGTTCTGAACAGCTTGCTTTACTTCCATTTGGACCTTTATGGAACTGCATGTTTTTTCACTCTGGGACCGTCTCATCCCGATGGCATGTTGCATTGATTACCTTAGTGTTTCCCTGCTTTGTACTAAGGCTTCCTGGTATCCGAGTTGGTGGGGCAGGTCAGCAGTTCTGCCCACCCATTTGTGAGGAGGCATTACCCTTTCCTGGACACTTGCTCCCCTTTTTGCCATGCTGACATTCTGCTTGTGCCCCAGTACTTGCCTGTCCTGTGTCCTGGTTTATTGGTTTTTTTTTTCAGTCCTCCTTAGTTGGAGTGAGTCTTTTTTTCGTTGTTCCATTAGTTCATCACCTGGCCTTCCCACTCCCGTCTGATTTTCTGGCTGGCATCTGACTGGGTTATTATTCATGTGCTTGATTTAATCTGATGGAACACATTAATCCAAACAACTACACATTAAAGAAATTAGGCTAAATATTTGCTGTTTGGTCACCTAGTGCTCGGCATTCCTTCAGCCCTTCTGGTGATTTTCCTCTGCTACCCCATGTTCCTTTTGCACTCAGTGGGATTCAAACAGAACTCTCTGGCAATTTTTACTCATTTCTCCATGGCTTTCCACTTGCTTCCATGCATTTGTACCACTTACTGTTGTTTATCAGTGCTTTATCACCTCTGCCTGCATTTCTACTGCTTTTTTTTTTTTTTATCATTTAACATTTTACTTCTCCTTCGTTGTGGAGTGGGCCCCAGTGACCGCCGGCTGCTGGCACCCGAGCCCCCAGAGCAGGTTTGGCGTATGCTGCAGGCACCTGACTCACACAGGCCCTGATGAAATTAATGGGACACCCCTCCTAGGGGCCCATGACCGGGAACCAGGTGGCCATGCCTCTCATGTCCGGGGGCTCAGGGCTTGGCCCTTAGCCTCTGTGGTCGCCCCACAATTTTCTACCATTACTTGCCCTAGGGAGCCGGGCATGCAATGATGTCTGCTGCACCTATGTGCAGACCTCTACCACGCTCCCTCCTCTCTTAATGCATGCTGCTGACAGTGCGTCTAGCCTCTGCTAGGTGCCATTGCAGCACGCTACATACCCCTTACCCACCCCAGAGGAAGGAGAGTGGTCATGGGATGCTCAATCCTTTCTCTCCCCTGCCGGCCCCCAGCACCCTGAGTCCATTCCTGAAACTTAGTCACCAGCGTGGCGCGAGGTGTGGCATCCAGCGCCTCAGCCCTCAGTGTCACCGTGCCGGCCACTGCTTGTTTCATTGTTGAGCTTGGCTACTGCTGGCAGCTTGCCTCATCACTGTTAGATGCTGTGGACCTACTTTTGTACGCCTGATTCCTTTTACTCTGAAGTTTAGCTCAGCTATTGCTGTCACTGTAAGCTAGTTTTCCTCCACTTGTGGGTCACTGCGCATTACCATGGTTTCTTGTTTTTCCTATGGCAGAGGACATGGAGGTCATAGTGTTGAGTAGTGTTCCCTCATGGCTGTACACCTCATGTTCACATTGCTGCCTTCGCCGCTACAGTTCCCACCCTCATGTTCCTTGATTGGCCCCTGTTGCTTCCCCATGTCGTTGTGTATTTCTCCTCCTCCTCCTCCTGGTGCCCCCCCTTGCTCCCTTGCTGTCCTTGTGCTCAGCTGTCCCCTCCTGCTCCCCCCTGCTCTCATGAGTTCTCTTCTGTTTCAGTTCCTGGTTTTCACCCAACACACTCCACCAGTCTACAGGCCCTGTTCCTATCTCTGTCTTTGGGGTATTGAGTAAAGGTAAGCTTGTGTCTGGAATGGGTGTTTCCTGTTGTTGCATTGCTATTGTTTAAGTCTCCATCCTCCAGCTGCTGTATCATGTTTGCCAGTGGATTGCCTTGAATGGGAGTCTTGCTGCTTTTGTATTTCTTTTACTGCCTCTGCCTAGCTCAGCCTTTTATTGGATGTTAGATCTTCATTCTTGTGTGCCTAGTTTGTGTCTAGGTTGGACTCCATCCCAGCGCATTCTGAGTGCTTGTGCCTTTGCCTCTGGTACCAAGTGGATGGGAGTGCCCTCCTTGTCTTGCTGCTTGTTCTGCCTATGTTGCTGCTTTCCTGCTCCAGCCTGTGTTTCCCAGATTATTTACCTCCACTTACCTTGGTTGCTCTTCATTCCTAGAACCTGTTTTCTTATTCCTTCTTGGTTGCTCCTGTGCTGGATCCTGATGTTGCTTCTCATGTGACTACAGCCGCTCCTCCACCTGGCAGGAACTACACAGCTAAAACCCATCTCTCAATTTCTGGTGGATTGTGCCTCATCTAACTGTGGAGCTTCAACACCGTGGCATTTCTTACTCCATTTCTGCTCAAAAGCAGGTACTTTATCACTGTATTTATCCAGATTGCAGCCTGTGCCAGCTCCAGTGCCTGCCCTGTGGCTATTTAGCCTTCCTCTCCATGCCTGAGATGCGTGTCTTCATGGTTCGAATGACTTCCTCCAAGTCTGCTCTAAAGTCTCACATGTCCACTCTAGAGGCCTATCTGTTGACCCGGCCACCACTGGCTTTGCCTGCTCCTCGGCCTGATGACCTTCCTTCTCAAAGCAACATTCCACCACCTCCAGCTTCTCTGGTTGTGCCTAGTCATGCTCCTGTTCCTTTTACTATGCAATGTATGTTGCCCTCTCCTTCTGATCCGATCATTTCTCCAGTCCCTCTCATTTTGGATCACCCCCACAAGGATATCATTGATAGCAAGGATGTTAATTTGGTTTCACTCCTGCTTTCCCCTTAAGACTTTGAGGAAAGTCGCATTGTTTCCTGCAGCAACATATCAGGTGTCCTCAAATGTAATGATCCCAGACTCCTCCACAAGCTGATGATTTCTGAGTTTGTACTGGACTTTAACCTTTTTCGGGACATCATTTGCTCAACTTTTCCTGACCACCACACTGAGCTGGACTCCTACTTGAACCTCATGGTGGATCTTAGGTCCTGTTATGGCAGTATACTGTTTTATGATTATCACAAATCTTTTTCTGCTAAGGCGGCTGCTGCATTGCATCACTATAATACCAGGCTGAACAGGGTGGTCCTTGACAATGAACTGCTTTGTCAACATTTTGTCAAGCCAGAGGGCTCTCACCTGCTCTCTTTGTGGTTCTTTTAACCACTTTGCTCCACAGTGCTCATTGGTTGTGTTGTCTTCCACGGCTTCATCCTCAGACTACAAGTCTTCTCCTTTGCCATCTGCCACTTGTTCAGGACTCACTCATACCTTTGTGAACACTTGAGTTTGTCCTGCTTCCTTTGACCGTCCTGTCCAGATATTGGGCAATTATCAAGTCTGCTAAAATTTCAGTGCCTGAGGATGTTTCCATTTGAACTGCAGCTTTCTGCATGCCTGCAGTTATTGTGGTGATGCTCACACTTGCAGTGTTTGTACTAAGGCTCTCCAGTCTACAACATGACAGTGTTCCCATCAGACATCTCTTAAAATCTCCAAGTTGGTGGATGCTCTGGCCTCTCATCCTTCCCATGCTGCCATTGCTCACCTCCTTTTGAGGTTTCAGCATGGTTTTCAGACCAGCATAGCTGTCACTCCTTCTGAATCTTACATTTGTCACAATCTGAAATCTGCATTACATGAACCAGACATTGTTCAGGAACTACAGTAGAATCACCGAGTTATGAAAAGCATGGGAAATTAGCTGTTCATAACTTTGAAAAATTTGTATCTGTGAAATATTGTATTTAGCTATAATAAGTGACATAAAAGGGGATCTGGTAGTTGTGATTATTGGGAAACAGCAGAGTTTGTACACAGTCCCTAGTTGCAGACCCAGAAGTCTGAGTTGTACCCACATAAATCAAGTTTTAATTTATTTGTTTTTCTAGTAAATCTTGAACCATAGAATCTATTTCACAACAACCACAACTACCAGATCCCCTTTTATGGCACTAATTAGCTTATCTTTAGCTTTTGGTCAAATTGGGAAAACCATGTAGTCAAGTCATGAACGGCCAAGAATCTGAAGTTATGGGTGAGACATGGGAATGGAATACTTGTGGCATTTTTGGGTAAGTAGCATCCTTCAATTGTGAAGTGACCAATAAATCTGTGACATCAGATGAGGGAACGAAATTAGTGAGATGGCCATTAACTCGAGAGAGAGTTCCTGTTCAGAACTTTTAGAGACATTCAAAGCTTGGAAGATGAGCCTAGCACTATTGCATTGGTCTGATTATTTGTTGATGACAGTTTTCACTACATTAGGTAGGGGCACTAACTAAGAATGTCCTGTTTCAATATTATCTGGGACCATCTCAGCTCCAGCTGAAATAACAAGCTGTGAAGCAGTCACAAGTTTAGGTAGAGCTGGTCTGGGCGGGGAGTTCAGTTGACTGGTCAGTCTGGATCTGTGGGGTTTGTAACTCTGGGGTTCCACTGTACTTCAGAAGGAGCTCCAAAAGAACTTCATCATTTGTCCATTCCTTTGGTCTTTGTTTCCTATTTTTCATATTAATCCTATTGGTATTGCAGCATGGAAGTTTTCAGTCAATAAGCATCTCATCATGGGTCTCTCTCTGCTCCTCATGCTTCTTTCACACCCAATAGCAATTCATTAATTCTAGTTGATGAGTATTTCATATTCCGCACCCATATAGATGATGCCACCACTCTAATCAAGCATCTTGGCTCAGGGGCGTGGCTTTCCAAGGCTGATATCTCAGACACTTTCAAATAGAGATGTACAAAATTGGAAAATTTTGTTACATGGCATATTTCATGAAATTCACCCATTTCACAAAATTTTTCACAGAAACAAAATTCATAATTTAGCCCACAGAATGCAAAGTTTTACCTGCAGAAGGCAAAATGCCCATGAAATTACAAAATTCACATTTTTCCAGTAAACATTTGCTGCTTTTCTGGCAAAATTCCGCATTTCACACGCTGTGAAATATTTTGAGTAACGGGTGAATTTGGCGAAATATTTTGCATGGTAAAATTGCCAGTTTCATCTAAATTTAACCAGCGAAATATAATTTCACAGCATCTCTACTTTCAAACTACTGCCATTCATCCCTCACTTTGGCACCTGTATGGCATGTCTTGAGAAAATCAGTATTACTTAGCTGTCCAACTTACCTTTGGATGGAGGAGCAACCCCAAGTTGTTCTACCAATTTGCTGAAGCCCTTTGTTGGGCCTTACTCAGTGTATACCATAGACTAGCCATGCTGCATTTCCATGATATTTCCTTCTAATAGATCCAACAGACTCCTTTCCAGAGGAAGGTATAAATGCCCTTGTTCAATTTTTCTCTACTCTAAACATTCCTCTAGCCAAAGAGAAAATCTTAGGCCTGGCCACATCCTTCAAATTTCTTTGCATCACTTTGGACTCTGTATGCATGGAAGCACGCTTACCTGATGATAAACGTCTTTGATTCCAAGAGAAGGTTAATTCCTTTTCAATCCAATTTTCTTGATCCAAGCAGAAATTGCTTTCCCTACAAGGCTACTTGAATTTTTCCATGAGAATCATTCCCCAAGGTAGATCATTCATATCTGACCTTTTAAACTTAGCTTCTTCAGTTGAGAAACTTTACCACTCTGTTCAAATTACAGCTGCAGAAAAATCTGATTTAGCTAAGTGGTTTATTTTCCTGACTCACTGGAATGGGTTTTCTATTTTTATAAAGACCCTTCACTGGACTTCTACCATAGAATTTAAACAGATGCCTTTTCCACATTTGGATTTGTGGCCATTTTTGGTCCAGCTGGGTTTGCAACCCCTTGGCCTCCAGACATTTTGTCAATTTCTGAATTTTCTTCTACTACTTCATTATTTGAAATGTAGCCTGTTACAGCCACTGCTTCCCTGTGGAGTCATTTATGGACTCTTCAATCAGTTTCTATCCTTTCAGACAATCAAAGTACCATATACATTATCAGCAAAGGTCGCTCCTTATCCTTGACCATAATGATGTTTATGCGGATGTTGACCTGGCTCTCACTTTATCATAATTTTACCATCCAATGTTTAAATATACCAGGTAATGTCAATAAGATTGCTGATGCATTGTCTTACTTTCAATTTCAGGTATTCCAACCAATTATGTCCATAAGCAGATCCAGAGATGCCTCCTCTCCCTTCCTTTGAGGATCTAATAATGTCATAGAACATCGTCAGTGCCAAGCTTCCTCAATCATGTGGGAAGTCTTAACCCCTTCTAGAAGATCTACACATTCCACAGCCTGGTCTAAATATGCCTCATTCTGTGCCTCAAAAATACTGTACAGTACTTCCAACTCAATTGATCATGTTTTAGCATTTATGACATTTTGCCATAAGGCCTTACATCTGTCTTATTGTTCCATTAAGCAGTACATCAGTGGAATTCAAGTCATTCATTCTCAACAAGCTCCTTCTGATCCATTGATTCTTTCCAATTCTTTCATAAAACTTCTCTTGCTTGGT
Organism: Neoceratodus forsteri; assembly: GCA_016271365.2. NCBI lineage: Eukaryota > Metazoa > Chordata > Ceratodontiformes > Ceratodontidae > Neoceratodus > Neoceratodus forsteri. The sequence continues at coordinate 509,191,495 of CM028131.1, read as the reverse complement.
TTTTACAGAGTTGCTCCAGCCAAAATTCCTCAATGGCTTCCCAGAGAAGGATCTCTAATGAGAAGCCACTTGGATTTATTAGATTCCAAGCCTTTCAATTCCAAGTCCAATCTGATCATTTCCACCACTATGGTATAGCCTTTTATGGATTTCTTAGATCAGGAGAATTTTCAGTCTCATCTTCCACCTATTCTACATTCCTCAAACTATCTGATCTTCAAAAACAAGATGATAACTATATCTTTGTTTATGAAGAAGTTTTGATACCCATATTTCCTTCAAACAACAAATGATGCCCAATCACTCAATCGGACAAACTTATGCAGTTTCATGTTGGATCAAATCATTCTCTGCCCTTACTAACCTCAATCCATAATACTCCAATGACCACTGAATGGCTTGTAAACCATATCAGAATATTGCTACATTGGATGGGACTCATTCTGAAATCATATTCTGGACACTCTTTCAGAATTGTTGCAGCATCATCAGCTTCCAGATATAACATCCCCAGCCATATTATAAAGAAGCTCAGAAGATGAAAGTAATCAGCTTGTGAAACCTACATCCCAAATCTGAATTCAGAAATAAGGGTAGCATTTTCTATCATCTCCTCCTAGTATGTCCAAAGGATGGGCTGATCAGTAACCATGACTCCTCAGAGTTTTTTCTGCAAGGGTTTTTTTCTTCTCTTGTAAGTTACTGGTCACACTCTATGTGACTTTGAGGAGAAGATCAACACCATTTGGGGGCTCACTATTCCTATCAGCTATCAAGCTTAAAGTTCCTACAAAAACAGGAATAGAGTACAACTGTAACAGAGTATGCACAATCATAAACACACTTTATTCCATAAACATTGAATGGGAGGGCTAGCCTGAGGTTCAGTGTTGGGGAATAAACTCCTCCCACACCTGTCATATAAACCAGCCACTCCCAGGACCCCCGCTCTAGTGTTTGGAAAATAACCCACCTTACTCTCATTCTTCCTCCTTTTCCAGCATTCTCCCATTACTGGTTTTCTATTCCTACCTGTTATCAAGCTTAAAGGTCCTACAAAAAGAGGAATAGAGTACAACCACAGCAGAGTATGCACAGGCATAAACACACTTTATTCCACAAACATTGAACTGGTGTTAATATTAATCTCTTTAAACTCTAATCCAATGCCTTTCATAATATGTGGATCTTTTATAGCTTCCCTAGTAAACATTAAGTGTCCATGGATCCTTCTTTTTTCCAGTGATATGTTACCAGTTTTTGTAAGTCTTTCATCATAGGAAAGTGACCCACATCCTTTTAAGTATTGGTGACTTTTCTTTGGATTTTTTCAAGTCTTATAATATTTTTTTTTCATGTGGGGAAGATAATTGGGAGGAATAGTTTAATAGAGGATGAATGTGAACTCTGTAAAGCAGTAGAAGGACAGCTTGTTCTTTTGATTTGATGTTGCAACTTTTAGACCACCATTCCTTGGTAGCTTTATTTCTGTTTTCTTTTATTTACTTATTGAAACAGAAATTGTTAGTAATTATAATACCTAAATCTCTTTCTTCTTGTGATTTTCTTATCATATGGCCATTAATAATTAATCATTTTTTGGGTTCTTTGTCCTAAAGTGAATCAGACTACATGTATTTAAATAGAAAGACACGCCCTAATCATTTGACCATTTTGAGACTTTATTCAAGTCCATTTGCAGTGTGATAATTTCATCTTAATTACTGCAAGGGCCCCCTAATCTTACAATCATCTGTCTATTTAATAATCCAGCATTTGAGATTAGATGACGAGTCAGCTACAAAGATCTGAAAAATAAGGGGCGCAAGTACCGACCCTTGTGGAACTCTGCTACCTTATAATTTGAAGGAAAAAAACATCTGTATTCCATCCTAAATAGTCAACTATTGTTTATTGTTTCACACACATTTACATAACTAATAAACATGTAAGGATAAAAAGACTATTCCCTTAATTGCAATGACAGATTTGAAATCTGCTTTTGAAACAGTAGTAAGAGAAGTACTTTGGAGAAAGCAAAGTGGTATGGGTATGGTACCATATCTCCTAATTTTGATCAAAGAATATCATAATCAAACTTGCTTCTAAATTATACAAGGTCATGACCTTTACTGGGAACTGACTGAATAGTTGGCTTCTAATCATTAAGTGTGGCAGGATTCTTTTACTGGCACCAACACTTTTCAATCTCTTTATCAGTGGTTTAGTAGAAGAGTTAAATGAGGCCATATTCCTATCCCTAAAGGTCATGACAGAAGGGTCTCTGTATTACACAAGTATATGGAGACAATCTGGTACTGTAATCTTTTTCTTCTATTGGCTTGCAAATAAATAAATATGTACATAAATAAATAAATTGCATTTTAGTTGCAATAAATTGGGGTTTTAAAGTAAATAGGGAAAAATAAAAAATGATGTCTTCTGCTGAAAACTGTGCAAAGGTCTCCAAGAAACTTGAAAGGAGCCTTTTGACATTGTCAAGGAATTTAATTATCTTGACGTTATTTTTGTAAACAATAGATTACGGACCAGGCTGCTTAAATATAAGAAAATATTGCTACTCGGGCCTTAAAGGCAATACAAAATTAATCAAAATTATATAGTAATGCCCCAACATCAGCATTAACAGTTTTTGAAATTTCGGTTCATGCCCAAATTCTTTTTGGTGCAGAACTTTGGGATTGGGTGGTTGACAATTTGTCACAATCCAATCAAATTCTCTTCATAGTTTGTTTTTAGTCCCTCATGGCACACAAAGCTGCTACTGCATTTTAGTGTGGGAACTGGCTATTTAAATTTTAAGTGCAGTCTTGTGTTTGAATATTAAACTATGGGTTGAATTATTGAGATTAGAGAATTACATGCTCACATGACTGTTTGGAAGGAGTCTCAGATCAAAGCTATTCTGAAACAGCTTTTCCTTTGGTAAGACTGCTAAAAGATTATTTGTACTCAGGAGGTCTTGGCTATGTTTAGAACAACAACACTAATGTTTGGATGAAAAGTGCAAGAAATGTTTAGTTAAATAAATGATAACTGACAGTTGCTCATTGCTGGGGGTGGGGTTACAAAGGCAACATTAAAAAGGGAGGAGGGAATACAAGGGTAAGGGATCAGGTGTGGTGGCAAGGTCACAAAGAAGGGATCTGAAGGAAGAGAAGGACAAGGGCAAGGCTGAGCATATAGGCAGGGGGAGGGAGGACCATCATTCATGAAAATGATGGGAGAAGACAACTTGGACCATGGAAGTTTTCCTGTGAGGAGGGAGAGGGTATGGAAAGCAGTGTTGCAGAGGGGGTAGTAGGAAAGGGGGAGGATGGCAGAGGAGTAGGTGTAAAGAAAGTCAAACCAGAAAATGGAGGTGAAGGTGGCACAGTATATGAGGCATCTAGCATTGAGGAAAGGGAGGGAGAAGAAAGAGTAGAGAGAACAAAGGGGTCAGTCCAAGGCAAAGCAGCAAATGTATGGAAGAAGGGTTCAGTCTGACAAGGGTGGACTTGGGCGTGGCACTGTAGACAATGTCACTATAGTTGAAGATGGGAAGGATCATCTTCATGACTAGCTCATTGTGGATAATGATAGGGATACTGTTTTTTTTTGATACAGCATGCCCAGTTTGGGGTGAAGTTTGTGATGGATTGCACCAATGTGCACTGAAAGGCAACGACGGTCCATCCAGATACCAAGGTACTTAAAAGAGGCAACATCAGCAAGCAAAGTAACAGCATGGAAGGAGGGAAGGGGAGAGAGTCTGGCAAGCCTCTGTCAGGAGCTAAAGGTCATAGATACTGTTTTTTTGGCATTGAGGGACAGGAAGGTATGAATGGAACCAGTGTTGATCACTGTCTAAATCCTGTTGGAGATGCACAAGGTCAGCAGCAGAGGAGCCAGAAGTAAATAGCACAGTTTCATTTGTGTGCATGAGTAACACTTGTCCATGGTCATGCAATGAGTGTTTAGCTCTCTCAGGATCTGAAGCTGGAATCTCCTTATTCTCCAAGTGGGTGCTCTAACCACTAGGCCACAATGTCTCTTATATAATCAATTGTGTAATTGATTCTTTTATTTTATTAAATTAAAGTCTGTCACGAGTCAATTCAATAGGAAAATTCCCAAAACAGGTTATGATGCTAAATGCAGAGCTATAGAAATCCTACTGCAGTCTGTCCTGACCAAGAGTATTTCTTTGAAGGGAATGCATAAGCAATAAGACATGACGGAGTGTGCATGTAACAGATTTTTCCACACACCCAGGGGCATAGTGTGCATGAGACCACAGGCCTTCAGCCCCTGGAAGTGTGGTAAAGTCTGTTCATGCACACCCCCAGAGTGTCTCATTGTGCTTATAAAATGGGTTACATTTTGTAAAAGCATTTCTAAAATTAGATAAATAGGTTTATCCATGAAAAAAGGCTGTTATTTGATGAATTTATGATAAAATTGTCCTTCCACTTGGTTTGCTATTGGGCTTTTGTCCTTTGGTGGCATCCATAGTTGAATTGATTTTCTTTAATGACAGTATGACTGATGGTGACTGCCCCCCACCCCACAGAGATATGTCCATCTAGTGCTGTGGTAGAATTTAATGTGAGTCTCATTTATATACTGTATCATATTATCTTTAAACGTCTCTACCATGCCGGTTCAACACTGTTTATGTCGAATAGCATTTTGCCGATGGGAATCATTTCAACTGCAAGTTGCAGTCTACATGATTCATGTATGTCTCCCGGTCCTGTATTTTTTATCAGGAAGTTTTGCCCCCGAAACTCCCATGCAGGGGGCTCTGCCCCCCTTCCCTCCCATCATTTAGATTCTCAACTCCAGTCAAAGTTGATTTGGGGTGGGGCTGCGGGACTGAGAGACAGCATGCCCCTGTCTTGGGAACACCAACACAGCGACCTGTCGGGAAAGTGTCGATTTTGCCGACAGGTGTGTATTTCGCTGTGTTGGTATCGCCGTAAGTGTGGCATACTTCTTTAAACAGCTGTGACTGCTCGTAGCACAGCTAATCCTCACACAGTGTGCATTCCCCACTTATTCCTTCACTGACTTTCCCCCGACTTTATCTTTCGTCTACCTACTCTGTGCCTCCCTACCTTCCACTCTCCCTGTCGCCTTCCTCCTTCTATGGTTTCCCAGCTAACCCTCTCTCCCTCTTCTCCTCTATCTCCCACAGTTTCCCTCTATATCCTCCTCCTCCTCCTCCCAAAATCCTACATATAGGTTCCCCCAGTCACTCCCCCCTCTCTAATTACATGCTACCTCCTTCATTACTGTTACAAGGTCCTATTGAACTGCCTCTCCTCTTACGTTTGTGCTCTTGACCTGCTCTCTTCCTCACTGTGTTCTCCCTGACCATTGCTTTTTGATATTTGCTGTATTCTATTTAGCAGTTTTTGCACAACCCTCTATAATTTGTCTCTGTATTAGTACTTATACTGTAACTTGCATTTGTTTTTTTTCTTGCATTTTATTCTAGCTATGTAATCTCCTTGTAAACTTGCACTGTAATCACTTTATCTTCTGATGCGGAGCCTTTGTAAATGAGACTCTGATTCAAAGGTTAATAATTCCGATATTTCAATAAATAAATAAAAGAAAGTATATATATATATATATATATATATATATATATAGTTCTTTTGAATGATGCTCTTTCTTTGCTGTGTAAGTTTTAATGTATCAGGAGAGATGTCTGACCTGCCCCTCCACGATAACATCTAGCAGTTTAGAAAATAAAAAAGTTGCTTCTGATTTTTTTTTTTGTGTTTGTTTTTGCTTAGTGAACTGGGAGTGCAACATGGAAGTGCAGCCATTCTACTAAATGCCCTCATTCTCTCTCTCTCTCTCTCTCTCTCTCTCTCAATCCATGCACCCTTGTTCTCCTGATACATTAAAACAAACAGCAATGCAGGAGAGCATCATTGCCTACTTTCTTCATCCTCTTTTTCTTTTTCTTTGTTTTTCCCCAGGTCCAAGATATGGAATGTTTACCATGGAATACAGGGATTCAAAATTCTGCTCAGTTCCATTGGCAGAATATTCCTCCACTAACATACTGTATACACTCGTATAACATAGAGGATGATGTATGGCCATCGAAGGTTAATCGGTTTGTTAACTATTGAGAGGTTACCAGGGCAATCATGAAAACCTCGAGAGTGAAGCTCAAGAGGTTTAGGTCACCATGGCAACCTCAAGATGAGTTAAAAAAGGTTATCCATCAATGTACCATACATTATATATCATAGTGTATGGTACAATTTAGTTTTTTACAGAAGAAAGCAGTTCCTTACTGCAGTTTGTTTTATGTTGCCGCTGCTCTGCCCTCACCGCCGCAGCCATTTCAAGGCCGTCCGATTCATTCACACGCATGCTCAGACTGTTCCCGGTTGTTAACCCATAGATGTGACATACCATCGATAGGTTAATAACATCATGACGTCACATCGATGGTATAACGTTGTTATAAAAAGGTAGATTTCTACCTATAACAACGTTCTACCATACATTATAAAGGCCTCTTCTAAAGCCAGAGACCCAATTGTCTCACTGTCAAGGCAAGCAGAAGAGATTTCCCTGATGAGCAGGTAAAGATAGAAGGGGGATTTTTCATTGTCAGCAAAGAAACAGTTATAATGAAAGCTATAAATAATACTTAAAGTTTCTAATTTGTTTATATGTGTAAGGAGAGTGTGATGATCAGGAAACAACATTTAATAAATTTGTTTTATTTTTTATTTTAGGTAGCTTTATTTTTAGGATCCAGTTGAAGGATTTTGCTCTGTAGTAGTTGTATTTCAAACTTGTATATCCCAATTGCACAGTGATCTTGTCTGAGTAATGCAGTCCTGCTTTTGGGAAATTGTTATTACCTGTGCATGAAACAAAGTTCATGTACAGGTAATAACAAATCAAAAAACAGGATTGTCTCTTCCCATTTTACAAAATAATATAATGGTCTATTAACATAGTAATTTAAGCCTGAAAGAGACTGTAGGTCTATCATGTGTGCCCCCTCTACCACTTCATAAGTGGAACCAACAAGTGCACTATTCAAACATGTATTAATTTATAAGGATTTCCCATCCACCCTACTGCCAAGGGTACCCAGCAGTTTCCTTGGTAATCATAACTTTGACTGGGTCACCTTCATGGCCTACACTGTCTTCATGTCCATCATCTCCATTGATAGGCTGTTCCTTAGGTTCGCCACCTTCTGGAAGAAAAAAGATAAAAAGTCTTCTAACATTACCCCTGAATTTAACATCATTGAATTTCAGGGTGTGCTCCTTGACCTTCTGAAGTACATCAGATCAAACATCTTTATCAGACTGAGTTTGACAATACCCTTCAGAATGCAGAAAACTGAGATCATGTACCTGTTTGGCTTGCTTTTCTCCAGAGTGAGCTTGATTCAGCTAGAGGTGGATATTTTGAATAAAGTTAAGCTTAGAACATTTTGACTCATATACTGCATATGCTCTGGGAGGCAATGAGTTTTAAGGGGCTACAGTCCCTCCTTATTGTGTTTATCATCCATACTCCTGCTGATTCTGTGGACATATAATGCAACCTCTCTACTGCCAAAATGTCCTTTTGGCATTGGGATGCCTAGAACTGCACATAGTAATCCTTGTCGGACCTAACCAGAACCATGCAAAATGTTAAGATCACTTCATCTGCTCTTCTGGTCAACTCCATTTTGATACAGTCCAGCAATCTTTCAGCCTTCTCAACAAAAGTTGCACACTGCTTGTCATGGGCTATCCCCTCAGGTCTTTTTTCTCCTCCACTGTAGGAAGCAGAGTCCACACAGTGTGTAGGTCCTACCTCTGTTTCTCCTCCACAAGTGTTGCACCTGGCATTTGGCTACAATGAATCTAATTAAGACTACAGGAGTCTGATCAGTTGCCAAAATTGTCCACGTCCTCCTGAAGATTGCCTCCATTGTCAAGGGAATTCACCCCTTAAGGCACTCAGAGCACTGGCATTATGGTGCTGGACAATCAGGACTCCAAATACATGATGTGCACCCACTCCCTGAAGTCTGCCAGTCCCAGAGTAGGAATCTATCTGTAGGGGTGTGTGCAGGGATTGCAGACCCCCACAAAAAACATGATCAGTGACATTGCCAATTGGCATCCTAATTGCCTGGAGCTGGATTGCAGGCATGTTCCGGTGGTGGAACTGGAATCCACAGTCCTGGCCAGTTTAGTGCCATCAGTAAACTTAAGCAGACTGCTGGAGATTCTGGCTTCCCAATAATTGATGAGAATACTTTTAGTAATCCTGAAAGGTGACAAATTTTTTAACACTGGCAGCTACAGCCTTATGTTTCTGGGGCCCCCCAGCAGGGTAAGTCATTGCGGTCCCTTGAATGTACCTTAGAGACTATTATTATGGTATTATAATGCATATTTTGAAGGTTCTACTCAGTCCAGTGATGTCACTTCTGTAATCTTTCAACTACAAAAGGAATGATATACGTAAGTTTAAACAAACATGAAATTTGAATGACTGATGAACTCTACATCTTCTTTTTGGTGGCCCCTATGAGTAAGGGACTACCAATGACTGCAGGGACTCAAGATGCCTAAGGTCAACCCTGAACACTGGAAACTCTTGGTCTCTGGAATTCTTTCTATGAGCTGCACAGCATGGACAGCCAGAGTATGGGCTGCCACATCCTGCTCTACAATTGTACTTTGAAACTCTGAAGAAAGTTCAGGTCTCATGTGCCTGTTCAGTCATTTCCTCTTGTGTGAAACTGACAACAGCATTGTCAATTTGTACCAGCTGTTAAACTGTTGCTGTGATAGGAGGCCTCCATTGTACTTGTCTTTTAATGGAAACCTCTGGTGAGAGTATTCTTTATGTCAGTTTTATAAACTTAATTTGCATCTTCTTTCATGTAGAAGTGAACTTTTATTGGTGAGACATTATTAGAATGTCATATTTTACAGGCTAACTAAACTCAAGCAGTTTGGTTTCAGCTGTGGGCTACAGATCCATCATGCATAAAGCAAAATTCTCACCTTTGAATATTGTATTATTCACCTACTGACTTTGAAAAAAAAATGTGAATAGATAAATTGCTAGAGTGGAGAAAATACTAACTTAAAATAGAATGGTTTAACTCACTGGTACAGTACAAATTGTGCATTGAAAAATAATGAATGTCATACTGTATGTGCCCTTTTACATTCTGACAAAGGAGTTCCTGACTAATAGTATTCTTTATTAGCAAAATGTCGTATCTTGCATTAGCTCTACTTGATCCTATTCTTACTTGTTCCACTGTCTTCAAATGGCTGATCCAGTCCAACTGTATCTTATACACAGAATGTAGTGGCACTAAATGTATTCTATCTGTTTAGAAACAGTGTGCCATAATGCTTAAGGTGCTTGAACCATGCATTATGTTCCCTGGCTCACTATTTTGGATCACTCCAGTATCCATATCCAGCCAATCCTAGAGAACATATCATTTGAATGGATTATCCAGCCACTCTGGAATATTTGACTTGATAATAACCCAGATACCTAATTGTTCAATCCAAAAAAATCAGCAGAGAAAGTGGTCACTTCCCAGGGTATTTGATGGGCACAGTCAATTATCCAAGCATATTAAGTTGCAGCATTGAGCTGTGAACTGAGATACCTAGATTTGAATCCTACACCTACTCCTTAATCTCTGTGTGGCCCTGAGGAAGTCAATGAAAAAGCCATTGTACTGATTGATACAGTTACTATATATTGATAGGGAACTACTGAGTACCTGTTACATTAGCTAAGGAGTCCTCTACAATTTTTCTCTGACCTCTGCATTAAAAACCAAAAAAACTAAATTGTGTGTTAGAAAAAGTACATACTTCTCATGGCTTCCGCTGACACAGGCTGCCATAAAATGGAGACAATTGTACTAGAGCCAACCCTTTATGATCTGTGTGGCAGAAAATAAGTTAGTGCTGTGTACTATGTACTGCATGTATTTTGCATCCTTGTGGTATATTGAAAATAATGCTACAGGCCTTATAATGGGTGCCTATGCTTTCATGCAGAAAACAATACTTCTTGGCTTCCCCAAGAAATTAGCCACAGCTGGTTGCACCATCTCTATCCTCATGAAATACAAAAAGTTAGGCTATGATTTTATGAGTTGTTTGCCTTCTTTGCTATGCAAGTTGAGAGAATCTTGATTACAGTTGGCATGGGGATGCATGGGACATTTTGTGCACAAGTGCCAGACTCTTCTTCTCATTTTTCTCTGCCTACCTTTCATATGTACACTATGGCAACTCTGCACATGATTGACTGAGGGGGTCTGAATGCTATGTGGTCACCCACAATGCCCATTGCATCCCTCATCCCTCCACAGTAGCCACTAGAGCAGGGGAAGCTTCAACACTCTCACATCTGGAGTCTGAGAATGTTGCCTTCACAGTGTGCTCAAACCTCCTTTAGCATGCGGCAAGTGGGCAGGTTCAACCAGATGGGAACAGGATGACCTCCATCACTGCATCTGAGATGAAATTGATACCAGTTTTTTAATTCACACCATATTGTTTCACATGGGCTGATGGGTACACATTAGCCACCTGTCAGTTTTAAATTCTTAAAATGGTATACTTATGGCTGGATTATTAAAACATGGCTTATTATCTGTGCCACTTTCCCAGTGCAATTATACAACTCAAGGTGGTCCAATCTTCTGGCTCATTGTCACAATTTGTGGTACTCTGTGTCCCATTTGCACCACAAAAGTGATCAATTTGTTTTACTGTAAAGCAGGTACAAGTGTTGCAAATGCATTGAAACATTTCAAAATAATATTCAAACATTTTGCTTGTTTATTTTGACACAGGCACAACTTAAAATCTGAATTGTGTCTGCACCAAGAGTTGTAAGAATCCAACCCTATCTGTTTAACTGTCCTGTGCTTTACCTCTATAATGTTTCTCAGAGCTATCTTTGTGCTGTTTAAATCTCTTCTGTACCAGATGGCAGCAAAATATGTGACCAGTTCTACTGACAGATACTCACGATTTGAAAGTAGCCAGCCCATCTCTGGGGATGGGGCCCTACAGTATGTTAGGTTTTAATGGGGTTAAAACAAAATGTTGTCTCTCCTAATGTGTTTGTTTACCAAAATGCTCACTGGTTCTGGTTAAGAAAGGTGGAATGTATGTCAGTTCAGGAGCTTTCTTCAGTGCTATCTAGAAAACATAGCTGTCTTAGAAGAAGGAGACTTAGCCTCGATCCTCTGTATGTACAGCAGTTAACTAGACTTAAAAATAATAAACTTTGTGTTTGTTAGAATGGACTCAATATGTTTTCTTTCTAACACAGTACGTGTTATGAGTGCTTGATTACAAAGGGATGTTATGATGTTTAAAAAGGCAAAGAACCACAGCACAAAAGCATTAAAGGGAAACAGTCAGCACAAAGGGCCCCAACACTTGCATGTGGGGCTGGTTCCAATGTGCTATTTGTATGCAAAAACATTTTGGTTTACTTACTGTTTACTGTAGTACTGTATAGTTAGTGTAGTAGATTGTCTCAGATTAATCTCACTTAGTTGTAGGCAAACAACTTCTGTTACTACAAATCACCAACTTCCTTGCAGCTATCTTCGTAGTAGGCAGCAGTGGGAGATTCAATAACCTGCAGTGCATATTAGGGTTTATATAAGCTCTGCTCTTTTGTTTGCTAGTCCCGCTGTCCACCCTGAGCTAGGTTACAGTCACAGAGGACTGTACTTAGACACTGGAGAAAAGCAGACCTAGAAAATATCTGATCAGAGATTACAAAAGCTCTAACATGTACTGCAGGCTATTGAATCTTCCACTGCTGCCTACTGCTCTGATGTTGGCCGCATTAGGGATTCTGGGATTTGTAGTAACAGAAGATGTAGGCCTTCAGCTAAGCAAGATTAGTCTGAGACAACCTACTATACTACAGTAAACAACAAGTAAGCTGAAATGTTTTTGCACATAAAATGCACATTGGGACAAGCCCGGCACATGAGTATTGGGGTCCATTGTGCTGACTGTTCCCCTTTAAGGCAAGGGCTTCCTGGAAAGGGCATTGGCAACAAAGCCAGGTTTCAAAGAAATACCAAATCACACTTTTCAAAATCACTATTGCAATGTTTAGACTTCTAACTTATCATAGCTGTTTCTAAAAAGTTATTAGGGTGATAATAATTCCAATCACACAATGGCAAGAAAATTCCTGGGTCAAGCATGCATGGGACAGTCATAAGGCAATTCTAGGGGGTGGGGGTAGGAAGAAGTAGGCTGCTGGTTAACTAGGATCTGCAGCTTATCCATTAGGTAGGGAAATGGGCAGACTGGGTGGACTAAGCGGTCCTTATCTGCCATCAAATTCTATGTTTCTATGTATTTAAATGAGCTGAATTGTTTGCTGGTAATAAATTGTATTGTATTGTAATGGCACCCTGGGCCCCTGGGGAAGGACACCATAAATAAAGACAACTACTACTTCTGCTGTCTGATTAGTCAGTGTGTGCCTGGAACAGTAATGTTATCTGATCATAACATCACTGTATTAAGTCTAGACACACACATGACCTCTTTACAGTCCTAACCATGACAGATATTAATCCATACTACTTCCCATCATGTCACACAGCATCACCAATAAAACAAATGAAACTGTAATTATATGATTTAAAGCAGTACTACTCTGCTGGATTCATGTTTTTTTTTTATACAGCAATTTAATCAGGCTTGAGGCTTCATCGCAATCGCAACTATGAGTATACGCTGAAGCAGAGTGAAAGGTACTTTGAAAGGACAGCTTGCAGCTTTCAGCTTCACTTACTTCTCACTTCCATATCTTTTAAAACCCAGTTTCCTTGTTTTTTTCTGTTTATTATTACATGTCCCTGAAACTGCTACACTACAGATCTGTATGGCTTTATGAGGATGCCAAAGAATGCCACACTTGGAGAAAGTGCTGCTTCGAAAGGACAGTGCATGACAGTCTGCTTCACTTACCACTCACTCCCTATTCAAATCTGTAGTGGCAACAGTAAGCAAGATGTGGGAAGGCAAGGAATTTTTTACTACAAATCACACTTTTTGTCTTTTAGGCAGTGAAGATATGTAGGGGGGGAACTTGAAGGCTTACAGAGAGACAATGGGAGGGGAGAGAGACACACCTAAGGACTGGCTAGAGGGATGAAAGCATATAGCAGCAGCATCACCTAGTGGACAGAGCTGATATTGTAGACAATATTTTCAATACATATAGCTACGCATATGAAAATTAAGTATATAAAAAGTATTTAAAATGTTTTTTAATACATATATGAGCCATTGTATAATAGCAATAATACACTCCAAGATGTGCATCATGCTTGGATAACATCTCTTCTTGGGTATGGGATGCACTCGTCCTTCAGTCTTGTGCCCAACCACTCAAGGAGTGACATTATCCAAGCATGACACACATCCTGTTGTGCATTAATTGTAGGGATGGGAGACTCTCAAAAGGTTCTGAGATTCTAAAAGGTTCTGATAAGCAAAAAAAGGTTTGGATCTTTATCGAACCCTTATTCGAACCTTTTATGACCTTTATTGTTTTAAGGTAACTGTATGTTAGTACTAGAGAATGCCCTCTAATCACTTCTGTTTCTGGCATTTAAGAAAGTAATATTAATACTGTGTATACAGTAAGTTATATTATTAACAGTTGTGATTTCTGTTTCTCAACAGGCACAAGCAGGCACCAGATGTGTTTTAGACAGTTACGTGAAGGAGAAGAAGCCAGGAACACAAAAACAGCTAAAGGCCAGAGCAGAGGGCAACCAGTCAGAGAGAACCAGTCATAGAGAGCCAGTCAGCCAGCTACCACTTAAAGACTGCAGACTGCTACTACCCCCACCTACTACAATCAGGGGAAAACCAGACCCTTACAGAAATATAAGTGTGCTGTGTACATGCAGAATGCATGCCACATGCTTAATTGTGTAATGTTTGCATGTGGATCACATGCACAAAGTGAATCTAAGCGAACCAGGTCTAAAAAGCAAATCAAGTTCGCATGCTGCAAGCTTGAAATGTGTGCAGCAGGTAATCTGGTGCAAATATATTCTAAAAATTACATCAGGTTCATGTGTTGCACACTTGACATGAGTGCAGCAGTTGAGCTGGTATGAACATCATGTAAAAATCACATCAGGTTCACATGCTGCATGCTTGCCATGTGTGCAGCAGCTAAGCTGGTGCAAATTACATCTAAAAAACACATCAGTTTCTATTTCTTATACTACTGTTAGCAATTAGAGCATTAAAATACATTTTCATTGAGTTCCCTTTAAAATTAGGTAAACTTATTAATTCTGATCCTTTTGCAAGTTGTTTAATGACTTTTGATTTTTGTCATTAAATTGCCATTAATTTGTGAAGTATTGTTTTGCTTACTGCATTAAATGCCTAGGATATACTCAGTCAACATCCCCCATTCCAGATGTGCGAAGAAGGGTCTCTGTGTTGTGAAGCCTGATCTTTTTGTTTCGGGCCATGCAAATCCCCTTATGCATATTTAGTGCTACAAATCTGTTTCTCCATGACTGTTTTGGCTCACTTACTTTCCCTTTGTCATTCTGTATGGAGCATATACACTATGGCCAAGCACTTTTTGTGCTGTGTAGGGTCTTAAAAGCATGCACCATACCTCACATGTTGTCACAGAAATGAAGGACATGGGCATTCAAAATGAGGGACAATGAGGGACACTAACCCTCATGATGATCAGGACACATCCTGAAACATGGAGAAACAGTACCTCAGAACACCATGGAAACCATTGTATTTACTTGTATTGATGTTAGCAACTGAGAATGAATTTCTACCATAAAGCAGGGGTGCCATTAAGGTAGGGCTGAGGGGGGCAGTTGCCCCCCCATCACATTTGTGTCTAGGTTGCTCTTATGGTGTGGCAATAATGGCATTACATTTGATACATAGATGTTGATGGCAGATTTGGATTTAATATTTTGCACAATAAGTGCCCCCCCAGCCTGTGTGTGCTCACACTGCAGCTGCAATCCTGACTTAACTGTGTCTGCATTGTGTTGTCCACTCTCTCCACCTATTAGTGGTGACACCATCACACATAATGTGGAGGAGCTCCAGCCAAGCAAGAGCACGAGTCATGTGAATGTGACACTGTCTCACCACAGATTAGACAGGCTGCACACTACAGCTTGGAGGACTCAGTGAGCACTGGACTCTCAATAGCAGTGTTGTGGTGGCATATTTTCATTGGTCTACTCTTAGTGAGTCCCCATCTGCACTGATGACTGAAAGGACAAAGGGTAAGCTAGAAGCCAACTCAAGACTAGGTTACCTACTTACTCTACTAGGTCACGTCACAAAAAAAACAGGACAGACCCCTCACAGTAGCAAGCTAGGCCTAACAGCAGTGGTGACAGCAGTGTGGGCAGCCTTTATAGGCCTTGATCAGTGCAGTTTGGCAGCAGCCATGGCAGCAGCCAAGCAAGAAGCAAACAACAAAGGATGGGTGGATTTTGTTGGTGAGGTGACTTGGTCATGAACCACGTTGGGGACCTTTGATGGTTGGTTCTAGCATCCAGCTTCTGGCTGAAGGAGGAAGGAGGAGAGGACTGAAAACTGGGTGATTCCATCAAGCTACATCGACACCAAAGTTGTCGACATGCGGCTTGGTGACATCCCCAATGTCGACAGGTGAAATTTTGCTTGTCAGACATTGTGGGTTTTTCTATTGGGGGCTGTGCCCCCGAACCCCTCATAAGTGGAGCTGCACCCCTTGCACCACCCCATTTCTATATAACAAATTTCAAGTCAGAGATTGTTAGAAATGGGGGGAATCACTAGTGAAATGGAGAAATTTTGCCAGCGGTCCATCACAGCGATGGTTTTGAAACTTGTTGAGATTGTCGCTGTGATGGGTTTCACCCTCAAAATGTTGCTGTTTCACTGGCATACCAAACTGGGCTTGTGGCACACTGGGCCAGGCTGCAGGTTCTGATCAGATGGCAGGGTAAGTAAAAGAAAGTAATTTTTTTTACAGGAGGATTGGGGAAGGAGGAAGGACTGAAATATTGATGTGTTTTTCACATTTCTGCACCTTTGGGTGGCTTCATGAACCATGGCCATGTAGGATGGGTATTGAATGGAATGGAGTCAGGGAGAGAAATAGGGACATTTTGTTTTTTGGGGGTTGTGGTCAGAACATCAGCCAAGAAGAAAATTGGTTAGTAACTGGGTGGGCTTAAACCCAAATCGGATGCACTGCTCCGGGGTGTAGACAGATGAATCTCATAGATTTGAATTTTTCCAGATTTTTCGGTCTTAAAAAATAAGTTTTACCTTTTAGAGATGTTCCAGACATTCTAGAGCTGCCACTTAGAGCTTCCTGGCACCTGGCCTCCACTAGTTGTTGGCTCCCCCCTGCTAAAATCTGAAATGGTGCCACTGCTATAAAGTCTAAATTTACAGGACATCCTGTGTGTGAGCAGCATGTTTTCCATGAATGATGGTTGAGGGGAAGAGCAGTTTTCAGGAGTAAAATGAGAACTGTCCCTTGCATTCAGGGACTGTTGAGTGGTATGGTATGCACAGACTATTAGAGCCCCACTATAGTCAGGCTTATGCCCCCTTCACCAGTGAAGCTGACCTCCATATCCCCATGCTCAGGCACATTATGACATAAGGCAAGGGGAGAGTGCAGGGGTGTGCCCCATGGAAATGAAAGAGGGTATTTTTTTATTACTATTTTATTCATTATTGATGGAGAGTTGGAGATTAATGAAGACCACCACTTGACTAAAAAGAAGGGCATTGTTAATAGAACAGTGGCCTTAATTATTCTCCAACTCACCGTTATAATGTATAAAATAGTAATAAAAAATAACTCCATTCATTTCAAGGGGATACATCCCAGCACTCTGACCCATGGACATCATCTCTTAAAGACTCCTGCCGCTGGCTCACTTATACTCAAGTAAGAGACTCTTGACTTATATTGATACTTGATGCGTTGTCTGTAGCAGCATGGCTGCACCTGCTACAGCATGTGTGCATGGGGGTGGAGAACTGGCCATGTGGGTGGATGTCGAGTTATTGCTACTTTTGTGTTTTCCCCTTAAAGTCTGTTTGTGTGGAAGCATTCAAAACTGTGGAGAGAAAATAGTAGGAGTACAGGCCAGAAAGAAATAATCAAGTAGTTTTGTAGGTAGGTTTTTGTATTGGGGATGGGAAGAACTACATGTTTTTCTTTTGGTAAGTGTGCTACAGTTCAGCTGTGCAGATGATATGAAGGGAGACAAGAAAACTAAAAAGTATAGCAGTGGCTATAAGCATGCCACATACATGCAGATGAATTCAGATTTGTATTGAAGTACAAGTGAGCCGTATGTGTGCAGGTAGTATGGCTTAGTGGTTAAAGGTGCTGAATTACGAGACTTGGAGATCTAAAGACCTGGGTTTGAATCTCATCAGCCCCCATTTGTACAGTATATGGTGTGATCCTGAACAAGTCACTTAACTTTCATGTTAGCAGTGACCACTTGCTTTTTGCAGGCATGCCACATGCATGCATTCTATTCCAATTTAACATACAAAGCATGTTTTTCACACTTGCTTACTGCACTCATGCCACATGCATTATATTGGTTCCAATTTAACATTTAAATCATGCTTGCAGCACACATATTACATGGGTGGTGTTATCTGTGTAGCATGAAAATATTTCATATAAATATTTCTGTAAGTGGAAGCAGCCCTTACAGAAACAGAGGTGTGTGGTTTACATGTAGAATACATGCCAGATGCTTAATTGTGCAATGTTTGCATGCAGTTCGCATACACAAAGTGATCTTATGCGAACCAGGTCTAAAAAGCAAATCAGGTTCGCATGCTGCAAGCTTGAAATGTGCACAACAGGTAAGCTGATGTGAACTTCTTCTAAAAATTATATCAGGTTTGCATGTTGCATGCTTGACATGAATGCAGCAGTTAAGCTGGAGTGAACATTATTTAAACATCACATCAGGTTCACGTGTTGCACACTTGCCATGTGTACAGCAGCTAAGCTGGTGCAAATCTCATCTATGAAAACCCATCAGTTTCTAGTTCTTATACTACTGCTAGCGATTTGAGTCATTAAAATACATTTTTATTTGAATTCCCATAAAAATAAGGTAAACTCATTAATTCTGATCCTTTTGCAAGTTGTTTAATGGCTTTTGATTTTTGTCTTTAAATCGCCATTAATTTGAAAAGTATTGTTTGCTCACAGCATTAAATGCCTAGGATATAGCCAGTCAACATCCCCCATTCCAGATGTACGAAGAGAGGCCTCCGTGTTGTGAAGCCTATCCTTTTTGTTTTGGACCATGCAAATCCCTTGTGCATATTTAGTGCTACAAATATGTTTCTCTATGACTGTTTCATCTCACTATTTTCCCTTTGTCATTTTGAATTGAGCATATACACTATGGCCATGTTCAGCACTCTTTGTGCTGAGTAGGGTCTTGGAAGCATGCAACATACCTCACATTTTGTCACTGAAATGAGGGACATGGACACTAAAAATGAGGGAGAATGAGGAACACTAACCCACAAGATGATCAGGGCACATCATAAAACATGGAGATACAGTACCTCAGAACACAGTGGAAACCATTGCATTAGCACCTGAGAATGAATTTCTACCATTAAGCAGGGGTGCCATTTAGGTAGGGAAGAGGGGGACAGTTGCCCCCTCCCCCTGTATTTGTGCCTAGGATGTTCTTATGGTGTGGCAACAATAGCATTAAATTTGGATTTAATCTTTTGCAAATAAGTGCCCACCTGGCCTGTGTGTGCTCATGCAGTAGGTACTCTCCAGACTCGGCTGTGTCTGTATTATGTTGTCCACTCTCTTCACCTATTAGAGGCAGCACAATCACATGTGTGTGGATGAGCTCCAGCCAAGAAAGAGTGCATGAGTCTTGCAAGTGCAACACTGTCTTTCCTGACACATAGTAGACAGACTGCACATTACAGCTTGGAGGAGTTGGTGAGCACTGAACTCTCAATAGCAGTGTTGTGGCAGCATATTTTTGTTGGTCTACTCTTAGTGAGTCTCCATCTCCCATGATGGCTGAAGGGGCAGAGGTTGAGGTAGAAGCTAACTCAAGACTAGGCTACCTACTTACTCTACTAGGCTCACCTTGCAAAAAAAAAAAAAACAGCACAGATCCCTGCAGCAGCAAGCTAGGCCTAACAGCAGCAGTAACAGTAGTGTGGTCAGCCTTCATATGCCTTGATCAGCGCAGTGCGGCAGCAGCCGCAGCAGCAGCCAAGCGAGAAGCAAGCAACCCAGGTTGGTGGGTTCAGTTGGTAAGGAGTCTTGGTCGCAGACCACATTGGGAACCTGTGATGGTCGGTACTAGCATCCAGCTTCTGGTGGAAGGAGAGATGGGAAGCAGACTGAAAATTGGGCTGGTGTCACACTGTGCCATCCTGCAGGTTCTGGCCATATAGCTGGGTAAGTAAACGTAAATAATTTTTTACACAGGGATTGGGGAAGAAGGAAGGACTGAAATATTGAAGTGTTTTTCATGTTTCTTCACCTTTGGGCAGCTTCTTGACCCATAGGGAATGGGTATTTAATGGAATGGAGTCTGAGAGAAAAATCGGGCCAAAGTTCTTTTTTTGGGGGGGGGGGGCAGAACTTCAGCCAGGAAATAAAATTGGTTAGTAACTGGATGGGTTTAAGCCCAAATCTGAAATCACTGCTCTGGGGTATATACAGATGAATCTTATATATTTGAATTTTTTCTGATTTGCATATCATGTTTCAGTCAAAACAAATAAATTGTACCTTTTAGAGATGTTACAGACATTCTAGATCTGTCCCTTGCATTCACAGACAGTTGAGCGGTATGAAATGCACAGACCATTGGAGCCCCACTATAATCTGGCTTATGCACACCCACCCCCCAAGAAGCTGACCTCCACATTCCCAAGCTCAGGCACCTTATGACAAAGGGCAAAGGAGATTGCGAGGGTGTGCACCATTGAAATGAACAGGAGGATTTTTTTATTACTATTTTATACATTATTAAGGGAGAGTTGGAGATTAATGAAGGCCACCACTCAACTAGCAAAGGCATTGCAAGTAGAACAGTGGCCTTCATTATTCTCCAGCTCACCATCATAATGTAGAAAATAGTAATAAAAAAATAACTCCATTCATTTCAAGGGGGTACATCCCAGCACTCTGACCCATGGACATCATCTCTTAAAGACTCTTGCCTCTGGCTCCCTAGTATTCAAGTAAAATACTTTTTACTTATATCTATACTTGGTGGGTTGTCTGTAGCAGCATGGTCATACCCGCTAGAGTATGTGTGCATGGGAGTGGGACAGACTATGAGTGTGTGTGTGTGTGTGTGTGTGTGTGTGTGTGTGTATGTGTGGAGTTATTGCTACGTTTGTGTTTGCACCTTAAAGTCTGTTTGCTTGGAAGCATTCAAAACAATGGAGAGAAAATAGTAGGAGTACAGGCCAGACAGAAGTAATTTAGTGGTTTTGTGGGTAACTTTGTGTATAGGGGTGGGAAAAACCTCATGTGTTTCCATTGGTATGTGTTCTACAGATCAACTGTGAAACTGAGATGAGGGAGAGAAGAACACTGAAAAGCATAATAGTGGCTACATGCATGCAGATGTAGTTAGATAAAGTATGTATTGAAGTACAAGCAAGCCATATGTCTGCAGTCAGTATGGCTTAGTAGTTAAAGGCACTGAATTACAAGCCAGGAGACTTGAAGGCATGAAGACCTGAGTTTGAATCTCATCAACCCCCGCTTGTGTATGGTGTGATCTTGATCAAGTCACTTAACTTTTTCCGTGTGCAGTTTTCAGTGACCACTTGCTTTTGCATGCATGCCACATGTATGCAGTCTTTCCCAATTTAACATAAAAATCATGGTTTACACACTTGCTTGCTGCACGCATGCCATATGCATGTAATCAGTTCCAATTTAAAATTTAAATCATACTTGCAGCATGCATATCACTTGGGTAGTTTTATGTGTGCAGCATGAAAACATTTCTTATAATTATTTCTGTAAGATAGTCTACCAGCACTGAAATCAATATGGTTAATGCACATTTACCAAAAATGACTGTTTAGAAAAGAATGAGAAAGTAACTGCACTGACAAGAAAGTCCCAGACCAGATCTCTAGTTTGTAAATAAAGTGTCTCCTCCTAAGTCTGACTGTTTAGAAGGGGATAATTGTGTGTTTAAATAATTGTACTTTGTAGTAGTACTACCATGACTACCAGGGGAAAAAAAACAAACAAAGCTAGCAGCATTTATAAATGTGGTTATTTAATTGTGCGCATTAAAGTAAATGATCTCCTTAGAATGACAAAGTGACTGTGTGTGTGAGAACAGGAACTTGTCTGCCACAGATGCTACCAGATGCTACCAGTACGTGATAACGTCAATGTGATGTACTGGCTGTACCTCCCACCCACCCCCAGGATGACGATGACATGGTCAAAAGGCAAGGAAGTCCCAGATCTCTTTTTTTTTTAAACCAGTCTCCTGAGTCAGACTTTTTGTAGAAGGGCTCAGTGTGTTTTCTGTACATCATCAAATTTTTTAGCATAGTAAAGTGTCTCAGTATGGAACCCAACATGATGCAATGTGAAAGAACAAGAGCCTCAGGCAGTCCAAAGTGACCACTTCACCACTGCTACTACTATCACTACTATAAGAGGGGAAAATCAGAGCTATGGTTATATAAGAAATAATTATTCTTAGGTGCATTAGGTAATAAAATAAATGATCTTGTCAGAATGTGTGTGATATCAGGGACTTCTCTGCCAAAGTTGCTACCAGTATGTGATGATGTGAATATGATGTACTGGCTGCATCTCCCACCCACCCCTAGGATGACGATGATGCAGTCAAAAGGCAGGCAAGTAACAGATCTCTAGTTTTTTAAAACCAGTCTGCTAAGTCTGACTTTTTGTAGAAAGTGTCAGTGTGTTTTTTGTATGTCACCAATTATTTTAACATAGCAAAGGGTTTCAGTATGGAACACAACGTGAAGCACTGTGAAAGAACAAGAGCACCATGCAATCCAAAGTGACCACTTCACCACTGCTACTACTACCACTACTATCAAGGGGAAAAAACAGAGCTATGGTTATATAAGAAATAATTATTCTTAGGTTATTAAGTAATAAATGATCTTGTCAAAATGAAAAAGCAACTGTGTGTGAGATCAGGGACTTGTCTGCTACAGTTGCTACCAGTACATGATGACGTGAATGTGATGTACTGGCTGCACCTTCCACCCACCCCTAGGATGTTGATGATGTGGTCAAAAGGCAGGCAAGTCCCAGATCTCTACTTTTAAGAAGTCCAGTGAGTCTCAAAATTGAAAGCTGATTTGTCAATCCACAGCTGCAGCACAGGTACTGCTGTCAGTGTGATCTTCATGATCAGCATCACATATGTAGCTAAAGTTTGGCAAGTTAAACTTCAAGAATGTTAGTTTCTCCACAATGGTGTTAATCTTGTTCTTTTATCAGTCACAGCATCCCCAGCAGAGCTAAATAAATGCTTGGAACAGACACTGGAGGGTGGACATCCCATATACTTACAAGCTAGGGCATCCAGCCTTGGCCAGTATGATTTTTTCTTTTGCTAGTAAGCTAAAGGGTCAATACTAATGTTGGGCTCAGACAGATATGCATCTACCATGCTTACTACTGAGCATTCATTTTCTTCTTATGGAATTTCAATGTCCTGCAGCTAGCCCCAAATGTATCCCCCTCTGCTGTCTGCTTCTGTATTGGTTTTTGGAGCAGTCTTTTGAATTTGAGATGGTGTCATTGTAGTGTTGCTTGCCAATCCTCCTAATGAAACCTCATCTACTGCATCAATCAAAAGTTGTCTGTAGTTAAACTCCTCCATATCTTCAAAAACCACATCAAGAAGGTGTCTGTTCCAGAAACGTGGATCTAGCAATGTTGCTAAAAGAAACTCCTTACTCTGTGTCATGGCTGATAATTTCTCATCATTGCTAAGTCTGGTAAGCTTGTTATTGACTAGAAATTGGTTCATATCTAGGTTGCTCCTCATTTTCTCCAATCTTTTTTTTGAGAAGTAGAATGAGTGGAATAACTTGGCTAAGGAATGCCTTTTGTGCACTGACCTCTTCTGTAGCACTCATGAATGGTTTCAGAATGTGACGCAACTGTTCCAACAGAGATCATTGAGTAGACTGGAGTACAATGCCCTCCCTGATATCATTGTACATGATATACTAAATGATAGCTACCATTTGTTCAAGGATTTGTTCAATCATAAAGTAAGTTGAATTTCACCTTGTTGCTACATCCTGAACAAGATGGAGACAAGGAAGACCTTTGTCCTTCTGGATGTCAATGAGGATGTCACAGGCTTTTACTGAATAGTTGCAGTGGCCACACACTTTGTGCACTGTACCCACAGTGGTTGATACTTGCCGGTCATTATCCAGGAAGCATCTAATGATTAGGTTAACACAATGAGCAAAACAGCGTATATGTACATAGTTGCCATCATGAAGTGCTTTTTTAATACTTGAGCCATAGTCAGCAACAGAAAAAACAATTTTCAAACCCTGTGAAGTGACCCAAGCAGTAAGTAGTCTTTCCAGTTCTTGCTGAATGTGCTGTGCTGTGTGTGTGTGTCTTGAAAGTGACATACATGGAGAACTGACATATTCTGAAATGTGATGTTTTTTTTTTAGTTCTGAGAGATAGTGGTGGTAGTAGTGCTGGTTGAAGTGGTAGCAGACAGACTAGTAGTAGTACGTGAGGGTGATGATGAGTTGCCCACAACATTGATCCACTGTGCAGTAAGAGAAAGATAGGCAATAGTTTGGCTGCTGGTCCACATATCAGTAGTGAAGTGAACTACCTTGTCCTCAGCCTCTCAGAGAGCATGACTTACTTGAACTACTAAGCTGTCATTCATCCCGGGCACAGTGATTATTGATAAACACAGTATTTTCTACTTCACATTAAATTTCATGGCTCTAAGTATTCCATAAGCCTTCTGAAACCCACATCTTCCACAATAGAGTATGACTGTAAATCAAGTACAATAATTTCTGCCATTTTACGATTTATTGCCAGTGCCATGGGATGGTTTTGTGAATATTTAGACTTTCTTTCAAAAACTTCTTTTAATTTCAATTGAGTCTTATCAGGGGGGTGTAAAGCTACATTTTACTGGGGGTGTTGTATGACTACATGCCATGTCTGGTAAAAGAGAGGATTTTACAGAATTATCGTGACCATGACTGTGAGGCGAAAGTGGACTTTTGGATCTTGCCTGGTGCTCATCTCCCATTGTTTCAGTGGAATGTTCCTTTTCACTGAGAGCCCTGCTAGATTTCCAGCCACCAATGTTAGACTGTTTTTTTGAACCATTTACAATGATAGGGTGAATTTGTGAAAGATGTTGCATCCTTGCTGTGATTCCAAAATACCCTTTATTTTTCCCCCTACTAACACATGTGTTGCAATGCACACATATTGCTTATCAAGCATCCTTGGTGTTTACATAAAAATGATTCCAAACAGTAGAGGTGGACTGTCTATGTCTAGTGGTAGTAATGACCTCAGTAGGACTAGAAGTTGAGTGGTTGGGTTTACGTGGGGAAGACATATCAGCAGAGGATTCAGGTTCATCAGGTGATACAATCATAGAATCCTCTGCAGCACCATTGCTATCACCATCTTCACTACTGTCAGACTTTGTTTCTCTTTGTGTGGCTTGTGCCTTTGACTTTTCCTTTTTTCCTTTTGACACTCTACTACTGTCATTATCTTTATCCACATTGTCACTGTCAGATCCAGAATGAGACATGGATAAAGGTAAAGTCACAAGCTCATCATCATCAGTCTCACCATGACCATGGTCGTCACAATCATCATTATCAGACTCAGTAGAGCTAACATTTGCAGTCACAAATTGACTTATTCGAAATGCATGTGTTGCAAATTGAGCAACTCCACTGCAAGTTGAAACTGTAAACATTTTAACTTCATGTACAGTTGGAAAACTCTTTGTTTTTGTATTTTTTTCTCAGACGACTTGTTATTGCCACTCTCTTTCGACACTTTGCTGCCTGTACTGCTGAGCCCTTCTGACATAGACAGCCCACCAGCCCTTGCTGGGATTTAAGTATTTTGAGAGTTAGCCTGCATATGGATAGCAGTAGCATTTAGTTCAACAGACTGTGGTGCTTGTTGTTGTTGTACTTTACTTTTTGGGTCACTTCTTTCTGGGCTCTCGAATAAACTTTTTTTATGTTTATTACTTCCTTTGCCCTGGCTTTTGCTTTACTATTTTCTGGAGTACTCATAATGCCAGTCTGTCGCTTGTTCAGGGTGAAAAAGTGGTTATTATTTTTTTTATTTATTCCCCGTGATGTGAAGATATGCAAGAAGTGGCACTGGTGCACTGACGACTGGCTGGCAGATTTTATTTCACACACATACACAGAATTTATTTCACACACCATCTAGACTAAGGGTGATGATGCGGCACTGCTGCTACCCACAAAGATTCAGGGGTCCTGCCTGGCCTAACCCTCTCTGACACAGTACTTTTTCCCTTCAAGGATTTTTTTTTTGTATTTATTCCATGTGATGTGACAGTGTGCAAGACGTGGCACTGGTGCACTGACAACTGGCTGGCAGATTTTATATTACACACACACACACATATATTTCACACACCACCTACACTAAGGGCAATGCTGCATGTGCTGCTGCTACCCACACAGATTCAGAGACCCTGATTGGCCTAACCCTCTCTGACACAGAAATTTTTCCCTTCAAGGATTTTTTTTATTAATTCCACGTGATGGGGCAGAATACCCTGCCCACAGAACCAAAGCTTATACCTCACTGAACAAGCACAGGAAGGAAGATGACAGATCACTGGCTTCTTGGGGGGGGTCATACAGACAATATGCGAGAAGTGGCACTGGTGACTGGCTGGCAGATTTTATTTCACACGCACAGAATTTTTTTCACTCACCATCTAGGCTATGGGCCGAAGCTGCAGGCACTGCTGCTGCCAACAGAGTATCAGGGACCCTTACTGGCCTAACCCTCTCTAACACAGTGCTTTCCCTTCAAGGATTTTATTTTGTTATTTATTCCACATGATGTGATGGAATACCCTTCCCACTGAGCCAAAGCTTATACCCCACTGAGCAAGCACAGGAAGGAAGATGACAGATCACTGGTTTCTTTGCAGAGGGGTCACACAGACAGTTTGCAAGAAGTGGCACTGGTGACTGGGTGGCAGATTTTATTTCACACGCCACCTAGGCTATGGGTTGATGCTGCAGGCACTGCTGCTACCAACAGAGAATCAGGGAGGAAGATGACAGATCAGATAGTTTTGATCTTTCCTCAATGGTAGGACTCAAAGAGTAGTGTCTGGAATTCATTCTTCAGCACCTCTCTCCCTACCCTGTGGGGTACCACAGGGCTCCATCTTGTCATCCATGTTGTTCACAGTGTATATGCTGCCATTGGAAGCGATCATTAGGTGGTAAAATCTGAGTTTTCACTGCTATACAGATGATACTGAGCTGAACATGTCCTTTGTGTTCAGATGAGATTAGAGATGCAGTGAATTTAAATTCTGCTGGTGAAGTGAACATGAAGTGGGCACTTCGCATTGCCACTCTGCTACATGGAGTGGGCAATGCAAAGTGCTCACTCCACCTTGTCATTACCACTTCACGTTAAGGAGGAATGGCAATGCGAAGTAAGGCAAAGTCATTGTTTTTAATGGACTTCACATTCCTCATTATGATTCTAAGTGATCCACTTGGTGTTTCAGATTTTGCAGCTCCCCCCCACACATCACATGGCTTACAGTACTGTAAGTCACATGATCTTTAGCTAGGCAGGAAGAAAGTGAATCATACAAGCAGACACTTTTACTTTCTCCTGTGCAGACGGAGAGAGAGAGAGAGAGAGAGAGAGAGAGAGGAGTGTGTTTTGTGACTGCTGATACTTTGAGATCAGAATGAGGAGGAGATTTAAACTTTGATTTAGACCCAATAGCTCTTTTAAAAGCTACATTTTTTTGTCTTTTTTGTCTGTACTCTTTTTTACTTAATTTGTTCTTTCTGTAAGTTTTATTTTTCTTACATAGAGGAACATCAGTTGCAAATTATGTCCATGCTGGAACTGCTGCTGGATCACCATTGGATCCCACATTATTTTTTTTTCCTCACACCATGTGCCCCGCACACCTTCCTTGCTGTGTTATAAAATGTATTCCTCCATCATCCCCGACCCTTGTATGTAATTATGCCCTTTTTTTGTTGTCTTTCATATGTATTTTGAGCAGTGGAAGTATACTGTGCTAAACTGCATGGGTACAGTTTTCTTTCCAGTCTGTGTATGTACTGCAGACACTGTCCAACTCCCTGACTTAAAAACACTCATTAATGAGTACAATGGTGGAGTGATGAAGCCTGGAGAGATACTACAAAACAGGCTTACAATACATCCAAGTAACTAGTAAAAATATTAATGTTGTGATTCGTGACATAATCGTAAATCATGATTTGTGACTGCATTTGTGACCGTGATGATAAAGAAACACAAATGCCTATGGCTGTACTTTCCCGGGCCCCGATGAGGGGTGGCACAAAACTCCCTGACTTAAAAACACTCATTAATTAGTACAATGGTGGGGTGGTGAAGAATGGAGAGATACTACAAAGCAGGCTTATAATACATCCAAGTAACTAATAAAAAAATTATTGTTGTGATTCATGACGTGATCGTAAATCATAATTTGTGACTTCATTTGTGACCGTGATGATGAAGAACGTGATTTGTATCACGAGAGACTCCTGATGATGGTCCTGACTTAAAAATGCATATTAATGAGTACAATGTTCATGCTGAATTATGCACCACACCTGTCCAGTACTCTGAAGGGAAGTCAAAGAAACAACTGTGACTTAAGTTAGAGATGGAAATTGGGCCCTGAAGAGATGCAAATGTACAGACATATTAAGATTGCACTGTGCACTGAAGAGATGCAGATGCAAAGGCATAACTCCTAACCAGTGCTCACCTTGAGAAATTAAAATCTGGAAAAGAATATCTTTGCCGGTTGGGGCGGGACGCGGGTGGGGGCAGTGTACTGCACTGCTGCAGTAAGAGTCACTAGTAGGAGTACCAGTAAAGATACCACAAAGAAGAACAAAAAATTATACAGCTGCAGTGGATAGCAGGTTCACATTGCTGAAATTATGTAGCACAATAAAAGGTGTGTGATTTGATGACATGTGTCACACATACTCACACACACACACTAAGTAATGCTTAGCAAATTGAAAACTTCAGTAATATAACCACATATTTTAAACAAACTAAAATTATGCACTGCTGCACCACAACAATCAGCAAAAAAATGGCAAGAATTATTGAAAATATTACTGTGTGTACATTAACACAGTCATACAAGAAAAATATCATCAAAACCGAAAGCACTGTTTTTTTCTCCAAGTTAATCTACCTACACCACAGATACGCCCCTCCCCCAAAGCACACTTCCACTGTCTCTCAGTACACAGACTGAATGTTGTACATTAACATTCAAAATACACACACACACACACACACACAATAAACACTCAATGATATGAGCACAGGAGGGTTTCCTATAATGGATGAACTAAAGTTTCAGCAAAAAAATGACTCAAAAAGGCTTTTGTAACAGCTTTTAGAAGGTTTGAATCACAGAGAGCTCTCACAGCAGATTGTCTCTTACAGCTTCCTAAACACACTACCCCAAACTGAGGCTGTGCAGAACAATCTAGAGCCCATGTGACCTGAAATCCCATGAATCACTGCAAAATTCACCTTTGGAGCTTAAAAACAAGGCAAAGTAAGGCAAAGTACATTGTTTTTAATGTACTTCTTAAAATTAGTGGAGTAGTGGTTTGGGAAGGTAGAGTAATGCAAAGTCATTGTTTTCAATGGACTTCCGTTACCATTAATAACACGGTACTCCGCTATGCCAGCGGAGCACCGCGACCCGCCTGCATTCCACTTCACTGAGCGACCAGCCACTTACCATCTCAGATGAGATGTGATCCTTCCAGTATTTAATAACTGTCTGTCCAAGATCTAAGACTGGATGACTGCCAGCTGGCTGTGATTGAAACCTGCTAAAAATGAGATGTTGTTGGTGGACCCAGATCACCGGAAGGTGGGTTTGTCGGCAGGACAACCTTCTGGGCTTTGGCTCAGGGCTGTTCAGCTGACTACCTCAGATTGGGTGTGGAACCTGGGCATTAGTTTTGATGATGGACTGAGCCTTAAATCTCAGGTGTCAGTGGTCATCAAATTCTCTTTTTGGCATCGGAGGAATATCACCCGGGTGAAGCATCTGCTTCATCCTGATGATCTTCCAATATTGTTCCATGCCTCTGTAACCTCCTGCCTTGACTACTGCAATGTCCTTTACCTAGGGCTGTCAGGGGCTGATATCTGCTGCTTGCAGCTAGAGCAGAATTCGGCATCCAGGTTACTGACTGGTACTTCAAGACCAGTCATAATACCTGTGCTCCATGGACTGCATTGGCAGCCAATACAATGGCAGATCACCTTCAGGGTCTGGTTACTGACCTATAAAGTCCTGCGTGATCAGGGACCCCATTACTTGCAAGATCTACTTCACCCTTACCACCCCCTCTGTCCTCTCCAATCTGCTGACAAGGGATTGCTAGAGATTCCCAGGGTTCATTTAAAGACATCAGGGGCCCAATCTTTTGCTTTTGCAGCCCTGACCCTGTGGAATTCTCTACCTCATCAGGTAAGAGAATGCCTGACCATCCAGAGTTTTAAGACAGCTTTAAAAATATATTTATTTAATCTAGCATTTCCACATTAGTCTTTGAACTGAACCTAGCGTATTGAGATTTTACTGAAGTTGATATTTATGATGTTGCAGTTTTATGGATTTTAAATATTTTGATTATTATATGCATTTTAAATTATTATTTTCTTTTTGCTCGGTCTGTGTACAGCACCTTGGTTTTAGAAAGGCGCTCTAGAAATGAAGATTTAATTCATTCATTCATCACTGGCTTCTTGGGGGGGATCACACAGACAGTATGCAAGAAGTGGCACTGGTGCACTGATGACTATCTGGCAGATTTTATTTCACACACATAATTTATTTCACACACCACCTAGGCTATAGGCTGATGCTGCAGGCACTGCTGCTACCAACAGATAATCAGGGTCCCTGCCTGGCCTATCTATCTCTGACACAGTACTTTTCCTTCAAGGGTTTTATTTTATTATTTTATTTAATCCACATGATGTGAAAGAATACTGTACACTGAGCCAAAGCTTATAACCCACCGAGCGATCACAGGGAGGAAGATGACAGATGACTGACTTCTTGGGGGGAGTGACACAGACAGTATACAAGAAGTAACACTGCTGGTACACTGACGACTGGCTAGCAGATTTTATTTCACACACACACACACACACACAGAGTCACAGAATTATTTCACACACAACCTACACTAAGGGAGAAGCTGCAGGCGCTGCTGCTACCCACACAGACTCAGGGACCCTGCCTGGCCTAACCCTCTCTGACACGGTACTTTTTCCCTTCAAGGATTTTTTTTTATTTATTCCACTTGATGTGACAGAATGCCCTGCCCACTTAGCCAATGCTTATATCCCACTGAGCGAGCACAGGGAGGAAGATTACAGATGACTGACTTCTTGGAGGGGGTCACAGAGACAGTATGCAGGAAGTGGCACTATTGGTGTACTGACAACTATCTGGCAGATTTTATTTTACACACACACACACACACACACACACACACACAAGCATGCACACATGCACGCATGCACACATGCACACACACACACACACACACACACACACAATCACAGAATTATTTCACACACCACTCATGCTAAGGGTGATGCTGCAGGTGCTGCTGCTACCCGCACAGATCCAGGGACCTTGACTGGCCTAACACTCTCTGATACAGTACTTTTTCCCCTTCAAGGATTTTTTTTTATTTATTCCACATGACGTGGTGGAATGCCCTGCCCACTGAGCCAAAGCATATATCTCACTGTGCAAGCACAGGAAGGAAGATGACAGATGACTGACTTCTTGGGGGAAGGGGGTCACACAGTATAGAACAAGTGGCACTGGTGCACTGACGACTATCTGGCAGATTATGCTTCACACTCACAGAATTATTTCAAATACCACCTAAGCCAAGGCTGATGCTGCAGATGATGCTCCTACCCACACAGATTCAGGGAACCTGCCAGGCCTTACCCTCTCTGACACAGTACTTTTTCCTTTCAAGGATTTTTTTTTATTTATTCCACATGATGTGACTAAATGTCCTGCCCACTGACTCAAAGTTTATACCCCACTGAGTGAGCACAGAGAGGAAGATGAAAGATGTCTAACTTCTTGGGGGGGTCACACAGTATGCAACAAGTGGCACTGGTGCACTGATGACTATCGGACAGATTTTATTACATACACACATGCACACACACAATTATTTCACAAACCACCTATGCTAAGAGTGGTGCTGCAGGCACTGCTGCTACCCACACAGATTCAGGGACCCTGACTGGCCTAACCATCTCTGACACAGTACTTTTTCACTTCAAGAATTTTTTATTTATTCCACGAAATGTGACAGAATGCCCTGCCCAGTGAGCCAAAGCTTATACCCCACAGAGCGAGCACAGGGAAGAAGATGACAGATGACTGATTTCTTGGGGGGAGGGGGTCTCAAAGTATGCAACAAGTGGCACTGGTGCACTGACAACTGTCTAGGAGATTTTATTACACACACACACACACACACACACACACTCAGAGAAGTATTTCACACACCACCTACACTAAGGGCAATGCTGCCAATGCTGCTGCTACCCACACAGATTCAGGGACCTTCCCTGGAGTAACCCTCTCTGACACAGTACTTTTTCCCATTAAGGATTTTTGATTTATTTACAGTATTCCACTTGATGAGACGTAATGCCCTGCCCACTGAGCTAAAGCTCATACTGCACTGAGTGAGCACAGGGAGGAAGATGACAGATGACTGACTTCCTGGGGGACACAATATGCCACAAGTGGCACTGGTGCACAGACAACTATCTGGCAGATTTTATTTCACACACACACACACACACACTTATTTCATATACCACTCATGCTATGGGTGATGCTGCAGTACCCACACAGATTCAGGGACCCTGCCTGGCCTAACACTCTCTGACACAGTACTTTTTCCCTTCATGGATTTTTTTTAATTTATTTCACGTGATGTGATGGAATGCCCAGCCCTACCCATGGAGCCAAAGCTTATACCATACTGAGCGAGCACAGGGAGGAAGATGACAGATGACTGACTTCTCGGGGGAAGGGGTCACACAGTATGCAACAAGTGGCACTGGTGCACTTATGACTATCTGGCAGTTTTTATTACACACACACACACACACTTATTTCACACACCACCTATGCTAAGGGCAATGCTGCAGATGTTGCTGCTATCCACACAGATTCAGGGACCCTGCCTGGCCTAACCCACTCTGGCACAGTACTTTTTCACTTCATGGATTTTTTATTTCATGTGATGTGATGGAATGTCCTGCCAACTGAACCAAAGCTTATACCCCACTGATCAAGCACAGGGAGGAAGATGAGAGATGACTGACTTCTTGTGGAAAGGGGTCGCACAGTATGCAACAATTAGCACTGGTGCACTGATGACTATCTGGCAGATTTTATTACACACACGGATGCGTGTGCACACACACACACACACACACACACACACACTCAGTGAAGTATTTCACACACCACCTACACTAAGGGCGATGCTGCAGATGCTGCTGCTACCCACACAGATTCAGGGACCCTCCCTGGCATATGTACATATGAACATACAAAATTTGCCAGCAGATAAAGGCCTAGAGGTCTATCAAGTCTGCTCAAATGTGCAGCTAGCACCCCTTATTCTGCAGCTGCCCCTCCCTTCCACCCTTCCCCTTCATTAACCCTCCCCATTGTCCTGTCCCATCCTCGTTTGAAGCAGTCCACTGTTCTACTGCATACCACTTCATGAGGTAACGCATTCCACCCAGCCACCACCCTCTCTGTAAAAAAGTGTCTCCTCATCTCCCTCCTGAACCTTCCTCACTCCCGTATCATATCATGGCCCCTGGTGTCCCTCCCTTCCCTTACTTTGAACAGCCCCTCTGTACTTGTCTTGTTTATTCCTTTCATTTATTTAAAGGTTTCAATCATGTCACCCCTGTCTCTCTTCTCCTCCAGTGAGTACATGTTCAACTCCTTCAACTGCCTCTCGTATGATAAGTCCCCCAGCCCCTTGATCATCTTTGTCGCTCTGCACTGCACCCCCTCCAGTAACTTAATGTCCCTCTTCAGATATGGATGCCAGTACTGCACGCAGTACTCCAGGTGTGGTCTAACTAATGACCTATACAGTGGCAGAATCACCTCATCCCTCCTCGAGGATATACCTCTTGCAATACAACCCAGCATTTTGTTGGCCTTTGCAGCTGCCTTCCTACATTGTGCTGAGTTGTTCATTGACCTTGTAATGAGCACACCCAGATCCTTCTCCTCCTCTGTCTGGGCTAGCTGCACTCCCCCTAACTGGTAACTCCTCCTTGGGTTCTTCATCCCAAAATGCAGCACCTTGCACTTTTTGGCATTAAAGCCCAGTTTCCAGGTGTCTGACCAGGTTTCAAGCTTTGCCAGATCATCCTACAACCCCTGCCATCCCCCTAGGTCATCCACCACCGCGCCTACCTTGATATCATCAGCAAACAGACTGATCTTGCTCTTGATGTCCCATGATATGTCTGCAATATATATCCCAAACAACACTGGTCCCAACACCGAGCCCTGTGGAACACCACTCATCACCGCCCTTGGGTGTGAGAGCTCCCCACCCACCACCACCCTCTGTTGCCTTCCCTGCAGCCAGTTTCCTACCCATCGCACCAGCTTAGCACCCGCCCCTGTGCCTACTAACTTCTTTCCCAGCCTTCCATGTGGCACTGAGTTGAATGCCTTACTGAAGTCCAGATAACTAACACTAACCTAACTAACCATTTAGACCCTGCCTGGCCTAACCCACTCTGGTACAGTACTTTTTCACTTCAAGGATTTTTTATTCCATGTGATGTGATGGAATGTCCTGCCAACTAAACCAAAGTTTATACCCCACTGATCAAGCACAGGGAGGAAGATGACAGATGACTGACTTCTTGGGGAAGGGGGTCGCACAGTATGCAACAATTAGCACTGGCGCACTGATGACTATCTGGCAGATTTTATTACACACACGCACGTGCGCACACATATACACAATTATTTCACACACAACCTATGCTAAGGGTGATGCTGCAGGTGCTGCTGCTACCCACACAGATTCAGTGACCCTGCCGGGACTAAGCCTCTCTGACACAGTATTTTTCCCTTCAAGGATTTTTTATTTATTCCACGCGATGTGACTGAATGCCCTGCCCACTGAGCCATGGCTTATACCCCACTGAGTGAGCACAGGTAGGAAGGCGACTTCTTGGGAGGGGGGGTCCACATGGTATGCAAGAAGTGGCACTGGTGCACTGACAACTGGCTGGCCTGGCAGATTTTTTATTTCACACACAGTCACACACACAAGTTATATTAAATAAAACAAGCATCTGTCAATGCTGAATGTTTGCTTGCTGATATTAGCAGTGGACGTGCAGGAGTTAGACAGTTGCAGAATAGAAATGGCAGTGAAGTATTGAACTCACGCCAACCCCACCGCCACACTGCAGAGATGGACAGGCATTGGGGTGTGCCTTTGGGTCATCGCCAATAATGCTCATGGTATTTTACCTCACCCTATCCTGTAGACACCAAGTGTTGAGATGTGCCTTGAGGTGTTTGGCTTCACAGTCACCCCATTTCATAAGGACATACTCTGAAATGAGTGCAGTATAGGAAAATGGGGTGAAGTCTGGGGCTGAAGAGTCCAAGGCACACCTTGATGCCTGTCACTGGCTTCAGGGTGGGGGGTGAGGGTGGAATGGCATGAGCATGACAGCTGGCAATCCAAAGGCACACCCCTGATGCCTGTTAGTCTGCACAGGGTGGGACGTTATGATTAGAAACCCTAATGCCTCGGCCGTTTGTTAGTATTTGCACTACACATTTTCAACATGGCCTTTTTGTGAACCTCACCTCATGAAAGCATTTGGGACCTCTGCTCATGAACAGTGTCACTGTGATTTTCTTAATCTGTACCAAACACTGATTTCCCACAGTGACCATGCTATTCTGTGTCGGAAGTGCAAAAACACATTTTGGCCAGGATGTGAAAAATGGTAGCTGTACTGTTCATAAGGAGGTGTGAAAAAATGCCATTATTAAAAATCTGGAGTGAAAATATTACTCATTAACAAACATTACGAGTGTGTGTGGTAACTGCGCAATGCAGGCTCATAACACAGTCATTTTTGGGAATTTGTTCACCAAATTTGAAACATAGCCTTTTTGAGAGCCTGCCTCATGAACAGTAACATTGTCATTTGGTTAATGAGTCCTGAAAGGTGATTCCACGCAGTAACCGCAAAATCACCTTTTGGGACCAAATAATGCCATACTAACATACTAAAATGCCAGCAGAATAGGCCTAACAGTCTTTCGTATCTGCTCATTTGGTCAGCCCCCACCCTGGAAGCTGACCTTGCTGCCTCCCCTCATCGTCTCTGGCTTCTCTCTTTCCAGTCCCGGATATTCCCGCTGCACAGGACTTTGCTTCCAGAACCCTTCCCCTGTACCTGTCCCACCCCATCTTGAACCCCTCTACCATCTCTGCCTCCACCAGCCCCCTGGGCAGTGCATTCCATGGCCCTACCCCTCTCAGTGAAGTAGCACCTCTTCCTTTCTCCCTGAATCTCCCCTCCAGCTTCCACCCATGCCTCTAGTTGCCCCTTCTTTGGAGCACCCTGACTGCTCCTCCCTAGCTAACCCTTCATGTACTTGAAGACCTCTATCATGTCCCCCCAAGTCCCTTCTCTCTTCCAATGTGTACATATTTAGCTCTTCGAGCCTCTCCCCATAGGTCCTGTCCCCCAAGCCCCAGATCATTTTGGTTGCCCTCCTCTGGACCCTCTCCAGAAGTTCAATGTCCCTCTTTAAGTGTGGCCTCCAAAACTGCATGCAGTACTCGAGGTGCGGCCTCACCAAGCAGTTATACAGGGGAAGTATCACTTCCCTCCTTCTGGAGGTGATCTCCCAGTGATGCATCCCAGCATCCTGTTGGCCTTGGCTGCTGCCCTCCTACAAGTCTCAGAGTTGTTAATCTTGACATCCACCACCACCCCAGGTCCCTCTCAGCCATTGAGACTTGTAGCATTCCCCCCCCCGGGTGTACTCTTGGCCCTGGTTTCTGGCTCCCAGATGCAGTATCTTGCATTTCCCTGCATTAAAACTCATCTTCCACTTTCTAGACCACCTTGCCAGAGCCTCCAGGTCCCCCTGTAGGGCTACCCTCCCCTTCTCCCCATCTACTACTGCCCCCAGTTTTGAGTCATTTGCAAAGAGACTCATCTCACGCCCGATACCCCTCCTTATGTCAGAGACATAGGCATTGAACAGGAGGGGCCCAAGGACTGATCCCTGAGGGACCCCACTAATGACCCTCCTTGGGGATGAGACTATCCTGCCAACCACAACCCTCTGGGTCCAGTCCTGGAGCCAACTGCCTATCCATCTGATCATCTGGTTCCCAACCCCCATTTCTCCCAGCTTATTCAACAGGCCCCTGTGAAGAACAGAGTCAAACGCCTTGCTGAAGTCAAGATAGAGGTTGTCCACTGGTCTACCCAGGTCCAAGGCTCTCGTCACCCAGTCGAGAGCCTTGGACATGGGTACAGTGACTGAATTCAAGAGGAGGGGCCCAAGAACCCCAGGTTGAAAATTTGGTGCCAAAATTCGAATAAATGGCTGAGATATCCACATAAGTTGAAAAAAAACTATTTATGCCATTGTACAGCTTACTGCAATTTCTTCAGTTCGCGTTCAGCTTTGAAGAGTACAGACGTGTTCCCGGTCCACCAAAGATCATCACGCTGGGCTTTGGAGGTAAGTATGGGCTGAAGGGGATGAGGAGAGGTGGGGTGCACAGAGGATGGAAGCAGGTTGAGGGAGGGGGCAAGAGACTCAAAGAGGGACAGTTTTCTTTTTTTTCCAGGAATTAAAAAAAAAAGACACCGGGGGACTTTTGGCATGCTGGAGTGGGCTCCCAGCATGCCAGCTAGATGTTTGTTGGGGGGCAGTGGAGCTGATGGGGATTGGGCACCCCCATCAGCCATACAGTATGCTGGGGGGAGTGCATGACCATGCTGGGGTGAGCTCCCAGCATGCTACATGGTTGTTTGTTGGAGGGTTGACTGGAGCTGATGGGGTGCCCAATACAATACAGTGTGCTTGGGGGGAGTGTGCTAGAGCCGAGGGGAACTGGGCACCCCCTTGGCACACAACAAATGGAGGGGTGCATCATGCTGACAGGAACTGGGCTACCCCTTCAGCAAATGAACTGGGAAGGGGGCATGCTGACAGGGGGATTGGGCAACCCATACAGCTTTACCAGGGACTGAGAGAGGCAGGCAGTGGCTGTCCATCAGCTTCTTGGGGACTGTGAGAAGCCATCACCATGTTTATTAAAAGGGGACGCCAGACAAT
This sequence comes from Neoceratodus forsteri, assembly GCA_016271365.2. Taxonomy (NCBI): domain Eukaryota; kingdom Metazoa; phylum Chordata; order Ceratodontiformes; family Ceratodontidae; genus Neoceratodus; species Neoceratodus forsteri. Next base: position 509,153,571 of record CM028131.1, on the reverse strand, counting down.
GCAGCTGCCATTGGCTGCTGCAGTCAAGGACCACCCGGCAAACACAGCTGATTGTTCAGTGACGAGGTGCTCCGTGATTGCAGCAGTCAATTTCTTTGAGCATAGTGGCATGCTAATTAACTGCTGTCATCAACAGCATGCTCCTCTATTGGCACAGCAGAGACTAGCCCCAAAACAGACTGCTGCCATTTGCCACAACACTGCCGCTCCTCCACAACCTGTTACTGAAGGATGCTGATGCAAAGTGTTTCTTGTGCATGCGCACAAGCAAACACAAAAATAGAAATCCCCACTGAAGTGACTGAGTGAGCACAGACAGGAGAACTGAGAGAGAGCTAACTTGTTGTTGGTGGGCAATTGGGCAAACAGCAAGAAGGCTAACTGGGAGTGGTGTGGTAGTGGGTGGCACACTGTCACGGTTCAAAAGACCTCACCCCCTCTGCCAAACTACTACCTCTCAAAAGAAATGGTCAGTCTGACTCTGGCACTTAATGGTGAAGTCTCTCTTCAGTCTCTTATTCTCTTCTGTCTCTTATTCTCTTCTTTCTTGTCTGCACTGTAGTCTATTTTCAAGTTCTTTCTCACAACAAGTTGACCCCATCTCCTCCAAGTTCCTTCTCACCTCTCCGAGTCACCTCAATAATATAACTACTCCCCACTCCAATCCCAGACACCCACACCCAATACCCAACCCCAAGTCCCCTACTCCCCACCCCAACTTCCCCAACTTTAATTCACTTGTTTTGCTTTAGTACTATATATATATATATATATATATATATATATATATATATATATATATATAATGTAAGTTCTTCTTCCTCTATTGCCCAAGGGGGCAAAAAGTCTAAGAAGTAATTAAAATGCAAGTTGCACAAGCACACAGAATCCACAGCATGGAGCAGCCTACAGAAGCTGCTGCTCCTTCTCCATCCCATTCCTCTGTGTAGGTCTAAGGTGGACCACATGGCTTGCTAGAGCAGCAACCCAATCAGGTGCATCCTTTGCATCCTTAGAGAGAGATGGACAGCTCAGCCATCCAATGAGGAATCAGAGTCTTGTCTCTGGTCCCTCCTGTGGGTTACCCCTGCTCTGGCACTTCTTGCACTGCATTTCCCATGATACAAACAGCCAAAAGTGTTGGGAAGCCGTTCATTTATAAACACTTTAGCATGTTGTGGTCAATTCGTATTTTGGTCAAACCGGTTTGCCCATCCCTAATTAATTGCTTAATGAAAGAATAGAAACTAAGTTTAATTTATAAAACAAATGTGGAAATTGTTATAGTATATTCCTAGTTGTAACAAATTGCGTAGTACACTGGTAGCCAGTAACATGTAGCAGAATATCCAGATATATCACAAAAAAAATCTCAGGAAATCCACATTTATTTGAACTGGATTCGCTGATATTTCCCAACGTGTCCAGATATACTGCATGGTACATATTGTACTGGCTACCACTGGATGATGTCATAACATGAAATAAACAGATTTTAGCTGGGTTTTTGTGCTACAGTACATCTCAGTACCATTGTAGTGTCTTGGCATGACAACTAGGAGTTCAGCTGAGTTATTGTGTTGCAGTAAGTCATAGTACCGTCGTAGTGTCTTGTCATGAACGCTAGGAGTTTAGTTGAGTTACTGTATTACAATATGTTCCAGTATGACTGTAATGCCTTGTCTTGACAACTAGAAGTTCATCTGAGTTGCTCTGTTCAGTATATCCCTTTATCATTGTAGTGTCTTGCCAGGACAACTAGCAGCACTTCAGTTGAGTTACTGGGTTAAAGTATGTCTCAGTACTATTGTGGTGTCCTGTCATGACAACTAGGAGTTCAGTTCAGTTACTGGGATAAAATATGTCTCAGTATCATTTGATGTCTTGTCATTACAGCTAGGAATTTAGTTTAGTTGCTGTGTTACAGCAAGTCCCATTCCATTTAAGTGTCTTGTCAGGATGACTAAGAGTTCAGTTGAGTTACTGTATTACAGCATGTCTCACTACCATCGCAGTGTCTTCTTCTACCGTAGGAGTTTAGTTGAGTTAGTGTGTCACAATAACTCTCAGTGCATTTGTGGTGTCTTGTCATGACAATTAAGATTTCTGTTAAGTTAGTGTGTTACAGACTACAGTATGTCCCAGTACAATTGTGTTGCTTTGTCTTGACAACTAGGAGTTCAGCTGAGTGTTGCAGTATCCCCCATTGCCATTATCATGTTTTTCATGACAACTAGTAACTTAGTACCTGCCCTAGAAAAGTGATTAGAGGATCCAGAATCTGAAACAGACAACAAACAGCTGTCTTTATTTCTGAGTTTTTTTTAGGTATTAAATAGTGGTTGTTTATGGTTATAAAAAAAAATTAAATAGCTGTGATTGTGTTTGACAAAAAAATGCTAAGGGCAGAAAGGTGCAATGTTAAATTGCATCAATGTTTGATTTATGAAATATTTCTTATTTCCACTCCATTCGAGTGAATGAGAGTGTCTGCAGCGCACGAAGACCTCTCATGTAGTAAAGAGTGATCCACATGCTGCACCACAAATGTGAGTTCCATGTGCTTCTACAGCTGCAACAGTATTCAGCCATTTTTGTGGTAACCACAAATATGAGTGGGTAAGTACTCATCCTCAGTGCAACAGTAATTGGGCTTTTGACATTTTTCACACATGTTAAGGGGTGTACTCTAATTTTATGGAAGATGAGGATGGTAGGAATAAAGAAACACTGAATAAAAAGTAGATGGTGAGTTGGAGACACCTCTTGGCTAACAAAGAGTGTCATCTTGTGAAAACTCCTTTGCGTTACAGCAAGGAAGCATTTTTCACTTACTGTTTACTTATATGAAAATAGCTTGACTTGGAGTCAGCAGCACAGTTAATAACGCTATAGTATGCTAGCCCGGCAGACTTAGATTTCTGAATCAGGAAAACCTACAAAATCCCATCGAAGTGAACTTAATGAATCTGAAATATCTGAGCAAACTTAAAACCACATAGCCGGCTTTGCTACCCTAGGCTATGGGCTGCATTCCTTTACTGTTTTTGGAACACCAATCATTTTAAAAAAAATCTCCATATATTCCTTATAGCAATTAGATCAGAGGCCTACCTTTCTGTGTGGAGCAGACAGGGATCCTGGTGTGCTTGTTGCCTTATCAGATGCACGATTTGAACTGGAGAGCAGGGGTTTCCAGGACCTGGATATACTAGAAATTTGATACTAGAGTCATGTGCATCACTAGCCTATCAGGTGGGCTAAAACCCATGAGGTAATGTCTGGAGTGCCATGGATGGTCAACCAATCACAATTGGGCTTTTGACATTTTCCACACATGTTAAGGGCTGTACTCTAATTTTGTGGAAGATGAAGATGGTAGGAATAAAGAAACACTGAATAAAAAGTAGATGGTGAGTTGGAGATGCCGCTTGGCTAACAATGAGTGTCATCTTGTGAAAACTCCTTTGCCTTACAGCAAGGAGGCATTTTTCACTTACTGTTTACTTATATAATTTGTAGTTTCAAATCATTTCAATGGCACAAAGTATGGGAAATAAAAATAAATAAATGTATTTTAAAATAAATTATTGGTCTACTGCCCCGGTGACATGAAGAGTTGAGGTGCTGGTGATCTTGCCTCCCATTATGCTGGTGACCAGAGTTTTGGAGTCCCCTTGGGCCATGAGGAGTTAGCTGGGGTGGGAGTGGATGGAGCATCCAGAGGACTGCTTTCCTTTCCTGGGAAGAGGGATGTGATACAATGCTTCTAGACTGCCCTCACTTGGATGCATGTTGGCCAGGCAGTCAATCAATCAATCAGTCAAGTGTATTTACAAAAAGGTGCCTTTCCATAGTTCAAGGCACCTTTACATACAACAAATATCACATCAATCAATAACGTCCATACATTATTCAATAAATAAAACCATAAGTATTAAAACAGTACAACCAACAGGTTACTAAAAAAATGACAGCTAACATTCTTCTTCATCAGAAAAAGCAAGACCAGAGTGGTATGTCTTCAATTCAGTTTTGAAACTTTGGATGGTCAGGCATTCTCTTATCTGATAAGGTAGAGAATTCCACAGGGTAGGGGCCGCAAATGCAAATGAACGGGCCCCAGATGTTTGTAAGCGCACCCTGGGAATCTCTAGTAACCCCTTATCAGTGGATCGGAGTGGCCTGGAAGGTTGGTAGGAAGAAAGGAGATCCTGCATGTAGCAGAGTTTCTGGTAATGTAGGGCTTTGTAGGTCAGCAAGCTGACCTTGAAGGTGATACACCACCACATTGGCAGCCAGCGCAGTCTGTGGAGCACAGACATAATATGACTGGTCCTAGAAGTAATCACAGTTAGTCATTATATATTTGAATGGGATATCTGATGGCCATTGTGTGATGAGTGTGTTCCTCCAACATATATGTGTCTGCATCATAGCACACTGCCAGATGTGGAAGAAACTGTAAATGGAAAAGCCTAGTTCCAGTGAAAGAAACCAGGCCTGTCACCAGTCCCAAGCTGCCACCCAGGACCACCAACTGGATTGTGCTCCAGGAGTGGGGAGGATGGACCTTCTACCCCAGGCCTCACTGTTAGGGAGGATCCGCAGGGGTACATGTAGGTCCCAGGGGAGTCAGTTGCTGGTGGGAGGGTGCTGGGGCTGAATGCCCTACTGGAGCCAGGGCCACCTAAAAAGTTTAAAACTAAATAAATAAATAATCCAATGAGGATTTGCTGGTATCTTTAAATCTAGTTAGATTTCTTGTCAATGGCGCTTTTCCACTGACCTGGAAAGAATGACATTAAACTCACAATGTAAGAATACCATATTACAGATGTAAAACTTTTTCTGAAAATCAGTTGCATTGTGTTTTGTTGCTTAGGTGTCAATTCATCCTATATATGATAGACTCATGAACCCAATACCCCAAGCATTTCTTTATACAACTTGGTTCCTTCTGTAAATGTTATGAATTTTTTTTTTTAACTTTCTGTTTATCTCCTCCTACCTGCCCTCGGTGCCCACATCTTCAGGCCGTTCATCCCATGCCAGCCTCCTTTGCTCAGGATCTGCCCCTAGAGTGCCTTTCTACTTCTTCCCCACCTGCACAGCGGGGTTTGTCCCAGAATTGTTGGCTTGGAAGGCTCGGAACATTCATCATCTAGGACCACCGAGGGTATATTTCTGTTTTACTATTGTCCCTTACCCTTAACCCTCTGAGACTTTGGCACGAGGACGTATGTCCAGAGAGGTGACATTGCTAATGCACATCTCTCCCAAGCACCTGACAGTGTCTCCCCTCCCTGACTCTGACAAATGGGGCCGCCAACCCCTCGTGAGCCCTCATTTCCACCGGCTCTCTTAGGGCATCGGGTGCATACAGCACCCCTTGTCTCCCACCCCAGAGGGAGGAGAGCATCCATTGGGACGCTCAATCCTCCCTCACCCAGCTGACCCCTGCCAACCCAAGTCCATTCCCTAACCTGGGTCGCCGGTGTAGTGTGAGGTGTGGTGTCCAGCACCTCAACCCTCAGCACCATCAGGCCGGCTATGACACTTTTTTAGTAGAAAAGTATCTATTTAGAATTTCTAATCTGTACCTATTGTAAATTCTGGTGATGCTCCTAGAAATGTTCTTTCCTTCTGGGTAAACACTGTTTTCAGCAAAAAAAAAAAGCATTGTTATGGTTTGACCACATTCTGAAATGGTTATGCCGGGAGCCACACAGCTTGATGAGACTTGTATGACTTTACAATTGGTACAGCGGCATAGTGGCAATGCATAAGACTGGGGTCTTCATGCAATACACTGTTCTACTCCTGGAGGCAATGCCTCCTCACTTTATCTCCTATTGTTTTGCACCAGAAGCATAATTACTTTTTAGTATCCCAACCATGGGTCATGCCTTATTGCATAATCAAAGGTCAAGATTTGTGAAGATCTGGACCTCAAAACACACTGAAAGAGTAAAGTAGAGGAGATGAAACATTCGTCTCCCAATGAGGGAAAGAGTGCGTCAGTTTTCCAGCATTTGTGTGCCCTATTTTAAAGAATGTCAAACCCAGTTCTTGGAAATGAGAGAGAGTTAAAAGTTATTGAAACTAGAAAAGAAGAAAAAAGGGAAAAATCAAAACAAGAAGTATCAGCCTCTCCTTCACTTTCGTCACCTTCAGTGCTTCTCCAAGATTGTTTGGTGCATATGTTAAGAGTCATATTTATTGCAGGCACTAACCTGTTTTAGATTTTGCTTAATTTTTATTTTATTTTTTTTTTCTGCCCACTTTTTTGAGAGGTCATGTTTTGTTGTAACATTGGGCTGTTTAGGTTGCTGCCCTAGTATTGTCAGTAGTAGCCTTCAGTTGTTACTTTTGACTGACTGTAGTTTCATGTTGCTGTCACATCAGTCACTGTATTATTGTACTCTCTTGTACCCCTTCGCTGGATCATGCCTGGAAATGAGCCACACAGTAGCTCTACGTCCCTTTCCCAGTCACCAATTTTCAAATAAGTAAACAGATCATCTTTTAAGTCATAGATGAGTTACGATTGTCCTCTGAAAACAGATACTGACTTCTGTTGAGATCAACACTGCAGCACATAAACTGCTTGTATGGTTGATGTTCCTCAACAAGGAGGCAGAAAAGCATTAATGCATATAATCATGCTATTTATCTATGGGTGCATAGCCCCTCCATTCCAGTAGTATAAAGTGATTGAATGAGTACTGTATCAGGCATGAAATTCCAGTGACAATTAAAAAAAAAAACTGTTTTCTCCAGTCTCTCTATATTTAGTACTATATACAGTATATTGCCTAAGGGCAATATTCAATTAATTATATTGCTTTCAGGTATATATTTTTAAATATTAACACACCTGTAAACTCATTTTTTCCATATATTTTTTCTCCAGCTGCCCTCCCCCTCCTGGCAGCACCCTCCAGCCCTGTCACCACCTCATCAGGGACTTACATGTTACATAGAAACATAGAACAATAGAAGTTGATGGCAGAAGGAGACCACTAGGTCCAGCTAGTCTGCCCATTTGTTTTAGACCTATTTTGACACTCTAGTTGTCCTTTATATGTTATTCTCCACTTACCCAAGACAACAGTTGTGGTGGATGGCCTGCCCTGTCAGTTGTGCATGGGCCTACATGGTGGCCAGCATTGTCTCAGCAACCCAGGGATATTCTCCTCCAGTTTTCTAACCTGTGGGTGCCAGCATGCAATGATATGCATACAAGAATGTGTGGCGTCCGGCAGTTTCACATCTCTTCTGCGATGTCTTCACATTGTGTTGCCACCTGTCCAATCAAGTAGCAGGATGCGACATTTCCCCTAACTGAGGGAGGAGAGCTGTCCCTTGTATGTTACATCCTTCCTGCCCCAGCTGGGCCCCAATCAACTCAAGTCCATTCCTGAACCTGTGTCACTGACATAGTGAGCGGTAACGCTACTACTGGGCTACCAGGCTGGCAATCAGTATATTTATTTATTTGTTTATTTTATTTTATTTAAACATTGGTAACCTGGTAGGCCCACTGGAACTTTGCGGTCCCTTTTCAGGGGTGACCCAGGTTTAGTTACATGTACCTAGAGGGAGGGAAAAACCAATGCAAACTATATGTACAGTACAACAAGGCTTTACATAGAATGCGTGAACAAACATTACAGTGCAGAAACTGATACAACCAATGCTCCAGGCTTTTCTTAGGTACAGACAATTGACAGTTGTAAAGCCTATATAAGTGCAAGGGACAGTTCTACCCCCAGACTGAATGGACCCATCTGTCTGTGTCCCACTGTTCTTTAGCAGGGGAATCACCCTGCGTTTGGTCCCCTGACAGGAACCTACATGAGGTAGCGGCACTGATGCCCGTTCCCTAGGTGTGCTTTTAGCCCCTTCTTGAAACCCTCAGTGGTGGGGCTATCTTGTATCTCTCTTGGGAGCTTGTTCCAGAGTTTGGGGAGGGCAACTCTAAGCGACTGTTGACCCAGGAACGATCTTGCCCTGGGGATTTCTAGCAGTGTCTGATTGGTGGATATGAGCTCTCGTCTCATAGTCTTAGGGACGAGCAGGCCTCGCAGCCCGAGACGGGCCCTGGGTTGCTGTAGCTTATGGGCCATGCACAGGAAGGGATATGCTAGTCTTGCCTCCAGGGATGGCCATTCCAGGGCCTGGAGCACCTTGCAGTGGTGTTCCATTCTGTCCGCCCTGGTGGTAAAATGGCCCACCCTATGGTAGAGTGAGCTCAGTCGCTGTCTTTCTGTAGCTCTCAGTGACTGGAGCATGGATGCTCCATAGAAAAGGGTGGGGAGAATAGTCCCGTTCCCTACTGCCTTCCTGGTTTCCTTGGATAGAAAGGGGTTTAGTCTATAGAGGAGACCCAGTTTTTGGTTTACTACCTTTGTGCGGTGGTCGATGTGCTTCCTTATCGAGATGTCCTGGTCAATGTACATTCCCAGATATTGGATGCTATCCACAACTTCTATCCCTACTCCATCCCTGGTGGAGAGTGATAAGTGGTTGGATCTCCTATGGCCCAGTCTTTTTGGGCCAAAGAGCATGGCTTTCATCTTTTTGCTATTCAGGACCATCCTGTTAATCTGACACAAGGATTCAAAGGCTGCAAGGTCCTGACTCAGCTCCCGGTTTAAGGGTCCCGTGTCCTCTCCTGTCCTATACAGCACTGCGTCGTCATCATAGAGCGTGATTTTCACCCTTCCGCAGTGCTGGGGGAGGTTGTTTGTGAACAGGGAGAATAGCAGAGGGCCTAAGATTGACCCCTGTGGGACACCTGCGGGTACTGGGGGCTCATCTGATGTGGCACCTTTCCACAGGACCATTTGTGTCCTGCTGCTGTATTTTTTCTTTCTTCGTTTGTTTCTCCACCTATGTCCCTGATTCCGGTGGCATCACCCAAGCCCCATCATCAACCTGTCTCATGGATTTATAGGTAAACTACCACTTACACCGTATCAGCTGGTGGCTTCCACATAGTTCGTGAAGTAGGGATGGTGAGTGAGCTGAGGCATTTTCCTCTATTATCTCCCCAAGACATCTGTGACTGATGCATACACATTTGTCTGTGTTGACACACACACATGATGGATCAATTGCACATCCCTCCATGTCTTCTGGTCCTGCCGGTGCTACCACCCAGCCTCCACTCACCGGCAGGTGAGCCGCAGAACTCCGAGTCCCCCCTCCCATGGAAGAAGAGTCATCCTGGGATGCTCAATCCTTCTGACCTGGTTGGCCTCCTAGTGACCCTGATCCGTTTCTGATCATTGTTTGCTGGCAAGGCTGGAGGTAAGAAGCCTGTGCCTCAGCTCTTCATGACACTTTGCCAGTCCCAGCACATTTATTTTAAAGAACTTTATGATGAATACCATATTTTGCAGCTTTTATTTGAATTTTTTATTTTGACCTGTGGCCTGTTTTTGAGGGTGGTTTGTATTGCAAAATCCTGTTTTAATGTGAAAAAGAAAATATTAAATTTCCTGAATGTGATCAAATATATTGTTAGTGGTCTACTTTATTGCAAAATAAGAACAACAAACATGAACTAAAGTCAAACATTTTTAAAAGAAATATCATAACAATTATATTTACAGAGATAAAAATCATAAAGATGCCCACATACAGAGTTTTTTGTGACATGACTTCAACCCTGATTAGAAGCTGTGGCGTCTATTTGAGGGTAGCTTCTTTTCTGTGAAATATGTTAAATCTAACATTTTTTTCCCTCCTACAAAACATTTTAGACCATCCAGGCTGAGGCCGGCTTGGACTCCTTAAGTCCTGTCCCACTGACCCCCACCTACTATCACCTTCCCAGGCTTACCTGCTTGGCTTGAATACCCCCATGGATTATATCCCATGGAGGGGTCAGGATGAGGAGGGCCATCTTCCCCCATAGAAACAAATTGAATTCCAGTCAGCAAGGTCCCTGGTGGTGGGGGTGGGTGAGGAATAATCATGTGGAGTGTCATGCATGTCTGCCTCACCAGCATTTTCCACATTTTCTCCCTTGAACCCCATGCTGTGGCACACATATCAGTGTGCACGTGTGGAAGCACATGCATGCCATGAAGTTCCACAGCACCCAGCCTTTTTTCTGTTCCAGATCCATACTGCCCCAGGCCTCCACATGGCAGCCGCTTAGTGAAACATAAACACATAGAAGTTGATGGCAGATAAGGACCACAAGGCCCATCCAGTCTGCCCATTTCTTTTTCTGCCTTATAAATGTGCCATCGGCATTTGCTCTGTCAATGACCTATCTATTCATACTCATATGTATTGCTTCCTTTTGCCTAACCCATGCCTGTTTGAAGCCCTGCACTGTATTCATAGCCACCACTACCTGAGGTAGGCTGCTCCATGCATCCACCACCCTTTCTGTGAAAAGACCTTCCTCACATTACCCCTTAATTGGACTCCCTCTAATCTCATGCTGTGTCCTCTTGTCCTGCTATTTTTCTTACATTGAAACATGTTAGACTCTTTCACCTTGTTAATGCCCTTAAGGTGTTTGAATGTTTTGATCATATCACCTCTCCCTTTTTGCTCTAGGGTATACATATTGAGCTCCGTTAATCTGTCCTCATATGTTTTCTGATGCAGTCCCTGCACCATTTTGGTTGCCCTTCTGGACAGCCTCAATTTGGTTCATGTCCCAGCAGAAGGTGTGGCCTTCAGTACTGTCACGCATGTACTCAGATGAGAGCCTAACCAGTGCCTTGTAAAGGGGATTATTACCTCCCTCTTCTGACTTGTGATACCCTACTAATACACCCTAACATCCCCTTAGCCTTACCTACTGCTTTAGTGGTCTGCTTGGATGATTTCAGGTTATCAGTGATGATGATGCCCAAGTCTCTTTCTTCCCTTGTGACTACCAGCAACTCCTCCCAGCCTGTAGGTGGCTTCAGGGTTTCTCTTCCCTATGTGCATGATCTTGCACTTTTTGCATTAAACCCGAGGTTGCCACTGTTCCGACCATTTTGCTAGTTTATCCAGATCTCTTCTCATTCTGCCACCCATCTGGATCATCTACTCTGTTGCAGATCTTGGTGTCATCTGCAAACAGACAAACCTTACCCTCCAGTCCATCTGCAATGTCACTGATGAAGATATTGAAGAGGACTGGCCCCAAATGTGATCCCTGAGGTACCCCACTTGTGACTTGCATCTCTTCTGACTATATGCCGTTTACCACCACTCTCTGTTTCTGCCCGTCAACTAGTTTGCCACCCATTTGACCAGCTTCTGACCCACCCCGAGCCTACCCAGCTTATTAATCAATCTTTAATGTGGAACAGTATCAAAAGCTTTGCTGAAGTCAAGGTAGGTGACATGAACTGCTCCCCCTTGGTCCACCACTCTGGTTACCCAGTCAAAGAAATCTAAGAGATTAGTTTGACAGGACCTTCCTTTTGTAAACCCATGCTGTCTTGGATCCTGTGCTTCTATGGATTCCAGGTGTTGCACTATCCTTTCCTTAAGGAGTGCCTCCATAATCTTGCCCACTACTGAGGTAAGACTGACTGGTCTGTAGTCCCCTGCCTCCTCCCTGCTACCACTCTTGTAGAGTGGGACCACATGAGCCCTTCTTCAGTCTTCTGGGACCTCTCCTGTGCTCAGAGACTCACTAAACAGTTCTGATAATGGCTCTGCTGGTTCCACCCTTGGCTTCTTTAGTACACTAAGATGTTTGCCATCAGGTCCCATTGCCTTGTCCACCCTGAGCTTATAGAGCTCTTGTAGGACCCTTTCTGTTGTGAAGGAACTAGTGCTCACCTCCCTCCCCCCATGTCCATGGTGCTGAGCTGTGGCCTCTGCCCTACCTTCTCTTCAGTAAATACTGAGCAAAAGTATCTATTTAGGATAGATGCCTTTACATGGTCCTCCTCCTCCTCACATGCCCCCTTATCTCCTTTGATCTTAGCAATACACCCTCTTGACTTTCTCCTTTCACTAATGTATCTATAGAAAGCCTTGTCACCTTCTTTTACTGTTTGTGCTAGTGTTTCCTCGGTTTTGGCCTTTGCCTGCCTTACTGCCTTTCCTGCTTCCCTTAGGGAAGTTTGGTATGCCTCCCTATCTTCATCCCGCTGCATTCCGTTATATTTCCTGAAGGCCAGCCTTTTGGCTCTGACCTTTTCTGCTACTGTTTTTGAGAACCAAAGTGGTTTCCTTCTTCTTTTGCACTTCCTTTTCTCTCTAACACAATGGGATGTTGCTTCAAGTATTGCATCCTCAATGCTTGCCCACTTTGCCTGCACCCCCTCACCTGTATTTCTTTTTTCAGGGCTAGCTTAACTCTATGGGCCATCTTATCAAAGTCATCTCCTCTGAAGTCCCATATTTTGCCTTGGAATGAGATGATTTAGTTGTAGTGGCCAAACTGAACCATACCATGTGATGTCACTGGCCCCCAGGTGACCTTCTACCAGGAGATCTGTGATCCTTTCCCTGTTAGTCAGTACTAGATCTAGGATAGCCCTTTCTCTTGTGGGTAGTTGTACCAGTTGTTTGAGGCCCCCCCCTGCAGGGAATCCATCATGTGTCTAGTTCTGGCAGATGTTCCTGCTGATTTTGACCAATCTGTATCTGGCATGTTGAAGTCTCCCATTATCAGAACCTCCCCTTTAGCTGTCATGTTTTGTATCTCTTCTAACAGTAATGTGTCTATGTCCTCCCCCTGGTCTGGGGGTCTGTAGATAATCCCAGTTCTTATGGCTGTCCCATTTCCTGTTTCCAGGGTGTTCCACATTTCTTCTGGCTTCTTATGTGTTTTCTGAATTTCTGTAGCTTTGACATTTTCATTGACATGCTAGGCCACTCCACCACCCCTTTTTGCACCTTGGTCTCTTCTGAACAGTACGTAGCCAGGTACTGAAGTCTCCCAAGTGTGGTTACTGGTAAACCACATCTCGCTAATTGCTACTATGTCCAGTTTATCCTTTGTCATTATTGCCTGCAGGTCTGGGATCTTGTTTCCCAGTCTGCAAGCATTTGTGTACATGATTTTCCATTGGCCAGATTTTGGTGTGTTAGTTGTTGGGTGAGATTTGGCATTTTCCTTGTGTGTCGTATGGGGAGCTGGACCTTTTTCCTTACCTGGTGATGCAAATGAACTGCAAACATGCTGAACTCATGTTTGGCCACTAGCTGAAGGGGAAGGGGTGTTCTTCCCATTTGACGTATGGCATGCTGCACCCCTTCCCCATTTGCTAGTTTAAATATTCTGCAAAGACGTCAAACTTCTGCCCCAATGCACTGACTCCACCCTTAGTCAGATGCAGTCCATCAAATTTAAAGAACTTTCATTCCCAAAACTGTTGCCAGTTCCCTACAAATTTGTGTCCTTTTTCCTGGCACCAGCCCTTGAGCCACATGTTTAGCTCCCCTATCTCCCCTTCTCTGACCTTCTGACCATCTGCCCCCCTCTCCCAGACTGGCAGGATCTCAGAGAAGGAGATGCCAGATGAAACGTATGTTAGTTTGTCACCCTGCCTGGTCAGGTGTTCCTTGGTCTCCACAACTGACCAGCTGGCGAGATCAATAGTCCCTATCTGTAACAGGATGTCAATGTTTTCTCCTGCTTCCTGAACAATTTCAGCAATGCAGCCAGTGTCTCTCCATGCTGATATACCTGGGAGACAGCTAACCATTACCCCTGGCTGAAGATAGGTAATCAACTCCCGGAATTATGCAGTCTCCTATGATCAGAAGTGTTTTTTGTGTTGCTTTTTTGTTTGTTTTGGTTCCTGTTTTGGGTGAGTTTTGTTGTGCTAGCTCCTGTGCTACAGTGTCCTGCTCTGCAGTGTCCTCTGCCCCTTTGTTTGATTTCAGAGATAGAGGCAGATACCTGTTTGTAGTTTTTATATGGTTTGTGGCGGTAATATGTTGGAGAGCACCCAATTGATGGGGCACCTGATTTGCCGCTTCTAACCACCTGCCAACCTCCTGGACCAACTACCCTCTGCGGTCAAGATGCTTCTGTTGTATATTGGGGAAATGGCAGGTGGTTCTTATAATATATTTCCTCTTGTTATGAAATTTGAAGTGCGCAATCTCTGCCCAAGCTGCCTGGAGCTGAGCCCTAAGATCTCCAATGGCCCAGCATGTAGGATAGTGTCCTAAATCCTGTAAAACTGTCCTTCTGAAAAGTGTTCCACAGTACCTGCAGTTAATGATATCCATTCCAGATAAGTTACTGGGTTTATAACCTGGTCAGAGTAATTTGAAGAAAGAAAATGAAAGCAAAAGTTTGATTTTGTGATTTGTTTGTTTGTTTTTGTATAACTTGTTATAACAAGTTAAATTACTAGTATCCTGTAAATGAGGTCACCATATGGATACTCCACTGATCTGCCTCTTTCTGCTTTGCCTCAGGAAATGTCACGACTGTGCTACCCTATAAAAGGATTATAGTGTGGGGTGGTTGGGGATGGGGGTGGGTGGTTGGGCCCTTCCCCTGCCAAAAAAGAAGAACCATAGACAAAAGAAACATGGAGGTAAGAGCAGAAGCAATCAGTCAGCAATTAATGCAGTAACTCTGAAAGCTTAGTCTCATGATAGATAAAACTATAAAACCTGTAAAGCACCACCTGTAATAATTTCACAGAAGATATACCCTGTAAGAAACAGTTTGCTACAGAGAAAAATAAAGCAGTAACAGAAGATATACCTTGCAAAAGACATTTTGAATCAGAAGATTACAGCAGTAATCTGTCAGCAAACACCTGTGGGCACACCTTGTAATAATGCAGCAGCAGGTATACCCAGCAACAACAATTTGAATCAGAAAAAAATAAAGCAATAAAATGTTAGCAACAAACAGTAACAATCCCTGTAAGTACAAAATAAAAATAGCAACACACAGTAAATCTGCCTAGCCAAAAGAAGTCTTAATCCTTTCCCTTGCTCTGGTAATGTTCTTTGCTCTGTCTTTTCAAGCAACCTAGAAGGAAAGAGCTCAGGTGAAGCTAGGTCCTTGGCCAGCAAACCTAGTCTTCCAAAATGGAAATGGCACTCCTCCCACCCTGGGAGAGGTGAGCATTCCATCACATGCTGTATCATCTCTGTCCCCCTGCCTGACTCCTGGCAACCCGAGTCCACTGCTGAAGTAGGGTCACTGCTAAAGTAGGGTCACCAGCATGGAGCAAGGTGTGGCATCTAGCACCTTGACCCTCAGCGCCAGCAGACCGGCCTTATAAATCTATGTTTTGATGGCTTATTTATTTTATTTGGCTTAAAGTTGTTTAGTGTAGTTATATCAGATTTATACTATATTTACTTTGGGCATAGACATGAATAAGTGGCATGTTTCCATTCTAAACATGTAACATTTAATTAATTTTCACCGAGTTTATTCCAGTCCAAACCCTTCAGTGCAGTATTACTAATTAATAATGGTATTACAGGCACTGATGCTTCATTAGGCTGCACGTCTTGTACTACTGCAGGGTGAGGGGATTAAAGAGTTGCTTTTGGCTTTAAAATCATGTGTGTGGTTAATGTGGTTAGGAGGCTGATGTGTTGACTCCTAAATGCTGAAGCTTGCATTGTGACCCATCCAGCAATAAGTCTCAAAGATCATAAGCTGCTGCAAAACAAGAAAAAAATGTTGAAAGTAAACACGATGTTTTGAGTTATGGAAAATGAGGAAAACAGATATCCTTTTACGAAATATGTGTTGAGAGATTGCCTCTATAGGTATTACCTCAAGATTTTGCTTCATGTAAAAAAATGTGAAAAAAAATTGAATCCTCATATAAAACAAAAATATATACAGAGTACTTGCTGTTGCTTTTTTAAAATGCTTTCCTTACTGATTTTCTGCTGCAACAAATATTTTCTGAAGGAACAATTTAATCTTTACTAGTGCTGGGTAGCAGGCCAAAATACCTAACTATTAAAAAAAGGATCTTGGTTAATATGAATACCTTTGGTTGTCAGGTTCTGTGGTTCAAAATGTACTACTCTGTGAGTTGTTGACTGAGCCACATCATATAATTTGTACTGTACTACACTGCTGTACTAGAATTCGGGACTGCTATATCAGTCAGTTGCAGAGCAAGGTTTAATTCTGCCTCTGTGGGATGTTGCTTATGGTACAAGAGACTCCAAGCATGAGGTTTGGGCCAGAGGACCACAAAGCAAAGCTGAGTGGTTCTGGCTGGGCAAACCTCACACAAGGAGTGTCTTTCACCATAAGAGACACTCTTGGAGGCTGTATTAATTTTTAAATTACTTGAGTTGCTGTAGCTAGAGTGGTTCTTGATGGGTTTAAAGTTGTCTTTTTTAAATATTAAAACTTAATGTAGCTGTCCTTCCCCTGACAGTGAGGCGAAATGCTCCACTCTCAATGTTCCTGCATGAAAGACCTCTGCACTGATAATAAGGAGTACACTGGTATGGATGCTGGTTGGCTGAATCACATAAGTCATGCATGAAGCAAATGATTCATACATGACACATAGGCTGCAGAACCAGGGGTCAGAAGGGTCAGACGAATCCTCACTTTTGTAGCTAAAGGGTCAGACATTGAATTTTGGATTTGAATTTTAATGGATTATGCATCAATATGTGGATTATTCATGATTATGAAAAGTTAGGTAAGTTGACTAAAGTATCTTCTAGAAGGCAATTATTTTCTCAGCACCTTGGGCTAAGGTGTTCTATGCAATTCTGACGTCCTACTTTTTGGTATGCTTCTCCGCTGCTGTTCGTACATGTATGATGATGAGCCACTACAAACCTATAAGTGATGAGGCAGGGTGATTTAGTGAATGCTGGTTAAAAATCAAGATTTTCTGGGACCTAGTATTAAAAAAATAGGCATATTCAAAATGGCAAATGCACCAGTGAAAGCTGGTTCAAGCGGCCATTTTTGTATGTGTGTGCCATAAAAAGAGAAGTTTGGCGAGAAAGGAAAACTGGTGTTGAATTGCTTGCATGGCTGGAGCAGGAAACATTGACAAGTCTGAGATGTGAGCAAAAACTGGAAAAATCCATGGAAATCAGATGCAGCTTGGAGGAACATACATCCCCACACTAAAAAGGTATAAAGCTGCAGATATCCAATTTACACATTGTGAAACACATTAATGGGTCACTAGTAAGCAATACAGTCGACTGAACACAGCTGAGAGAGGGCAAAATCATAGTGGCAGACGTCCTGATCTTGACTGAGCTGGGTCAGTCAGCATGGTAAATAGGAAGTGGAGAAAGTCAAAAATATGCTATGCACTCTAGAGACCACAGGGATTGACAATCCATTCTTAAAGTTGATGATCAGAAAATATTTGTTAAACGCAGGTGGGATTGTGACAGCCTCCTTTATCTATATACTATGCTGCATAAAACATGCCACACCTGTCTCCATACTGGAAAGCTAGGTTCAGGATCATCCCATGGTCACTGGGGGTTGGACGGGAACAGATATTATAGAAAATCTGGAGGACTGCACTCCTCTCCTGTGCAGAGAGGAAGGGAGAGTTATGCAACCCAGTGCTAGCCATGCCACCCGTGGCATGGCAATCAGAGACTGTCATGTGAGGGATGGGGAGGAGCGACGGCTGCTGATGTCCTATGGAAGGAAGCATGTGTGAGGCTATCTTGAGTGGCATTGCAAACTTACTCCTCCTTGGGGAAAGAGAACACAGGAAAAGAGCTCTGGGAAGCTAGATTACCTCATGTCACCTTCAGGCTCCACACCCAATGAGCAGCCAAGCCATGCTACCCCTGTGAGATCATAAGTCCTGTCAGAAAATTGAATCAATGAGGCCAGAGTGGCTGGCATGACAGGAGGGCCACCCCGGGTCAGGCGAGGAAAAAAACACTAACTAAACAATTCCTTACTTTACTATTACACAATTCCTTACTTCTAAATGGTATAGGATTATTCAAATCCGAACTTAGACAAAGCAACCGTAGACATAATAAACAGTTACTGATTGGGAAATGGTATTCATTAAGGAGGAAAAATTGGTTTAGTATAAGATCAATTGCAATATGGAACAGCCTCCCTACAAATGTTGTAGATGGTACAAGCATAGATGCTTTCAAAACAAACTTGGATTTAATAATGACAGATGATTATAAATATAGTTATTAAATTAAAATGAGGCAAGCATTATGGACATTGTCCTCTGGCTTGAATAACTTATGAAACTTATGAAACTTATAAACCAAAAAGGAAAAAGCTCTATGTACATATTTATAAATCCAAGTCACACCCGGTATCTCAGGCCACACCTTCTCCTGCTTGGCAGTTGGACCCACAATTGAAGACTCCTATTCCCTGGGACAGAGGATGGTGGTGGTGCAGGGAGAGATTAGGGTCTCCTAGGTGGTCAGCAGCCCTAGCTGAGGACTAATGTTGCTGTGTTTGCTGGATCTAGCACACAGTTTGACTGATTCCATAGGCCAACCATACATGTTCTGATAGTGGAGAGCTATGTACCCCAAACAGCCACTATATGGTATATCCTGTGGTGCACTGGGAGTAGCAAGCTGCCCTCTCACTGCTGTGTCTCCAATGGGCTTCCTTACCTAATAGGCCAATAACTCCCATGGGGGTTGGAGTACTAACAATGTTAGCTGTGCAACAGCCTGAAGGAGTTGTATCCTCCTTCTGTGTCCACTGTGACACAAGCAGCCCATAGAGATCTGCATATTTGGGTTCCCTATACCCAGGACACTAGCAAAGGCTGGAACCATCATACTGAATTCAGCCTTATCATCATGCTGAAGAAGGTGATCCCTCAAAGCCCAGGGAATTTGTTATGTCTATCTGAAATAAATCTATTTTATAGTCTGGAGCTTTTCTGAGTGATCGCAATTCTTTTCTGATGAACTTACATCCCTGCTTCCCTACCTCCTTGAACACTACCTCCTTCTCCTTGTTTACCTCCTCCTTGATTGCCACAAACCTATTGTATGTCCTCTACTTCCTTTAGCCCCTTCCCCACCACCACTTTCTGCTCCTCTGTCATCTTGTTTGCTTCCTCCACCACTGTCCCCTCTGTTGTCTCCACCACCTTTGTTACCTTTGCTTATGTGTCTTTCATCCTACAGTTACAATAAGGGTGAGGGTATAAACTTGCCATATGTGCTTCCACCTCCATTACTGCTGCTGTTGCTGCCAATACCAATTGAGCTTGATACTGAAAAACTTCCTGCACTGGCACACATTACAAATCAGCCCTAGGATACACTGTTGTTAGTGTTGCTTGAAGACTCTGGTTGCAGTTCATCATAGGGCAGAAATAAAAAAGAGAAAAAGCCAGCTCCATGGCACCAAGAAGTGGGACATCACTCTGGCATGCTGGCAACCTGGGTTCAAGTCCCAAGCCCAGGTGTCAGGAGCGGAGGCTGGCAGGGAGGGAGTAAAAGGCATCCCTTGGATGCTTTCATTGTGGGGGATGGGCTCTTGCATTGACTCCTATTAGTGGCTTGTGGAGATACTGCAGGCTGTGTGGGTGACCACATGCAGCCAAGCATCCCTGACTCAAGGACACCACAGTAGCTGCACACATGGGAGGTGAGTGGAGACCCAAACAGTGAAAATGCTGAACTGATGCAGGATGCTGCCCACCGTGTACAGTGGATCCACGTAGCCTAACCTGAGGTGCTCCACACAGAAACCGAGAAGAGTACATCCTCTGCAGTCAAGCCCTCCTGGCCTCAGGGCCCCACATTGGGGGCAAGCCAGGGAGGAACACTGTGGTGGAGGTAAGTCCTAGGAGGGAAGACTGGGGTGCACAGAGGGGCTCATGGGGGCCAGTCCAGGTGGGAGCAAAAAAAAAGTGGAAAGAACGCACACCTGTGGAAAAAATAGATGTAAAAAAGAAGGCACCATGGCATGATTGCAGTTTTTTCTGCATGAGCACAATTTTCAAAACATTTAGCTTTCAGAGATCCCAGCCATGGTGATTATTATCTTATCTTTATTATTGTTTGTACCCTGCATCCTACATCCCAGCCATAGTGATTATTATCTTTATTATTTGGTTTGTCGTCCTGCATCCTACTGACCTTTGTCCTCCTCCCAAGCCTCTGCCACATCCCAATTTCTTCAATCCTTCTTCTCACAGGATTCACCATTCCCTACATTGCCCCCATGGTTTGCTCCCCATGATGGGGCTGTCAATCTGGTCTGCAGTAGGTCCTTCCAGCATTATTATCCAATCATCAGAGAAGGACCAGGTCAGCGGATGAGGAGTCTGCAGATGCAGCAGGCCTGTCATTCGGTACAACTGAGAGCATTTCTGTCCAGTTGCATTCATCCCCTGAGGATGTTTAATGCTGGTTTATTATGCCATGCATATGCATGCCTGATGATGCCAGAGATATCCTTCCCACCCTTGCAGTCCTCACTGCACCTGCTCCTGAGGACATGCAGGGGGAAGTGCAGCAGAAGGAACCTGGCACTGCCTCTCCCAATAGAAAAGAGTGTCCCATTGAATGCTGAACATTCCTCCCCATGTCTTGCCTCCATCGAACTTGACTTACTCCCAAGCCATTGTTGTGAGTCATGGTGCTACTGCTGCACTAATGGGCCAGTTCCAACATTAGTGATTTAGCTAACATACCTTTCTGTGCACTGTTGCCTGCATGCTAAAGCACTTTTCAGTCAGTACCAAAGAGAGTTATTGGTATAGAGGGATCTATAAGAGTTGTAAAATCAAAAAGAATTCCATGTAGGGCCTTGCACATGGCACCTACAATAAAATGAAGCACTTTATTTGAATACCAGGTGAGCAAGTCTTTTTTACATTTTGGGTTTAAGAGTGCGGGATTCTTTTTGATTTTACATGGCATGCTTATCCCAGCACCTTCACCCATGTGCAGCCTCTTCTCTCCATTTTCTGCGATCTATAAGAGTTGCCCTTGCTGACAAGCCCAAATAGACCTCTATTAAGGGAAAGAGAAGATTTAGTAGAAGGGTTGCCTCCTCCTCTGTAAAGCTACATTTCCTTCTTTGGGGATGCATTCAGTCAATCTGAGTACAAAGGGTTTGACTCAGTTTGTTGTCCCCTTGCATATCAGACTGCTTATGAGTACTCTATGTCCAATCAAGATTTACAGAGGTGAGAAATTATTTTGCAGCATGGTGGCGTTTTGCTCATGTAGATACTCTACAATATGTTGAAGAGTCATGATGCTTGAGTAATGGTGCCTGCTACTGCTGGAACAAAATATGCCTTATATGAATTGCTTTAGCAACATGCCATGCATCACATTGTATTTTCAAGCACCAGTTGCATATTCAAATGTATTTTAAAATTTAAAAATATGAATACTGCATACCTCAAATGCTGCATTTTTTGCTGGTGTAACTGGCCTACTTACTGTAGTAAGGGAGAGACTGGAAGGGAAGGTCTGCCTCTTTGTGGATGACACCAAGATCTGCGAGAGTGGGCACTCAGAGGGTGTAGTGGAAAGGATGGTCAGGAATCAGAAAAGACTGGAAGAGTTTTCAAGGGTATGGCAGTTGGGTTTTAATGCAAAACAAAATGCAAGAAAAAGTGCAAAATAATGCACTTGGGCCATAGTAATCCAGGAATAGAATACAAAATGGGTGGAATGATACTGACAAAGACCAAGCAGGAATGAGATGAGGGGTAGTCATATTGGATGACCTAAAGGTGGCCAGGAAGTTGGAAAGGCTAGTGGGATACTAGGGTACATAGGAAGGGGTATTACCTGAGGAAAAGGGAGGTGGTGCTGCCTCTCTATAGACCACTGGTAAGACACCACCTTGAGTACTGTGTCCAGTTCCGGAGACCACATCTCAGGAAGGACATAGACAGAGTGGAGACAGTCCAGAGGAGGGCTATCAAAATTGTGCAGTGCCTGCATCAGAAGTTGTATGAGGAGAGGCTAAAACAGTTAAATATGTACACCCTGTAAGAGGTGAAGGAGAGTGGGGATATGACAGAGACCTTTAAATACCTCATGGGGTTTAACAAGGTACAGGAGGGGGATATTTTTCAGACAAAGGCTCTTGAGAACAAGAGGGAATGCTATGAAGCTGGGGGGTAAATTCAGGAGGGATGTGAGGAGGTACTTGTTCACAAAAAGGGTGGTGGATACATGGAAAAGTCTTCCAGCTGAGGTAATGAGAGAGAAAACAACGGTGGGGTTCACAAATGCCTGGGACAGACACAAGGGAATCATAGGGATAATGAAGGGGGAGGGAGTAATTGTGCCATAGATCAAGTAAGGTCTGCTGCAAAAGAAAAGGTTATACAAAAATGGACAGGTTGGGTGGGCCCTGCAGTCTTTACCTACCTTCAAATTCCATGTTTCTGTGTTTCTATGTTTAATTGGTTGTCTTTAGGGTTTAAATTCAAACTTAAAAACTATCAAAGCTTTTAAGGTCTATCAAGCCCCCTCATTTTTATAATAGCATTTTGCCATGAAAGCCCATACTACTAATTTTATACAGTGACTTTACTCACACTGATATTACATAAATTCACTTCATCCTACGGTGGATCTATGGAAGTGAATAAACAAGACCAAGGAACTTTTACGTGAAATAACTGGTATGTATTTAGTTTTGTAAAGTAAACATTCAAACATGAACTAATGCAAACACACACATTTCTTTGGTTATTTTCTTTTCCATATATATTGTGGATTTTGGTATGACCTTAGAAGATTAATTTTGCAATAAACAGAATGTCTCTCATAGGATTTCAATTCATTTTAGTCACTTAGTTTTTCCTGTGCAGTGAAGTTACATCCCAGCCACCCATCCCATTGACTTTTGGAACTGACCCTTATTGATTCAAGCATATTTGAACTGACAAATGTAAATTTCATTGGTGGCAGTAAACACACAAAATGGCTTATACTAACAGTATAGTGCTATAATCAAGCTCCTTTGGCTGATGGTGCTAAATGTAAACTCTGGTAGGAAAAAAATGATGCACTTTCAGTTGGCGTGTTCACCTTACTAATCAATAATGGATCCTTTCAATCATGAAGAGGCCAAGATGGTCACCAGGCTGAGAAAGGTACACTTAGTTGTACAGACTCAATAATAATTTAAGTTCCTGATACAGAGATGCTGAAGGTGCCATAAGGGGTGAGCAATGTGTGTATGGAGGCTGGACACACATCCACAGTGCAATATACACTATGCAGCATGCAGAAGTGGCTTGCACACACATCTGTACAGCTGCTATGAGTAATGCCATATGGGGTATTGCCAGACACAGACACAGACTGTGTATAAGAACTCCAGTCCATAGGTGTCCACAAATGTGGTTTTGGGCTCAGAAATTATGCCAGCAGCTCAGAGCTGTAGTAGATATGACACATCCCCACAAAATTTAGAATACCATCATAGTCCCCAAAGTAAAATCACCAATGAAAGCAGCACAGCATCTGCTAGCCACAGGAATGTACAATACAGTACACAGCAATAAGGTTGTTACAGGCATGGCGACACAGACACCATACACAAATCCCCGTGCACCATCAATCACACATAAATGTAATCTCAAGAGCACTTCCTTAAGGGTTCATTGTGTCCATTTAGCATACAGTAGCTGGACAAAGACATGTCACAAACTGTAGCATATTGAAGAAAACATGGGGACACAGCCCAGGACACAACTTACCAAGGATGCCACTAGAGGTATGCGAAAAAAATCTTCTACAGGTGGAATTAAAGTGAAAGTCTGACTTTCACTTCTGCAAGAGTTCATAAATCCATTTCTGAACTTTCACGGAAATTCTGCCTGCCCTGTACCCTAGCCTATGGTAATATTTGCTTCCCTGAATCCCTGGTGTCTAGTGGCACCCCCCCTTCCTGGTTGCCGATCTCTGCCAGATTGCCCGAAAAAACCCTGTTGGCTAGTAGTCCCTACCCTCACCCAGTCACATGCCTGATGTGTAATTTGAAAAGCCCTGGTGGCTAGCAGTCCCTCCCCCTACCCAATCACCTGCCCGATGCATAATTCAAACAGCCCTGGTGGCTAGCGGTGCCCCCCAACCCGATTACCTGCCTGCCTGACATGTAATTCAAAAAGCCCTGGTGGCAAGCAGTCCCTACCCCCTACCCAATCACCTGCCCAACATGTAATTCAAAAAGGCCTGGTGGATATTGGTCCCTCCCCCACCCAATCACCCACCTGACTTGTAATTCAGAAAGCCCTTGTGGCTAGCGGTCCCTCCCTCCACCCGATCACCCGCTCAAAGTGCCCAGTCAGTGTAATCCCCTATCCTACCCACCTTATAGTATTATAAAAAATGTTTTCCCTAGTAGTCTAGTGAATCCCAACCCCATGCCCAATCCCCAGTATGTGAATTAAAATGTTATTCCCTGGTAGTCCAATGCACACCCTGCCTACCCACCCCAGTAGGTAATGTCCCACCACCCTGCTCCTCCCCTCATCTCAAACTCCAGTGGGCGACCAGCACAGCCCTCCTCTCTCTGCCATGGCCAGACCGCCCACTGTGCTGTCAATGAATGAGCGTGCACTTGTACAAGCCAACCCAAATGGGTTAAGATATTCAAGATGAAGCCAGTGGGTAGCAGCGGTTTGGGCTTTGTCTTCTTTGTGGGTCTTATAGCTGTAGCAGTCTATGGCACAGTATAAAACATGGCAACATCCCCACTGTCCCTGCAAGGTTCCTTCCGTGTATGGGGCCCACACATCTTGCTTTGTCACCCCTTAATGGAGAACTGTGCTGAATCTCTATGTAATTCTTACTGTAAAAGCTGTTTTTTCTAAATACTGTTTCCGGTTCTATTATTCTCCAGTCTTAGGGAGGGGCTGGAAGTATAGCCTAGAGGTTACAGTAATGAGCCGTGAATAAGCTTGGTATATCCAGCAGACCTGGATTTGATTCCCACAACCTCCACTTGCATACTGTGTGATTCTAAACAAGTCACTTAAACTCCCCAGTGCTCCTTAGTCACCCCTGAAAACAGGTGACTGTGCATAGTGGGCCTTACCAAGTTACCAAAAATAGCTTTACTGGCCATTTATGAAACCTGTATGGATTTGTGCACTGCAGGTATGTACCATTTTAAAATGAATGTACTGTATATGGTATATGTTATGTTCTTTTATAAAATGGGCAAAAAAATTCCATGACTGATTGGCTGAGAGACTCTCAGAGTCGTGTCCTTATAGCTGCATATTTTGCCAACCTGCACTACTTCAAAAGGACCAGCCCCAGCACAGCTGGCATATTGCTGTGCCTGTGCTGTCACTTTCTGACAGTGCGAGCATTTGAGTGGGTTTCTGTCACAGTCGCACATTCGCACAGCGTCTCCTCAGAAGCAAGGCACCCGAAGCATCTTGGTTCTCAGTAAACCACCAGTACACCCAAAAAACAATACAACCATTAAAACCTGTCAAAAGAAAAGATGTCATATGTACCGGAAATCACCTTTCAACTAAAAATTCAAGAAATACTCACCCAACTCGAGCAAGCAACAGATCCCACTGATGAGAACCAGCCGAGACTTAGAAAAAGGAAATCAAAAACAGATGGGGTGAGTCAGTTTGCCCAGTTAACAGCTGAAGAAATAGATAGACTGGAAACTGAGAAAGATGAGTTAAACACTCAAAAAATGACCTTATGGGCATTATCTATATTCAAGTAACTGGTGCCAATCTAGACAAGTGACACTCGATTTAGCAACAGCTATTGTCCCAGACATATGTCACATCTTAAGACAGTTTTACGTAGAAGTGCAACACAATGATGGGACTGAATACAGTCTGTCAAGTCTTCTATCAAAAAGAGCTGGCCTAAATCACTTCATAAACAACCCGCTAGTGAACAGAAACCTAAATCTACACACTGACCCTCAGTTGCAACCAGCCAATAACATATTCATGGCAGTGTGTGAACAGTATCGCAGGGAAGGTAAAGATACCTCACACCACCATCCGCCCATATCAAAAGCAGACCTGGAAATCTTGAAAACAGCTCCGGTACTCTCACTAAACACACTGAGGGGTCTGCTATTCATAGTCTGGCTAGACATATAACTTTGTACAGCATGCCACAGCAGGGAAGGCCTTCACCAATTAAAACCACAGCACTTCAAAATAAAGCAATCAGACAATGGAACTGAATTTATCACACTCACGTTTAACGAGTTCATGAAGAACCATAAAAAGACTGAACCAGACATGCATCAACATCATGGCTTCATAAATGCAGTTCCTGGCAACCTCTTTGCCTCTGAATTCCTTTAAAAATACTCTCTTAGAGCTACTCAGCCCCCCCACCTTCTACTTACACCTGAATGCCTGCAACCCACTAAATACCAAACAGCTGACATTGGTATACCCTGAGAACCACTCGGGATAAATTATCTGTCAAACCTTATGCCTAAGATTAGCAAAGAAGCAGCCCTTTCTGCCTGATATACAAATCACAGTGTTCTGGCAACAGCTGTACAGCTGTTATGAGAATCCAGTCTCAAAGCCCATCAGATTATGGCCATGACAGACCACAAAATGAATGCAGCCTGAGATCATATTGGGCAGCAGCAACAGAAGATCATTGCAAATGGAGCAACATACTGGCCCTAAAAGAAAAAGAAGAACCTAAGCAAACAAATACCCATGCAAGTTGTTCTCCATGTCAGCAGTCCACGAGTGCATCCTTCCTGCAGAAACTTGAATGGCACTCCAAAAACAGCAAATCCTGTGAGAAATGAGATGCTACAGAAGAAAATCATGAAGAAAAGCGAGAATCCCAGCACAGAAAACCTCAGGGTGTTCCAAAGCTTCACAAGAGAGACAATGAACACACCTTTTATAATATAAAACTATATAATTAAAAAAGTACAGTTCATTAACTATACCAAATAAAAGGACAGTAATGCAAGCACAGTTCATAAATTTCATAAACTGAAAATCAATTTATCTACATAAGTTTAAAACATAATCTAGTGTTAAACTTAAAGTTGTACTTACAGTTTAAAGTTAAACTTTAAAAACAAAATAATCAAAACATGTATAAAACTTCAATAGTTAAGTACAATACATGTTACAAGTTACCACAGTAAAAGGGACTTTTTTTGTTTGTTGCTGAAAAATGTTAAAATAATTAAATCCTTACAAAAACCACATGTAATTGTTTGCCCATTTTTTTTAAGTGTAGCTAGAAATGTTTTGTCCATTTCATAAGAGCGGAAAAAAACTCTGAGGTGTGGATTATGGCCTATTAGAGCAAGCCCAGTTGCTAAAGGCACTTGGCGCAAGCACCTCATGCCTTATAACGCACCTGGGACATGCTTTTATCAGGCCATAACCTACACCTTGTCGTGTCTTATTGCTGGCTTCAATATATTCTTTGCAAAAAACTTCATTAATGCATGGGTTAGGGTAACTTAATGCCACAAACGTAGGGAAATGATGCATTAGGGTTTCCAACCCTAACTCACCACCCCCAACTCCCAAGCAGCAAAAGGAAAAAACATTAGGGTTTGGGGTCTCTGGAGTCTTGACAAATCAGTGGCAGGGTCTTCCTTGGGGTCATCAACCCTAATGCCCCCCCCAGCCCATAGCCTTCAGTCCAAAGTATAAAGTACTGTATAGCTCTAAGTCAGTGCCTCATAATGATACACTCTTCAAAGGTAGAGAAGTATGTCTATCTAGCCACATGTTGCCAACACAATTTGTTGTGGCTTTTTTCATGCAGGCCTGAAGAAAGGAGATCATGTGAGATGTTGTTTGCTGAGCAAATGGGGTGAGTATTAGGGTTGACAACCCCAAGGGAGACCACACCACTGATTTGCCAAGACTCCAAAGATAAAAAACTCTAATGTATTTTTCCCTTTGCTGCTTGGGGGATGGGATTGGGAGTTAGGGCTGGAAACCCCAATGTGACATTTCCTTACTCTTGTAGCATTAAGTTACCCTAACTGTTGCAGTAACAAAGTTTTTTGCAAAGAATTTCCTTTCTTTTTGAGATAGTGAAATCATATCCTCATTCATACTGGTCCTCAGGTACAGATGTGCAGAGGCCTTTGGGCCCTGCACCACGTAAACACTACGTCTGCCTACAGAAGTGTTGGGCCTGGCACATTCACTCTTTACACAATAATTGTTTTGACCCCAAATTTTATGACTTTCCTTATAAACATGAAATGTAGCATTTATAGTATATTGGCTGACATTGCTGGCCTTGTGACCTGGAAGGGAGGGGAGAGAAAGAAGCAGCACTGGGTGTGAGCACCCAAGTTAACTTAAAGAAGAACTGCTTTGATTTCAGGGGACCTATGTGCTCGCAAGCTAAGAAGAAAAGCATCTGTGGCTAATTCTAACTGTGCCACAAGTTTTGACTCCCTTTTATTTGAGTTTAGAAGTATGGACAAAGTGCACTGGTAACATTCTTTTCTGTTTCGCTCCATGTAGGTAATGACGCACATCTTGCCCCACCATGAAATACAGTAAATAAGAAGTCCAGTGAGCTATTCATCCTTACCAATTCATAATTTTCAAACCCGTGAAACACAATTTCATTTTTATTTATGTGAATATTTAATTGTTATTCATTCAAGTACATCCTCTTATTCCGAGTTGCGAGCAACACAGTGAGTACTGTAATGAAGTAACCATTAAACTTTGTTATCTTCTTTATTTTTCCAAATTGCGATCAGTCACAGTTATGTTATAATTTATACTTAGACTATTTCAATCAATGTTTCTATGTTCATTCATAGCATATTGATGCTGGTTCATCAGTTTTGATTTTAGTGACAGTCAGGATGGTTATTCAGTTGAGATTCATATAATCAGCTCACAATGCGTGTTCTACTTTAGATATATGATGCCAAAATACAGCACTTTTGTTTCATTTTTTGTAGCCATACTCTCATTTCACTTTGTATTGTGTACTGCAATAATGTTAGCCCTACGGGATTGTTCATTGTGTATAGGAAACTTACTGTTTGACATGTGTGCCAGTGTGTGACAGGGTTTGTGTGTGTGTGTTGGTGGTGTGTGCAAATTTCTAGTTATTACATTATGATTGTGATTGCTGCTGT
Source organism: Neoceratodus forsteri (assembly GCA_016271365.2). Lineage (NCBI taxonomy): Eukaryota > Metazoa > Chordata > Ceratodontiformes > Ceratodontidae > Neoceratodus > Neoceratodus forsteri. Next base: position 509,124,512 of record CM028131.1, on the reverse strand, counting down.
TACACAGATTGTGCATACTCAGTATGTGCAGCCTGTTAAGATATGTCAAACATCTTGAGATAATTAGCAAAATGAAAAATTATTTTTTAATGTCCTTGTACCAGTAGCTGTTGACTACAATCTGGATTAATTTCTGTTGCATTTAATTTAAAAATCAAACTAATTTAATTTTAATTACATTTCAGTTCTGAGCATGCTTTGTAGAGTATCAGACATCTATACAGAAGACCCTACCGAGCATGCTTAGAATTGAAATATCAAATCCCTATAACATGGGAATGTATTAATATGTTTTCACCAAAACAGCAAAAAACACAATACTGGGGAAAGCCCGTTCCACCTTACAAATTTCAAACCAAAATTCCAAACCATCTGAGCAGTAGGTGACAAAAAAGCAGCCAAAAAAACAAAAAACAGGTTCCTGTTAAAAAAACACTACCCAGATCTTGGAATCCCCACATCTAACTGGAACAAAACTTGGCAAATCAAGAGTCCTTTGTCCTGCAGACTACACATGCAAAATTTTTGGTGGCCCACTGCATAGCTACACCACAACAGCAAAACCCAAAATAAGACCTTCACAGCAAAAGTCACTGTAATGAGCCATGTTTCACTGATGCAGCATCTCCCGGTGTTCTGCCCCTTCCATGAAACAACTCCAACCTGGAGTTGATCATATTTAATAGCAGCGGGGTGTGAGGGAAGAGCTGTCTTCATGGGGATTGTGGGGGCACAGCCCCCTGCAAAAAAACACTTTGTTTCTGGATGGTACAATACTGCATGATGGCATTGTGCCATCCCTGTAGGGGATGTCGGCAGCTTTACTGTCAACAAACAGTGGTGCTTCCAAACATTTTGTATAATTCCAGTGAATGGGTGGCAAAGCAATTAAGGTGCAAAGCTAGGGGGTTCAACATTAAACAGCTTACTCATCCCCAACTATAGTGGTGCTACTGCATTACTATAATACTGAACTCTACCCAGCAGCGGAGACTGAACTTGGGGATTGCCAGAGCCTGTAAGAGGTAAAGTGTCCTGCACTACAGCCTGCCTGTTGTGCAGCATTTCCTGCCCCCCCCCCAGGTTGGTGCTTCATTTACTGCTGCTGGCACATCATCATGTGTCACATCACATGACCTACCCTTCTTTTTACTAACTGTCTACTTTCCCATTTGCAGCTTATAGACACCAACCACAAGGAGTTGCTGTATTTTCCACTCTAGCTCCTCTTTTAACTCTCCACCCTTTCCTAGCCACTGTTTGCAAACCTACCCACTAGAGGTCCCTGCAGTTCCCTTTGAACCCTTTCTGCCAAATACTTTCCTCACTCTTCCCATCAGCCCGCCACTAGCACCCAGCAACTTCAAACCTGGTACCCTTTTTCCCAAAGTCTACTGACTAACCACTAAGCCAATGAACCAGGCCAACATCTTCCTCTACTTTCAAACTCTTAACCCTTCCTCCCTCCTTTTCTGAATTAAAAAACTTTCTACACTCTGTCCCTAAGCTGTGCTCAAACCCAGTACCCTTGCAGTCAGAGTCAGCAGCACTACCTCTTAACCACTTTGTCTACCTATTTCATGCTGACGTCCTATGCCTTTTAGTCTCTTACCCCCACAACCTGCCAAAATATAAGTTTACCACTTTTTTCGTGCTGCCTTTGCAGGCTTTGAACCCTGCACCCTCACTATCAAAATCAGCAGTTCCACCACTCAACTAGCACACCTGTCTATTATTTCAGTAGGATTTCAAACTCTAAAAAACACTCTAACCCTCAGACACTGCAAAATTACCTGATTGTTTCTGCACCCCTTGAACCCAACTCCCTGCTGCTACAGCCACTGGCTGGGTTCTTTTCTGTTACCCTGGGCAAGGCTTGAACCTAGTGCCCTGTGTACTTTAGGCACCAGCTCTGCCACTGTACCAAAGCAGCAACTACACTTAGCAGTGACAATGTCAAATTCTTGACTGCCCACCCCTTTTCCCTACCCTTCCCCCTCTTATCCCCAACCCCTTGCTCCACTTATGTCACCTCAGTATGGTTTTCATTTATATCTGTGTCTTGCTATATATACACCCGTATTGTTAATTGTGCATTGTTATTTGCCACTAATTGTTTGCTACTGTGCTAGTCTATTCACATGTACTGTCTTTTGCTACTAACTTAACCTCGTGACCTGTATTGTATCTTTCCTCTGCTTACTTCTATGTTAACCTCCTGACCTTGTATTGTATCTTATCACTATTTTGTTTGCACCCATTGCTGATGCGGAACCTTTGTAAAAGAACCCTTGGTTCAAAGGTATTTGTAATTCCAGTAATAAATAAAAAAAAATAAAAATAAATATATTAATAACTTCACCACCATTAAATGGAATTCCATGAAATTGTGCATGTACAGCCTAGAGGCAAGGTGTCTTGATTTGTCAAGTTTCATTCCAGTTGGATGTGCAAATTTCAAAATCCAGATAATGCATTTTTAGGAAAATTGGGGGGGGGGGTGCTGTTATTTTTTTATTTTTTTTTATTGTCACCTACAGCTCAAATGGTTTAGAATTTTGGTCTGAAATTTTTAGGGTAGAAAGGGCTTGCCCCATAATGGTGCCTTTTGTTGGGTTGGAGAAAAATATTAATATGTTCCTGAGTTATAATGATTTTAAATGTGAGTTCTGAGCATTCTCGGTAGGGTATTAAACATATATCCTTAAGACCCTACTGAGTATGCTCAGAAACAAAATTTCAGATCCTTATTACTTGGAATAGATTAATATTTTTTCACCAAACCAATAAAAGACACCATTCTGTGACAAGTCCTTTATGCCTTAAAAATTGCAGATCAAAATTCTAAGCCATCCCGGCTGTAGGTGACGACAAACAAACAGCAAAAAAAGCTGATTTTATTTTTAAAATGCACTAGCCGGATTTCATAATCCACAAATCTGACTGAAAGAAAACTTGGCAAATCAAGAGACTTTGTCCCCCAGACTGTGCATGTAAACTTTTGTGCAAATCTGCTGAATGGAGTAATGCTATTAAGGTGAAAAGTTATGGGGTTAACATTAAATAGCCTACTCAACCCTAACTATTGTGGTACTCCCACACCAGTATAATACTTTATGTAGATATGTACTGTATACTGTATGAAAGTATATTAATAGCTTTGTCCCCATTCAACCGAATTGCACAAAATTTCACAAGCACAGTCTAGGAGGCAAGGTGTCATTATTTGGCAAATTTTGTTTCGGTCAACTATGGATATTCCAAGATACAATTTTGGTTCAGAACATGCTCAGTAGGGTATCAAACATCTGTGCAAAAGAACCACCCCCCAGACTGTCCATGCAAATGTGAAGAAATTCCATTGAACAGATGCATGACTATAAAGGTGAAAATTTAGGGTTTTACATTAAACAGCCTACTCAAGCCTAACTGTAGTGGTGCTAATACTGTGTGTAGATACATAACATGTATATAAATATTCTTTGCAAAAAAGCTGCATTAATACATCAGTTAGGGTTTAGAATAAAGCAACAAAAGTAGGGAAATACGATGTTAGGGTTTTAAACCGTAAATCCCCTGCCACACCCCTAAAGTGAATGAGGGTGGAGTCATCCTTGGGGTTGTCAACCCTAATGATCACCCCAGTGCAGTAACAGAAAAGCTAAGATGTGATTGAGGCAGGTGTATATTTATTTAAAATTTGTTAACAAGGACAGGTGCACAGCACTGAGAACCATTTCCAGGTGTGACCTGGGGGCAGGGGAGCAATATCACAATAGATAAGTACAGGTACAAAGAAGTGCAAATAATATAAATTACAGGCAGCAGGGTTACATGTTACAGAAAAGACCAGCAATAAGTCAGAGACAGAATATGGACAAGGTTGGACTGTTAACGATATACAAGTATGATATATATCATAAAATAGCAACTGGCAAAAGAGCGTAAAAAAAAATTCCAAGTTAAGCAGATGTATGATTCATGAGCGCATACAATGGGGTGAGCATTAGGGTTGACAACTCCAAGGAAGACTCTACCCCTCATTTGCTTCAGGGGTGGGGCAGGGGTTTTAGGGTTAGAAACCCAAACGTCATATTTCCCTACTTTTGTTCCTTTATCCTGAATCCTAACTGATGCATTAATATATATTTTTTGCAAAGAATTCCCTTACTTTTTGAGATAATGTAATCATAGCCTTATTTGCCTGTGGAAGCACAGGGACTCAAGGGCCCTGTGCTCTGATGCTTCCATAGATGCGTATATGTATGTCACTGTGGAAGGGCCCTGTGCTTTCATTTATAAGATAACAGTGAACAAATTTTCAGCATAGCCATCTTATTACCCCTCCTCATGTACCTGGTGCAGAAAATGTTCGAATCCCTGTCAAAATATAATTCCTCACAACTACAATGCCATTCCATACTACAGGTGTGAAAATATGTTTTGGCCTGGATTTGAAAAATGTCAGCAGTGACATACTTGAAGTGGGCTAATAAGAAGGCTCTGTTGAAAATTTGGGGTCAAGATATTTACAGTTTCCAAAGATACAAGCATGTGTAGCAAAATTGCAATGAATGGGCATGACCTTGCCATTTTTACATATTTACAGACCGAAATTCCAAACCGACTAGGCCACAGGGGATGACAAAAAAAAACAGCAAAACACCCCAATTTTTCCTAAAAATGCATTATCCAGATCTCAGAATCTGCACATCTAACTAGAAAAAGACTTGGTGAATCAGGAGACATTGTCCCTCAGACTGTACATGCAAAATGTTGTGCAATTGCATTGAATAGGGCAAAGCCAGTAAGGTGGAAAGTTATGGGTCCAACATTAAACAGCCTACTCAACCCTAACTATAGTGGCACTACCACACCACTCTAATGTTATATTCTTTTCAACTACAGAGTTCAGTAATAGAACACAACAGAATTGTACCAACAACTGAAGAGCATAGCACTGACATACACTACACCATACAGTTCTAAAATGTTTTTTTCAGTAGTACCAGAGTGTAAATAAGAAGCATTCAATAAATTTAATAAAAAAACAGAAAAGATGGAATAACACATAATGCAAACCCATATTTAGATAGACAGATAGATTAAAACCTTTATTTTTCAACAGGATTTAACTTTTAGGACTAGATAACCCTGTTTTACAAAGCTGTCCTGATAGCCAAATGGTTACAAGCAGACGTGTTTTACAGACATACAGACTGTACTTAACAGCTGTATTTTACACACACACAATACATATAAAATTACAAAAATATTTAAAAGAAACACGTATGTAGTGCAGACCATCAGCAAAACATGTTTTCATCTTGGAGATTTAAATAGATGATACAAACTATAAAGATCCTTGGGGGGAAAAAAAGTAAACATGCCCCCAAGGGAAATCTGTAATCTAGCCAAAGTAGGTACATCTTTCCTTCCATACATTGTTAATACCAGCTTTAAAAATCCTAAACTTTTGAAAAACAGCTTCTACAGAGCATGCAGGTTTGCAGATTAAATGCAGTTCTCCTTTAGAGGTAATAGAAAATATTTTTTTTCAGTTAGCCTTCCTCACATTTTCTTGTCCCTGCCAGTTATGTATTCTGATATGATAGGACTGATTTTTGATAAGTAATCTAGCTTTGCAGTGACCTCAGATCTACATATAGTTCCACTCTCCTTAGCAGTGACTGCTCTTTCTTTATATATTTCTAAGGCATTCCATAACGTCAGTGACATCCTTCCATGACGCTCATCTAAATGGACTGGAATGGTGCTACTGATGTCATGGAATGTCCAGCCAGTATGAAAAAAGGCAGCAGCAAATGCTGAGGAGTGAGGATTCAGGTTAGTTCTGAAGAAAACAATAAAAAAATAGATCAGTAATTTAACAGAAAAGGCCAAAAGATATCAGAATAAGGGATACACACTAAAAGGGAAGCAGGTTGGCACCTACAGTTGAAAAATACTGTTTCCTATCATTTTTAATAGGTCAGCCAACTGTGAGCCTGTAGACGGATGGATGCCTTTACCAATACCCACACTCTGAAACCCAGTCAGTGTCCTTGTACCCAAATACTGTATGTGTCCTAGGTTTCTAATAAATGTCTTTCTGGCCAAAATGAAAGTTGGAGATGCACAGGCAAGGGTATCCATTTGTGCGTACAAGCCTAGATTGGATCTGGCAACACTCACTGAACTGCAGCACCTAAATCAGTTGCAGCTTAGCTGTCATGCCATAGATAAGCAACACATCCTACTGGACCCACATCTGTAAACAAGGACCAGAACCAGACATACCCTGCATATGAAAACCCAGGTGCTGATGACATTGGCCTTTTATGCTACTGGTTCTACCCAATGTGTAATTGGGGATGTCAATGAGATGAGCCAGTCCTCCTTATCCAGATGCCTAACTCAGGTCAGGGAACACATGCTGCAGCACATGCAGGTCTGTATAAACCTCCTGTGACAGAAGCGTACACCAGGGACACCAAGAGGAAATTCAATGCAGTGGACTGCATACACAGTAGAGTGGGTGCAACTGATTGTATGCAGGGGGAAATAGTTGTCCCATCATGAGGCAGAGTTGTAAACAAATCCAAAAGCATTCCAAAGCATGAATATACAAGTGGTACTGTATGTGATGATACAAGAATCATCCCACACTTACATGCAAAGGTCCACAGATCAACACGTAATGCATGCAATGCATCTTTGAGCATTTATAGTATTCATGGAGGCTGCATACACTAATACTTAAACAGAGACGGCTGATTGGTGAGTAGTTGTACACATGTGGCATTGTCGATATATGCCATTGTGTGTGCAACATGCCATTTGCTTGACATATCCCTGCTCCTTCACACTGGTGAGAGCATCTACCCATTGAGGACATACCTTATAATCTTATTTCAGAACCCTGCCACACCTGACCAGGATAGATACAACAAAGCACATATACAGACCAGAGGCAGCATTGAATATGTTTGGCATGCTGATGATGTGCTTCAGAAGTGCAGGCAATGCAGTTTCTGTTGTAGTAAGGTGATCTCTCCCTGTCACTCAGATGGCTGGCTGAGGCTGTGCCAGCCTCCATCAGGGGGTGCTTCTAAATGCCTATGGGTGTGAGTGGGAGCCACTGGGGGGTTGGGGTGAAGAGATCTGAGTGGGCAGGGTAGGATAGGGGGCTCAGACCAGTGATTGGAGGGGTCAGGGGACCACTTGGTGCCAGGGATAGGGATACAGTACTTTTGCAGCACAAATATGAGAACCAAAATGGAAATTGGGTGACCAATAAATGTGAGGGATAGTAATACAGTACTTTTGTAGCACAAATAGGGGGATCAGAATGGCAATCAGGGGTGGGGGACCTCTAGATGCACAGGGGAATATTACAGTGCTTTTACAGCACAAATAGAGAGAGACTAGAATGGTTAACAGGGGTAGAAGGACAAGTAGATGGCAAGGAAGTGTACAAAGCATTCATCAGTGGCGTGTTTATAGCAATCAGGGGTACGGTGGGTGGCACAGCTCCACACAATGCTTCTACACAGTTGTTTGCAGCAGCATTGTGCAGCAATACTAATTTTTTTATAGTGGCATGCACATGACCCCTTAACACCTTGCATGCTCTGTGGACTTATTAGCATGATGGTGTCTGTATGTGGCTCACAGGAAAAATGGTACTATCCCCCTCAGGATGCACAGTGATCTTTCCCTCCTGTGGACATCATTCCTGTAGGGGGCTGTGTGCTGTGTTAACACAGCCCTATATTCAGATAGGCAGTGCGCTCTGGTCAGAGCATGAAAACTGTCTGAATATTGCCACCAGACTGAATATGTGCTATCTCATGCACACTGCTAATAAGTGTGCATTGCACAAATTGCAGGTATTGAATATGGGCCTGTGGTTCCTTCATTCAGATACATTCATTGTACTCAGTATCCCTAAAATTAACACTATGGGCAATGATTTTATCCTCAAATAATTGCAGTTCTATATAACTGACTGCACCTGTCTGGGTTGGCAATTTGAAAATAGTATAAAGTATGGAGTGGTATGTATAACAAGAAGTTTACACACACCCAAGGGGTTAGATGCTACATAAACACTGAGAGTGAAGCTCGAGGGGTTTGTGCAAAGCATCTAACCCCAAGGGTGTGTGTAAACCAAGTTTACACACACTAATTATTATTTTCATTTATATAATTGTTGGTCTCCCCTTTTTGGCCACAGCAATCATATAAAATAGCAGCCATTCCGGTGCAGCCGTGCTCCAGTCCAGTTTTCGTCCAGTCCACAGATTTTTACAGTCTTTTTTTGTAATTTTGCTATCCCCCTATCTGTAGAAAATAACACTTTTTTGTTTTTGAAGTAACTTACTGCTGTGTTTCTCTGGTGGCTGGGCTGCAGGAGAGAAGGAAGCAGCGAGCCAGAAAGGGAGACACTGCAGCTGGTGCATGCACAGAGTGAGGAGAACTGTGCGCATGTTTGCCATTATAAACACGCTTTTAAAATGGCAAATTATGGCATGGTCTCCCTACAGCAAAAAGAGGAGACCCATTCATTATCATGTAATAATGCACTAAGAATTGCCTTGTATGCTGTGTTAGATGTAAACAGTTATCTGTGCCATTAGCTGCATACTCACTGGTCGGCTTACAGAGGATATTCATCTTAGTCTGGACTGTGTGTCTGCATAAAAAGCCGTATGAGGAGAGACTGAAGACTCTCAATATGCACACCCTGGAGGAAAGTAGGGAGGGGGATATGATGGAGATTTTCAAATACCTCATGGGTATAAGTAAGATACACAAGGAAAGCATTTTTCAGAAAAGAGATGCTCAAGAACAAGAAGTTATGCTATGAAGCTGGAGTGGGGGTAGACTTAGGGGAGACGTGAGGAAGTACTTCTTGACGGAAAGAGTGGTGAATGCCTGGAAGAGCCTCCCAGCAGAGGTGGTTGGGTAAAACCTGTAGTGAGGATCAAGAAGGCGTGTGATAGACTCAAGAGAATCTTAGTAGTAAGGTGGGGGTAAAGCCAGAGATCAAGTGGGGTCTGCAGTAGTACCGTAGGTAGGGGAAAAATGGACAGACTAGGTAGGTCAAGTTGGCATGATCTGTCATCAAATTATATATCTCTATGTTTCTGCCTGGGTGACTGGTTGTCATCCCTATCATCCTGTATGTCCTGGAATGGATTCACATCTGTAGCTGCAGATGTACATTCATTTGTGCTCAGGTGGGCAATAGTGACAGTCAACTTAGAGATTTTGAAAAATTTTGCAAGACTGGGATTGAGGATAATTGTTCTCGTATTTTGGCTCCCACTCTTTAAATTAATTACCTTTCACAATAGATAGCACATTGTGAAAGAATTCTGAAGTATTTCACTGTAATTCTTTGTATAGGTTAATGTGTTTTATACTATATTTAAGTCTTTTTGTATCCAAGCATGGCTAAAAAAGGTCTAGATGCCCAATTTTATTTATAGTTAGAGAGACCGATAGATAGATAGATAGATAGATAGTTAGATAGATAGATAGATCTATGTATATATATATATATATATATGTATGTATATATATCTATATATATATATATATATATATATATATATATATATATATATATATATAATATACTAGGGTAGTAACACCAGTATATTAGGAGTTGAGTGCAACAACTTCTAGTTAAAGCCAAATATCTGAACCCTAATAACTTTGGAATCATTCAATGGACTTGCACAGAACTAGGCATGCATAGGGCCTGATTCCAAGACAGCGAGAACAAGGCATAAACCACGCCAGTGTGTAGAGTTATGACCAAACCCCTGCGACATGTGAGCTGTGCCATATTCCAAGAGAAATGCAAGTTGCGATATAGAATGTCAAAATATGTATGTCGCAAGTTATGCCCGCAACACATGGCGGAACTGGCAATAGCAGGCATACCAGTTAAGCATGTCACAACCCTACGACCATATAAAAGTGCACAAGTCGCAGACATGGTATAGAAGCTACGCATGCAAGAAAGATGGCAGGTAGTAGTGAAGAGGTGGCAGGTGAAGCAAAATGCAGAAAGAGGAATTATACCCATGAGGAGATAGACGTCCTCCTCAAGGAACTTGAGACCCATGCAGACCTCCTAATGGGCAAGAGTGGGGAATGGGACCAGTGCCACAAGAGCAAGGAGGCATGGGAGGCAGTAGCCAAAAAGGTGATTGTGGTGGCCAATGCAAAGTGCACTGTACGCGGCCTTCAGAAGTGGGTCAGTGACCTCAAGTGCCACGCAAAGGCCAAGGAGGCCTATAACAGGCATCAGGCGGCAGCCACAGGAGGTGGGCCATAGGAGGAGAGACCCCTCAGTGGCAAAGAGGAGAGGATACTGGCATTCCTAAGCCAGCACAGCATCCATGGGGATACAGATCTGGATATCATGCAGATGGCACTAGGGGCAGGTATGCTGATGGCCAGCATTGCCCCAGTGCATGAGACAGTGATGCAGGAGTGGGTATGGAGCATGTATGGAAGGCATGACATGGTGTGGTAGCACTGATGCAATGTTGTTCTCCCACAGGTGCAGCAGCAGCAGACACAGGGGCAGGTAAGCTAACAGCCAGTGTTGCCCCCAGTGCGTGGGACAGTGATGCAGGGGTGGGTATGGAAGCATGTATGGAGGGCATTACATGGTGTGGTAGCACTGATGCAATTTTGTTCCCCCACAGGCTCAACAGCAGTGGACACAGGGCCAGGTAAGCCGACGGTCAACGTTGCCCCCAGTGCATGGGACAGCTATGCAGGGGTGGGTATGGAGGCATGTACAGAGGGCATGACATGGAGGGGCAGCACTGATGCACTCTTGTTTCCCTTCAGGTGCAGCAGCAGTGGACACAGGAGCCAAGGACAGTGGTGGCACAGACAGTGTGCCAGGGCAGGAACACATGCAGCTGACCACCCAACAGGCCACCGTGTCAGACACCCCTGCTGGTGCTGATGTGGTGCAGCCAGACCCAGACCTGACACCAGTGGTGGGGGAGTGACAGGCAGAGGAGGAGGAGGACCAGTGGGAGGAAGAGGAGGAGGGACTGGACCTGAGCGATTTCCTCAGCTGTGGCAGCATAGCAGATAATATAGCGCAGGACATCAGCCCTGCATCATATGACAGGCTGGAGGCAACCCTGGATGGGTCCACACCATTCCCGCAGGAAGACCACACAGCAGCACCCACAGATTATGCTGGGTTTTGCAGAACCCTTGTGACCACCCATGAGGAGCAGTTCGAGCATCTCGGATGCATCTGTCTCAGTATGGACACAAACCACACAGCCATGGAGGAGCACATGGGCACCCTCATAGCTGTGCTGGGGACAGGGACATGCACCACAGAGTCGGCCATAGAGTGACTCTTGGATGTCATGGTCACCTCCCAGGCCTGTGTGCAGGCACAGGCACGAACAATCACCTGCCTGGCCATGGAAGTGGAGCGGTTGGTGGCACAGCAGACCAGTCAGGCAGAACTACTGTCTGCGGTGCTATAGGGTGCACGCACAGGCCAGTGACTGGGAGGCACACCTTGGAGGGATGCCACCACACAGACACCACAGGTGGTGCAACTGCCACCAACACCACAACAGCCCCAACAGCTGTAGCAACAACACCACCTCTGCCGGCAGCAGCAACAGCACCAGCTCCCACCCCACCTCCATACCGCCACCCCACCACCACCACCACCACCACCACCAGCACACACAACAGACCCCACCACTGCCACCACCAGTACACCTGCACACAGGCCCCCACCACCTCACTACCAACACCACCACCAGCAACACCAGTGCAACAGCCCCACCACCACCGACCATCACACACAGCACAGTGCACAGCCCCCCCAACCACGCCAGCACCACGCTGCAGCACCAGTGCAACACCCACCACTACCACCACCACCAACACCACTAGTGGCACCATTGATGGCCACACCACCAATGCAAATGTATGCAGCGACACCCTCCACCATGTCCATTGGGTGTGCAGCAGTGGTACAAGATGCAGGAAACATGCTAGATGGGGTGGGCTAGCACCAAATGGCACACCAGGACAGGACACAACACAGGTGGTAGCACACCAGCAGGCCAGGGATGTCAGTCAGCCACAGGACAAGGGACCAGGGACTGTGCCAGGACAAGCACCAACCACTCAAGGGAGGTGTGGAAGACCCCGGAGGCTGGCAGTGCGAGCGGGACCTTTGGACAGTGGTGGCCCTGCAGTCATGCAACAGGGGGCAGGGTGGGCCCAGTGCTACCACAGGGGAAGCCAAGCCCGTGAAACACAGGGTGCTGAACAGGGTATGAGTGCAGCCAGGCACAAGAGATCTGGGCGGTAGTGGAAGGAGGATGACTGACCATGCCACTATGGTGCACCGCTGCAATGGGAGGTGGGCAGTGGGTAGTGTAGCAGTATGGGAGGGCACAGAGTCCTGACGTGTGGTGTGTTTGGGGTGTGCCTGTGCGTGTGTGTGTGTGTGGGTGTACTATGTGGAGGTGTGTAGGCACTGTTGCACAGCCCGATATGGGAGTGATTGCTGTGAACTGTCATTGGGTGAGGGAATGTGTGTGGGTATTGTGACAACTGTACTGTAGCACCTCATGATGTCACAGCCTTTATTATCAGCACTTAGTAAACACTGTGCACTATACATCCATGTGGCCTCACTCATTCCAACCGTTGTGATATGACATATTGCATGTAGCACACATCCAGTGCCTGTATATGGTGCATGCCCAATGTCGCCATGCACATCCAACTAGTAGGCTGCATGTGTGTATGGGCCACAACTGCATCATGTGGTATGTAGTGTGCACATGCGGTTCATGTGTATGCAGGCTGTAGGTGCATGATGGCACTGGTTTCCACATGTGTGGGCACGTATTTGTGCCATGTGCGAAGTGAGGCCATGAAGGTGAAAGACAGGCAGCACAGCCCACATGCTGAGCTGGCAGCAGTGCACTACAGAGCTGGGAGGCAGAGGCAGAGCTGGACTACCACTGGGCTGGGCAATTGCAGAGAGGTAAGCAAGCGTATAAGCAGGCATGCCCACTGTACACATGTGTACTGTTGTAAGGAATGTGGCCTTTCCCACACCATATGCACCTGTGTGACCAATATCACTGTACCTGGTTGTACATGTGTCAGTGTGGCATGCTGAGCAGCGTCTGTACCTGTGTAACGTACTAGTAGGTACCACATTTACACATGTGCAACCCATGTAGGGTGTGGATGAGTCATCTGATCGTCTGATACATGAGGTGTGGGGGGGGGGGGTGAGGCAGCTGTCCAAGGGATGCATACAGATGTGAACTGTGGGGTTGTGGTCATAGGGAGAGTATACACACCGGCTGTATTGGGCTACACCCATGGAGGTCAGTAGTGGGACAGTACATTGCCCCCACCAGTGCTTTACACATGTCCCTCTGTCCCCCTGCCATGGAACTGAGGCCATACCACTGTGGAACACATGTGCTGACAGTGGAGCACTGTGGCAGACCGCACCCCGGGATGCCAGACCACTGTTGCCCTGCCTGCCCATCGGTTTTGACAGTCGTTGATGACCTGTATGCAATGGCCTGCGAAGCATGCCGCAGAGGATTGTGCCTACACCTGCTGCCAGTGCATGTGGACCTCCTCCCCACACAGGGGAACAGGGAGCACTGTAGCTGTACATTGTGGGCCTGGCATGCACCACTACATCACACAGGCAGGACAGCTATCTGAAGCGTGGGCTGCACTGTATCACTGACCAGTGTCCTGGGTGCATCTGTGGCCTGTCATGTGCTGTTTGTGGTTGTGCCATGGCTGCTCAGCTGGCCTGCACCCATGTGGATGCCGACACAGTGCACTGGGAGGTGGCGCAGGGTGGAACACCACAGCTGTGCACATCCAGTATGGTGGTCGGCAGTGTGGGGGAGTGAGGTTTGGGCAGCCATTGTGGGGTCTCCCACTGCACAAGGTATGTGCATGATGCCACACAGCACCATGATGCAAGGGGTGGTGTGAGGGGGTGGCATGTACACTGTTGGTAGGGGGTGGGGCCTGCAGGGACATGCGTGTACAACACGGCACTGTTGTGCTGCACCCCAGGGATGGCACACAGGATGTACTGCTACACACATTACCACTGTGCACCTGCCCTGTGTGGCTTGCTGTCTGAGGGCAGTGGGGCAGTGATGGCGGGCAGCATGTAGGGGTGTGAGATGATATGGTGCCCCAGTACTGTGCACTGACACCATTGATGTGACATGTTTCCTCGCAGGTAGGAGCAGCAAGTGCCAGGTATCCCCCGTGCCAGGTGAGACAGCACAGGCATATGCTTCTCTCAGCGTACTCCAGTCTTATTGGGAGGCACAATTTCCGCCCGCCAGGACAGCGCTGATCATAAATCTGGTGCAGCAGGATGACACTCCTCCCACCTGGCTGCAGGGTTCACACAGCGCAGAAGCATGCATGGGCATGGAGGGTGATAGGAGCATGCATAGGTGCCAGAAGCGGCATGCACTGTACTGTGTGCCAGCTGCAGCACCACTGGCAAGACCTGGCACAGAGGGACCCAGAGATACTGCAGCATCTGCTGGATATGATGCAGAGGAGGGATGTGGAGATGCACATGGGCTAGACACCAGGTGCAGGTGGGTATTCCAACATCTGGTCACACGATGGCACTCTGCTGCTGCACAGGCACTGGAGGTCAGGTAGGTGCATGCACTCCATGCCATTTGTTGTGTCCATGCCGTGGTGGCTGGGGGGGGGGGTGGTGACTGTGTGTTGCATGTGTGTGTGTGCAGTGTGTCCCAGAACAGCACTGACCACTGCCTTTGCTTCCTTACAAGTGTGGGGAGCAGACTGACACCCCACCACAGGGCCATGCTGTGCGCGATGGCAGAGGTGACGGTGAAGGATGCGGTGGCCTACAGGCACCGCACCCAGCACCAGATGTGCAGAGTGTGGCCCATCCTGCCATCATCGGAGGTGGAGGAGGAACAGATGGACACCACGGACAGTGGGCATCAGGGGTTGATGGAACTGCCAGAGGCAGAGGTGGTGGAAGAAGCAGTGCAGGCCGCTGAGGGACTGGTGGCATTGAAGCTGCCCGCTACCGAGCTGGTGGTAGAAGTGTGTCTGGCTGAGGTGCAGGAGGTGGCGGTGCCCCAGCAGCTGAGCGGGTGCAAGACAATGCCATGTAGGCTGTGGATGATGCAGACCAACAGTCAGATGGTGGTGGCATAGACCAGCCACTGCTGGGTGGACAGGATGACAGAGATGGTTTGCCTGGAAGACAGCCTGGGCTGCGGGCCATGCTGTACCCAGGACAGCCACCGGATGGTGACCAGCAGCTCGTTGATCTGGTATCCACCATTATTGGAGGATAAGATGCACCTGCATGACTCCCTGGGTGCCCTCCTCATGGCACTGCAGAGACACTAGCGCAGCACACTGTGTACAGGGGCCATGGACAATGGACCTTTCAGTCTTAGGACTGTTTGCAGCTATAGGCCTGTGGGGGGTGAGGGCAGCCTGTTGTGAGTATGTGGGGTAGAGGGCTGGTGGGCAGTGGGTGGTGTACAGGGGCTGCATTCCACATGTGTGGGGGTTGTGGGAGGGTCATGCCTGGGTTGGGGTCCATACAGAGGTTGGCCATCTGCTGGGTGTTATTGTTGGTTGGGGCAGGCATTGCACATATTGGGGGCCTTGTACATATAGAGGGGAGCCTTGTACATATGGGGTGGTGGTGGGGCATGTCCACCTGGGATGGGGTGGGTGGGCTGTACATAATGGATGTATTGTGTGGGTGCTGGGGGGGTAGTGTTTGTTCCTGCTGTTGGAGATGTTGTTACTGTTTTACCCTTGTACAATAGTGTGTAGTACTGTTCAATTAAATGTTGTGTTTGCACACCTGGCTCTGTGTGTCTGTCTCCAGTATGCATGGGCATGTGCATGTGTGTGCCACCGTGCATGAGGGGGCATGCATATGGTGGTCCTGCGCTGTCTCACGTGCATCCCCAATGTGCACATGGAATCTGTGTGCTGGCTGTGATACTCACAGCCATGGACGCACACCAGTGGTCACAGCTGCATGGTGCCCTGTGTGCAGCAATGTACCGTGCTGGGTCTGGGTCACATGCTGCCACATCGTGCATGTCCTGGCTGTGTGGTAGCCATGGGCCAGTATGGCTCCCTTCCACCCAGGGGAACAGTGGTCCCTGTGGGTGGCACCAGTGGCACAATGCAATGGTGAATCCTACCTCCATACATATGCAAGTCTGTGCCACCCGGTGTTGTGTCCCTGTTGTGGTTGCACTGTTTACATGTGTCAGTGGTCATGGCAGGGGCAGTGTGCCTGGTGGCACCATTGTCATGGCATTGTTCCTCTGCCCTGTGTGTGTTTATCACCACCTGTGACTCCATGTCTTTTGTCCATGTGTGCTGTGGTCCTCTGTGCGATGCCTGTGGTGCCATTCCACAATTGCAGTCATGCCTCACATATGCTGTATGACACACATGGGCACTGTTCCAGCTCCAGTACTGCCACACATGTCACATTGCACCAGGCAGGCAGTATCACCTCACACGGAGGCACGGTGGTAATGGCATGGGTGCCGTGCCATTGTCAGGGCTGCGTTGCACCACAGTGCGGTCCCCATACTGCTGTGGGTGCCACTATGTTGGTGTTGGTGGTGTTGGGGAGGCAATGGTGGTGGTGGTGGTGGTGCTGTTGTTTGTGGTGTCCTTCAGCCACCTCAAAGGAACTGTTGGATCAACTCGTGTCATGCACGGTGGCCCACTGTTGCAACACTGTGTGCCTGGTGTACCACCATGACATCTGGATCTCCATCACCCTCCTGTGGTCCACCATCCTCCTGGTCACTGTCAGGCATTGGAACACTGTGTGTCAGGGTGATGTTCTGAAGGCTGCAGCAGGCGAGCACTATCCTAAATGCCATTGAAGGGTTGTATTGGAGCGCACCCCCCGAGGTGTTGTGGCATTGGAATCAGGACTTCAGTAGTCCGACGGTGCACTCTATTCCCCTCTCATGCTTGTGTGGGCCTTGTTGTACCTGACCTCTGCTGCTGTGTGTGGCATCCTCACAGTGGTCATCAACCATGGCATCTGAGGATATCCACTGTCACCTGTGGGGAAGGGAGTGGTTAGTTGCATGTTGCTGTGTGCAACCCTGTCAACAGCATCCCACTATCCTCTGCACGGCATGCACTCAGATGCAGGCACATACTGTTGGTCATACGCACATCCTTGGCTGTGTCAATGCAACACTTGTGCTTCCCTTGCCATTGCGTGGCCTTTCCAGGCCCCTGTGTATGTTACACGGTGTATGTGTCATGCCCCTTCCTGACTACCATGTGTGGCGTGCCACATGTCTGCATGGCCGTCACCCCTGCCCACTACAGTATCTGTCTGCCCTGTGCCCCCGTTGTGCCCCTGTGACCCCACACGCCCACATGCACTGTCTGCTACATGCACGCATACTGCCACATGGACACCTTTGCAGTTCTCATTCCCCATGATTCATACCAACAAGTCATCCTCCAGTGATGTCCCCTCTCTCAAAGGCCTTGTGTAGCCCACAGTTCCTGTAGACATGGGCATCATGGCAGGATCCAGGGCACTTGACCACCACATCTAGGATGCAACAACCACTGTCTGCGACTACCTGGACATTCATTGAGAGTTGCCCTTCCTGTTGATGTATGCATCTCCATCCTCGCGTCGGGCCCTGTTGGCCATGTGTGTGTAGTTGATGGCACCTAGCACACAGGGGTACTGCACCATGTTTTAGAACACTTGCTTCACCTGGCACTGCTGTTGGACATCCCACGGGACACTGATATGTTGCAGGGTGCTTCATATGAGGGCCGTGAGGAACCTACTCAGGTGTTTGGACACTGCTGGCTGGGAGATGCCCACTGTGTTCCTTATGGGTATTTGGAACATGCCGGTGGCCAGGAAGCACAGCACTGCAGTGATGCACACCTCCAGTGGCAGTGGGTGGCCCCTGTTGCTGGTGCTGTGTAGGTCACCACCCAGGTCATGGCATAGCTCCTGGATGCAGCTCTTGCTGATCCTATAGCATGCTAGGCACTGCTGCTCAGTCAGGTCCTCAAAGATCTTGTGAGGGTATCTTACTCTGTACACTGGTGTCCTTGGTATCACTGGTGGGCACTCTGGCTCAGTCACCTGAGTCCTGCCTCTGAGCCTGGCATGCCTACACTCACGGTGCTCTGCTTTCATTTTTCCCAGTGGGGCTCCTCTTGCTGGCATTGCTGTGTGTCTCACTGCACTGCTGTCTGCTGTCTGGTTATGTGGGACGGGGGGGTTCTGTGGCCTGTGCTCTGGTTAGGACAGCTATTCCTTGTTCTAACTTACGTGGGCTTCTTCTGGTGTATTTACTTACGCCACCTGTTCTGGAATAGCAATTTCGTGGTACTGGTGTGTTATGCATGTCACAGGTCACATTACGCAGTGATGCAGACTTTCTGTGCCATAACTGTGTCATAACTTGCATTTGTCATAGTGGTAGTGGGTTGCAGCATGTGTTCTTTTGGAATTGTGCATGTCGCAAGTCATTGGTGTAACTTGCGATTTGCACCATTGGGACTGGTGTACTTATGCTATGCCTGGCATAGCTGTTTTGGAATCAGGGCCATAATTCTAGGGGTAGGCTCTGTCATGCCACATTGTGTGTGAATCTATTGTGTGGCTTGTGAGATACAGAGCGTCAAAAAATCCTAAATTTACATGTTTTTTGCCATTTCTTTGTCCACCTGTATCTCACAAACAACTTTAGGTTGTGGTCTGCCATTTTTAGGGTAGAAAGCCATTGCCTCACAGATGTGCCTTGTGAAGGTTTGGTGAAAAAATATTAAGCTGTTCAAACGTTATTACATTTTTAAATTGCCCCATTATTTCCTATTGGAAAAGTTAGATGTTCCAAACAAAACACTTTTGTTTTCACAGGAGGTACTCCATTTTGCATGTAGGGTCACATAGAGATTAATTTGTTTTCACAGGAGCTCCCTAGTTTTCATAGGAGCTACTGTTATTTTGCATGTAGGGTCATATAGAGCCTGCAGTAGTTTTGCACTGTTGAGTCCACCATCTTGTTTTGTCGTTAGCAGACAGAAAATGAAGAAAACATGTCAAAATGAATGTAATAAAAAAAAAATCAGAACATAGCTAAACAGGATCCATTTAACTACATTCTGATTTCTTTTTTTTTGTTGTTGACTGTGGCCAAAAACACCTTTTCTGGACACCGAGTTTAGCCAGAAAGCCGCTTCTCCCCTGTTTTATATATGAGAACAGAGGGGTTTTCTTGACTTCTGGAACTCGTGCCACCGGCTGCAGAGACTGATTTGAACCTCCCCTTTCCCTGGTGTCTAGTGGCACCCCATACCAGCAGATCACCACCCCTTCATCTTTTTATATTTATATAGTAATAATCCAACACCAGGATGTCCACTCCTGGTGTTGGATGTCCCTCACCACCACCCACCCATTCTTGTTACAATTATTGCTGACATTGGGGGGAGCCAATGCTCATGTCAGCATTCACAAGTCCCCCCATTAGTGTGGGACACTGGGGATCCCACTCCCAGTGTCCCCTAATATTATTAATAATGTATTTTTACCTAAAAAAAGAAAATTGTACTGTGTCATCCTTACTTTTATTTTTAAGCCTAAAACCAAGCAAATAGTCTTTCGTCTTCTCTGCTGATCCTTCCCCCATCTTGACTCTCCCACTGAGCACTGACCACCACAAACCCCCCTTACCCTATACTTACCACTGGAGGTCCTGAGCTGTCATCTTCTGTGGACTGAGACACGTCTGAACTCTTCAAAGCTGAACCACAAACTGAGGATTTAGGGTAAGTGCTGTATAATATATTTCAAAGGTGTTTTCTACTTATATTGATATCTTTGGCATTTGTACTGTAGGTATTTTTTTCTCCAAATTTTCAACATTGGCTTTGTGGGACCTCCACCTCATGAACACTGTCATTGTTGTTTTGTTAATCAGGCCTGGAAGATGATTTCACGGTTGCTGCATGAAATCACCTTTCAGTACTGATTAATGAAATGGCAGTGCCAGTTTTCTTGAGATGGGGTCCCAAAAAGCCCATGTTGAAAATTTGGTGAAAAAAGTCATAAAAATGGCCACATTATGAGCGTTTGTTGAAATATTTCTATGCACGTGCGTAACTTTGGTAATTTTTAATATTTTGACTCCAAATTTTCAGCATAGCCATTTTTTCACACCACCTCATAAAAAGTAAAACTAATTTTTCATATCCTGCCCGAAATGTGTTTTCACACCTGTGGTGCAGAATGGTGTTTTGGCAAAGATTTGAACATTTTCACCTATGGGGTTTATGAGGTGGGGTCATAAAAAGACGGAGAACAAATTATGAACAAAATGCCAAAGTTATGACCATTCATTGCAATTTTGGCATGCCAAAACAGCACAGGAGACCAAGCACTCTTGCAAAAATGTGGATGCAAGCTGTTCACAAAGGACGCCAGAGACTGCCAGAACACATAACAGAGCTGCACACCAAGGAAAAAGAAAATGTCACTGGATTCAGAAATAGAAGAAAGCAACCAGTACTTTATGTAAGCAACAATACCTGACAGGGTGGGCAGTACTGGGTAATACTTGACCACCCAGGGGAGTAATGAGGCTCGATGCTGCAGGCGGAGGGCCTCATAACCCCTAGAAGGTCTGGTATTCTCCAATACCACCCACCCTGGAGGGTATTATTGTGCTTAGAAAATGGCCCACTGTATTTTATGTATCTTAAAAATATATATTTTTATGTTTAACTGTAAAACTCTCACTTCTTGGTATTTGTTTAAGATAAAATAGCTCCTCCACTTCCATTTGAATGCTTTTTATTTTTAACCTGAGACTTTTGTCTTAATTGAGCCCCTGTAGTTGTCTGTGGTTGTCATAGTTTCTTGTCCCCCTTCCCCCAACCACTGACAGGGCTTACATTTTAAATTGAAGATGTTTTGTTAAGTGTGCATGTGTGTGTGTGTGTGTGTGTGTGTTTTATTTCACATGCATTGTTTGAATGCATCAGGAACACCTAGAGAGGGACACAGTGGTGGTAGTGGGTGGGTGTTGCAGCTTGCTACGAATGGAGGGTTCACAGAGTTGTTATAGAACAGAGGTAGACCAAAGAAGCAGGGGAACAGAAAACAACCATGGAAAAAAAGTAGGTGCATATGAGTACCTTTAAAAAAATGCAGTGGTTTATGTTTTTCTTAGAGAAACTGTCAGTTCACAGCTAGGCAGTATTGTCCCGTGTTTGTGTATCAAAGCTGACTCCGTGTTCCATGATTCTAGTAGCTGAGTTAGGTACCATTTTCTGGAGGGAAGAAAAAGACAGGATTTGTGGTTTACGCTGTTCTCTCTTTTTGAAGTGCTTTATGTGGGACTGATGCGAGGACCTCTCGTTCTGTGAGGCTGCTTCAAGTATGTGAAGTGTTTCTGTCAGGCTGCTGCAGCAAGGTGCACCATGCTATGGACAGGAGGTCCATTTATTTTGAACAAAAGTGTTTATGGTGAGGGTTGTGCCCTGTTTCTCACTGTGTGTGTGTGGAAGTGACTTCTCTTAGGTGGGTCTGGGGGGGCTGCATCGTTCCGTTACCAGTTAGCGAGAGGAAAAGATGGTGCTGCTTGGTTTGAAAATTTGGGGTGCTCAAGAATATCCCAAGTAATAGAGTACCCCGAATTGGAATTTGTTTTCAGTGGGCTCTATTGAAAAATACCCGCTGGCTAACATCGGTGTCCTAGTCAATCAGAAAGCTAGGATTCTTTTACCCATTTTATAATGAGGCAGAGCTCACAAGATTTTGGCACTATACCCTCCTTTCTCCAGGTGCTTTTATATGTTGCATAACTTCTAAGCACTGTGAAAATTTGATTAATGCACTACTTAGTGTTGATTGATATTTGTTGGTAAATTTCTTTTTATATATATATTTTTTTTTTCTCTAATTTATCTCCAGCTGCCAGGGAACTCTTTCAGACATAACCCTGCACCTACCACTGCTCTACCACCCTGCCTGAAGCACAGATTCTCTGGGAAATTAGGGACAGACACCACCACCTCAACCCAGTCTGATGAAATCCCCCCCCCCAGTTCTGAGTCCTCCGAGGCAGTGCAGCCATCCACCCTGGCACTCTATCTACAATTCAGTGTGCAGGACCTGAAGCTAGGTGAGAGATTGTTGACTAAATGTGAAACTAAGTATCTGAAGTGTTCTAATTCACTGTGGATTTTGTATGGTTTTCACCTGTTGTTGTGTCAATTGTGCTTCAATTTTGTATAATGAGAATTTATTAATTTCTTACTGAACACTATAAATTACCTGTAGTAGCATAGAAACACACCCCCTGATGAAGGGTCACGTGAGGACCCGAAACGCTGGGGTATAGTGCCACAATCTTGTGAGCTCTGCCACAATAAACTACTGGTTGATTTGTACTGTTTCTGATTCCAGTTACATTTACTTTTCCCTTGGTGTGCAGCTTTGTTGTGTGTTCTAGCAATTTCAGTACACCCGCTCATAATTTCGGAAATTTTAAATATTTTGACACAGAATTTTCAACATAGCTTTCTTATTACCTGACCTCATGGATATCACAGCTGTCGTTTTTCAAATCCTACCCAAAATGTGTTTTCATACTTGTGGCACAGAATGGTGTTACAGTTGTGCAGAATTACGTTTTGGCATGGATTCAAAAGTTTTCAGTACCGGGGTGCATCAGATGGGGTAATAAGATGACTATGCTGACAGTTTGGTCACTGTCATCCCGTGAATGGAAGCGCTTGGCCCAGAGGTCCCTGTGCTTCCATGGCTGCATACATATATGTATCTATGGAGGGATGGGAGTGCAGGGCCTGGATGGCCCTGTGCTCCCACAGATAAATACGGATATCATTATGCTATCTGAAAAAGTAAGGAAATTCATTGCAAAAAAATGTGGTTAATACACCATTAGGGTTGAAGCATCAAAAGTAGGGAAATGTGACCTTAGGGTTCCCAAGTCTATGACCAAACCCTCACTGTGCATGCAGGAACAGGCATGAGGGGTGTTTTTTGGGGTTGTGAACCCTAATGCTCAACCCATTCTTCTGTGCAGTACCCATCTTACCTTACTTACTCATGGATTGGGGTGAACATTAGATTTTTGCTATATATATATATATATATATTCATGGCAAAAAACTCCGTTTAATGCATCAGTTAGGGTTGTTCCACAGCGACAAAAGTGAGGAAATTTGCTGTTAGGGTTCAAAACCCTAACTCCGAATTCACCCCCCCAGCACCACACACACACAGACACACACACACATTCAAGTATGGGGGAGGACCAAACGTACACATCCCTGATTGCAGCTGCACACAACGTACCACACTTAGTAGTTGCATGGCCTTACCTACCGATGCCCCACACCACACCACAACTGGTACTGTGCCGTTATTCAATATAAATGCTGAAGGTGCATGATGACAGTTGTACAAAGGTTTTACCACTACGGAGTATAGATTAATTAAGAGAAGCACATGAATTAATTACAAGACATTAGGATACTCAAGATAAAAGTAGTGATACATTTAGTAGGTGATTTACATAGTAGTACATTTACTGCAATGGTTTACTCAACATAGAGAGGCTGATGTAAATGTATGGAAAAGCATTGCCTGTTCTACGCTGTGAAATTGGTACTGCCAGTATCACATGCATTCTTACTGGTGAAGGTGTACTGGTGATGTAAATACATAGACCTCCAGTGTGTTTCAATATTAAAAATGCAGTAAGTATTCTTTGTAAGAAAGATTGTAATACCATGGATCTGGACAAGAAACTTCTAAATATCATAGCACTACTGAGCCAACAATGATGTACCTGTTTCGGACATGTATATAGAATAGATTTTCCTGTAGGCACTTACTGAGCATGTTGTACCTCATAAAGACAATCTAATTGCATCTGTGATGACTAACTTATTAAAATAGTAATACATTTGCTATTGTTGCAATAGAAACATAGAAACATAGAATTTGTGGCAGATAAGGACCGCTGGCCCACCCAGTCTGCCAATTTCCCTACCTGATGGATAAACTGCAGGTCCTAGTTAACCAGCAGCCTACTTCTTCCTACCCCAACCCCTAGAATCGCCTTATGACTGTCCCATGCATGCTTGAATTCCACCACTGTTTTTGACTCCACAACCTCCTCTGGAAGGCCGTTCCATACATCCAAAACCCTCTCTGTGAAAAAATACTTCCTTAAATTACCTCTGAGCCGCCCCCTTCTATCTTCAAATTGCTCTTGTTCTTGCACACCTCTTTTTTGAAAGATGCTACCCTCTTGGGCGTTGTTGATTCCTTTGAGGTACTTGAAAGTTGCTATCATGTCTCCCTCTGCCTCCTTTCCTCGAGGCTATACATATTAAGCTCCTTAAGTCTCTCTTCATATGTCTTCTGCTGCAGACCCTGCACCATTTTAGTTGCCCTCCTCTGGACAGCTTCCATCCTGTCTATGTCTTTGCGGAGATTGGGTCTCCAGAACTGCACGCAGTACTCCAGATGGGGTCTCACTAGCTGTCTGTACAGAGGAATAATAACTTCCTGTTTTCTACTGGTGATGCCTCTTCCTATGCATCCAAGTATCTCCCCAGCCCTCCTTGCTGCCCTCTCACATTGCTTTCCCACCTTTAGGTCATCTGATATGACTACCCCCAGGTCCCTTTCCATTTTTGTTGTTGTTAGTTTCTCACCCCCCATTATGTACTCTTCCCCTGGGTTTTTGTTTCCCAGGTGCATTACCTTGCACTTCTTAGCATTTAATCTAAGCTGCCATACATTTGACCATTCCTCTAACCTTGCCAAGTCCTTCTCATCCTTTCCACTCCACCTTGTGCATCAACTCTATTGCAGATCTTTGTGTCATCTGCAAAGACACATACGTAATGAGTGATGTATCCACTTATGGACACAGTGTGATTTTTTAACAGTTGTTTCATACTCAGGCTGTATGCCTACTGTTTTGGTTTGCCACACTTCTGTCACTCATGCTATCAAAGTGATAACTATGTTAATTCTGCTACAACATAAAGCAAGTAGGTATATCGTAGATATAAACAGAATGTCTCTTAGTATTGATTTAACTCATACTGGGGTAAATGTACTAGGACAGCAGGGGTTATCCTCTATCACTGATTCTGTAAGTCATAATCACACTAGGGTTTTGATGACTGTAATGATCAAGTAACACTGTTCATCTTCATGAGTTCATATTCACAGCCATTCTCCAGCGACTAGACAGTGTATGGCGTAACTGAGTGGGACACTGTGTTGCAAAGCTGCCACAGTGCCTAGCAGAGGGAGAGTATCTACTCATAAAGAGAATTAAGCAATAAGACATGACCAACAGTAATGTTAAATGGTCTGTTAATCACCCTGTAGGGTTTAATGTTGAATGAGGCATATCCAAGTACCACATGTCGCTAGACAGTGATAAACTGACCATTTACATAATACCTGGGAGTGGCTTATTGCTATCATAATAAAACTGTTTTTTAAACAACATTAAACCAAGTTCATCATATGGTTAGGCTCTACATGTATGTTAATAAAAACTAACTATAGGGCTGTTACAATGTTTACAGTCAATTAGAAAGCTGCATTTCTCAAACCATTGTTATAATCACAGATATAATACCTGTACAACTCCTTGGTTTTGCTTAGCTCTATTGCTCAGGTGGCCCACCACAAGTGGTGTGGTGTGGTGTGGGGCATCGGTAGGTAAGGCCATGCAACTACTAAGTGTGGTACGTTGTGTGCAGCTGCAATCAGGGATGTGTACGTTTGGTGTACATGGCCTCAGTTTTGCTGTTGATCTCCACTGAGCATGCAGTACCTGGTCAGGTGGGTGGGGGATGTCTCGTAGTACATTTAGACAATTGTTTGTTATTTCTGTCACCTGCTGCTGGATGTCTGTCATTGGTTGTGTTGACTTGGTCCTCCCCCATACTTGAATGTGTGTGTGTGTCTGTGTGTGTGTGGTGCTGGGGGGGGTGAATTCGGAGTTAGGGTTTTTGAACCCTAACAGCGAATTTCCTCACTTTTGTCACTGTGGAACAACCTTAACTGATGCATTAAACAGAGTTTTTTGCCATGAATATCCTGTCTTTTTCAGAAGTATCACTCACATGATTAATAGTCCTAAGAATAGTGCACATACATATAAAACAATGTTCCAGTGTCAGATATATTTCAACTGTTGTGGTTGCATTTACTCACATAGTCTTAATAACTTTATTAATTGTCATTTCTCATTCTCGTTCCATGTAGTAGCTTTAATGTTACAGTGTCTTAATCATTTTGTTTGTGAGCACATATGTAACTTTGAAAATGTGCAGAACTAAAAGACAATATAACATGACATGGACACTATTAGTTCATGGACTGAACAAATCGATATGCTACTATAGTAACTTGAGATTTCATAGAGTGATTCCACTACCAACTGAGGTCGTACCATCAATCATGTGAACAGCGGTGGAAGAGGTTTGTTGTACTGAATACATATACTGGACCACCAGGGCTATGTTCAGGGGGGGGTTACTGCTTACATCCCAAGAATGGGAATTTCGGTGCACTGGACCACCAGGGTATGTTCAGAGGGGGGTTTACTGCTTACATCCTGCTAACGGGAGTTTTGCTCCACTAGACCACCAGGGCCATGTTCAGGGGTCAGCTTTACTGTTTACATCCCGTGAATGGGATTTTAAGTCCACTACACCACCAAGGCTATGTTCCATAGGGAGGGTTGTTCACACTGATACACCCTGAAATCAGCTTTTCAGCACGCTTGACTACCAGGGATGTATTCACAGGAGGACTGTTTTTAAACTAGAGCAGCCCGTGCTCAGGCTTGTGGGGAGGAATATTTCTGCTGTTGCCCACAATAGGCCCAGTGGTGGGGTGGTGCTGGAATTGTCTCTCTTTTGACCATGATTAGGCTGCACGATGGGACATGGGTGGGTTGGGGGCCAGCCACAGCTGTCAGCTGCTGTGTCGTGCCATGCAATTCAGCAGTTTACCTCTACGTGATTGTTGACTTGAGCATTTTTTTGGCCTGAAAGTTGTGCAAGCGCAGGTTGCAGGTTGTGCCTTCACAACTCTACACAGACTTGCTGAATCTCAGGCTGTGCAGTTAATGCATGGTTGCTCCCCCTGCAGTTCATCATGCATTCATTTGCATTGCACTGTTACTCAGCATGTTTTCTGTGGTGCAACTGCCTCCTGCTGAATATCGCAGAATGGAGCAAGTCTTGACTTGCGCAGGCACTACCCTTTTACACATGTCGCAACCCTTTTGAATATCTGGCCCATAAAGTATTATACCAATAGAAGGAAGGCATTTGTCACACAGAGACTGGTGGCCCCTTTGAATGAGGTCCCCTTGTCACTTATTTGTCCTAAATCAAAGATGCTTTTTAAAACTCAGCTGTATATAAATGTTTACGAAGTAAGCTAACATGACTACATAAGAGATATTGGCTGGGAACAGCTATAGCCGATTCTTTTGTGTCTGGCCTCCTCCACTCCCTTGAAATTTTGTATTAACCTTTCTATTAACTATCTTTATATTAGGGATAACAATACTGCCACATATACCCAATGTTAAGATGATATGGTTATCACAATTGCCCAAAAATGTTCATGACTTGAATGTCACACTTTTCTCTTGAATATGAATAAGACACCAAACACAAGAGAGTATATTATAAATAATTTTACTATAAAAATATTTCAATATAAAAACTGAGAAACAAAAATATTTTTTCATACATACAAAGAATAGATTTTATAAAAATATATACATATAATGGAAAAAAAGTGTGTATTACTCCATACCAACATATAAATTAAATAAAATTTTGTTTTTCATAATAATCATAAAACATATAAAAATTGTTTTAATTATTTCACTTCCCTCAAAGACTTTGCGAGAGTGTGTGCACTGCATCAGGCAATCCAGGCTGGAAGCTGGATTCAATGTGGAGCGCAAAAGAAGTAGAAGCTGTTATGCCCTCGGGAGATGATACCGGACCTCTGTGAAGGGTGGCCAGTCTCACCAAGGAAGCTGCAGAACAGTTGGTAACTGCGGTGAAGCACTGCTGTGTGCAACAACACACCATCACCACTGCCTTGACCGGCTCAAGGGCGAGGTTCACAGTCTGCTGCTGTGCATCCAAGAGAGACTGGATTTTGTCCAGCCTCTCAAGGATGACAGCGTTCTCCTTGCGCAGACTGTGAACCTCGTCAGTGAGCCGGCTGTAGCAGTGGCAATGGCCTGTGCATCTACGCAGTCGCCGGCACCCTACAAACAAAAAAAACAGTTATGATGAATATATAACACAAATTAAACAATTACAACTGTAAAATATTTCACTTCAAATATTTCTTATCTAATACAATATCAGAAATGAATTCATTTTAAAGTAATGATAATAGTTTAAACTATGATGATAAACTATTTATTATACAATGTGGTAAATCCGATATGCCGAATTCTGCCTCCTGGTGGTTGGCTGGCACAATGACCACTGTGATAAATCCTCCAGTGTACCCACTGGAAGAAGTGCCAGCCAACCTTACACGTGCTAATCTGTCAAATTCCTTCAAACAAAACTGCATGAGTTTATCCGGTGCCACTTGATAAAACTTCCCGGAAATTTTAGCTAAATGACCTCCTCTTTCGAGGTGTAGGGAGCTCAGTGAGTTATAACGCAGTTAAAAAATATAAAAAAACAACATTCTGCATTGTATAATAAAAATTTATCCTCCCAGGGTGTGGGTAACCTGGAGGATTTAACACCACTGGTGTGACTCGGTCACTCAGCTACGACTCTTGACGAATCCACACCAGCTGTAGTCAAATCCTCCAGTGTACTCCTACTCCCTGGAGGGATGAATTGCAAGTATCTAATTTGTCTCTCTGTCATGCTTGACTATCGATATTATCTAATAAGCTCACAACATAAAAAAATGTATGCTTAGCTGTGGTTTATAGTGGTACTCTTAGATTTCCTTTCACTACTCAGAACTATTCTGTATGTGCATACTTTAGCATTATTTACACTACTTTTACTCACATACACTCTCACAGACATCTTCTTACAATGTCCCAAAAAATAATTTCGAGCAACAGCCAAACCATCATTTAGTCACGTTTAAAAAACACTGTTTTAAAGAATAGTTGCTCATTGAAACTATTACACTGTGTGTTGCTAACCCATGCATCATTGAACAATTTAGCAATCTGATCTATGTCAGCCAATATCTAGGACAGTTTCACTACTCAGCAACTTCTTTTCATAACACCCAACCCAGAAACACGAACCATATAATGTAATGGCATTTGCACCACTGCAACCTGTCGTAGCACTGCATTTTAATTAAGCAATAATGCCTGACAGTGTAGGCAGTATTGGGAATACCGGACCAGACAGGGGCGTAATGAGGCCCGATGTCGCAAGTGGATGGCCTTATACCTCCTGGCCAGTCTGGTTTTGATCAATACCGCCCATCCTGAAGGGCATTATTGCGCTTAGAAATGGGCCATGGCACTATTTTATCAAAGAAAAAATATTTAAATGTTTTAATGTGAAAACAGCTTTTTATTTCTTTTGTAATAAAATAGTTCTTCCGCATGTCTCCTAGTCGCAGTCCTGTAGTTGTGGTTTTGGAGCCTGTTGTCATGTTAACATAACCACCCCCCACCACACACAGGACTACAGACTCTTCGATCAAGATATGTTTAATAAATTTGTCTGTTCCTTGTCCACCACTAGCACAGCACTGGCCCCTCTCGCACAGCTATGACCCTGGTGATGCTGAGCTTAATACAAATTCCCAGTTCAAATGTGTCCGGACTGCCATTTTCCCTTCTACCAGCAGAGGCTGTACATGATTTCTGAGCTGCGCCACGCTACCGTTCCATGACACTACAGCTTCCCAGTCAGGCCAAACTAATCCCACAAAAGTAGAGTGAAGCTTCTGAGCAGGAACAGTAGACGGGTAGGGCAGAGATATAGAGAAGGGATCGAGAGCAGTGAATCTCTCAGCTAGTGCTGTCTCATTTAGGAACAGAATCAGTGCTGAGAGGGCCGTCAGAATACCGGTGACTGCTGTGGGTTACCATCCAAAATGCAGGACCACAGTCTTGGCAGGGGTGGGTAAGTGACATCAGGGGACGTAGCTTAAATGAAAGTCATCGGTAGTGCAGCTACGGCTACAATAAAACTGTAATATGGAAAAGGTGTTAAAGTACACTGAGCGCACGACATCCTAGCGTTGTTTTAAAGACTAACATCTTTAAAAGAAATCTAAATCAATACACTTCTGCACTGAATGAATTCACTTGACAAAACTTGTTGAGGAACAGTGAGAGTGTGTGTGTGTTTGTGTGTGGTGGGGCAGTGTCTTTTGAACAGCTTGTCATTAATGGGCCAATATGTCTCACTAAGTGACAGAAAAAATGGCAGTGAGTTCAAATTTATTTAGATGTTTTTAGTAATGAGCAACCTACGGTGAGGATGCTTGAGTGGGTGAGAGAATACTGGGCTGATACTTTTTTTGCTGGGCATCGTATGAAAGTTAATGCACCCCCTGGGAAGGGTACTAGTCAGTCAGATGCCACGTAAATAAAACCCCATTTTCTAAGTGTGGTGAGACAACTTCATAGTGCTATTTAGAAGCGTATGATATTCATAGGGTGAACTACAAGCAGTCACATCATCACCTCCATTATTAGTTTTATCGACATTGCCTCAGTTCATGGTCACCTTTAAAAATGCACACATATGCCAGTGCACTGAACAGCATCGCACCACATTGCAGAAGTAAGCATTAGGCTGGGAAGGCTGAAGACATAACACTGCACAGCTATTCACTCTTCAAAGGGAAAAGGGCTCATGAACACTATAAGGCACACTTTTAAATTTGTAGATTGAGAAAAACAAATTAAGCATTATTTTACACTCATGTAGTGCACAACATTTATGTTACTACAATATCCTACCACTATATTTGTGTTTTTGAGGTGGTTGGGCATCTGTAGTGATCAATGTACTACCAATTCCTTACAAGGTCACATCACACGAAAGTGTTAGGTTACAGTGATTCACCCACCCACAACAAACAAAAGAAAGTGGTACTCCCTCAGCAACGAAGCTCTGTCGATCACACATCAAACTATTTATCATTTGCAGTGAGTATCCAATAGACAGTGCACTCCCCCTATCATACAGTAGGACTGCAACGTGTGATTCTCAACAGGAGCATTGATCACCACAGAATGTTGACAACCCTATGGTACTTCTCAATGATGCAGATAATATCAACAACAGATTGTCACTTACGTGGTGGGCTGGCGCCAGCTTCCTGCTTCACCTCCACACGTTCCACGACAGCAGCTTCCCCGGGATCTATTAAAGGAAACAAGAAAAAAGTGATCACATTCATACATGAAATATCAAGGTCAAAGTGTTATTCTTAAAAACATAAATTTCTTCAATAACGTATTTTAAGAAACATTACTCACAAATATACTGTATGCACTGCAGAACAAGTAGTGCCTGACCATGAATCACAATACTTATAACATTGTCATAATGCATGGCTGAGACACATGAACATCCTAAAAACATTACGTGTATGTTCAGTTTACATACATGCATACCTAATAATATGACTACTCTGTTCCTTTAATAGTTAAAAATGTGAGTTATAATAAAAAAAACACAAAACACAACGATAATGTCACTGTTCACTCAATGACCCTCTAGCTGAATGTAGCAGGCATGGATGTGTTATTAACTATAATTCTCAGGGTATAAAACAAATTAACAAACATGTAGATATTCTATTATGCACATTTATAACTATTACAATAATAAAAATGAAACATTGGAATGACATATATAAATATTAACTAAATACAATCAAGAGACATGTCATAATTCGCATCAGATTATTTAGCAGCACGCCATTGAATTCCACCGACACACATACAACACTACAATAACATTAGAATTTGTTATCTATTACTCATTATACAATGCAAGAAAAAATCCTGTACTCTGATTGGTCACTTTTGGGCAGGACCCATGATGTTAATCAGTACAACATCACGGTCTAGTCTCAGCCTTACTGTGAACTCTGTTGATCATCAAGATCATGCTGATCATTTGTTGATTGTTTGGTCAGTTTTAAAACAAAAATATTTTCCCAGACAGAAACATCTGTAAAATTATTTTTCTCTGTATAACTACTTAGCTATTGCATATAGCAAATAATGCCCAACAGGGTGTAATCGTTTAGGATAACGCCACGCCTCAGTTGTTGGGCACACTGCTTCGCGCGCCCTCGCAAGGCAAGCACCCGAGGCATGACGTTATCCCAGCATCAACACACACTGTCGGGCATTGTTGTTTATTGTACATTGAACTCTCCAACAAAATTAGCAGAGGAGAACCACTTCCCCCCACAACACCACATCTACCGCTTATGCACACCCTACATTGTCAGATTCATGAAGAATATTATCCACTGATATCTGTAGTACTACTCAGTTTGTTATGGTAGTACAGTATCTTCTGCCATGGTGGCAGTGCACAATCATTTGAGTTGGTAAACACCTTTTCTAAGTATTTTGGGTATTATATCAAGATAGTTAACTAAACGCCATGCACCACTGTAGCCCCCAAACGTATCCCTGACGCTACACCGCCGCTGAAATGCCCAATCTCATCTATATCATAATATCGCCCGACAGGGTGTGTTCGTGTTATGATAACGTCACACCTCAGGTGGTTGGGCACAAGGCCACAGTCCGAGTGCGTTCAACAACTGAGACGTGATGTTATCCCAAACAACACACACCCTGGAGGGCATTATTGCTATAATACAATGGGTCATTCTTATGCAGAAGAAAAAATAATTGTAAAGATGTTTTTGTGTAGAAAGAGTTTTTTGTTTTTTAACAGCAGACGAAACAATCAAGCAAATGATCAGCATGCTCATGGTGATCAGCAGGTTCACAGTAAGGCTGAGACTAGACCCGTGATGTTGTACTGATTAACATCACGAGTCCAACCCAATACTGACCAATCACAGTCCAGGATTTTTTTCTTGCCATTGTATAATGTTACGTAACCTACTAAATGTATCCCTTCAGCTCAAGAGCTGCAAAATGCCCAATTGCAGCCAGTTAGTTAGAAACTCAACCCTTGCCTGAACATATACATGCTGTTCTACTCACTGAAATGTCTATTTGTTGTTAGTTAGCGTAATCCCCCTCGTCTGAAGATAGGCGTGGTGGAGTAGGTGTTGCAGGATATGTTACATTCCTTTATGTATCATAAAGCTGCACTCGTAGTATTGTTCCCCATGCCTGCAGCCTGTTACCCACCCCACACAATTTCTCATGGAACAATAGACCTGAATGGTAATATCATGCAAATCATCATGACAACATGACAAATAGTGCCCCCACTGCATCTTGCAATGATGATAATACCACATTTCATGTCAGATTTCAAATAGTGCCCCAGAGATAGAGCTGTCCAGCTAATTTGCACACAATTCCTTTCTTGTGTGTATCAATGACACAATTTCAATATCACACACTTGTGTCATGAGAAACCCTCATTTCTTATTTGAAAACAACCTAGGAACTTTGTAATAATAAAGTCTTACCGTCAGACTCTATCACGATGACACTCTCAGTGTCTGACTGACCACCTCCACAGCTTCGGTTGCTGCTGGCACTACCTCGCTCGCAGCTGGGGAACGCCTCCGATGTTCTACAATAAATCCAAAACAAAAACATTTGAATGTTAGCTGTAAATCAGACAACATTTTTTTAACACTGACAGCAACACCTGTTAAAAATACTACTTTCTAATTTCTATCACGACGTTGTTACTGTATTCAATCTTTGATTATACAATGCAAGAAAAAATCCTGGGCTCTGATTGGTCAGTCTTGTGCTGGACCCGTGATGTTAATCAGTACAACATCACAGGTGTTATGTTAATCAGTACAACATCACGGGTATAGTCTCAGCCTTACTGTGAACCTGCTGATCAGGATGACCATGCTGATCATTTGCTTGATTGTTTCATCTGCTCTTAAAAAAAATTTTTTCCACCCAAAAACATCTTAAAAATTATCTTTTTTTCTATCATAACAATGAAGCATTGTATTATAAGAATACTGTTCTCCAGGATGTGTCTTTGTTTGGATAATGTCACACCCTCAGTTGTTGGATTACACTGGACTGTGGCCTCGTGCCCAACCACCTGAGGCACGACGTTATCGCAGCACGACACACACCCTGTTGGGCATTATTGCTTTATTGATATATATGTAGAGACTAAGCACATACAAAACAATGTTCAAAACGATTTTCAAAATATTACTATGATAATACAAATAAGGCACTCTGACTGTATATATCAATGGTCACTGAATCACTGCGTGACTGATGTAGTACTCAGCTGTGCCTCTTACACATA
The DNA here is from genome assembly GCA_016271365.2 of Neoceratodus forsteri. NCBI lineage: Eukaryota > Metazoa > Chordata > Ceratodontiformes > Ceratodontidae > Neoceratodus > Neoceratodus forsteri. Next base: position 509,089,832 of record CM028131.1, on the reverse strand, counting down.
ACACCAGTAAGCACACACTTACACAACATTGAATAATCACTACTGATGTCTCATTGCTTATTTATGCATGCACAGATATGAAAACTGCACCATTCTGAATCACCAGTCCTGCGCTGCTCATGCTGTGTAAATTTGCACGGGTGTGTCCAGGGTAATATTCAATCAAATAGTGCTATGGACCAACTTCTTTGATCATCACCCCAGCAACAGCCACTGGATATGTCGTTGCTGCAACTTGCGCTTCACCACAAGTTGCCAGAGTTGAGCATAAAATTTGCAATGGCAGAAGTACCATTGCGCCATGCACAAATTTCAGATATTCAAAAGCTGGCATGCAAATGAGACAATAGTTTATACAAGACGAACGTGGGATAATGTACATCTATTTATGGCCCCATTTGCATTCCATTAGCATGTAGGTGCATGATGCACAAGGATTTGCACCTCGCCACCCTACTAGGCAGCAGGTGTTGGAGACCAATGCACCCTGCAACCCAATGACACACACTATCTCTCTGTCGACATTTACCCTCCCCCAGACAGATCCTGAAGCCCAATCACAGGCAATAAAGTAACATGCCCCCACCCACACAGCTACTGACGCCCCATCACGGGCAATACAGTAACATCATTCATAAATATGGAGTGTCATTTACATTATGGGCTGTACGTCCATTGGCTATAGTTCGGCATCAATGGGCATGCAGTCGTATTGGTTGTAATTGGCAGGCAGCACGGCACATGGTGGGATGCTGCCGCCACCACCTGCAAAGGGGGGAGCAGGGTAGAGGGGCCTACATAGGACTGAGGGGCACTAGGCACCAGGCTGACTTATTGACATGGTACTAACTTGACATTCTGCCCACAATCAGACATTACAATCCACTAGACCACCAGGAGATATTTTGCTGAGAAGCGTTTCACATTCTGCACATTATCTACGACTGTGGAAGTGATACATGTTCAGCCATGATTGTGCTTCTGGAGATGTGGAGCAGGGGAGGTCATGTTACTCTATTGCCCTCGATCTCACTGTGGAGATCGGTAGGGGGTATGTAACTTTATCCCTGCAGGCGGCATCAAGAGATGTGCAGGTTGGGGGTATGTTGGCTATATGCACACATTCAGCTGGTGGGGGGCACAAGAACCAACTACAGGTCCAGCCAGGACTGGCAGTTGCTGTGTTGTACCCTGCAATACAGCAGCTCACCTGTAGGTGGCCATCAACTTCATTTCTTGGGGGCTCAAAGTTGTGCAGCCGTATGTTGGGGGTTGCGCATGCACAACTATCTACAACCGCACTGAATATTGTGTTGGACAGCTTATGCATCGTTCCTCCCCCTCCTGTTAACCATGCATTCATTTCCATTGATCTTCAGCACAATCTGTTGTCAATGACATAACTGCCTCCTGGTATGTCGATAATAGTTTAAAGTTGACTTGCACATACACAACCCTGTTCACATGGAGGAACCCTTTTAAATATGTTCCTTACATTATAAGACATTTTTCTACTAACTTGAAAACATTCACAACTATAGTTAAAAGTTGTGTTGATTTACTTACGGTGAGTAAGGTGCTCCCCACTTGGCTTCCCAGCAGCCTCCTGACAATTCATGAGCGAGGTACTAGCACGTGTCATTGTCCGTATCACCTCCGTTCCTTTAGTATGTAGAACCATTGGCGCAACAGCTTCCACTTCTTTTTTAATTGCACAACTGATTTGTTTTTGACTTTAAGTGCAATATATAAAATACTATTAACGCGCCTCCACATTGAATCCAGCTTCCGGTTAGTACTCCTCATCAGAACACGGGCATTCCCTCGGGCCTGGACTGCCTCAAGCAGTGCACACACCTCTCGCAAGGTCCACTGCCTCATCTTAGTTGATCACTCTTACTAGTTCTTAAATACAAATCCCAAAAAGATGCACATTAGTATCATGTAACAAATATTCATCATTTCTTAAACAAATTCTATAATAGTAGTTCAATTACATCAAAGACCACCTGTCCTTCAAGATAGCAGAAACACAGATCAGTACCATAATAGAACAAAAAAAAACAGGATACAGCCACCTTGACAGTAAAGCAACTCAGTACACTAACATGCTATGCTCTAGTCTCTATGCATTGGAGTAACTGTATCAAACATCAAATTTGGGATACCATGACATATCCATCTGTACCACAGTGAAATATTCGCGATAATATAGTAATGTGCTCTTAAACACAGATGAACCACACATCACAGGACTGTGTTTAATTGAAGTCTCAAACATACATTACTGGTACACAGGGCCTTGAAATAACTACCTCATTCCGCCTCGACACCTGTTTTTCATTGGGACAGGCGCTTTATTTTTTCCTGTCCTCCTCGACATGCTTTCTGATTTACAACTTTTCACACATATTAGGCTGCTGTGCCCAACCACAGCACTCTATATATAAAAAGGGATGTCAGGACCTCGATATGAAGATGCACCAGTTCGTCCTAAATAAGTGGGCACTGGACCACTAATATGCACTTCAGTTTTAGTAATTGCCACTTGCCACTTTAAAAGGCAGCAACTTATGAGCACCTGTAGCTCCTCATGTGTCTGTCCTGCTAGTAAATAAATTACACAGTGTACCCAAAATGTTATGGGTGAGTCAATCCATCAACAGGACCGGAAGGGTATAAAATATTTTAACATGGTTCTGAAAGCTAAAACTGCCACATGAAACTTCACGGAGGCAAGTTAGCAAACACAAAATGTCACAGGGTGTGATTCAAATATATCCTTTATGCTCTAGTGTTCAAGGATGTTTACCATGTTCATTTGTACAACACCTTACCTGTACCCTGCCACATCATGTCAGAATGTAAAACTACATTAATTCACATATGCTTTAACATTCTGTGAAAGGAATCATACTGTGACAGGTTACAGGTATTATCAAACAGTTATCACTGGCAAACATCCTTCAACAGTAAACCAGGTGTGTATATTCTCCTACAACCTGACAAACTTTGAAAACACTAAACCATTAGTACAGTAAAGCATCTAGATAAATTGGCAGACACTCAGTTTCACTATGGCAGCTAGGCTACTGTATATTATTAAATCTATTTTTGACCACATTAATATGGTTCTGAAAAGAGTCCTTTGTGTATACTCATATATTTCTCAAACAGTCTCACAATTCTTAAAGGACTTTCAGGATTCCATCTTGAAGGTCTTCCAGAAATGACAATTGCCAGCATCCCAGAAATGCACACCATCTGTGTGGAATAGCCAATCATAACAGAATTTAATTTCGGGTGATGATAGTATGCATTCCATGCATGCGTAAAAAGCAGTAATCTGTACATTTACTTTTCTATGAGCTCTGTCAATCAGATACATATGATGCTCTGCTTGCCAGACTCTCGCGCCTGTAATATTGAAAATATGATAATACAGTGGTAACAGACATATTAGAAGGCTGGGCATCCAATTTGCTTCCAAGCATTAAATCTACCCATCGCTTTCTTAAACCCAAATCATTGCCCAGATGGATTAGCAATATGTCAGGAGGAGAGTGAGTTTCAAAGTTGTGCATGGTTGTGTATAAGATGTTCCTATCTCATCCCACTACGACCAAACCATTTTACATAGCACCAGGAGCTGCAGGTCCTTCCAAAATCACTATGAAGTGCAAACTAGCTGCTCGCCTTATGTAACTGCTTTTCCAATTATCCACAAAATCCTTTTCCTATTTTCTGCCATTCTGTTTTTTGCCAGAACTGCACAGAAAGCTACTAAGAAAGGGACTGTTCACTCCTGCAGTGACCACAGCACTGAAAATCAAACTGATATTTTCCTCCTATTTCAAGCTAGCTTCCCGCATTCAGTCAACACACACATAAAAAAAAATATCTCCGTTTGGCTTCCATGAAACTAATGTAACTCATGCATTCAGTATTACTAGACTATGTTCCTGTTGTAAAATCTAAACCACTCGGAGAACTAAACAAATGCATGTTTACAGTGTTTGAATATCATAACATCAGGAAAGAAGTCTGATTGGTTCTGCTTCATCATACAACTCTACGCAGCACTTTCCTATCTCCTTCATTTGCAGCTGTATCTGTACAAGTGAGTACTGAACTTCTTTTCACTTTAAAACTATTTCTCTTCAGAAAATAGCATGCCATAACAATTAACATCATCAGATTAAACACCCAAAATGTTTTGATTAATAATATGTACATGTTCTAATAAGTTTTTAAATATGAAAATATCATGTATGTAGATTGTACTTACAGTTTGAACTGCTTCTGTCTCTGCAATTTTCAAATGGATCTTGTTTTCTTCTTCTTTATTGTCCGCCTTTGATTGGTTCTCAGAAGTGGCCTGACAAATTTTTAATTTCATTGGTAGAGCTATCTGTCACCCAAACAGACTATTTAATGATTTGATAATGAATGTTTCAGCCACTCTCAAGTATTACATTTACTTTACTGAATGCTAAAGCACATTTGCGACACTTTCGAGAAGTTAATTTAAAGTAAAATTTATGTAAAGTGCTCTAACTTCACATTACTTTTGACCATAGTGTCACGCACTAAAGTACACTTGGCGAGCACTTCAATGCACGAAAGTATTTTTTGACACATCGTGCTCACTTAAAGTGCTTTCAAGAACTTTTCTATATTGACACAGTATCACATTTTATGGAAAAATGACTTAATTATCAATTGTAAACACATAATCTGCTAGCATAACTGCCTAAAACTCAGCTCAGTGCAGATATTTAAGATTTACAATGCTTAATGTATACCTACAAACTGTGCAGCGACACTTCACAAAATACTTATTTGTTGTATTTTTAACACTCAAATGCCCTCTTATATCCATTGCACAACCCTTGCTCATAACATTGCACTTTTATATGTTAAATTTCTACAGAATAGCTCATTTCTCACATCGACTCACATAAAACACAGACATAAACAAAACACAGCATCATCAAAGCGACTAAATGAAATCTACACTTTTCAGAACATCGTTGTTGAACTTAATAATAACACCTCCAGACTGGATAGTGTACGGAAGGACAAAACCAACTAGAGGACAATGAGACCCAACAACACAGAAGGAAGGGCTTAGTAAGATCTGGGAAGGCACAGTATTTCCAAATATCAGCTACATTTGAAGGGATATTGCACTTAGAAAATGTGCACTTGTAAATCGAAAAAAGGAGGGAAAAGTATTTAAAAATATATATAAAATACAAAATGAGCTTCATACAACTTTTTTATGAATAAGTAATCCCTCTGGCTGTTTTGATTTCTAAACTATTGGGAACTCCATTGTGACAGGGCACTTTCTTGGCATGCACTTTCAGACTAAAGCTACCAGACACGGAGGCCTCCTGAATCGCTATCAAGATACTGGTAACTATTCATTGATGATGTTTTTCGTTCTGTGGGTACTTTGTACCTGCCAGTAGTTTGGACACATGCGACATTGTAAATACAGTAGAGGACTTGTGGCATTTGTTTTCAGATTTTCTTAATAGGGCCGGGCAACAAAAACAGCACTTTCATAACTTATAGTGGCCATGAATGTGAGACATGCTGTAAGTTTTCGCCATGTAATGGATTTGCCCAGTCTTTGACAGACCATCATACAGCATTTTTCTTAGCTATTTGCTGCTAGATGTCAGTGTTTAGAAGTTTTTGTATGAGTACTCTGCTTCTGTTGGGTTTTCTGTCTGTGTGTGTGTGTGTGTCTCTTTGTGTGTATGCGTGGGGAAACATCATGGTCTTGTTCATTCATTTGCTTACCAAGTGGCACAAAATGGCAGGTGAAAAGCTTGAAGACTTGGGTTGGCAACAAATACACAAGTATGCAGCACCCCTAATAGTAACTGCTTTTATGGGTATCTATTCAGAAATACCGTGAACTACTGAGATTGGCATCATAGCCAATAAGAAGGCTAGATTTTCGTGACCCATTTTCAAAGCAAAATAGTAAAGTCTGAACTGAAAGTATGACACGACACAAAGTTACTAGTGTACCTGAGAACTGTAATGCACAAGCTTGTAAATCAGAAATATTTAGAGTTTTCACACACATTCTTAACATATTCAATTTATCAGTTCAGAAACGAATACACAGTAATTATCATACTGTGTTCCACACAGTTATTTCTGCAAGGAACTTCATCATTGCACAGCACATATAGAGAAAACCATTCTTTTGCCATGCTGTGAAAAATCACATCTCGAATAACAATACACACCAGCACAAAAATCACTATGTTACTACAGTCCAGCATCAACATTGAAATCTCGCTAACATGCAACCATATCTACCACTCCTGCCACACACACACAGTCACAAAACAGCAATAGAGGCATATCCTCCACATTATTGTAAATATACTAATTGTGATACATTTAATAATGCACACTGTCACTCTGAATTTCTTGCTCCACCATATTTAATCATCACAGTGACTACCACTATAACATACTACACAGCATTAAACACATCTTAGTACACAGATAAAAATAACATCCATCATAATCAAAGAACACATGTGAAGTAAAACAAGCAACTCCACAGAGATTGAGAATGTAAAAATTTCTGATATTACATAGCAGCTGCAATGCACATTCAAAACAGCTATCATTTGCTTGTCTTTTCACCAAATTGTTAACATTGTTAATATGCTATTGTAGCTATCATACACATTGCTATAAGAAATTAACTGGAAGCATATTCTAAAGCCTTTTTTTCTTTCTCATGCAGGTGCCTGATACTTGTGTAAGATTGCTTACCGTGACTGTCAACTATAGTACCTGAAAAATGCCAACTAACACAGACGAGGTGTATCTCAAAATGAGGGGTGTAATAGTACTACACTGTTGTATAAGGGCAACAAACAAAAAGTAAAGTTACCCATAAAAATGAACATCGACAGAGCATTACTGCAATAGTGACCCCTACATCAAGTCATTGTACAGAGAAACAAAAACCTATAAAAAGTATAATATCACAAATGTTGTTGTCGATCTGTAAGACGAAACACAACTATCTTGAGTGTAATCATCAAGAGCGCTCAAATCAACAACGTAAAACAAAAAATTGTGACTTACAGCTTAGAAAGAGAAAGTATTTTCGATCACTAGCAAGTAAAGCTAAGATCGAAAAACTTATTACTGTTGTACTACGGCACAGCCGCAAACAGATCAAGAGTCACCTTTCTCGATGAGTTTACGATTCAAGTACAAACATTTGTCAACAGAGCACTGTTTGTACTACAAAGATTGTAGCGTAGATGTCTCATGTCCTCGAACAATTCAGGAAACTTGTATATAGCATCAAAAGGCTTCAACAGTATCCTTGTTTGACTGTTGACAACTCTCGCCATGTCTTCACAGGACAGTGGATGCAAACACAGCACTCGAAGCATATTTCTGGGAAGAGATTTATCATGACTTTACAAAACAACAGACGTTCAATATCAATGAGTCCGGCAAACTTACAAATGTCCTCAGTATCTCTGATAACAATCAATTAGATACTGACGATGACTGTGGTCCAACCATAGTCTTGAATAAACGGCACTGCCTTACATGGTCATGTGATGGTACCTGCAACCGTAGGCAATCATCATTTCAAAAAGTAGAACAGTTTGTTAACCTATTCATAATAACAGATTGCAAAGAGAGACATAAGCTATTTACTGAAATCGATCATTGTGAAATACGTCCATATACTGGACTCATGGGTCACTCACTTGCATGTCTTGATAGTGGTGTTTGTGATAGTTTTTTACAATATGCGGATGTCGTAGTGCACCACACAGGCATGCGAAAATTTGTCTACAGAGTATATGAAGTACAGCGAGCTGCATCAGTACTACTTTGTTTAAATGACTTACTGCAGTCAGGCGACATGCACGTGCCATCACTTCATGAAAAAGTGCAACACATTCCTTCTGAGCCAGAAACAGGAAATTTCAGTGTCACACTCAACAGAAAAATGTGTTTCAGTGTTAGAAAATGACATTCTGAAACAGTACGGAAAAGGAAATTGTTAGTTTGAGTTCAAAGTATCAGAAGTTTGATTCTGCATGTGTGTCATGCGACTGTTTGTGCTATGCAAAACAAACTGTCACAGTCAACCTAGAAACCTGGTCATCATACAATGACATGTGGTTGCGCTCAGCATTCTTGCTTTGAAATCTGACTTTCATCCACAAGACACTATAGTACTATGCAAACACTGTTTTCAAAACTGAAGTGCAATAGTTTGCCAGGAAAGTGTCAAAAACAACATGGAAACAGATGTTACACCAACTGAGATTTCAACATTGAATATGTTTGAACGATTCTAATTCAGACAATGAAACCATTCCAAACGATTCTACATCTGAACACAAAGACACAGAAGATTCCACAGAAAGAGCTAGTTAGATCTCTAAAGGGTTCTTGTGATGTATCTACCACTTCTCTACAGGAAAATATTCAAGCTATCTCAACAGAAAATAGCTTGGTCATTCTAGAAATGGTGCCTACAAAGGCCAAGGTTATCTGGCAAGATGTTGTCAACCTGTAAAACGTAGTTTGCTCTGGCTTACTTAAAGAGGAACAATTCCTTCTATATAGACCTTGACATAGATCAAATGGACCAGCCTCTCTGTGCAACATGATCTATTAGAAAAAGTAAGTCAATCATTGAGAAAGTCACTACACAGACAAGTGATAATGTTATGAATAGTACACATCACTCACTATATGGTAGAGATCCATTAGGAGACAACATTGATCTCTATCAAATGAAGCAGGTGGAAGGTGAGCCTGTCAGCATTTGGGAGGCAACATTAGAAGCATCGCTAGCTTCCCAGACCTATTTCCAAAAGGGTCAGGTGATGCCTAGATGAAAGAGAAGTACGGGTACAGGGTGCTGAGTACCGCACCAGCCGTATCCTGAGCAAAGATGGCAAATTCAGACGTAACATTCAGTACCTGTTCCATCTGCTCTGGGAAAGTGAGCTTAGCATTCTGTCTGCATCTATAGCACATACCATTCGGCTAACAGCTCCACTAGATGGAATTACAGCTGCTCAATTTCTGGAGAAATTGAAACAGAAAGATGAAAGTGTGCAAGTGAATCTGTCTTCCATACTTTCAAGCCAGTGGGGCACCATAGAATATTGGTATCACAGACACTGAAGTGATGACAATGCTACGAGTATGGCGCAGCCAGCTGGTTTGTCACACTTAGTTGTGCAGAATATGCTGGACTAACTCATTGAACTGTTGAAGTGGCAAATTCGTGTCAAAGGCATCTCATCAATGACTATCGGAGAAAGTGTTCACTTGATCCTGTGTCTGTCACAAGACACTTTCACAAGCGCCTCCATGACATTCTCAATTTCATCTTATCAGCGACAATCCTCCTCTAGGCATTGTGGAACACTACTTTTGGAGGACAGAATATCAAGCACGATGTGCCCCTCATATCCATATGTTACTATGGATCAAGGATGCACCACGAATCGGTGAACATGATGCAGCAGAAGTGCTATCATTCATAAAAAAATATATCACTTGTCACATTCCAGACAAGTATGACAGTCCTACACTATGGAAGTTGGTTCAATAGTTCCAGCGACATATTTGCGCAAATATTGTCGAAGAGCAGTAAAGAACAAATCTAATTGGTACACGCTGACTGTCGCTTGGATTTCTAGAAGAGTTTGTCAGAATGGTGGCATGAATGACCTTTTCTCAGCAATGCGACACCACTTGAAGGCAAATCAACCAAGAGGGTATACATGTTACCCAGAGATGAAAAGAGGTGTATATCAATGACTACAACCCAACTCTTCTCCTAATGTGGCAAGCAAACATAGATGTTCAGTTTGTGGCTGACAACTCACTAGCCCTGGTTTGCTATGTCATTCTCGTACATAACCAAACATGAATAGACTAGCTTGCAAGATCTTTGGGAAGATATTGCCAGTTCAAGCAAAAGCCTGAAATCTCAGCTGTGGTCATGGGTTTGAAGACCTTTCACACAGAGAATGTGGAGCTTACGAAGCCAGTGACCGCTTAATGGGTACACATCTGTACGGGAAGTCTGATGCTGTACGTTTCCTCAGTGTAAACTACAAAAAGAAACGGAAGCGTGTACTGATTCCTCATGCCAAAATTGAGCAGCTTGCTGTCAATACACCTTTATCAAAACATATCTTGAAGAATAACCTGATAGACACATACTACCCATGTAGACACAACGACATGAATGATATGTGTCTGTTTGAGGTGGCTAAGTGGTATGACTACAAGACAGGTGCAGCACATGACTCAACATGGCACATTTATAAGGTCAATGGACTAGATGGCTGTCTTGTGAAGAGGAAGCTTGCCATGCTTATAGATCACTGCAAACTGCATCTAGGCACATCAGACAGCACAGAGCATTACTACTTTGCTCCTATTCCTATTTAGACCCTTTGAGGAGTGAGTCTGAATTAAAAGGTGACTCTGACATATTTAAGAACAGTTCAATCTCACTTATGAGAATTTCCAAACCGACTACTCACAAACATACATAGAAAGACTAAAAGCTGAGAAAGAACAGCTCGAGCAGGCAGAGAAGCAGCTTCAGGAAGACACTCCAGTCAGTTCACAAGACAACCTTGATCCAGAAGGACAAGGTGTTCTAGGTGACCCTCTGCCATTAAATGCCCCAGAACTCTTAATCTCAGAAATTGAGACAGCCATGCAACATGGCACACACTCTATGGTCAACCCAGGTGACGTAAGAGAAAGACTAAATCAGCTGCAGTATACAGTACACTCCAAAGTGGCAGAAGCTGTCCAACATGGCATACTACATGAAACAAAAAAATGTGACTGCACTAAGCACAAACCACTACTAATGTTTGTCAGTGGTTCAGCTGGCACAGGAAAGAGTTTCCTGATTGAAGCTATCACTTCAGAAATACAGAGTGAAACAGGCTCTTCAATGTCTGTTGCAGTGACTGCTCCCACAGGACTAGCAGCATACAACATTGGTGGAGTAACATTACACCGTCTCTTTATGTTGCCAGTCGAACATGGAAGAACTGGAGAGTATCGTAAACTGTCATTCGAGGTTGCATCTCAGCTCCGTCCCATGTTCACAAAGATGCAGCTACTCATCATTGACGAAATCAGCATGGTCTCCAATGTCATGCTAGCCTGTATTCATCTATGTCTACAGCAGATCTTAGGTACTGACGATGCTGTGCCATTTGGTGGTAAAAGTATACTTGTGTTGGGAGACCTTTTACAACTTGCACCAGTCAATGCAGAGCATGTATTCATAACTCTGACTGCCAAGCAAGCTAAGAATATCCTCGTTGCATCGTAGGCTATAACATATGGGAATTATTCACCATGTTGAGTTGTCTGAGAAATATGCAAAGTGGTGACCTAGCTTACAAATCACTTTAGATGAAGCTCTGACAGGTTCTCTATCACCAGAACATGTGTCGATGTTAAATGGTCAGAAAATCACAGCAGATAGTACATGCATAGAAACAGCATGTAATGTCTTCATAGATATATCCTACTGCCAGACACATAGTGTGTCTTATGCCACGACTAAAGAAATGCACTGAATTCAACAATCTAATGCTACAAATGAGAGAACCAAGAGATTGTCACTCCATGCAATTGATACAGTTGATGGCTTATTCTTAGTCGAAAGCTAGTAGCAAAGATGACTGAATGACTATGAACTGAAGTCAGATGTTTCACGAACAGCTGGCCTAGAAGCTTGTTCCTCACACTTTGTAAGAATGCACGCATCATGCTATGACGTAATCTAGATGTCGAACAAGGCATGGTAAACTGGTGCCATGGGAAACATCACTGACTTTTATCCATAATGTACAGAAGACATTTATTCAGACACTTGTAGTGCAGTTTGACAACATGCAACACTTGTACACATAGATAGAACTCATGAAAATTCCAGGTTTTTAAGGATATCTACGAAACAGGAAACAGTTCCCATTATGTAGTTGTATACGCTGTCTCCATTCACAAATCTCAGGGATTAAGTTTGATTCAGTAATGATAGACATAGGTACAGACATTTTCAAAGATGGCATGAGCTACGTTGCACTTTCACGCAGACGTAAGCCTTCTGATTGCACATTATTAGTATAGCACCTTCAGAAACACGTGCTGACAAGCAATGTATTCTTGAGTACAAATAGATTACGTACTCTACATTAGCCACAAATGTCTTTAATACCACTGCCTACATATATGTCAGTCTCCACAATTCAGTCACAGCTAGATCGAAGCAACAAACAGCATCCAAGCTCATCATGATTCACACAAAAAGGGTTCAGCAAAGGCCACAACCTCAAGTAAACATTCACAAACAACAATTCATCAGAAATCAGTTGGTGTAGCTGTACCACTGTTTGACAACAGCAACAGAGTAAACTGCTATGCTAACTCAGCTATGCAAGTTTTTCTACATGCCACACTTTGTGCAAGCAATATCTGTTTCACAAGACAATCCCCTATCAAATGCTTTGAAGCAGATTATCAACATGACTTCTGACCACTCTAACAATGTACACTCACTAACACCACTACGACAGGTGTTATCTATCATATGCTGGATGCAGTACATTTGCTGCAGACATACAGCAAGACAGTACTGAGTTTATGATGGCTGTGATAAACAACCTTGATGAAGACGGCACCCCAATCCGCTAGTACTTCACAGTAACATAATGCTATAAAATATGTATGTGTTTATGTGGCAATTCACAGCGTGAAACGACACAAGACATGCTGTGGATAACTCTCTTTGTTCCTAAAGCCAAAAGTGTCAAATTTCGACAGCTGTTCACTAATGCTGAATGTAGTCATGCCTGTGGAAGGTGCGGAGGCAGATGCACTCAGTCCATACGCCTGAGGACTTCATCTCAATATCTGTTGCTTTATGTTGCACAGATTTGACACCAATGGGCTCAGAGTTGATACTCCATCACAGACTACACAGCTAGTAGAATAGTCTTCAACCAATCACTGTTTGACACTCACAGCATTATCTATCACCATGGTCAATCCATGCATTCTGGACATTACACCTCGTTACTAAGGTCACAGCTGGATGGTTAGAGTGTGATGACTCTACAACTACTTTTAAACAGAGACTTACGTCACCTGAAAATGCATATCTTCTAATATTGAAGAATTATGACAACCTTCATATTTCAGAAGAATAGGACAAAACATGTACCATTTTAACATGAGTACTTTGTCCCCAAATATGTCATAACTCACATAATGTTGTAATTAACAAGTGTAAATAAACAATACAATTTCAACAAAGTTGAATTCAAATCAGATGTTACATAGACTGTGACATGTTACATCTTGTGTAGATCAGTGACTACAAGGAAATTGTTGTAGTGGCTTCAATCGTGCCAACAATATTCACAGTCACTAGCAGAAACCATGATTACATGTCTATACAAGATTATGCATCTAAAATGTTATTAAGCTGGACAGCTGGATGGTTAGAGGTGACAACTCTACAACTACTTTTAAATAGACTCCCTCACATCACCAGAAAATGCATATCTTCTAATATTTAAGAATGATTACAACCTTCATATTTCAGAAGAATAGCACAAAACATGTACCATTTTAACATGAGTACTTTGTCCCCAAAATGTAATAACTCATTACAATGTTGTACAATTCACAACTGTTAATAAACAATACAATTTTAACAAAAATTGATCAAAACAGACATTACATAGACTGTGACATGTTACATCTTGTGTAGATCAGTGACTGCATTAAAATTGTTGTAGTGGCTTCAATCGGCGCCAACAATATTTACAGTCACTAGAGAAGCCATGATTACATGTCTGTGAAAGATTCTACCCTTATAACATTAAACAAACATTCCACTGTCTCAGAAGTAGTCTTTTTACACTTCTAGTGACTCTTCACATATAGAGAACATCATTAGATCACCATGCAACAGTGTAGAACTATCACGCTTTAACACATAGTACTAGTATTGTACATATGTAAAAACAACTACCGTTATTGATAATCCAACAACCTGACTTACACAACTGTTAATAATAACCAATTACTAAATCTAATTTAGTGACTCTACAACTGTTTAAAACTACTTGTACATAATTGAAACATTTGTTATCAAGTGTACATTGTTCATAACTTGTTTAATAATTGAACTAAAAATGGCAGTGTAGCACAACAGTACAAGTGAATATCCTATATATTACTCTGCAGTATACTAACAGCATGTAACTACATAAGTTTGTGAAAAATGCATTCCATTACAGTTTTAGTATTTATGTTAAGAATTTACATAGAAGCCAATGTAAGAATTGATAACATTTTTGTGTTCATGTAAAACATTCATTTTTTTTTGTACTTGTCACATAACTAACTGTACTGTATGTACAAAATATTGACAATTGTAAATCAGGCACTGTTGCTGATCACAACAAACTGCATACCTGTTCCTGACAATATTTATGATCGCCTCAATTGAGGGGTCGGGTGGGAATTTTCCATTTGCACCTAGTCAGTGACATATTATTTAATAGTAAGAATCAAATGTCACAAAACTTACAATTGTGTAAACTGTACTACTTAAACAATCAGCATATGGTTTTTCACCCACCCCATGAACATACACATTAGCAGTCACACAATTACAACAAAACACTTGTCTATCTTGTGTCTAATCACACTTCACTACCAACTGACATTCCCTTATTAACATAGCAGACAAGTAATGCACTACACATAGTTACAACATACAACCATTTTTAAAAAAGTTACATTTTTTACAAACCACATTCACATTCAATAGCAATAGCTTCAGCCTGACTATTACAATTACAATTCAAATGCCAGAAAATACTTCCACACATATAAACAGAAGTGAGTAATATATATATATATATATATACACACACGATAGGGGTGAGTGGTAAATGAGTGAGTTAAAACAGCGTATCATCCACTGCAGTGTGATATTTTTACCCTTTGCTCTACTGTGATGATATCAGCTATTTACACACACACAGGTCACAAAAGGTCACTGATATTATCACCCTAGGCAGCTTTCCTCTCAGCATGTGAGAAACACCTGTGCTGTTACCATAGACACAAATGCAGAACTACCCGAGAGGTCTCACTGCTGCCTACAACTAACCCAGTGAGCATTACAAAACACACCTATCCGGCCCCCAGCTTCCAGCTCATTACTGTGATGCTCTCAACTTGATGCAGCCAGAATTCCAAACAGCACAGATTCACAGAACAGTCTAGACTACTGCCTGCAGCTAACTCAACTACCACTGAAACACACTCTCACTTATTCCTCAAACTCTGATTCTCACCCATTACAATTACTGTGACAATCTCAACTTCACTGCAGCCTGAACCCTAAAGAGCACAATTTCACAGAACACTCCACACTCTGCCTGCAGCTAACTTAATTACCACTGAAAACAGTATCAGCTGTTCTGACACTCTGCCTCTCAGCTCATTACAATTACTGTGATGCTCTTAGCTTCACTGCAGCCAGACTGCTATACAATACAGCTTCACAAAAGTATGTTTCTCACTCCTACCTAAAACTAACTCATTTAGCATTGCAAAACACACTCATGTGTCTCTCAGAGTTTATAACACTGCCAGCCCATTCAGAAAAGCTCACACACAGAATGATCAAACACATAAACAAGAACAGAACACAAGACAGCATAACAAAACTTCTGAAACTCTTGGACCTATTGTATATATCGAATACATGATGGGCAGATCGTGTGCTATGGCAAATATTGTCACTCCTGCATCGTGAGCTTGGATATCTCACTCGTGCCTTCAGCACTTGTGAGATATCCAGAGCTCACTCTGCAGGAGTGACACTGCCTATATCACACTCATGCCCATCATGTATCCTATATATATATATATATATATATATATACAGATATAATATATATATATATATATCTTTGCAAAATACTTCGTTAATGCATCAGTTAGGACTGTTTCTACAGTGACAAAAGTGTGGATATTCAACATTAGGGTTTAGAACTCTAACACCCCCGTCCTAACCCCCCACCCTCCACACAGCAACAGGCATTGGGGTGTTTGTTGGGGTTGTTGGCCTAACTCTCACACCATTCCATTTGTAAGTAAGCTGAGATTTTGTAGTATAGGAGAATGGGGTGAGAGTTAGGCGCCATGACCCCAATGAACACCCCAGTGCCTGTTGTTGTGTGGTGGGTAGGGGGTAGGGCAGGGGGTGTTAGGGTTGGTAACCCTAACATTGAATTTCCACGCTTTTGTCACTGCAGAAACATCCCTAACTGGTGTATTAATGAAGTTATTTGCAAAGAATTTACTTACTCTTTGAAAAAGTGTAAGGCAACCATTTATTGGTATGTGCTGGTGGGATCACGGGCCCTTTGGGCCCTGCACTACAACCAAACTACCCATTTGTGTTTAATAATATTCACCTGTGGAAGTGTGGGCCCCCCAGCACTGCGCTCCTACTTACACATAAGTATAGAGCCATACAGCAGTCTTATAGGGCAAGGAACAGTTGTAAGATTAATTTGCCAATATCTCAGCAACCGTAGCAGCTATGAAAAAAATGCCAGTGCTGTTGTAATCATGACAGTGAGACCTCCACACAAGACAAAAGTCAACTAAATCCTATCTCGCATTGTTTCCAAGACACAAGCACTGAAAACGCTATGGGTGCCACAATGTTATCCTATGGGAAATCCTCAACTTCGTTGTGGCATATCTATGGATATGATGATTTTTTTTCTATGCCTATACAGCATAATTCACATCTCTGGGACACCCCCTTTATACCTTGAAAGTTTCAAGCAAAAGACCAGACGTTTTATTTACAGTGTAATGTATCTGCTAATTGGTATGTGTTGGTGGGAGCGTGGGCTCTCTGTACCCATGCCGCTCCCACTTACACACTAGTATGGAGCCATACAGCACCACCATAGTACTCCAAAAGAACCCTTGTAACACGTTTTTGCCAATATCTCCGTAACTGTACCAAGTAGGAAAAAAAATGTCTCTGCAGGTGGCATCTATAATTTCAAAACTTGTTTTTGTAGCTTAGTTCACCTAAAGGAGATCTAAGCTGTGGGTAGCAAAAAATCTGTACCTTTCTTCGTTTTGAGATACTGGCGCCGAAAGGCATCACTGGCGCCACAATGTTATCCTATGGGAAATATCTCAAATTTGGAATGCTGTAACTATGGGCCCATTGAATGTTTTGGTACCAAATCACCAAAAGGCACATCTGTGGCACCAGGGCTTGCCACTGTGCAAATTTGAGGCCAAAAGCACAATCCATCTTGGCACAATGACGTGACAAAGAAAACAAGACATTAGAAAATGTGTTCATGCAGTGTTATCATTATTACTTTAATGTTTTCACAGCTCTCCTATCTCTATAATGGAAATGTTATGGCACACAGAAAAATGTTATCCAGGATACTTTTTTTTATTTGCAGTTGTTTTTGAGGCAACAAAAAATGTTTCCGTGATCATAAAATGGCAAAATGATGGAACAAATTTGGAAAACATATTTCCAGATCAGCTGGTGAAAAACTAATGCCAGGGTCATGTTCCTCAGGGCTCAAATAGGTAAACACAACTGTTTATGTTTACCAAAGGTCATTATTTTATGAGTTACATTTTTTGTCTCTCACTAACTGAAAACAAGATGGCAGCAGCATGACAAATTCAGGGAGCACAACAACAAAAATGTGTGAGCGACAGTTTTCTTAGTGCACATATAAAGCTTCCCATAGGCTATAACGGGACATGAAAAAGTTGAATAACTTTTGAACAGGGCAGTATTTTTTCACCAAAGCTTCAAAAGGCTCCAGGTCAACCCAGGCCACATGTAGATAAACACATCTGAATTCATTGAAATGCATTTTTCAGTCCCTTATGGCTGACTGAAGAAATTCACAAAAGTTAATAATTTTACATGTTTTGAATGCCCTATGGTTCCGGAATCATACATCTAACTAGAACAAAACTTTTCACATCCAGAGATATATGGTTGTCAGTTGTGCATGCAAAATTGCAGGCAAATCGGACAAATTGTTCCAAAGTTATTGAAATGCAAAATGTTGAATTTAACATAGAAATGCTTATGCAACCCTAACTACAGGTAATATATATATATATATATATATATATATATATATATATATATATATATATATACACACACACACACACACACACACACACACACACATATATATATACACACACAAACATATGTTTTGGTATAAATACAGGGATAAAAAGTACTATCTCAGTGAGGCAGTGGAGATATCAGTGATATCTCTATGTTTCTATAAGTCATAATGATATCGCCACATTCCTATACGTCATTCTGATATCTTAAATGTTCCTATATGTCATTCTTATGAAAGTGAAAGTTTTTCTGTTTCAATCCAGCATGCTAGAAATGAACACTCCTCTCTCATGACTATCACTCAACACCTGCAGCCCCCCCACCCCAACACCACATGACTATGACTTACCATAATTGTATAAGAAATAGTTATTAGAAAAGAAAAACTTATCTGGTTGCTCCTGCCATTTTCTCCAGTGTTAGGCAAGAAGCAGTTTCAGTTTTGGTGCTGTACATTTGTAGTGCGGCCTACCGGTATCTATACTGTGAAATGAAGAAGTCACTGAGATTTAAAATAAAGCACTCTGCCTATCAAAAGTTTGAAAACTCTGGCTTTTTTCTTCATTTCCTGATGTTTGTTTAAAATAAGCTGGTGACAGTAGAAAGGGGACAGAGAGAGAGAATCTGCAGCTTCAGAAATGTGAATGCAAGATTCAGCAAGTGTTGCTATAGCAACGCTCACTCAGTGTGTGGAGGCTGGGTGTCGTGGTGGTGGGGTAGAAGGATTGGTAATGCTAACATCAAATTTCCAAGCTTTAGTTGCTGTAATATCAACCCAAACTGATACATGAACTGAGTTTTTTGTAATGAATTTCCTTTTTTTTGAGAATGTGTAATGTTACTCGTATGTGTTTGGGGGAGCACAGGACCCTCTGGGCCCTGCTCTCCCATCATGCATGCATTTTGTAATTGTCTCTGACTTTCATGTGGGAGTGCAGGGCCCTAATTTTCTCTGACTTTCATGTGGGAGTGCAGGGCCTTCTTGGCCCTGCTCTCCTATCTATACCTGTGTAGAGATATTGTAATGATCTCAGATCTCCCTGTAGGTGTGCAGGGCCCTCTGGGCACTACACTCCCAGTACTGCATAATGGAGTCGGAGCATGTGCTCCCATCATGAATATATATTGTAATTGTCTCTGATTTCATGTGGAGGGCCCTGTGCTCCCATCTATGCATAAGTGCAGAGATATTGTAATGCTCTTGGATCTCCCTGTGGGAGTGCAGAACCCTCTGGGACCTGTGCTCCCAGTACTACAGGCCATGTGCTCCCACTTACCCATAAATTTAGAGACATATCACAGGCCTAGATACAGTCCATGTAACCCTTGTGATGTAAATGTGGCAATATCTCAATAACCATAGGAATGCTGGAAAAAATTACACCGCAGTTGTAATCACGATCTGGCAACCTGCACGCATACTTAAAGGTGTAAACAGCAATACTTAGCAAAACAATTCATATCTCGAACCATTTCCAAGATATAGCTGCTGATAAGTGCCACAGCCACTACAGTGTTATCCTATGGGAAATTTCACAATTTCATAATGTTATAACTGTGTAACCATTGTAAATATTTTCACCAAAACAGCAAATTTCAGCCCAAAAGTCCTGACCATTCTCTTGCCATAAAGTAGCAAAGAAACATTTTTTTGGGGGTGTACTTTTGCATACTTCTGAATGTTTCATGAAATTTTGTGGAATTTACATGAAAACTTTCATACAATTACGTGGAGCGATTGTGAAAAGTTCCTTGGGTAAAATGGCACAAAAAAGTTGAGAAACCATACTTCCAGGCATTATTTTTAAAAAACTGTTGAGAAACCATATTTCCAGGTTAAAAACTAATGCAAGGATCGTGTTCCTAGGGCCCTGATTAGGTAAACACAACTGATGGTGTTTACCAAGGGACAGTATTTTTTGAATTACAGTGTTTTTTCCACACCGCTAACAGAAAACAAGATGGCAACATAAAAGTATAAAACCCATTTGCAGCAGTAAAAGGGCTTTCACAAAAGTTTTCATGCTGTGCATATGTTTTTCACATAAGCTATAATGGGAAACTTAAAAATGTAATAACTTTTTTGAATAGATTAATATTTGTTCACCAAACCTTCAAAAGGCACATCGGTGGCACAGTTCCAATATACCCTAAAAATTTCAGACCAGCACCACAAAGCTTTTGGGCTGTAGAGATGAGCAAAGAATTTGCCAAAAAGTGAAGATTTTTCACACATTTTGGCATTCCACTGCTCCGCAAATGCATATCTGACCAGAAAGAAACTTGACACTTCCAGCGATCTATGGTAACAGACCATGCATGCAAAATTTCAGGCAAATTGGTCATATGGTTGCAAAGTTATTAAAGTGCAAAATTGTGGGTTTAACATAGAAGTGGTCATGCAACCCTAATTATATATATATATATATTTTTATTGCAAAAAACTCCATTAATGCATCAGTTAGGGTTTCAACTACAGTGACAAAAGTTTGGAAATTTGGTGTTAGGATTCAAAACCCTAACTCTGCATTCCCCACGCCTCCCCACACACACACACACACACATATGCAAGCAGGGGAAGGGTCAAGTGGGAGTGTACAACCGTGGAGGGATTTAAGCAGGGTCTCAAATCCTTTCTGTGGAACCAGGCATATTCTGAATGACTGAATCTTGTTTCTACCAGCATTGTATTGTATTTTAAAGTGTGTATTTATTGTATTGTGTTTATTTAATTGTTATGTAAGGCACCTTGATACCTCGAAAGGTGCATTATAAATAAAGATATTTTATTGTTATTAGTGTTATTAATATTAGTGTCTGAAGAACAACTGATTAGTATAACATCTTAAAAACTATACAACATAGCATGTATTATTACAAATGTGCAATGTCATATACATTAATAAAATAATACTGTGCTATAACAGTAAACACATAGTAGTTGAGTGTTGCTATTGTAAAGCTATGTTTGCTGAAAACATATAAGCTGTACCAAGCAACACAGTCACACATTAGTTGTTTACTGTGGCTGCAGTTACAGCGAGATGGTAGTGTAATAGTAATAGTAAGTATACGTCCATTAAAAATCTCTAATTACTAATACGTAAGTTGTAAAACAGTGTAAAGATGTAAAATGTCACATCAACTTGTAAAATAATTATTTTAAGACATCTAAGATCTTAAAACATTTCATAGATGATGAAACATGTAACAATACATAGTGTATTGATGTTTCATTTAGATGTACATGTGCAATACATGAACAGGTAATAGTGTTGGGAAGTATGTGAAGTAATACTGCCAGCAACTCAGTGCAGCTTGTTAACAATGTAAGAGAATGTCAGTGTAATTCAACATATAGTAATGTCTGCACATCTTTGTACAACTATATAAGTGTGCTATGACAAGTGATTATGGACACAGCTGGTGAAAATTTAAGACCGCTTCAACTATGTTTACTCCATCACCGAGTCATACACTCATCTTTGTTGTATGAATCATAAAAACAGTGATGTGCTGTAGATAACTTTGTGTGAATGTAACTGACACACTTGGCACATCAGTCGCATAATAGGCATAGTCTGCTGTTTGTTGGAAGTGTAGAAGAGTGGGATGGCTATGTAGGTCACATGCTGTGTGACTATTCTTTGAATTGATGAAGATTGTTGTAATTCTTCAATATCAACACATAAGCATCTTTTAACTTATGAGGTAGCCTCTCTTTAAAAGTACTTATTGAGTCAATGTACCATCCAGATCTGTACCGCAACCAAGTGACGTAATGTCCAGAATGTACAGATTGTCCATGGTGGTAGATCACAGCATGAGTATCAAATAGTGTCTATGCAAATGACACTCTACTGTCTGTGAAATCTGTAATAGGTGTGTCAACTCTTAGTCTATGAGAGTCAAATCTATGCAATACAAGGATAAAGTATTGAGAAGAAGTCCTAATCTGTATAGATTGAGTACATCTCCCTCCACACCGATCACAATGGTGCCCACTTTGTGTATTTCTAAACAGCTCTCTAAACTTAACTGTGTGTGACTGAGGGACATACAGAGAAATCCAAAGTATGTTCTCTGTAACTTCTTTTTCTGAATGCCCACAAGACAGGTATTTATATTTGTGACATAGTCAACAGTAAAGTACTGTCACATTGGAATATGGTCATGATTCAGACTGTTTATGATGGCCATCTGATTCTTGCATTGCTGAATTAGCACAGCAGTTCACTCCAGTACTGTTATCAAATGCTGGGACAATAGCCAGGCCAAGTGACTTCTTACTTGGAGGTACTTTTGTATCTGCACGTGATGTGATAACCTTCTCAGTAGTCTTAGAAGTTAATTCATGAGTGGTTGCTCATTTCCTTTTGGGTGCACCTGAAGCTGTGACTGTAGCATTTGACTGTACAGTACAAGTCACATTAAACTGTTCCTCAAACTCACTGCTCTGGCATTGTTTAGTTTTTTTGCTGCTAATGCAGTGGCAATTCTAAATGCTTAAAACAAAAACACTTTTTCAACTAGTCATCAGCTCACATGCAATGCACTTCTAGCCACTGTAAATGCACTTCAGCTCCCACTCCAATGGTCCTGCAATGCATTTTCCCAAATGCAGTTACAGTGCAGTACTGTGCTTTACATAATTCCAGCACTACACGTATCCACCATCTTGCCTCTCGCTTAGCTGTCCTGTACAGCAAACCCCATAAACTCCATTCATCAGAACCACAGAAAAACATAAATACTGCAGACAAGGTAGAGAATTTAACTTTAATAAACTGTATTTAGCTTTTCTTTAGTTTTTTTTTTTTGTCAGTGGCATCACCGTAAATCCTCCTGTCCACTTCCCCATCCCCCTTCACTGACAGGTAACAGACTAACAGGGTACAGCACTGTATTGTGCAGTGCATTTTGTATATACTGTAAATATATTTTTTACTTTTGGGCAACTGTACTGTCAAAAGAAAGAGAAATGCACAGTACTGAGTTTCAGACCGATCTCACAGATTTTGTCAGACACCTCAGAGCTGCTCTTGGTTGTTACCCCCCTCCGGCTTCTCTGACCTCTGTGATTTCCTGTTTTATAAATACTGTACACTGAACAGTACTTGTACAGTACTGTACCTGCGTATACATAGGTAGATGAGAGAGAGAGAGATCAGTACTGTATAGTACAGTATACAGTACTGGCAGATTGAACTCTTCAGAGCCACCCACTTCCGTGACTGTTTCTCCTGGCTTCCGACTGCCACTGACAAGAGATGGGGATACTGTATTGTACCTGCACCATGGTTCACAAGTCCAGTAAAGAAACCTGATGCAAAGTCTCAGGGAAGCTGGCTGAAGCTCACTAAAGTACGGTGCAGAGGCTATTGTACAGTACTTGATTCTTGCTAAACTTATTTTAATTTACAGTAATGTGCAGGTTTCTCCTCAAGCATTCGAGACCTGTTCCTTTCAATCAGCCATGCTTTCAAGGCTCTTCCATGCTCACTTATTGTATACACAGTACTGTACTGTTTTGAAAGAGTTATAAGGTTTGTTTTAAGATTTCACTAGCATCTACAGTACAGTACTATATAAATTTATAATTATGTTTATGCTGTGCAGGTATATTAAAACATCAGGGGGCATAGAAATTTAACAACATGGGCATTCATACTATACTGTACAGCACAGTATACCACATCTTGCCATTGTGAAATGGGGCTTCAACTCAGTTGTTAAGTATTTTTGCTGGTTTGCTTAAATTGTGCATTACTCATTGCACTGCATTACTAAACATTTCCTAAGAGCTGCAAAGTATGCTGAAACTGAATAGCAGCTACAGACAAACCATTAGAAAATGTTTAATAATTCATTGCAGTAAGCAATGCACACATTAAGCAACTCATTGCAAAGTGCTAAACCAGTGAATTGGAGGAACAGTTTAATGTGACTTGTACTGTACTACATATATGGATAGTGGGATTAGAGGCATGTCTGGCTGGTACAGAGAATGTAGCCTATTGTACTCTACAAATTATTACTTGTCAGCGCAAATCTTTTGTAGTGACAGACTGATGATGTGTAAACCAGCAAGACTGTGAACACACGAAAGTGCAATACAGAGCATGCCATTCTTGAAGATGCTACTACCTATGTCAACCATAGCTGAGTCTAAACTTAAGCAGTGTGACTTGTGTATGGAAACAGCATATGCAACACATATTGGAGACTGTTTCCTTGTTACATATATATATGTCCTTCTCAATCTGGAACGTCACAGAAGTTTGATCAATTTGCATTGACTGTTCAATGTTGCCAAATTTAACAACAAGTACCTCTATCAAAGTTTTCTGTACATTGTACAGAAAGTCATTGATGTGACCCATAGTACCATTCACTATACCATGTTCAATGTTAAGGTTTCAACATAGCATAATTTGTACATTCTTACAAACAGTAAGAACAGCTTCTAGACCAGCTGTATGGGACACATCAGACTTAAGTTCAGATAGTCGTTTAAGCTTAGCTACTAGGTTGTGACTTAAGCAAACACAATCAACTGTATCAACAGCATGCAGAGTGATGATTTCTTGATCCTCTGTCTGTAACATGATGCAGTTGAATTCAACACATTCCTTAAGGCATGGCATAAGACAAATGATCTGTGTACTGTTTGAGTACACTCCACTAAACACATCACATGCAGCATAAATTGATGCACCGTCAACAGTGATTCTACATGTATTCAACATAGAAAGATGCGGTAGCGTTAAATTGCCAGTGCAAGTGTGATCTAATAATGCCTTATAAGCAAGAACACCACTCTGTCACATGTTCTGAAACAACTCAACATAAGTGAATAACTTCCATAGGTTGAAACCTCCAATGTACCCTATCATCTTCTTAGCCTACTGCACAGTCAGTGCTGTAAAAACATGCTCACCATTGACGGGTGCAAGTTGTAGGTCTCCAAATACAATACTTTTCCCACCAAATGCATTAGCATACTCACTACCCAGAATCTCCTGCAACCAAAGATGTATGCAGACAAGCATCACGTTAGAGACCATGCTGTTCTCATCAATGATCAGTATCTTCATTTTGGTAAACATTGAACGAAGCTCAGATGACACCTCAAAAGACAGTTTACGATACTCTCCAGATCTGTCATGCTCTACTGGCAGCATAAACAACCGGTGTAAGGTCACACCACCAATATTGCATGCTGCCAGTCTAGTTGGAGCAATAACAGCTACAGACATTGTTGCCCCAGTGTGTTGGCTTATGTCAGCTGTGATGGCCTCAATCAGAAAACTCTTCCCAGTTCCTGCAGAACCACTAACAAACATTACTAATGGTTTGTAGTCATCACATTGGCATTGTTTCTGTTCATGCAGTATACCGTGTCTAACTACATCTGTAACAGCAGCATAAACCACAAGCTGTTGTTTGTTAAGACTTTCTTTCAGTTGACTAGTATCAACAGGACAGTGGGAGCCATGCTGCATAGCACTTTCCACTTCTGTCATGACTATTTCTGGGTCATTTATAAGTAGAGGTACTCCAAGTGTGCCCTGTCTTACAGGATCAAGGTTATCTTGTGAATTAACAGGAGTATCCTCCTCAAGCTGTTTCTTAGCTCTGTCAAGATGCTCTTTCTCCAGTTCTAGTCTGTGTATGTATGTCTTAGACTGCTCTGTTTTGAAGGTCTCATAGCTGCGATTGAATTGTTCCTCAAAAGAGTTGCAGCCACCTTTCAATGTGGTCTCATCTCTCCATGGGTGGAACAAGAACAGTAGAACAAAATAATAGTGTTCATTGCTCTCAGTAGGGGACAGACTTAGCTTACAGTGGTCAATCAGCCAAGGTGTACGTATCTTGATGAGACAGCCATCCATGCCTCTGACCTTGTAAATAACATGTGTACTATCAGGTGCAACATCAGTCCTGTAGTCGTACCATTTTGCTACCTCAAAGAGACACATAGTGTCCATGGCACTGTCTCCCCTGGGATAGTATGTGTTGATCAGGTTGTTCTTCAAGGTATGTTTGGAAGAATGTCAGTTCAGAGCCAGTTCCTCAGTCTCATCATGAAAATTTAGCACACACTTGTGTTTCTCTTTGTAGTTCACACTGAGAAACTGTACAGTGTCTGATTTGCCATACAAGTGTGTCCCAATCAAGCGATCGCTGGACTCGTATGCACCACACTCCCTGTGTGACAGTGCCTTTAGCCCAAGTGACCACAATTGTTATGTGATTGGCTTGCTTGAGCTGGCAATATCCTCCCAAAGTTCCTGCAAGCTGGTCTGCTCATGTTTGGTGACATATGATGTCACGTACCGAACAAGAGCCACTGAATTGTCAGCAACAAACTGAACATCAATGTTTGCTTGCCACATGAGTAGAAGATTGGGGTTGTAATCATTGATGTACACCTCATTCTCCTCTCTGGGCAACTCATATATCCTCTTGGTAGATTTAGCCTTCAAGTGATGGTGCATTGATGAAAACAGTTCATTCATGCAACTGTGCTGACAGTCACATCTAGGAAAACCAAAGCAACACCTGGAGTACCAATCTGTATGACTCTTGACTGCACTTCGACAGCATTTGGCACAGATATGTCATTGGAACTTTTGCACCAACTTCCACAGTGTAGGACTGTCATACTTGGCAGGGATGTAACAAGTTATGTAACACTTGATAAAGTTCAGCACTTCTGCTGCTTCATTTTCGCCTATGCACGGAGCATCCTTTATCCATAGTAGCATATGAATATGAGGAGCACCATGCACCTGATACTCCATCCTCCAAAAGTAGTGTTCAACAAGACCAAGAGCTGGATTGTCCTTTGACAGAATGAATTTCAAAATTTAATGGAATCGTTGGTGAAAATGTCTGGTAACAGACATTGGGTCAAGTGAGCACATCTTGCCAAGAGTCATTGATGAAATACCATCAGCATCAGCATTTTCCCACTTCAGAAGTTTAATCAACTCATCCCAGGTGTATTCAGCATAGCTGAGAGTGCAAACCATGTTGCAGCACCATACTCTCGTGGCATGGTCATAACCTTAGAGTGTCTATGATACCAGTATTGCTTTGTACCATGTAGATTTGAAAGTATAGATGACAAATTAACCTGCAAAGTGTCATCTTTGTCCTTCAATTTCTGAAAAAAACTCTGTGGCAGTGATTCCATCAAGTGGAGGCATGAGTCATAGAGTATGTGCAATGGATGCAGAGAGTATACTAAGCTCACTCTCCCATAACAGGTTAAACAGATATTGAATGTTTCTACAGAATTTGCCATCCTTATTCAAAACTCTAGATGTATGGTACTCAGCACCTGGTCCACACACCTCTTGTGTATCCAAATGACCACCTGACCCGTGTGAGAACAAATCAGGAAAGCAATGTGCTTCTAATGTTGTCTCCCAGATACTAATAGGGGCGCCTTCAACCTGTTTCATCTGATAAAGGTCAACATTGTCTCCAATTGGATCTCTACCATGTAGAGGGTGAATAGTGTACTGTTCATACACACTTTCATTTGCTGCCACATTGACCTTCTCGATCATTGGCTTCTTCGTGTCCAACACTCCATACTGAGCAGACATGTTCCTCATTTTGTCAATGTCAAGGTCTGCATAGAAGGGATTATTGCACTTCAAATAACTGAAAGCAGTTTTCACCTTCTGTACATTGACAACATCCTGCCAGATAACCTTTGACTTAGTTGATACACCGTTTACAAGAATAACTAGACTATTTTCATTAGAGATTGCCTCCACATTTTCTTTTAAAGAAAATGGCAGATACATAATGGAGCCCTTTAGAGACTTAATAAGCCCTTTCTTGGGTATGTTCCATGTCCTAGTATTCAGATGCAGAATAGTCTGGAACAGCTTCATAGTTTGTATAAGAATCCATTCAAACATATTCAATGTAGCAATCGCACTAGGTGTAACATGTATCTCCATGTTGTTTAGCACTGACCTAGGTGGCATTGTTTCACATTTCACCTTAGAAAAGCAGTGTTGACCTATGATAACTATTGGGTCTAGGTCAAAGTTATGTTGTACTAGTAAGACTGCCAACAATCGTGCCCACATCTCATTAAAAGAGTGTTTCTTTTCCAGATCAACTGTAACAGTTTGCTTCTGGTAAGACAGTCTATAACAGAAGACACAAACAGAGTCAAATTTTTCTCTCTTTGCCAAGTCAAATTTGGCAATGGGTTTACCAAAGACTTTAACAATCTCTGTTTCCATGAGAGACACATTACCGGAATCAACAGCTAATGTTTCTGGAGGAAGTGCATCCATAGCATGACTGCTACGCTGTACCTTGTCCAACAGTTTGCTAGCACCTTTTATGTCACGAGCTTGCAACATCTCAAAAAGTCATGTGTACAATGACACAGCTCTCCTTACTTCATATATCTTGTATACAAAGGTGTGTATGCTGGACTGATGCACTAATAGCATCCACATATCGTGAAACACACTGTTACAAGCACCACTGTCTAAGCATGCCAATGAATGTCCCAGCAGTCCAGTATGTGGACAAATTTCACAGTGATCTAGTGTCTGAAATAACTTATATCTCTCTTTATGATCAGTGACAACAAAGAGATTAATAAACAGTGCAGATTCATCAGAAGATGATTGCCTCAGATTGCATGCATCATTATATGTCCAAGTGAGACATTTGTGCCTATGTTTACCACCTGTTGAGGCACTGTCATCATCGGACTCAGCTGGTCTATCATCATGACATACACTCAACACATTGCATATTTTGCCATCCTCATCAATGCAGAAAGTGCTATCCTTCTGGGGGTGGTATGATTCCTGCCAGAAAAAAGCCTCTGAATGCTGTGTGTGTAGCCAGCTGCCTGTAAAAATGTCAGAAAAGTTGTGCATGTTCAGATTTGGGAAGTGGTGGAACTTCATCTTCACAGCATAGACAACTTTTCTGAAATGTTCTAGTTTGTCATTTTACACCATGACCGTTGAAGCACAGCGAGTGCTCTGTTGACAAATGTGCGTACTCTCAGTCGTAGCTTCATTAAGGAGAGATGACTCTTCAGTCTCTTGCCTTCACGTCACATGATAGCTGCAATAATTCTATCAACCTTAGCTTTAGCTGCCAATAATCGATAATACTTCCGTTTCCTAAAATGGGATGTGACAACAGAGATAGATCTCTGTTGCATCCTACGTATTCTTGAGCATGACTGCACAACAGCTTTTTCTGTTTTCAATCAATCAATCAATCAAAATCTTTATTTATCCAGGTGGGCACCATTGAGCAAGGCTCATTTCCAAGGTGGACCTGGTCATGAATACATCAAAGTACAGTACAGAAGCAGGTATACAAAAAGCAATAATATACAAGGAAGAGAAAGTATATACAGTGTATACAGTACATTACAAGGTTGAAATAAATAAAAAAACAGCAAAGAAGAGGTGGGATATATTACCGACGACTGGGGGAAAAATTGAGCTAAAACCACAGAAAGTGATGATGGCTGTCGTGTACTTGTTTATTATGATAATGACGGAGGAGGGGTAGATAATTAAGACACTACTATGGATGGGGTGGGACTTTAGCCAGGCTGGAGTGGACAGGGAAGTGTGGGTGCAGCAGGAAGAGTTAATAGGGAAAGAGTGAGAGCCAGGGGTAGAAACATGGCGAGCGTCAGGATGGAAAGGGGGAGTTGTGGAATTAGTGGGCTAGCAGTGAGGAAAACATTTGCAAGGTGCTTTCATGTAGCAATCGTAGAGCGCCTTGAAGATATTCAGGCTAACTGGGCAGCTCAGCTTCAAGTTTGTTTGTAAACCATTCCACAATGTGGGTAAAGAGAAGCTTAGAGCAGCTTTGCCGAAATGAGTTTTGACCCTTGGAACTTGGAGGGCAATTAGGGAATAGCTCCTTAGAGCGCAGGTGCCTAAAACACTGTTTTGTGCACTTTTCTACTGTTGAACAGTTCTGCATGTTTTGGTTGTAGTTGAGCAACCAATTTGCATTGCAGTGGAATCATATTAGCAACCTATGTCTGTGTACAGACTGACTGTTGTTCACACTCTTTGGTGTGCTATTTGTATTGTTGTTTGTATGCTTCAGCAACACTACATTACCATGGTGCCTGTTACATCTTTGTTTAGCATTACGTCTTTGCTTCAAAGGCATATTTGATGTCTTGTTGTAGAGCAATAATCCAAAATGCTGATCAGTATTAGACACCTATGACAGAAGTAAAGAAACATGCAATTAGAATCACAAAGTTAGTCATTTTCATTACACTTTTAATAGTTCATGCCCATGTCTTAAAAATAATATATTGCAATATAATAACAATTTTAAACGTTATGCTTTGTTGTAAAATGAAATAGTTAACTTTATGCTGCTTATTTATTAGCATAATGGTGTACATCTGTGGTAGTACAGACCCTGTACACCATGCTGTCATAGTTACATGTACATATGTAAACATAACTACATAATTTATATACATTGTTGCCAGTAACCCAACACAACTCACATCTGTGGGTCTAGAGCTTATTATGCAGCAAATCTGAGATGAAATGCTCCAACCATTTACTTGCAATGAGGCAGTAAAAAATGTTTCACTATTTTTCCATAGTATCGTCACAAATTGCAAAAGTGTCATGTTTTGCAACACTGTTTTGTGAAACCATTGTGTTTTGCGATAGCAAAGGTGTGAAACTGCCGTGTTTGCAACACAACATATTTGACAGTTGCACAAATCACGAATGTTTCGTGCCTCTGCTGTCACATTTGCGACACTGTCGAAAACATCCTTTCACAAAAACACAAAAGTGTCACAAATGTACTTTCGCATACGAAACTTCTCACCTGCTTGGTGTTACAAAATATGACACTTTTGCAAATGCACTGCCACAAATCATGATACTGTCACAAACGTACTGTTACATATGCAACACTTCACAAAACTGTTTAACCTTTGAACCAAGAGGTTCCCATGATGCCTTACAACCAGGAAATGCTACCAAATCATGCTAAAAATGTAAGCGATCCAAAAATCAAGTAAAATGCAGTAAAATAAAGAATATAACAACAATGTAGATGATTAACAGCCTCAAATCAATTAACTTAAAAGGCTAAATGTTGCAATTTTTAAAAATGAGCACCTAGACCCACTAAGAGCAGCAACATTTTTTTCTGTAAAAAACTCCCACATAACAGCTTTGACCAATCAGATTGCTCATGTCACTTGATTGACATCCAGTGCAACCAATCATATAGTAGCACATATAAATATGTATTTATCAAAATTTATTGTCTGTGGAGAAAATCATGTCATGTCACAAGGTCCAATCAGAGACACAGAAAATCAAAGAAGAAACACCCAGTGTCAATCTTAGATTCAACTGCAGAAGAGCTAGTGAAAGAATAGTAAGTACAGTTAGTTTCTATTTAATGTTTTGTGAACTAATTAACAGTTTTTTGCATAAAAATAGCATATAACAAAACATTTTTTAGAGAGGCACTAGGTAGTGTTAACATAGATAACAAATAATACTGTAAAGTGAAGTTACCAACTTTTGAAATCAGAGCAATATTGTAAACTTACCACCACAAGTGACAGCTGAAAATGGAGGCAGCACACAGTGTACACATGTTCTATAAAGGAACTAGCAGCCAATACATGATCAGTACTCATTTGTTGTTATTTAAACAGACCTATTAGCAAGTTTTAATTTCCCTCTCAATAAGTTTGTAATATTGCAGTGTGCAACCCAATGAAAAGGAAGCATCTGCATGATGTGAGATGCTGTTTCTTAATTGGCAAGTAGATAATTATGTAAGCCAATGGACTTTTGTGAAGCCACTGTTGCCAGCTCAGAAAGAAATTTGTAAATAAGGGAGGGAAAACTGCATCTTAACCCAGTCAGTACTGACAGGACACTGCAGGGCACAGTCTGAATTTTCAGGAGCTATCTGTCAATTTCTCTGTATAATCAACTTAGAATGGCAGAAAATAGCAAATGTACTCTGTGGATGGTGGGAAGCAGTTTAATTAGAAGAGGTGGTGAATATGCTCGAGCAAGATGCTTTGGAAGTGACCTGCAGCTGCCTAATTGCAGTGTGAAGTGGTTTGGTAAGGGAGGCATGAGGTGGGAGCATCTCATGCCAACCATGTACAGGCTACTGAGCAACCAACCTCCACAAGACATACTGCTGATCCATCTTGGAGGTAATGATTTAGGTGGCAAAAGATGGGTAGATTTGGTGGCTGAAGCAAAATTAGACATGACTTCACTAAGAGACATGTTACCCACCTATCAGATTGTCTATTCTGATATCACAGAGTGCATGGTCTGGCATGCAGAACAGCACATGTACCTGCTCGACAGAGCCAGAAGAAAGTTTAATATCCAAATATCTGGATATTTGAGCATGCTTGGGATGTACACCATAAGTCACCCCAAAATTAAGTATTATAAAGACTGGCTATACTTACAAAACGGTGTACAATTCTCACATGCTGGCAATTACCTCTTCTTGGGAGACATCCGAGATGGCATCCTCAGAGTGCTCTGAAGTTCAGATTGTAAAAATGTGACCTGCATAAACCAAACTACTCTTTTAAGAGCCAACTCACTTTTTTGGTAAAAAAATAGATCATGCACCTCACCTACACAAACACAGTTGTGAAACATGAGAGGGATATAAAATCATGTAGCTGTATATATCAGTGCACTAACAGAGTGCACAGTATTAACAAACAATTTGTATGAACATATGAGCATATGACATTTTCAGCAGAAAAAGGCTCACAGGTCTATCAAGTTTGCCCGATTGTGTAGCTCTTAGTTTCATATCACTACAGTTGCCCCACCCCTACCCAAACCCCTCCCTTCCTCCACTTTCCTTGTCCTTCCCCTTTTGTGTTTTTGTGTGTACAAACCCTACCCTTGATTCTATCCCAACCCAAATTAAAGCTATCCACTGTCCTTTGAGTGATTAACTCCTCTGGCAGTACATTCCAACCCGCCACCACTCTCTCTGTGAAATAGTCCTTCCTCATCTCCCTCCTAAACCTTCCTCCTTCCAACTTCAGACTGTGCCCAAAGTGATCCTTCCACCCTTTAAGTGGAACAATCCTCCCTCCCTGACTTTGTATATGCATTTTAAGTACTTAAAGATCTCTATCGTGTCCCCTCCTACCCTTCTGTCTTCCAGCGTGTACATATTGAGCTCCTTCAACCTTTCTTAGTATGGCTACTCCCTTAGTCCCATGATAATTTTTGTAGCCCTATGCTGTACTTCCTCCAGTAATCTTGCATCCTTTTGGAGGTATCGGCATCAGTACTATACACGGTATTCCAAGTGTGGCCTCACAAGTGATCTATACAATGGCAGGATGACCTCCCTCTTTCGAGAGGTGATCCCTCTGGCAATGCACCCCAGCATCCTATTTGCCCTTTCTGCCACCCTCCTACACTGTGCAGATACCTTCATGTCCCCTGTGACTATTACTCCCTGGTTCTTTTCTTCCTCTGAAGCCATTACCTGCACTCCCCCCAGCCAGTAGCCGTCCTTCGGATTTCTGGCTCTAAGGTGCATGACCTTGCACTTCTTAGCATTAAACCTCAACTGCCACTACCTAGACCAGTGTTTGAGTTTAACTAGATCCTCTTTGTGTATCTGCCTTTCTTCCTCATTGTCCACTTTTGGACAAATCTTAGTGTAGTCCACGAACAGGCAACTCTTACTCTTGACCCCTCTGCAATATTTCCAATGAAGACATTGAACAAAACAGGGCCCAACACTGAACCCTTCAGTACCCCACTCATTCAAACATACCAAGAAGCCAGCAGAAGAAGGCCATTTTGTCTATCAAGTCTGCTCGTATTGCAGGGTCCATAGCTTGAGCCAATGTCACTGCCCTCCCTTCCCACTCCTCCCATCCTCCCTACCCATGACCCTTACCTGCCCCAATGCCTATCCCAGCCTCTCTTAAAGTTGCCAACTGTCTTCAATGAGATTACCTCTTCTGTGCCCATGTATGCGTGAGTTGTATATTGTTCACCACCAAAAATGCACCAAGTATCAAGCACAGCATGTGTTCCTCTTAGTGCATGTGAAAGACAGTTTTATTCATCCCTTGTAGTCTAGTGGCACCCCAACCCCCATACACCCACACATGTGCCTGCTGAATGGCAACATACAGTAGTTGCTGCTACTGCATTGATCCACACGTGATAATGCCCAAATAAGAGATGTGTTCATTCCTGATAGTATTGTGGCATCGCCGTCTCCTCTCCTCCTGAACGTCCACACAGGACACCTACCTGATACCACTCCCTTCCCCACCCTCCTGCAGTTATTACGGGCAGTGAACCCACCTGCAGATCTCTGCGGCTGTCTGACAAATAATAACTTAGACTATGAGCTGTAAGTGCAGTGGACCACACTGTGAACCAGTACGATTGCTATGCATACTGTAATTGCCATACACAACATTCTGTTTAAAGTCATTCATTGAGAAAGTTGTGAATGACTATCACAGTATGTAATGTGAGTCCATTAGTACCAAGTGTGGAACAATGCAGAAGCAGCAGATACTGTATGCTGTCATTTAGCGGGCAGCTATGGAGGTGTGTGATTGTGTCTGGTGCTCCTCAATGACTGGGGGTAGGGGTGGGGGGAGTGTTGTGAGGTGGGTGTGTTGTGTGAGTGTGGGGGAGGGTGGGGGTTGGGGTGCCACTAGACTATAATGGATAGATAAAACTGTATTTTATCTGCAATAAGAGGACCACATGCTGTGGTGGGTGCTGCATGCATTCTGATGATCAACACTGCACAACTGATGAATATTTGGGCACAAACTTATGACTTTATAAAACAGGCATTAATGGTACCCACAGGCAGGTGGGATGCTGCATTGCATGTCACAACACAACAGTCACCAGTTGTGAGTGGCTGTCCCCCCACCACCACACTGTGCACCCCCTTGAAAACTGTCCATAAGCACCCACAGTGTGCCCTGGTACTGTAGTATCCCACTCACTGCCTGGTGTGTTGATCCTCATAGAAAAGAATTTCATGCATCTCTGGTAGTCTAGTGTATCTCCTGTTCTCCACTGGTAGCGTGATTGTGGTCAAACAAGTGACACATCAATTTTTGATAGTGTGGTGGCACTCCTGCCGTACCCCTCCTCCACCTGAGTACACACACAGTTCATACCAATACCTTTCCAGCACTCCTGCAGTTATCGATGGGCAGTGAACACACCCGCAGACCTCTGCAGCTCACCGACCAATGACAACTTACAGTACCTACTGCAACTACATTGGTTCATACTGTGGAGCAATAGGCTTGAAAAACATACTGTAATAGTCATACACAACTTTCTGTATGAAGGCATTCATTGAGAAAGTTATGGATGACTATCATAGTATGTAGTGAAAGCCCATTGGTCCCCCAGTGTGGAATAATGCAATAGCAGCAGCTACTGTATGCTGTTATTCAGTAGGCAGACGTGGAGGTGTGCAGTTGCATTTGTTGCTTCTCAATGACTTGGGGGGAGGTGAACTGGGTGTCCTGTGTGGGTGTGGGTGTGGGTGTAGGGTGCTAGGGGTGCCACTAAACTGCAAGGGATGGATAAAACTGTCTTTCACATGCACAAAGAGGAACACATGCTGTGCTTGATACTTGGTGCATTTTTGGTGGTGAGCAATATGCAACTCACTCATACATGGGCACAAAGTTATGACTGTACAAAACAGGTGTAAATGGTAGCCACAGACAGGTGGGTTATAGTATTGCATGCTACAACACAGCAGCCCCCAGTCATGGCTGGCAGCCACACCCCCCCTGCACCACACACCCTTGAAACCTGTTCATAAGCAGCCACTGTGTGTCCTGGTTGTCTAGTGACTCTACTCCCTGTGTTGTACTTTGAACCATGTGAAAAACAGTTTCATGTATCTCTGGTCATCTTGTGGTTCCTTCCTCCCCGACTGATAATTTATTGTGGCCAAGTAAGTGACGTATCCATTGCAGATAGTGTGATAGTGTGGAGGCACTACTGCCCTTCCTTACCCCCTCCCAACACTGACAGAGGACACCCAGTTCATACCAGTCCCTTCCCTGAGTTCCTGCAGTTATCGACAGATAGTGCACACCTGCAATCCTCTGTGACTGTCCGACAAATGACAACTTACAGTATCCACTGCAACTGCATTGGTTCACACTGTGGAGCAAAACGCTTGCTATACATACTGTAATAGGCATACACAACTTTCTGTATGAAGACATTCACTGAAAAAGTTGTGGATGACTATCATAGTATGTTGTGCAAGCCCATTGGTCCCCCAGTGTGGATCAATGCAGTAGCAGCAGCTACTGTATGTTGTCATTCAGGAGGCGCACGTGGAGGAGTGCGGTTGCATTTGCTGCTCCTCAATGACTAGGGAGGTGAGCTGGGTGTCCTGTGTGGGTGTGGGGGTAGGGGTGCCACCAGAATACAAGGGATGGATTAAACTGTCTTTCACATTCACTAAGAGGAACACATGCTGTGCTTGATACTTGGTGCATCTTTTGTGGTGAACAGTATACAACTCATTCATAGATGGGTACAAATGTATAACTGTACAAAAAAGTCATAAATGGTATCCAAAAACAGGTGGTCTGCTGTGTTGCATAGTGCAACACAGCATCCACCAGTCATGGGTTGCAGCTCCCCCTGAACACCTCTACCTCTTGAAAACTGTCCATAAGTAACCACTGTGTGCCCTGGTAGTCTAGTGAACATATTCCCTGTCTGGTGCCTTGTTCCTTGTTAAAAAACAGTTTCATGCATCTCTGGTAGTCTAGTGTATCTCTGCTACCCAACTGATAATGTGATTCTGGCCAAATAAGCAATGTGCCCGTTCCTGATAGTGTTGTGTCATTGCTGCCTCCCCCCCACCCGAACATCCACACAGGACACCTACCTAATATCACTCCCTTCCCCACCCTCCTGCAGTCATATCAGGCAGTAAGCCCATCTGCAGATCTCTGTGGCTGCATGACAAATGCCAACTTAGACTATGTGTCATAAGTGCAGTGGCCCACACTGTGAACCAGTACGTTTGCTATACATACTGTAATTGTCTTACACAAATTTCTTTATGAAGTCATTCATTGAGACAGTTGTGAATGACTATCACAGTATGTAGTGCAAGTCCATTAGTACCAAGTGTGGAATAATGCAGTAGCAGCAGATACTGTATGCTGTCATTTGGCGGGCAGCTATGGAGGTGTGTGATTGGGTTTGGTGCTCATCGATGACTGGGGGTAGGGGGAAGTGTTGTGAGGTGGGTGTGTTGTGTGAGTGTGGAGGAGAGTGGGGGGTTGGGGTGCCACTCGACTACGATGGATGGATGAAACTGCCTTTTATGCGCACTGAAAGGACCACATGCTGTGCTGGGTGCTGCATGCATTGTGATGATCATTACTGCGCAACTGATTAATAAAGGGGCACAAACGTTTGACTCTATAAAACAGGCGTTAATGGTACACACAGGCAGGTGGGATGCTGCATTGCATGTCACAAGACAGCAGTCACCAGTTGAGAGTGGCAGTCCCCCCACCACCACACTGTGCACCCCCTTGAAAACTGTCCATATGCACCCACAGTGTGCCCTGGTAGTGTTGTACCCCACTCACTGCCTGATGTGTTGATCCTTGTAGAAAATAATTTCATGCATCTTGGGCAGACTAGTGTATCTCCCATCCTCCACTGATAGTGTGATTTTGGCCAAACAAGTGACATGTCCTTTTTTGATAGTGTGGTGGTACCCCTGCCATGCCCCTCCCCCTCCTGAGCATACACACAGATCATACCAGTACATTCCCTGTGCTCTTGCAGTTATCAACAGGCAGTGAACACACCCACAGACCTCTGTGACTCACCAACAAATGACAGCTTACAGAATCTACTGCAACTGCACTGGTTCACACTGTGGAGCAATACACTTGCAGTACATACTGTAATAGTCATACACAACTTTCTGTATGAAGGCATTCACTGAGAAAGTTGTGGATGACTATCATAGTATGCAGTGCAAGCCCATTGGTCCTCCAGTGTGGAACAATGCAGTAGCAGCAGCTACTGTATGCTGTCATTCAGTAGGCAGATGTGGAGGTGTGTGGTTGCATTTGCTGCTCCTCAGTGACTGGGGGGGAGGTGAGCTGGGTGTCTTCAGTGGGTGTGGTTGTAGGGGGTTAAGGGTGCCACCACACTACAAGGGATGGACAAAACTGTCTTTCACATGCACTAAGAGATACACATGCTGAGTTAGGTGCTTGGTGCATTTTTCTGGTGGACACTGTAAAACTCATGCATACATTGGCACAAAGTTATGACAGTTCAAAACAGGTGTAAATGGTAGCCACAGACAGGTGGGCTATAGTATTGAATGCTACAACACAGCAGCCACCAGTCTTGGCTGGCAGCCCTCCCCCCCCGCACCACACCACCTTGGAACCTCTTTATAAGCAGCCACTGTGTGTTCTGGTAGTCTAGTGAATGTTTTCCCTATCTGGTGGGTTGACCCCATAAAAAAACAGTTTCATGCATCTCTGGTAGTCTAGTGTATCCCTGATACCCAACTAATAATGTGATTGTGGTGACATGCTTGCTCTCGACAGTGTTGTGGCACCCCTGTCATTCCCTCCCCACCAAACACCCACACAGGACACCTAGGTCACACCACTGCCCTCACCACCCTCCTGCAGTCATTACAGGCAGTGAACCCACCCACAGATCTCTTTGGCTGTCTGCTAATGACAATTTACAGTATGTGCTGTGAGTTCAGTGGTCCATAATGTGGCCAATACATTTGCAGTGCATACTGTAATTGCCATACAGAACTTTCTGTATGAAGTCATTCACTGACAAAGTTGTGAAAGACTATCACAGTATGTAGTGCAAGCCCACTAGTACGAAGTGTGAAACAATGCAGTAGCAGCAGATACTGTATGCTGTCATTTGGTGGGCAGCCATAGAGGTGTGTGATTCAGTTTGCTACTTCTTGATGACTGGGCGTAGGAGTGGAGTGGTGTGAGCTGGGTGTGATGTGTGGATGTGGGTGTGGGGGTGGTTGGGGTGCCGTTACACTACAATGGATGGATAAAACTGCTTTCATGTGCACTGAGAGGACCACATGCTGTGCTAGGTGCTTCATGCATTTCACTAATCAACACTGCACAACTGATGTATATATGGGCACAAACTTATGATTGCACAAAACAGGTGTAAATGGTAGCCACAGAGAGGTGGGCTGCTCTAATGCATGTCACAATGCAGCAACCACCAGCCGCCAGTGACAACCCCCCCACACACCACTTTGAAAACTGTTCACAATCACCCACAGTGTGTCCTGGTAGCCTAGTGACTCTACACCCTTCTGGTGGTTTGAACCCTGTGGAAAACAGTTGCATGCATCTCTGGTAGTCTAGTAGTTCCTCCCTCCTTAACTGATAACGTGATTGTGGCCAAATAAGTGACGTGTTTGTTCTTGATAGTGAGGTGGCACCCATGTACTCCCCATCTAACCACACCACAAAGAACACCCACCTAATACCACTCTCCTTCCCGTGCTCCAGCAGTTATTGGTGGGCAGTGAACACACCTGCAGACCACTGCTACTGTCTGAGAAATGACAACTTACAGTATCTACTGCAACTGCATTGGTTCACACTGTGGAGCAATACACTACTTATGCATACTTTAATAGTCATACGCAACTTTCTGTATGAAGTCATTCATTGAGAAAGTTGTGGTTGACTATAATTGTATGTAGTGCAAGCCCATTGGTTCCCCAGTGTGGTACAATGCAGTAGCAGTAGCTACTGTATGCTGCCATTCAGTGGGCATACGTGGATGTGCGCAGTTGGTTTGCTGCTCCTCAATGACTATGGAGGGGTGAGCTGGGTGTCATGAGTGGGTGTGGGTGTTAGGGGTTAAGGGTTCCACTAGACTAAAAGAGATAGATAAAACTGTCTTTCACATGCACTAAGAGCAACACATGCTGTGCTGGGTGCTGTTTGCACTTTGCTGGTGAACACTGCACAACTCACGCATACATGTGGTCAAAGTTACAACTGTACAAAACAGTCATAGATGGTAGCCACGGACAGGTGGTCCACTGTATTGCATGCCACAACACAGCAACCACCAGTTGTGAGTGGCAGCCACCCCCCCACCTCCTGCCACCTTGAAAACTGTCCATAAGCACCCATAGTGTGCCCTGGCAGTCTAGTGACCCTACTGCCTGCCTGGTGCCTTGATCACCATTAAAAACCAGTTCCATGTATCTCTGGTAGTCTAGTGCAGCCCCTCTCCTTGACTGATAACATGATTCTGGCCAAATAAGTAATATGACCGTTTCTGATAGTGTGGTGACACCCCTGTCCTCCCCTCCCTCCTTCCCAAGCACCCCCAAAGGACACCTAGCTCATACCACTCCCCTACCTGCCCTCATGCAGTCATTCCAGGGCAGTGAACACACTTGTAGGCCTTCATGGCTGCCTGACAAATGACAGCTTAGAGTATGTGCTGCAAGTGCATTGTTGCACACAGTGGACTAACTCGCTTGCTATGCATACTGTTACAGTATTGTCATACACAACTTTCCGTATGAAGCCATTTATTGAGAAAGTTGTGAATGACTATCATAGCATATAGTGCAACCCTATCAGTACCCGGTGTAGAAGAAAGTAGTAGCAGCAGGTACTGTATGCTGTCATTTGGCAGGCAACCATGGAGGTGGGCAATTGGGTTGACTGCTCCTTGATGACTGGGGGGGAGTGGTGTCACCTGAGTGTCCTCAGTGGGGGGGTGCATTGAGAGTACTACATGCTGTGGTGGGTGCTTGACATATTTTGATGGTCAATCCTGCACATCTAATGCAAATAGGGTCATAATGGCATATAAATGGCCTCATTTGCATCTTGTATGGATAATGGTCCTACTTGCACATTTTTGTTCTACATATCATGACTTTACGGATGTTGTAATTTGGATGTTCCTGTGCATTTCCAGTTCTAGGTATTCAGAACTGCTAGGGAGATGCACCGATACATTGTATTTCTAACACCTGCATTTCTTAATATATTCAATAGTGATGCGCCGTGGTACATCTCTTCTGAATATGTTGATTTTTTGCTCCAACACAACTCAGTTGTGTGGATAAAGTGATTGTGCCCTGGCCAGGTGCAAGCCTAAATGTCTAGCTTTATATCTATAGCTGTGTCTGTGGAAAGTGTGTGAGTTTTACTTACCAGCAGAGTCGACCACCAGGAGTTGGCCAACTGCAGGAACCTCTTGCTCCTGACCCTCAGGGACTGGTACGAGGTGGAGTCGGTGTTCTGTGGAGGCAGGGAAGATTTGTTTTGCTGTTTGTGACAAAAAAAAAATTCACAAATGAAAAAGATGTTGAGTCATAGAGAAAACATTTAGTGTCATTTGAAAATCAAAAGTCACTTATGCTGTATGTGTTTTTATGTGTTATGATTCTCAGTTCATTTTATGGATAATTGTTACAGTCTTTGAGGTAGTATT
Organism: Neoceratodus forsteri; assembly: GCA_016271365.2. Classification (NCBI taxonomy): domain Eukaryota; kingdom Metazoa; phylum Chordata; order Ceratodontiformes; family Ceratodontidae; genus Neoceratodus; species Neoceratodus forsteri. The sequence continues at coordinate 509,047,919 of CM028131.1, read as the reverse complement.
CTAATCATCACACATCATGATTTTATTACAAATGTTATTCTCTAACACTGTTCGGTGAGTACAATGTTGCTATATGAATTAGTTTCAAAATTCTTAGTGTTGTATAGTTTGAATTTTTTTTTTCATTACAAACAGCAAGGTACTAAGAGTGCTTACATTATCAATATGTTACTTGAAGCTGGTGGCTACATGGCATTATGCAATGGTTACACAAATTGCTGCTTCCTGATTGCACAGTTGGCACTTCAAACAAGTTGCTAACCCTCACCACAACCAACAGGAAGAGGCGTCAGCCGCCAGGCAGGTGCAGCAGAATCCGTCTTTAAAATACTTATCATATCAGTGTCCTGACCAAACAACATAGCAGGTGTTGTTAATCTTAACATAACCCACACCATGTTGTGGTGCATTGCTTACCTTGACTACAAGCTATGCCACATAACTTCACTACCCCTACTCCCCGTCCCTATTGCAGGGACTTTATTGATAGTCTGTTAATGTCTGTTGTATTCATGCCTGGCTGCTCAATTGACTGTACAGACTTACGTGGTTGAATAAGTTTAGATATAAATATTGTTACTTATTGCTTAAATGTTCTGCAACTGGGTGTGGATGATTGCTGGACTTGCACACTTCTTGTGTGGTTTGCTCAGCTGGTTATCCATTGTGAGCAAAAGCACAGGTGGTGAGGGTTGATCTTGGCAGCAACCATGGTTGCTTGTGATATGCTGCTTAAATACTGCACAAACTGGTGTGGGTGATGCAGGGTTTACACACTTCTGGTGTGGTTTGCATGCTTCAGTCTAATTTGTGAGGAAACAATACCAGTCATTGGTAAATTGTGCTTTAAACGATATGCAGTTTTGTTATATTAATTTAGAAAATGGGCTTTTTATTTCACGGCATCTGATTGGCTCGCGCACAGGAGCAGTTACTCCGGTCGCTGACTTCTTCAACAACTGCCACGGCTCAGTATCTGTAGTACCACCGGTACTTTCTTTGATTTCTGTACTGCAGATGGATGTCCATGTGTGGTACAGGACATGAAGAAAGTATTGCTCCCATCAGACACAGTAGCTCTTCTGGAGATGGCGCGCTAAGCCAGTATGAGCCTCAACTTCCTTTCAAAATAAACAAAAGTCAGTATTGCAACCACACTGAGTTGGTGGGGGGGTTGGGGGTTAGTTACCATGACAACCACCTGGAAGGGTCATAGTTAAAAAACAGCAAACTAGTGCATGCAGAGGAACTATTTTAGTACAAGGTAAATAATAATATATTCAAAAAATAAATGTTTATAATAATATTTTTTTCAAACATAAATAAAACAGATGCCCATTTTCTAATCTCAATAATATCCTGCAGAGTGGGCGCTATTGGGAAATACCAGAGCTTGCAGGGGCTATAAGGCCATCTGCCTGTGGTGTCGGGCCTCATTACACCTCTGGACATTTCGGTATTTTCCAATACAGCTGACCATGTCGGGTATTATTTAGTATTTATTACATTCTTGTGATGTACTATTAACCATTCTAAGAAGTATACATACATCCATGTTGGTGACTACCAAATTCAGGCTTCTCTGCCGCAGCCCACATGTTGCACGTGATGTCGTACCTGTCCTGGTTCCTCCTGTGGAACTCACCTTGAAGACTTACTTTTATAGAATGCCTGCCAGGTGAACTTCCACTTCATCCAACACACATCTGGTGATCTTTCAATGTCTTGCTCCTCCAAGGCATGACCAACCTGTGAAAGAAAAGATATAAAAATGGTTCTACAGAACAATTTGGTTTATACCACTGCCTGAGATCGACTAATTTTTATTTCATGTAGGGGTGCTCTACCACATGCTGCCCCCCCCCCCCAGGGACTTCATTCCCAGTAGGGACTTCATCCTCCGCACTCCCCTACTAATAGAGTGTAAACTCCAGGATGGTGTATGTCCGGGGCGGGGGCTGAAAACCTTGAAAAAAAAATAAACTGGTTGCTGGCAATTAAAAAATAATGCTGTGCCGGACCCAAACCCTGCACCATGCACCTCCCAAGTGACCACCCACCCCATCATGCTAGCAGTCCAGCTCGACAGCTGCCTGCCACACCCTATCCCACATAGCTTCCCTCAGCTTCTCCCCCCACCACACGTGTTTACATGCGTACATCTGTTTGCCATACATTGCGCACCCCACTATCCATTTGCTACTCTTTCAGGTGGCCCTGTACACAGGTGCTGTGATTGAGTCACCCTTTTGTAAGTACACTATCATGGCTGTCCTGTATACGGTATGCCGTGGTTAATACATTGTGAATTGTGTGAGCCACCTAATTAGGAGACAGTCTTTTAAGAAACAGTGTATATGTCTGTGTTTATTACTTTTACTTGTTGAAAGCATCAGCAATTTTTGGAGGGGCAGAAAAAAAACTGATTGCTGATAGCGGAATGAGAGAAAGGTCATACAGATTGTGAACCTCCTTCCAGAATTTATATAGACAGCTAGTATTTGACCCGAAGGTGGGTTTAACATGAATTGCTTTGAAGCTCAGAGTTGTTTAAGGCAAACATTTTGGAGTTGATTGTAGCAAAGGAGGTCAGTGGGGGAGCCCAAGACTTTATGAGAGGCCTGGGGCACCAAGCATCACATGCCTTACCCAGTGTGACTTGGTCCTCAGATACCCAAGGATTTTGTGGCCCTTCACCCGAGTTTTGTGGACTGATTCATGGAAGTCTAATACCTTAATGATGTATGGATGGATCTGTGTAGTGATAGTTAGCTAGAGTGTAGACAGAGAGTCTGACAAATGTTGAGATGTTAAGCAATTGATTAAGGGATTGAGATCGATTTGATATGGGCATGAATTGCAGCCATGGAGTGTTACCAACTGAATCACAATTATGTTTATGAACTGGCAGGAGATTTTACAAACAAGTCTCAGTATTGCAGTATTTCTTTCTTTTAATGCTTGCATGAATAACTTTTCCAGCAAGTCAAAAAGCCTCTGTCCTATGCAGGTGGCCTGGTCTATGCTTATGGTCATCACCTCCTGCACACCCAGTCATCCATCCCATGCACACATGGACTGTTACATAGATACATCAACGGTTAAGACCATGAAAGACTAGAGTATATTGGAGTATAATGAATCCTGTGGTTACTCAACACCCACTGAGACCCGTATGGCATCTTTTACATACACTGCCACCTCCTCTCCCTTATCAACCTTCATGTCCCTCCTGGAGTGTAGCCAGGGATATTTTGATCCCATCTATTGTTTTGGTTTGTCCATGATTTTGTTATTGTTACTACATCTAAATTCTCTGCAGCAATAATTGCTTGCAGTTCATCCACTGTACTGCCAAAGTTTCTTGCATTTGTATACAGTACATTACTCTCCATTTGCCCACACTCCCACCTCTTGCCCTCTTTTCCTAGTTGCATTTTGATTTCCTACTATTGCCACAGTGCCCCTTGTCTGCAAACCCTATGATTGTATGTCCTCTGTGCACTGGGTATAAGAAATGGTTGATTTGGAAATGTTTATGAAGTGGAACTCTAATCTCTACATCCCTAGGAGGTGGAACTGTAAACCCTTTGGTGCAAATCTACTTGGCTCCCTTTGTCTGTTCTTGTATTATCTTTGCTATACTGCCTCCCCATTCCCTTAGTTCAAATGTTGCTAACTGTTTTATCCAGCTTCTTGCCTAATACACTGGTATCCCACTTGTTTAGAAGAAGGTCATCCTTAGCCAACAGTCTCTTCTCATCCAAAAAGGATTACATCTGCCCTTTAGTAAAACTATGTTTTTATTTCCTCTACTCTGTCTTACATGAGGCACCTGTAGCACCTCTGAGAAGGCCACCATCTGTGCTATTACAAACAGAAGAGAGAAAGAAATAAGTGCCTTAGCTGGGATTTGAAACTGGGAAGTTCCAGGTGGCCTGAGTTCAAGTCCCAGCTAAGGCACTTTTGTTTTTCTCTCTTCTGTTTGTATGAGTTCCATAAGTATGTGATTGAAAATGTTTTTATCTGTACAGCACCAGATTGTGCATTAGAAAAAGTGTAAGGTACCTCGTGACGTTCCAGTTTCCATTTGCCTTGGTGGTGTAGGTGGTAGCTCAACAAGAACGGTATTCTGGACAGCTTGGGTTCAAGTCCCAGCTAAGGCATTTATTTCTTTCTCTCTTCTGTTTGTATGAGTTCCATAAATATATGCACTGCATTCTTGTGATTGAAAACATATCTGCTATCATCCTCATCTTACTGCCTAGCTCCCTAAAGCTGACCTTTACCTCCTCTGTGCTGCAGTTTACCAGCTTGTTGGTAACTAAGTGTAGGACAATGTCTGGAATTTCACCCTTCATGTAGATCACCTTGTTTAAGTTCCGAGTAACCAATTCTGTAGTTACCACTGAGAGACACAGAGCAGATTTCTCCACCTGGCTAGAATGAAATACCATCTCTCCTGTTCCTCTAACTACAGAGTCACCTGTGGTTATGATGTGCTTCACCAGGAGTCCACTTGCGAACATTCCAGGCACAGCTGCCAATCTTCAAGCACTCCTCTGAGACAGTGATTTGAACAGCTTCATTGATATGAATGCTCTATATCAAGAATGACTGTTCATATGTGTTTCCTTTACTGGGGGAAGGTTCAGTCATGAAAATTCATTAATGCAGTTAATTTACCTTGCATTTCACAAGAGCTTAGGGCTCAGATATTTCCTCATATGGCACACCAACAATCATGGTAACATACCAGTCACCGTGGGGCACCTTACCCTATGTTCTCCTTCATGTACTCTCCCTTTCCTATAGCCTGAAAGATGTCTTACCAACCAGATTAAAGTTTATTTCTTATCCCTCTATTCAATAGCATGTTTCAGGCAGGAGCCTGTTTAGGGATAAATGTACATGTAGCAATAATCATTTCTCAAGCTGCTTCACCAGGTGTATAGCACCACCCATCTAGACATGTTAGAGATCCTGGGCCACCACCTTTCTTCTAAGGTACCTCAGCAAATTCTGTAATGAATCAGATACCAACTCCAGTGACCAGTCTTTCATGATCTTCCACCTGGATATATGTCACCGCCAGTCACCCCTAGCATTTGAAAACTGTACACTTTAGCCTTTTGCTTTTTACCTTGCTGACAAGGTTCACATGGGCAGTTACCTTTCTTGAATGTCTATGACTTGGACCCCTCTTCAGCTATTCAGCCTTCAAGGAATATCTCCAGGTCCCATAGCCATTGCTGCACATTCCTTGAGGGGATGCCCTCCTGGGAAACCCATCTTGTTCTGCACAGTCCCAATTCTTACCATCCAGTCTGCATGGAGAAGCAGGAGCTGGACCCAATCCATAAGAGGACCACAGGCCTGCACTAGGGGCATAGACTCAGCACAAGGCATACATTAGTTTTGGATGCCTGATTGTCACTCTTTGCTAATCAGCATCATTTTGATTAGCAACCTGCCAGGTTTGAGGAACAATTTCACTGAATGGTCATCTTTATGTTTACCATGAGCACTTGAGCGAAGCAAGCAAACACCTTCCTATGATAGTGGCTTTTGAGGGGTGTGATACTGTCCCTCCAATGCAGAGCAGTGTTTAATGGGCAAGTCTGTAGCACACCAATTATCAGGCAGTCTAATTATGACAGAGTTTTAGCTTGGTGGATGGAAACTGCGTCTACTTCAAAACAAAAAGATGACCCAATCATTGGTTTATGGTTTCCTCTGATGTAGCTGCCCAGCATACTGACCTCTCCTTATCACACTGGTTTAGGTATTCCAAGCATCCAGCAGCACAGTTCCAGACACCAGCTGTTAAAAGAAATGTCTCTTTCTTTCTTTCTTTCTTTCTTTCTTTCTTTCTTTCTTTCTTTCTTTCTTTCTTTCTTCTTTTTCTTTCTTTCTTTCTTTCTTTCTCTCTCTTTCTCAGAAAATGGTATTTACTCACTAGTAAAAGTGATTATCCCTGCAACCTTTATGTTTTTACATGCCTCAGTAACATCCATGCTATATATTTACTGTTCATTTATAACAGCATTTATGCTCTTCCAATCTGTAGCTAGTAGCATGCATCATACCTTTATTTGGATCCATGACAGGAGCTCGACAAAATGTTTGTCGAACATCCCATCAGTGACACTGGCAGGTCGACCGCATTTTGCATTCAGCTGCTGGTTCACACTGTCTGTCCTTGTTTTCTTCGGGAGGCTTGGCCCCGAACCCCCCATGTGGGGGCTGTGCCTCCACACCCCCCCACTTAGAGATTATCAACTCCAATTCAGAGCTGATTGGGGGGGTGCAGGACCCCCGACAGACAGCGTTGGGTTCCAGCAAGTTTCTCACAGCGGCATGGCACTGTAGTCGCTGTGGGGGACCTCGATGACGAAATGTTGCTGTTGGGGCGGTAACCACCTTTATTTTATAGTTGCCGCAGTATAAACATTGTTTAAGTTTCAAGCAGCCACCCTTGTATCTGTAATGATCCATGTAGGGGTCAGATTAAGTGTTGTAGCTACTAGCCAGCAGGGTAGTGACTTGCAAAATCCATTAGCCCCACAGACTTTTATACTGGCCAGGCTGATATACTTATTGAAATATTACCTTTTCCAGTACAAGCCTTCCTGGCTACTTAAAAAGAATTTAGACTATTCCAAAAGAAAATCTAATAGCATTTGGCTAGTGGACTGGTGCCAGTTTCGGTCCTGTCCATGAACATCCACATGCAGTTACACAGTTGACATTACAGGAACAGACAGCCAGGACCACCCTCCCAGTACATACACACCCAGCATGCTGTCCTCTCCTTTTCAGACTGGCTTAACCTTATTCCAAGCATCCAACAGCACAGTTCCAGACACCAGTTATTAAAAGTAATGCGTGTATGTCTCTCTTTCTCTCGCTCTCTCTCGCTCTCTCTCCCCTTCCCTCTCTCACTGTTGGCAGATGATATTTACTCACTGGCAAGGTGATTATCTCTGTTACCTTTATATTTTTACATGCCTCAGTAACATCCATGCTATGTATTTAGAATTGTAACAGCATTCGTGCACTTCCAAGTTGTAGCTAGTATCATGCAGTATCCCTTTATTTTATAGTTGCTGCAATATAAACATTGTTTAAGTTTCAAGCAGCCAGCCTTGTGTCTGCAATGATCCATGCAGGGGTCAGATTAAGTTTTATAGCTACTAGCCAGTAGGGTAGTGACTTGCAATATCCATTAGCCCTACATACTTTTCTACTGGCCCAGCTGATGTACTGTCATTACAGGAATGGACAGCCAGGACCACCCTCCCACTACATATACACACACACACACACACACCAACCATGGCAAACATCTGCATTGACAAATTATTGCTATTTATAAGATATAGTCTACAAGAATAAAATCTCATGGAAAAGTGTGATTACAAGAACAGTTCTGGCAACTTTGTATTTTTTACCACAATTGCAGGACAATATTACTGCAATTTTGAAATTGTTTGCTCAATGTGGCAAAACAGTTGAATAGTAAAGTCTGCTAATCAAGGCTGCACTAGATTAGCAAATAGCAATATTTGGGTTGCAAACTGCCATGCAAACCCACTTATTTTACACCTTGCAGCATATAAGGAACCATAATGACTGGTCTCTTGGTACCACTTGATGGACAGGGGACACCTGTGCTAGAGAATCCCTGCTCATTATCCCTCCTTCAAGAGACACAGGATAGACACTGCTCAACACAAGGCATGTCAACAGAGTCCTCTTTGCCCAACATCCAGCATGGGCACGTGCAACTTAGCTCCTCTGCTCAGGACAAACCCCCTAAAAAGCAAACACAGATCTTCACCAAAAGAACCTCACTATTGTGCACAACCAGCAGGGTGAACCCCCTGCATATGACCCAGTCACATGTATTGCAAGGCCACATTGCTATTGGTATGCATACACAGTGGCAGACTTAGGAGGAGGGGGGAGGGGACATCAGCAGCCATTTGTAACTTGCTTGTTGCTTCTCCATTTCACTTTGTTGAAAAAGTCCAATATATTGATTTTAAGAAAATACACATTCAAAACTGTAGATTACAATTGTATTTTCTGTCATTAATGTAATGAACAAGATAACAGCAGACAATATAATGGATAAAAAAATCCTAAAAAATTGCACATATACACCACCCCAGCACCTCCCATTATAAAATCATATATCTGACACTGTCAGTACTCACTGATATTCACCTCAGTCATACCAACTAACACACTGGAGGTTGCAGTCCTCTCATTCAGGCCTGGTAGCTAGATACGTGGTCCTAACTACCCTCCCCACTTAGCCATACACAACCCCTGAATCACTCCCATTTCTGCAGCATCCAGGCTAAGATCATGCACTTCATCCTGAAGGGTAGGGTAGTATATCCTGACCTTCTCAACCAGAGGTGAATCCCTCATATTTTTGACAGGTACACCAACTGTGCTTGAGAAGTCCAATACCTTGTAACCACTCCCTAACTACCTTGGCTACTGCCCACCTATAGCATGTGGGGGCATCCGGGGCCACTCTAAAGTCATAACCTAAAACTTCTTCCCCTCCCCTCCAAAGACAGAGTCACATGCAGAACTTGCCAATAATATATCTTTTTACCAAAAAATAATGGGCAAATTTACAGCATGTACTTTTCATATATAGATACAATGATGCTGCAATATTTAGCAAGAGTATCATTTTTGTCCTCTATCAGGTATGAGATTACTATAAACCTCTGTTTCCAAATTTGTAGTACAAATGGGGACAATAATTATGGAATGCCCACCTTTCTTTAAGTCTGAATGCAAATAATGTGGCCCATTCGCCACTGCAAAAGCACTTTCCGTACTTTGACCCCCACCCTTAGCAGTGGCAAACTCAAGATGCAGAATACTGTCCTCCGACCTCCACCTCTTTCCTCAGCTAATCCTCCTGATTTGATTTGACAATGTGCTAAAGTCAGATTGGCAATACTTGTGCTAGAGAACCACTGTTCATTGACCCTTTTCCAGGACTGAATCTGATTGAATGAGCATGCAGTGCTTGTGCCCTGGGGGGAGAGAGAAGTTTGCCTCACTGATGATGGTGGGCAAATCAGTCTTCCTAGGATCATCACTGGTACATACACCTTTCCCCACCCAAGTTAGATTAATTAACTGAGATTGCATTAGAAAGGTTGGTTAGGGAGGGAAGAGCAATTGAGCTAGTCAGATTATAACCAGTATTGCCGCCCTCCCCAATTATGGATTGGGGATCTGGGAGTCCAAGCTTGCAAAAAATGGCCCTTGGCAGAAGCTCAAGATAGTGTAAGAAGGGGGATGATTAAAACATACACAGTTGTCTCTAGGCACATTTTTGAAATAATCTGCATAATCTGTGTGAAACAGGGTTGAAGACAGCATGTGACTGGATATGGGGAATGGGTAACCACAGGACTAGACCTAGCCACCTGGGGAGCACTAGAATTGTTGTAATTTTTTCCCTTAATTTTTGGCACACATACTGAGTTTCAAAGAGAATAGTGATTGTCTATGGATGCTTAGTACAAATACATGCTAAATATTTGGAAAAACATGCTTACACACACCAATTAAAACATGTTTAGCTACAAGGCGTTCTTGTCAGGAACTACAAAAACACTTGTTCTACCATTTTGTGTTCTAAACATAAAATAAGCTAGGATGTTGTACACTACTTTAGAAGTTGTTTATTCCACACCTGAGGTGTCTTGGACCACATACACCACCACTGTTAAACATAAGTAATGTGTAGGCCTTAGTTGCTACTAAGGATTCCACAACATAGCCAGACTAGACAGACCTCTGGGCCTTCTTCTGCTGGCAACTTTCATGCGTTCACATGTTTGTATGTATTGTAGGTATCACACACCAAGGTATGAGTGTTGCCAATATTAACATCTCTGGCAAAGCTGCAGCAAAGTTAGGAACTTTGCACTCCCCAGAGTGGAGTGAAGTTCCTGACTTCACAGCTCATTCGTGCAGCAAAGTTCTTTCAAAAAAGAAAGAAAAGTACTGCTCCTGTCGCAAAAAAAAAAAGAAAAAAAAACAACCAACATACTACATATTTGCCACCCACATCAGCAGCTGAAATAGGATATTTTATTTTTGCCTTTGGTAATTGGGTAAGACCCACTAGGCACAAGTGCCTATTTTCAGGGGCAACCTGGGAGCACCAGGTGGTTAAGTGACTTGCTCAGAGTCGCACAATATGCAAGTGGAGGCTGTGAGAATCAAACACAGGTCTGGCCTGCTGGATGTATCAAGCTCATTCACAGCTCATTACTCTAACCTCTAGGCTATACTGCCAGCCCATTCTCATGACACTTTTTTCCCTTTTCTCCCCAGTGCCCCAGGAAGTTAATTTAGTAGTTATAATAAAATTCCTCACATAGAAACATAGAATTTGACAGCAGATAAGGACCACTTGGCCCACCTAGTCTGCCCATTTCCCTACCTAACGGATAAGCTGCAGATCCTAGTTAACCAACAGCCTATTTCCTCCTACCCCCCCACTAGAATTGCCTTATGTCTGTCCCATGCATTCTTGAATTCCCTCCACTATTTTTGACTCTATGAGCTCCTCAGGAAGGCTGTTCCATGCATCTACAACCCTCACTGTGAAGAAATACTTCCTCACATTACCTCTGAGCCGTCCCCCCTCTATCTTCAAATTGTGTCCCCTTGTTCTTGCACATCTCTTTTTTTGAAAGATGCTACCCTCTTGGACTTTGTTGATTCCCTTGTGGTATTTGAAAGTTTCTGTCATGTCCTACCTCTCCCTCCTTTCCTCGAGGCTATACATCTTAAGCTCCTTTAGTCTTTCTTCATATGTCTTCTGTTGCAGACCCTGCACCATTTTGTTTGCCCTCCTCTGGACAGCCTCCACCCTGTCTATGTCTTTGTGGAGATGGGGTCTCCAGAACTGTACACAGTACTCCAGATATGGTCATACCAACTGTCTGTACAGAGGGCCAACAACTTTCTGTTTTCTACTGGTGATGCCTCTCCCTATGCATCCCAGTATCCCCCCAGCCCTCCTTACTGCCTTCTCACATTGCTGGACAACCTTATAAGACTACCCTCAGGTCCCTTTCCACTTTAGTTGTTGTCAGTATCTCACCCCCCATTGTGTACTCTTGCCCAGGGTTTTTGTTTCCCAGGTGCATTACTTTGCATTTCTTTGCATTTAATCTAAGCTGCCATACATTTGACCATTCCTCCAACCTTGCCAAGTCCCTTTTCATCCTTTCCACCCTACTTGCATATCAACCCTGTTGCAGATCTTTGTGTCATCTGCAAAGAGACATACCTTCCCCTCTAGTCCCTCTGCAGTGTCACTTATAAAGGTATTATAAAGGACCGGCCCCAATTCTGAACCCTGCGGTTCCCCACTAGTAACCCTCCTTTCTTCACTGTGGACTCCATTTACTATTACCCGCTGTGTCCTGTTGTCCAGCCAGTGTTTTACACAGGCTACCACCTTGGGACCCACTCCCAGGCTGTCTAATTTGTTTATTAATCTTTTGTGTCAGACTGTGTCAAATGCCTTGCTAAAGTCTAGGCAGGCCATGTCCACAGCCCCTCCCTGGTCTACTACTTTGGTCACCCAGTCAAATAAATCAATTAGATTTGTTTGACATGACCTTCCTGCTGTGAATCCATGCTGCCTTGGGTTCTGTGCCCTACTGGCCTCTAGGTACTCAACAATTCTTTCCTTCAGAAGTGATTCCATCATTTTCCCTACCACTGTGGTCAAGCTGACAGGTCTGTAGTTTCCTGCCTCTGTCTTGCTCCCACTTTTGTGAAAGGGAATCACACCCACCCTTCTCCAGTCCTCAGGTACCACACCATCCTCCCAAGATTTATTAAAAAGGGTAGTCAGTGGTGTTACCAATTCTTCCCTTAGTTCTTTTAGAATTCTTGGGTGAATCCCATCAGGCCCCATTGCTTTATCCACCTTCAGTTTTAAGAGTTCTTTCAGAACCCTGTCTTCTGTGAAAGGACTAATATCAACCCCCCATCCAGAGTGCTTCTAATGACTATATTAGGTCTCTCCCCCTGCTTTTCCATTGTGAAAAGTGAGCAGAAATATTTCTTTCAGTATCCCTGCTTTTTCACTGTCGCTCTCTGCCCAACCACCTTCCTCTTTATTCAGCCTCAGTATCCCTGCCTTTGTCTTTTTTTTGCTCCCTAATGTTCCTAAAAACAGTTTTATCCCCCTTCTTAACTGAGCTGGCTATCTTTTCCTCAGTGTGGGCCTTTGCTATTCTGACTGCCTTCCCCGCTTCCTTCTGCTTTAACTGGTACAGTTCTCTGTCCTGCTCCTTCTGTGTTTCCTTATACTTCCTGAATGCTATCTTTTTCTCCCTTACCCTCCCTGCCGCTTCTTTTGAGAACCATAGTGTTTTTTTCTTTTGTTTTGATTTATTTGCTTCACACAAAGGCTTGTTGCCTCTTGCGATGGCAGTTTTGATGTTTCCCCATTGTTGCTCCACCCCACCTTCTTGCCTGTTTGCTAGTGCTTTTCTAAAGGCACTCTCTCATTTTGACAAAATCAGCTCTCCTGAAGTCCAGTACCTTCAGTTTTGTGTGGCTTGACTCTACAGCTAAGTTTATTGTGAACCACACTGTTTGGTGGTCGCTTGTTCCCAGATGGCTACCCACTTCAAGATCAAAGATCCTGTCTCCTTCCCCATTTGAGAGTACCAGGTCTAAGATTGCTCCCTCCTTAGTGGATTCCAAAACTAGCTGTCTGAGGCATGCCCCCTATAGGGCATAGAGAATGGCCCTGCTCTTGGATGTCGCTGTAGCAAGGGTGCTCCAGTTAACATCTGGCATATTCAGGTCCCCCATCAGCAATATCTCACCTTTCTCTGCCATCCCAAGGATGCCGTCTATCATTTCCTTGTCCATTTCCTTACCCTGAGATGGGGGCCTGTATACAACCCCTCCCCTTCCCCCTCCACAGTTGGGACTCACAGCTCTGAAATAATGCCAAATTTCCCACACACATGCTAGTCCCAGTCATATAGTACAGCCCCCACACCCACTGGAACCCAGCATCCTTGCTGTTCTCTTCACCCAGAGGATACTGTAATAGACCGCTAGTGAAAATACCAGCAAAAAAGCAAAGTATTCCCCACAGTGGCAACCAGCCATTATCACTAATTCATTTACATGCAATGAACTGTTGATGATGTGCAAGTAGAAACAGCTGATTGGCTGACCAAAGGGAACAGTGCAGCATGAGGAAGCACTAAATGCTGGTTATAACAAACAACCTCAAAATTGCCACATAACCTGTATGCAAGGAACTAAATGATGATTTGCACACAGACACTGGATAGCTGTAGAGCTTGTTCACAAATAGGTTAGGGCCATGCTAACTGCGACTTCCAAAAAGCACTCTTAGTAACTACTCAGTTTTGCAGGCATGAAACAAAACTGTGTTAAGGCAGCTCTAATCCTGTTAGTGCTGGTGCTAAATGTTCGAATATCCTTGCACAGTTTGCATAGCAAAAAATAAACTCTTCTTTATGTAACCAGCCTCTCTCTTTACTCAGCTAGAGGCCTGTTAATAGATGTCTCTCGAAGGGTGAAGTTTTACCCCACAAGTTGTCCTGTAGAGGGGCCCCTTGTTTGCTGTGACAGAATGTCTAAATGTTTGTGGTACAGAGGGTTCTGACTCAGCCAGAAGCAGGAAACTCTGTCATGAATATTCATGGTTCTTTCTCTCCCAAATGTGTAGAAGAAGGGGAGGCAAGCAGCAAGTAGAGGTTCTTGGCTTTTTGTACATCATCATCTTCAGGAAGGAGTTCAGCTGCTGGATGTGACCCAGGCAGGGGCCTACGGGCCCAGTGATGGTGGCAGGGTCCCTGGGTCTGGGTGGCACTGGTCCCTGTGAAGGTCTCTGGAGCTCCATCAGCAGGTACCAGGAGGTCTCCCTGGAGGGCCTCAATGACCCCAGAGTAAACAAAAAACAGATAGCACAACTTGGAGAGTGGAGGGCCACACCTCAAGGGTGACCTGGCAAGAGACAGGGTCAGGGAAGTGCAGGATAATTTTAGGGAACTGGGGAGGGGCCTTAAGCAGGTGGAATGCATGGTGACTCTTACCGAGGTGTTACCTGTGTTCAAGTTTCAAGTTTATGTTCAAGTTTATTGCAGGAAGACTCCATTGAGCAAGCTCATTCACAAGGAACTCCTGAAGGTAATACACATACAATGGCACATTATACAGTACAACACTTTGATAACCAATTATATGGAATGCACACAATGTTATAACAGGTAATTCATAGCGAGGTTCAAGGTTACAGATATATATATGAAGATTCGGGGCAAACAATATCAGATGAGGCTAAACACTTTGTCACTGTAAGATGCAATTGATAAACAAAAAGTGTTGAAACACTAGAAGAAGGAGACAATAGCAATGGTGAAGTTAAGGGGGAAGGGGAAGTTTAGCAAAGTGTAAAGTGGGTATAGGGATAAAGGTCTCAGTATGGCAGGGCCAATAGATACAATAGACAAGAAGCACAAGAAGCTGTGTATAGCCAGGGAGAGAAGAGGAATGGGTACTCCACACCAGAGCATTAAACAATTGGTTGAAGGCACCGTGCATGGAGGAGGGCTTTGGATACACTGGTGACTGAAGGCCAACCTGGGTGGACATGGGCCTCTATAGGGAAAACTGCTGCATCCTGTCAGGAAGGGGACCACAGTCCTCACTGAAGGTTTAAATGCTACTTAGATAAGCATTTAAAGTAGCCTGGGAACATGGCTGAAAAAACAAGGGAGCCAACAATTCCTCCAATTCCACCAACAACAATTCCCCCAGTTCTCCCAACAATCCCCCCCCCCCGTGAATAATGGAGCATTAGAGAAACTCCCATATGGCAGGGGTGCAAAAAGACAGGGGTTGGAACAAGGAAGAGGAAAAGAGGCATATAAGTCAGGCAAGCAAGAATAAAGGAGTAAAAGACACAGGGAATGGAAATGGTAAAAAGGGAAGATGTAAGTCAGATGGAGCTTCAGGGTACAACATGGACAGAAAGAGGGGTAAAGTAGGGACACAGGCAGGAAGGGAATAAGGTGTAGAAAGCCATGTGCAACAGAACAAGCAGTCTGAGAAATAAAATTCTGGACCCGAAGACCATCACAGTGGAGCCCAACCTGGATTTGGTGGCCATAAGAGTTGTGGTGTACTGAGCACTATGACTGGGACATAGCCATACCTGGCAACTCTCTGTTCAGGAGGTACAGGGCAGGGAAGAGGGGTTGCACTAGAGGTGAAGGAGGGAATCAAGACCATGGAGGAACAGGATCACCAGGGGGAAAAAGAAGGGCTGAAGTTGCTGTGGGTCATTATGGAGACAGGCACTCGGGCTGTTATACATACCTGGGTAGTGTACAGACTTCCAGCACAGGAAAAGGAGTCAGATAAGGCACTTGTGGAAGCCATCATCAGAATCACACATAAGGGGGAGGTGCTGCTAGTTGGTGACTTCAGTCTGCCAGACATGGAGTGCAGCCTTCCAACAGTGACTTTGGCAAGGAGCAGGGCCGTCTCTGACTCCCTAAAAGGAGCTATTCTCAGGCAGCTAGTCAAAGATCCTACTGGGGATAAGGCAGTGCAGAACCTCGTGCTTACAAACAGGGACAGCATTCCAGACATCACAGTGGACAGTCCCTTAGATACCAATGATTACTGTCCAGTGTGATTTAACATATAGACAGGAGCAGAGGCAAACCACATAAGAGTGAAGGACCTGGACTATTAGGAGGAAAGATTTTAAAGAACTGGGAGACTGCCTCTGAAACTACCTCATGGGGTGGATTGCCAGGGAGTGGTAGAGTAGTAGTAGTAAAAATTTTATTTTTAGACAGGAAAGAAACATTTCATTTGGGCTGTAAAGCCCAGTTTACAAGACAGTCCTGTACAGTATTCTCTAATGTTTCACATGTAACAGTACAGTATATAGTAGACAAAACGTACGTCATAACACATATTAAATAGTAAAAACTGTAAATGTTAATATTTAAGTAAGAAGAGTACAATACTATGTGCAAGTACAATTATGAACAAAGAAAATGTTTACTGCTTTAATAAAAGCTTGTGAGTTTGTTTCAACACGTATTCTAAAAGGAAGCTTTTGGTAGAGCCACAGTGGGGAAGAATAAGGGAGGGCATAATTAAGCTACCTGATCTCTTTTTGATGGAAATAAGTAACAGAAGGAAAATGAGAATGCTAGGTTTCTCTAGGGAAGTGGCAAAGGTGGTGAAGGAAAAACTGGTGGCATTCAGGAGGTATAAAGAAACGCCGAGAGAAAAGGACAGGGAGGTATACCCAGTAAAACAGAGGAAAGCAGTTAAGCTGTTGAGGGGAACAAAGGCACAGACAGAGGAAAGGATTGCCAAAGGGGTAGCTCAAGAGGATAAGACTTTGGCAAGGGAAGGGATAGTAAGGATTAAGAGACCAGTTGGAGGGAAACTATGCAGAAGAGGAATAAGAAAAAGCTGCCATGGGTGTTTGATTTATCCAGAACTTTTGTATAATGGCTTACTCACCTTGGTTACATGTCTTTCTTTTCTTTTTATCATTTGTATTTTGTATGTAAAATCAATAAAACTTTTTTGATTAAAAAAAAGAAAAAGCTGCCATCCTGAACATAGACTTCTGCTCAGTCTTCTCTATAGAGAGCTGAGGGGCGGACCACCAGGGAGTAGCTGAAACAGTTCTAAAGGTGGACGAGGCTATAGAACCAAACAGGATACATCCAAGGTTACAAAAGGAATACAGGAAGGTGCTAGCTGCTCCACTGACAGCCATATTTAACAGCTCACTGGAATTAGGCATGGCTCCAGAGGACTGGAGAAGAGCAGACATGGTCCCTCTACGTAAGAGCAGCAGCAGGGAGGAGGCTAGCAACTATAAGACTGTTAGTCTCACTTCTGTGGTGGGGAAATTCATAAAAACCCTGTTTAAGGTAAGGCTGGTAGAGTATCTTGAATCCAATGGCTGCAAGACCACAGGCAGTATGAGTCCATGGTGGAGTGTCATACCAGACAAATCTGGTAGATTTCATTAACTGGGTAACCAGGGAAATAGATTAGGGATGGACAGTGGACGTGACCTATCTGGACTTTAGCATGGCCTTGGACACTGTGTCACACAGGAAACTGACAAAGAAATTGAGCATCCTAGGAGTGGAAACAAAAGTGGTGAACTGGGTAAGAAACTGGTTAATGGACAGGCAACAGTAGGTGGTGGTTAATGGCAATCACTTTAATGATGGGATAGTGACCAGCAGGGTGCCACAGGGCTCAGTGCTGAAACATAGAAACATGGAATTTGACGGCAGATAAGGATCGCTTGGCCCACCCAGTCTGCCCATTTCCCTGCCTACTGGATAAGCTGCAGATCCTAGTTAACCAGCAGCCTACTTCTTCCTACCTCCACCCCCTAGAATTGCCTTATGACTGTCCCATGCATGCTTGAATTACACCACTGTTTTTGACTCCACAACCTCCTCCGGAAGGCCATTCCATGCATCCACAACCTTCTCTTGTGAAAAAATACTTCCTCAAATTACCTCTGAGCCGCCCCCCTCTATCTTCAAATTGTGCCCCTTGTTCTTGCACACCTCTTTTTGAAAGATGCTACCCTCTTGGACTTTGTTGATTCCCTTGAGGGTGCCAGAAAGTTTCTATCATGTCCCCCCCCTCCTTTCCTCGAGGCTATACATATTAAGTTCCTTAAGTCTCTCTTCATGTGTCTTCTGGTGCAGACCCTGCACCATTTTAGTTGCCCTCCTCTGGACAGCTTCCATCCTGTCTATGTCTTTGTGAAGACTGGGTCTTCGCAAAGACATAGACAGGATTGGTCCTCTTCAATGTCTTCATACATGACATTGCAGAAGATCTAAGATAGAAGCTATACCTTTTTGCAGATAATACCAAAATCCGTTATAGGCTAGATACACAGGAGGTGCTAGAGAAAATGTGCAGGGATCTTGGGAAACTTGATGAGTGGTCAATTGCATGGCAGATGGGGTTCTATGCCAAAAAGTGTAGAATCATGCACCTTGGGCACAGGAACCCAGAAGTGGAGTATAAGATGGGGTACCCTTGGAGTTATCATAACTGATAACTTCAAAGTGACACAGCAGGGTGTCAAAGCAGTAGGGAGTGCCAGTGGGATGCTGGGGTGCACAGGGAAGGGTATCTCCAGCAGGAAGAGTGGGGTGGTGTTGCCACTGCATCGCTCTCTGCTGAGACCCCCACCTGGAACACTGTGTCTAGTTTTGGAGGCCACACCTCAGAAAGGACATAGACTGGGTGAAGGCAGTCCAGAGGAGGGAAACTAAAATAGTGCAAGGGTTGCACGAGAAGCCATAGGAGAAGAGACTGAGGGATCTCAACATGTATACCCCTGAAAAAGAGGAGAGCAAGAGAGAAAATGATAGATACCTACAAGTACCTCAGAGGGGTGAACAAGGTGCAGGAAGGGTGTCTCTTTAAAATAAGGAGGAGCACCAGGACTAGGGGCATGTGATGAAGCTGGGTGGGGTTAAGTTAAGAGGGGTGTGAGGAAGAACAACTTCAATGAAAGTGTGCTAGATGCCTGGAACAGACTGTCAGCAGAAGTGGTGGTGGCGTAAACAGTGGAGGGCTTCAAGTATGCATGGGATAGACATAGAGCAATATTAGTAAATAGGAAGGGAGAGGGAGGCCACAGGTGACAAGTTAGGGTCTGAAGAGGCCCGGTGGTGCTGAGGGCTGAGGCACTGGACACCACACCTCGCTCCACAGTGGTGACCCAGGTTCAGGAACAGACTCAGGCCACTGGGGTTGGCAGGGAAGAGGAAAGATTGAGCATCCCACAACTGCTCTCCTTCCTCTGTGGTGGGTGGGAATGGTGCATCATGCTGCAGCGGCAACTGGCAGAGGCCATGCCTAGCAAGGAAAGGGAGCATAGTGGGTGTCAGCACGGATGTGTTTGGACACCATTGCACGTCCAGTTCCCTGGGGATTAGAAAAGTTGAAAATGGCAGGGCAACCTCAGCAGCTGATGGCTGTGCCCTGCATCCCCAGACATGAGAGGCACCTTCGTCGGGGTGTGGCTGACCCTGTGCGATGATATGATTGTCCACGCACCAGACCAGATCCGGGGGTGTGGGTGCCGGTGGCCGGGAAGTCATGGGGGCCCGCTCTGCTAGGGAGAAAGTGTTCAATGATTAAAAAAAAAGTTAGGGTCTGAAGAGACAAAGATTAGGCAGGGAACATCTGAGCAGACTGAGTTGACCAAGTAGCCCTTTTCTGCCAACAAATTCTATGTTTCTGTGTTTCTATATATAGTCACGGGGATCCTTGCTGATCCTTTCTATGAAGAGCGGCAGGATGATGGCTCAGGAGGAATTGGAGCTACTGATTAAAAGGGGCACATTTGTAAGTAACCCTTTCATTAGAGATGTTTTTTTCTGTGTTAATAACCCAGTTAACATACAGTCTTTACCCCTGGCAATGAATCAGAATGAATGGTCATCAGTTGGAGAGGGCCTGATAAGAATTAGGTCAGTATGTTCCCACATGAGGGGCAGGCATGGGAGTCTGTTTCTTTCGGGACACTAGATCTGTTGATACATTCTCAGAGTGAGGCAGGTATGGCTAGATCAACTATATATCAGTTTAATAGTACTGTCATAATGCTGACATGCTAGTAACATAATTGTTCTCCAGGGCATAACAAGACATGTGCAGGCATGGAAGTGCCCCAGTGATAGTGATCACCATGCCTGGAAGCATGCAACACACAAATGGTCTTGGACGTGCCAGGTTTCCAGCGACACCACGGGGCGATTAGGGATGTAAATAAAGTGTAAATGTAATGGTACCAGTTCCCCTGTTCAAATGTAAATATTTTGCCTCCTTAGTGTAGGGGTAAAGCTGGAAAAATGTTATGTAAATTTATTTCAAGAGAAGCTTGGAATGGTGGCGATTAAAATCAGATCCCCAGTAAGTTAGAAGGTACAGTGAATGTAGCTATTACTGCACTGTAGGAAAGATGGTATGGTGAAGTGATTTGAAAGGAAAATGCCCTTCTACTGTGTAACAGTTTCAGTGACTGAGTAAATGCACTCAGCTTGATCCTATCTCCATCTTTGGTCTCAGTTTGTGTGTTGTCTCCATTTATTGGTGCCCAGACAGTGTACTGGTTCATGGTGCCCCTACTCCAGTGCCCAGGCCTGAATTGGTAGCAGTGATTGTGCAGGACAGGTTCTATGATGTAAGGCCAGTACTCCTCTGATGAAGCTACCAACATATATCCGTAGGACACAAGCTGGTGCCCAACCCATACATTTCCATAAGAGATGTAAACAAAAAATGCATAAATAGAATGTAACTGAAATAAGATGCCAAATATATAGAGGGTGCATTGAGTAATAAGTCATGTTAAGGAGGCATTCAAGTGACTTTAGCATCTTATTAGACCTGTTCATGTCCTTATTTGCACTTTTGTGACAGTGGTAACCCTACTTAAAAAAGAAAAATGAATTGAGAGGGGCACCTTGAATGCACTTTTTCTGTAAAAAGTTAGTTTCATTATATGCTTTTCCTATGTATTTTAATGAGAAACATAGATTTTATGTGTATCTTCTACAGAATAAGACCCAAAGTCCAACATTTTTTTTTTAACAATCTACAAATATATTTACCACTTCAGTAATAAAATTTGATTTTCAGACTTCAGCATATTGCCAAAATAAACTATCTGTTTATAATTGAAGGAGCTAGGTAAAAGAACACTGGACAGTGTATAGCCTGAAGGGCTCTTTTGTTTATTGTGATAAAGAACTCATTGACCTTATAAAATCTCCAAGCCCCACCCTGTGAAACTGTCTGAAAAGCCCAACAAAAGTCCTTGGGAGCCCCCTACTGGCTGTCATGCTTTACAAGCTTCTCCAATTCCTTTTGACAAGCTCTGCTTGGCTGAGTTATTCAATGCATGCATTCAGCCCTGATTTCTCAACAGAAGAGAGAAGTGTTTCATTCACCATTTATCACAGTGTGGGGTTTCTCCTCCACAACAGTAAGCCTCTCATGGATGATGTATTCTATAGCTGCGTTTACTGCTTAATCACACAAAACTGCATACCAACAAAAAACAAAGAAAATAAAGGAGGGAGGAGAGAGAGGGAATGGGGTGAGAGACTGGTGGGGGCTGAGGCTGTAGTTATCCTGGATTTTTCTGTGGATTTGCTGATTTGGTATGTTGCTCCTATAAAACAATTTTGTTACAGTAATCAGCCTCTTCATCCTCTCAGGCAATTAACATTCCTGAAATTGTTGCTGCATTCCTAGCTGAATATAACTTTCAAGCACTGGATGGATCCACAGCTGCCTGCTTTGGCCATGTCTTTGTTTAAATATGACTGCACATATCTTGAACTAGAAGGCCTTTTCTTACTTTTTTTTTTATAGTCTGGAATAGAGATGCAGCGAAAGTAAAATTCGCTGGGGAAGTGCACGCAAAGTGGGCACTTCGCGTAGCAGAGTGGGCAATGCAAAGTGCTTAGTTCGCCTTGTCATTACCACTTTACGTTGGCATAATGAGAACGCGAAGTAAGACGAAGTCATTGATTTCAATGGACTTCGCATTCCTCATTATGATTCTAAGTGATCCACTTGGTGTTTCAGACTTCGCAGCCCTCCCACACATCACATGGCTTACAGTACTGTAAGTCACATGCTCTCTTGCCAGGCAGGAAGGAAGAGAGTCACACAGACAGTTTCACTTTCTCCTGTGCAGACTGAGAGAGAGGGAGTATGTACTAGAGAGATGAGTGTTTTGATTGCAGAGGAGGTGAGTTAAAATTTGATACTTAACCCAACAGCTTTTTTAAAAGCTACATTTTTTTTGTCTTTTCTGTTCTGTTTTTTACTTAATTTGTTCTTTCCGTAAATTTTAATTTTCTTACCTACTTAGTTGTTTGTCTGTGTGTTTGACTGTGTGAGAGTTGTGCTTGTGTCGTGAGATGGAGCAGAGTGAGGGAATGTCTGGGAAGGGGGCAGCTCTGGGAGAGCATGGTAGTATGCATCATCGTACCGTGCACATGCATGGGGGGCATGGGCACCCATTTGTGTTGGACCGTTCTAAACTTATGAGTGTCCAACCCCCGGAAGCAGGACCAGCACCGCCTCCTGACAGTTCAACCACCACCACCACCAAGTCCAGCACAAGGTCCTTTGGAGCAGGATTTTGCCTGTTCCCGCAGACCCAGGTGTGGATCCCATCCATACTGTTGAGCAGTGTGAGCAGCCTACTACCAGTTCATTTGGCCCTCCCCTGCCTGTGCCTGGTCCTCCCCGCACCTCCTTTGTTTGGCAGTTTTTTGACTGTGTCGGGGGACAGCAGTGTGGTGAAGTGTCACCTATGTGTGGTGGAGGTGCGCCGTGGCCCCCGGGGGAGTCACCTGGGGACTGGGGGCCAGCACACCCATATGCTTAATCACCACCAGTTGGAGTGGCAGGCTGCCACAGAACGCACCATGTCTGCACCTGCTGGCCATTCTGTGGTAGAGGATGCCACTGTGCATAGTGGGCACGGCATCCCTAAGAAGAGGAGGGCCACAGCAGCACCTGTTGCTCCACCAGCACCACCACCACCAACAGCAGGTCAGCCTGTCGAAGGAGTGGACACCAGAGAAGTGTGTGTAACACTGTCTGACTTGGCAGTTCTCTGGAGTGCTGTTGAGGAGTAAAGCAAGAGGATGAGTGCTGTGGAGCAGCGGCTGGATGACATAGAGGGACATCAGCTTCAAATTATGTCCATGCTGGAACTGCTGCTGGATCACCATAGGATCCCAAATTAGTTTTGTTTCCTCACACCATGTCCCCCCCACCTTCCTTGCTGTGCCATAAAATGTATTCCTCCACCATCCCTGACCCTTGTATGTAATTATGCCCTTTTTTTGTTGTCTTCAGTATGAGTTACACTTTGTATTCTGGGACCCCTTCCTTCTGTTAAGTGTCTGTGTGTTTTGCGTGGGTGCGCTGTTTTTGTGCCTCATTTTTCTGCATCCACAAAAGGCATCTGTCTTGTGTCCAGAAAATTGACAAGTGGTAACACAGTGAAATGAGACTGTTTCAGCACATACAAAGTCCCCCAGAATTAATGGCGCACTCAGTCATGTGCACAAAAGTGGCACAGAGTCCCCAGATCTTTTCTGCAGGCCCAGAATGCATCCTCCATGTGTCCAGAAAATTGACAAGTGGTAACACAGTGAAATGAGACTGTTTCAGCACGTACAAAGTCCCCAAGAATTTATGGTGCACTCAGTCATGTGCACAAAAGTGGCACAGAGTCCCCAGATTTTTTATGTAGCCCCAGAAATTCATCCTCCATGTGTTCAGAAAATTGACAAGTGGTAACACAGTGAAATGAGACTGTTTCAGCACCTACAAAGTTCCCCAGAGTTTATGGCGCACTCAGTCATGCGCACAAAAGTGGCACAGAGTCCCCAGATTTGTTCTGCAGACCCAGAATGCATCCTCCATGTGTCCAGAAAATTGACAAGTGGTAACACAGTGAAATGAGTCTGTTTCAGCACATACAAAGTCCCCCAGAATTTATGGCACACTCAGTCATGCGCACAACAGTGGCACAGAGTCCCCAGATTTTTTCTGCAGGCCCAGAATGCATCCTCCTTGTGTGCAGAAAAGTGAAAAGTAATCATCTCAACTGGATTGAAAGGTGCCTTTTGGATGTACGGTAATAGTAGCCTTGGTGAGTAGATATATATACAGTATATATAGATATAGATATGTGGTTGTGTATTTTGTAGGTGATGATGAGGGGGGTTGAACTTGACATGGACATGTATTCATGCTATATTTCTGCATCACACACAGGTGACTCCATCTCCGAACTGTTGCTGTGCACTGTCCAGTGCTTAATGAGAATTTTTTGCACTTAAATGGAAATGGATAACTCTCAAGCACATGAAGGTAAATATTTCTTTTTTTGGGAGGGTCATATTTTCAGTTTTGTCTGTAATGGTTTCTTATTTTTTATTTCTTCACAGATTTCATCAGCTTCCTTCTGGAGTCCGGTTCTTAATGATGGTCATGGTCATGGAATGAAATGACTTCTGCGTGTTGCATGTGTGCCCAAGCTCTGGTTGGGGAGAGGTGTGCCTGATCATGTTGACAAACTTCTTTGGATAAGGCCACTTTGAGAGAACAACAAAGTATCGTGAATTTTCCTAAGAAAAGAAATGAATGACTTCTTAAAAATTACAACTTCATTGTTATGTGTCCTTCCCCGGTTCCCAAATCTCAATCCCTATTGTCAACTAAGTTACATTTCAGAGACACATCTCGTCAAGTACTAAGACAACCTGTTGTTTGCAATATTTGCAGCAGTCTTTACAAAGCAATGAAATGGATGAAATAAAATCTTCATACTTACCAGAATGGATTTCACATGGACATTACATCGCTTCCTCTCTGTCTGTATGGTATAGCTACAGCATCTTTCCCAACGAGTAATATTAGCGATGGAGCCTGTTTTTGTTCTCCTGTAAAAGAAACAAAATAAGCATACTGTATGTGTTTTGCCACTCTGAAAAGCTACATAAAACAAAACAGGCAACTTAAGGAAGTGAGGCAGCATAACAAACATGAGTGCACATACTCACTTTATGGTTAAAATATTAAGAACCTGGTGGTGGTGGTGCACTGGTAGACTGGTGGTCTGTGGTGGGCAGACAGACTCATGGTGGCAGCAGACTTGGATAACATCAGTCCCGGTGGTGGTGGTGGTCCATGGGGGGCAGACAGACTTATGGTGGCAGCAGACTTGGATAACATCAGTACTGGTGTTAGTGGTGGTGGTCCATGGGGGCAGACAGACTCATGGTGGCAGCAGACTTGGATAACATCAGTGCCGGTGGTGGTGGTCTGGGGTGGGGGGGCACACCGCCTTTTAAATACTGCAGTTAAACCTGCCAACGTTAACCACATCATCATCCTCATAAAGAAAACTGCCCTCACAGTCATCGATGTCTGAAGTCTGACCACTGGGAAATTCTTTCTCCATTGTGTCATCATCTATGTTAGTGGTGGGCCGTTTCAGGCAGCCACTGCCAGTGCCACCAGGATGCTCCTTTTCCACATCAGCAAGACCAGCATGACTAGGCCGGGGTATGAATACCGAGGTTGCAGTCTGTGCGGGTATGTGCCTCTCATTCATTTTAATGAATGTTAGCAAACTAACATTTGCAGGAGACAGGTTTGTCCGACGATCCCTGACTATTGCACCTGCTGAGCTGAATACCCTTTCAACACTTACACTGGAGGGTGGGCATGTGAGGTACTTCAGTGCCACTGCAGTCAGCTCTGGCCATTCACTGACCTTTCTACTCTAGTACAAAAGAGGATCTTCACTTATTGTCTGATGCCTGTTTTCAGACAAATCTGACTCAACCATTCTCTGTGCCACACTAAGTCCAATTGTTGATGCATCAGCCTGTTCCCCGGAATCACTGATGTCACAAATACCCACTTGAGACAAAGCCTCCCAAAGCAGCTTGACGCCAACCACTTTGGATGGCAGACCACCAGGAACTACAGTCCCCTTACCCTTGCATGATATGCTTGCTGGTCCTCCAGCTACACCTTCAGCTGGATTATGCTGCTGAGGTTTGCAAACCTTGGCCGTGACTTCTGTGACCCATGAACCAAGCAAACCAGTTGACCACTGATATTTTTTACCTGTTCAGGCCCTCCCTCCAGTACTGATGCAATTCCACGTTTGTATCGTGGGTCCAGCATTCTTGCCATGGCAAAGTTTTCACTATGCTGAATGCTCACAATGTGACAATTCTGGTCGAATACTGTCAGCATGTGTTGCAGCAACATACTGCTACCACCATCTCCAGCAACATCAAGGCTTTGCTGTACATTCACCAATGTCTGCCTCAGCACCCTCAGCAGTGGAATTAATTGGCTAATGGAGGCAAACTCATCACTCACTGCCTGTGTGGCATGTTCAAAAGGCCACAAAATTGTTATTACAGAGTCCATGAGGTGCCACTGTTCAGTCGTCATAGACATGGAGGGCCCAGAACTGTCACGGGTAGTGTGCATAACAAGATATTCTGTGAAGGTTTTGTATTGTTCATACAACCTCTCTGCCATGTTTAACGTGGAGTTCCATCGGGTGACAACTTCCAGCTTCAAGCGGTGCTGAGGCAGGCTGTTCTGTATTTGCAACTGCCACAGTTGGTCACGGGCCTTTCCAGATCTTGAAAAGTGACAGCAGATACGTCGTGCAATGGTCAGCATTTCCTTTATGTCAGGGTGCTGCAGAAACTCCTGAACCACAAGATTTAAACAGTGGGCCATGCATGGAATACAAAAAAAAACACCATTCGTGATGCATTTCACCACATTTGACCCATTGTCACTTGCTATGAACCAACTCTCAGGGACAGAGGGTTTAGCCATCTGTCAATTTCAGTCAGTACCATGTCCAACAAGTTCTCACCAGTGTACAAACAGGTCACACTGCGCATAGCAATTGTTGCATGCTGGTGAATTCCAAGAAGGTTGCTACCATGACAATCCACCTTCCTGCACTGATTATTCACACTACCAGCATCACAAACAACCCCCGGCACCTGCGCCCAGTGTGCAGTTATACATAGATATGAACTCCCCGCTGTTTTGTCACTGGTCCACATATCCATACTTAAATGGATGAATGGAGAGGAGGAATGTAGAAGGGCACGTCTTACTGAGTCAGACACAGTGCGGAACAACTCGGGGACAGCACATGTAGAAAAGTATGTCCTGGATGGGACTTTCCATTTTGGACAGTCATCGGCAGCAAACTGCCGGAACCCAGAATTCTCCACAAAGGAGAAGGGCAAAAGATCGATTGCCAGCATTTCTGCTACAGCAGCATTAAGTTCACGTGACACTGTATGATTTTGGGGGGGTACTTCAGCTTATGCGCAAAAACACTCTGTAACGTGGGCTGATTTAAACGTTTTACAGGGTGTGTGTTGTTGGTCACAAATGGTTGTACTCTGTGATGAATGGCATTGGCAGGGGGTGGAGTGTGGACATTCGATGAAGATGGTTGCACAGGTGATGATGACAAACCCAGAAATGATGTCATTTTTCTGGATTTGCCAACTGGGGTTGATGTACCACTTGCACTAGACATACTGTATTCACCACCACCACCAGCACCACCACAAAGACTGCTACTCTCACCAGCACTGGACAACATTTCAAAGTCATTATGGTCCTCCACCTCATCATGCCTGTAGTAGTCCTCTGATCTTATTACCACACTACTGCACACGTTTAATTTCCTACTGGGCTTAAAAGTCATGGAAGGGGATAACATGCTGGCTATGGTTGCCGCCGGTGATACGGGTGAACACCCAAGTCTGGTATTAGTTGCCAGCTTGTGCTGGGTCCACAGAGCCAAGTACCTATTCTTAAGATGCGTATGCTGTCCTCCTGTCCCAAGATGGCTCCCCTTTTTACCTCGACTCACACACACGTGGCAAACCTGGCAGATTGCAACTGAATCATCATTTGCATCTTGAACAAAAAAATCCCAAACAAGGGACCGTGATGCTCTGCTCCCAGGTCGCACCTGAAAATAGGCACTTGGCTGTCTAGTGTGACTTATCCGGTCAACAAAAGCAAACAAATAATAAATAAACATGTCCATGATGATGTGGCTTATTTAAGTCTGTTATTTTAAGCACTGAAGTGGGAAGGGGGCACGTGATGTTTCTGGCACTGCACACCTGAACTGCAACTGACCACTACAACTACCTATCATATTGAGTACTAGGTCATCATCATCATCATCATCCACTAAAACCGGTAAATCACAAGTTTTTACAGGGGGGTGGATTCCTGCAAACAGATTCAGAAATTTCAGACACAGCCACTTTTAATTTCTTTTTCTCCAGTTCCAAACTGGGGTCAATTAAATCATCATCATATTCATCAACATCACTGTCACACACATCCACATCTTCTGCTTGGATGCTAACATGTGGACTGCATGTTGCAACAACAGCAACATCATCATCATCAGCAACATCTCATTCATCATCAGCATCTACACCACCATCACCTGATATTTTTTCACCATACTGTGAATCGCTATTGCATGGAAAATGAGTGACGTTAAGTGCCACGATGGATGGAATATCACATTGTATGCTATCATTGACATGATCATCAGAATCAGGTTAAGTTAATGGGATGTTACTGGGAAATATGACATCATCTACTCTGTAACTCACTTGCACTGCTTCAGACTCAATATGTTTGGATACGGAACACTGGTCGGAATTAGAACTTGACGCAACAATGCTAATACTACCTCCACCACCACTAACACCAGTTACACTTACACCACCGGCTGGGAAAACATCATCTCCTCCAACTATCAGTGAAGCTACTGATTGGGCTGTAAAAAACATTGCAGGAGAAATACCTTTACTCACATCAGCAATGCACTTCTCCATCTGCGTACTACTACCATGCCCACAGACCCTCTTACTGTCAACATTGCCATGGCCAGAAACAGCTTTACTTGCATGTCTCTTTGCAGACATTTTGGGGGATCAACCACAAATATTATTACCAAATTCAGATTTTGATACGTTCACTTTCTGACTGGAGGGTCGCTACTCGCTATTATCGCTAGCTGGATGAGAAGCAAAATAAACAACTGTGGCTTCAGCAACAGATAAGGGACTTCTGTGTTGTGACACTGTCACGGAATTAAAACAACTTCAGTAACCAGTAGTGCTGATGGGGTCACAAAAACAATCCATTCTGGTAAAATATACCTTTTCAACGTGGGGGGACACTGAATACAGACAGTGCTGATTTTTAAGGAACTACAAGCAGCAACACTAAGAACAGAGAACACGATCGCAGTACAAAATCAGGTAGCTGCAGTGGATAGCAGATTCACACTGCTGCGCTTAGTTGCACTTACACTGATCTGTGTCACAACTTTTAAAATGTGTATTATATTTGATGCACTCAACACTGCACACACAACACAGACCACTTTGTGTACAATGCTGAATGAGGAATGCGATGCAAATGCAAAGATTCAGTGTACTCAGTGCCACGTAATGTAAACTTGTAATTTAAACAACCTGACCTTATGAAATGCTGCACCACATTCACACAACAAGCAGCAAGAAAATTTGTACTATCACTGACAATTTTACTATGTGTACAGTAACACAGTCAGTTATATAACAAAAATATTACCAAAACACAAAGAAATCACTAGTTCTCCAACTTAAATCTACCTACACACAGATACGCCCCTCCCCCACACAGCACACTTCACTGTCTTTCACCACACACATTCAATGTTGTAAATTTACATTCAAAATCCACACACAAAGAAAAACGCTCTATGATGTGAGCACAAGAGGGTTTCCTACAATCGATGAACTACTGTTGGATCCAAAAAAAATGCTTTTTGAACAGCTTTTAAAAGATTCCTACAGATAGCTATCAGAGCACACTGTCTCCTACTCATACTACCTCGAACTGAGACTGTGCAGATCAATATAGAGCCCATGTGACCTGAACTCCCATGAATCACTGCAAAATCCTCCTTCAGAGCTCAAAAACAAGGCAAAGTGAGGCGAAGTGAACTGCCACTAATGTACTTCACCTTAAAAATTTAAAGAGAAGTGACAAGTGGAGGCGTAGTAACGCGAAGTAGTTGTTTTCAATGCACATCGCGTTCCTCATTATACCCATAAAATACTCTTGCTTCACATTGTGGAGCACTCATGAACCGCCTTTTGCTACGCTGAATCATCAAGCGGAGCGGATTGAGCCCAGTTTGCCCACCACTAGTCTGGAAAGACCCAAATAAATTGTACATAAAAATCAAAGATGAATCCACTGTCATGTTTGTTGCAATTATCTACAGTTACGCTGTGCAAACTGCAGGGCAGGTGATAGATTTTTATACACAGTATCACTGTAAGTATGCACTGTGTAGATGTAAAAACAAATTACATTGATCAAGTGCTGTAATCCTAGTCCTATCAGGACGAGCATTAGGCAGATAAAATCCATAAAGCTTTGGATTTGAGTAGTTGGAATATTTCCAGTCAAATGAGCTGCCCTCCAGAGGGCACGAGGGCAACAAAAGGCTCTCCCCCAGCCCACCAATGGATCGCCCAAACAAAGCAGCGTTAAAGCTGCCCACCAGAGGTCGTGAGGTCAACAAAAGGCTCTCCCCCAGCCTACTAACGGATTGCCCAAAAAAGCAGCATTAAAGCTGCCCACTGGAGGTCACGAGGGCAACAAAGGCTCTCCCCAGCCCGCAATGGATCGCCCAAACAAAGCAGCATTAAAGCTGCCCACCGGAAGTCGTGAGAGCAACAAAAGGCTC
The DNA here is from genome assembly GCA_016271365.2 of Neoceratodus forsteri. Lineage (NCBI taxonomy): Eukaryota > Metazoa > Chordata > Ceratodontiformes > Ceratodontidae > Neoceratodus > Neoceratodus forsteri. Next base: position 509,017,405 of record CM028131.1, on the reverse strand, counting down.
TCCCCCAGCCCGCCAATGGATCACCCAAACAAAGCAGCGTTAAAGGTACGGACCTGCAGCAGTTCGCCTGATCGCGACCACGCTCTCACTCTTCAGCAGGGACTTTACCCCGCCACTGCCCCCACCACTACCCTTGGTCAGCATCCACGTATATAGGCATATTTGTGATCACATGATCACGAAATATCCTATCAGCCAGCTTTCCCATTTGCAGCCTATACTCTTCCACCTCTAGAGAGCCACCCACTTGTTTCTTCCCTCTGCCCTGACTTTTCTAGCTAGCCCTAGAGCCCACCATGTTCCCACTGCACATCATCACTCTACTTATTTTGCTTCCTCAAACACCACACCCCCCTTCCAATGTAGCAAAGGGCACCAAATCTGCCCCTCCCTATCCTCATGCAACCAGTCACTCACAACAACACCCCCCCATCTACATATGAGCTACCAGCCTTCACAAGCCTGGGCCAATAACCAGGAAGCAGTATGCCACCCTTACCACACCTTACACACAAACAGGTACTTGTACTTCCTGTCCCTCCACCCAACCTACCCCCCCCTCGGAGGGTGACTCTCTGGAACTCCTCCTTCTCCTGCCAACCTCCCGCTGCTGCCACACCACATCGCTCCTCCCCCCAACCCCACCTACTCCGCCTGCAGCCCCACTCATCCTGAAACTGCCAATACCCACCATGGGACCCCCCCAGACTCTCTGCCAAAGGCTAATTACTCGAGCAACTAGATATTGCCTTAGATCACTCATACTCCTTCTGCTCCTGTCAGGCAATGTTCACCCCAACCCCGGACCTCAGAATCCCACACAGGCCCACCCATCCCCAGGTAATGGACTATGCATTGCCTCGCTAAACATCTGTAGCCTTCAAAAAAATGGGATTCTTTCCAGGGGTGGGTACAACAGCATCAACCTGATGTCATTGCAGTAAGTGAAACCTGGCTTTCCCCTACTGTCCCCAACTCAGAAGTTCACCTCCCTGGATACGACCTCTACCGCGCAGACCATGTGGGAAAGAGAGGGGAAGGCTGTGCCCTCTATCTCGAGAACTCACTCTCTGGACATCTACTTCCTCTGCCCCCGCTAGCTTCCAAGGTGCAGGCCCTCACCATAAAATTAGCACTAGGAAAGTCTTCCGCCCCTCTCTTCCTCACCACTGCCTACGTCCCACCAGAAGACCAGAAACCAGCCTTCCAAGCCATCATGTCCTATCTCGCTACCCTACCCCTGAAGCATGAAAAAATTCTCCTGGGGAACTTCAACATTAACTGGCTGGCCAAGACAGCCGCCCCATTCATTAATGAGGCGGCCGCCCTCGATCTCACACAAGTCATCAAAACCCCTATGCAGGTGAACACTCGCACGGGGACAGCCTCCCTACTAGACCTAGTATTCACTAACCGTCCCCACAGAATTACCGGTACCCAAGTCCTCCCTGATGCATTAAGTGACCACTCTCCAGTCATCTGCAGCTGGTCTGGAACTTCCTGCAAAGCCCCTCCTAAAATTATCTCCAAGCGCAAACTTAGGCCTGGGAAACTAGCTCAACTCAAGGCCCACCTCAGAAGCTGGGACTGGACTCCCCTAACCAACACCCTTGACCCAGACCGAGCCCTTGACCTATTCATCACCACTTTCAGTACAGCCTGTGACATGTTCACACCCCCTACGAAAACTATGATCAAGGGAAACCATGCTCCCTGGTTCTCGGACCACCTCCTAGGCCTCCTGCGACAGCGTGACAACCTATGGCACCTAGCAAACGAGACCCAGCGACCTTGTGACAAGCAACGGTATAGGGAAGCCAGAAACAAATGAACCTGGGCCATACGTTCTGCCAAAGCAGACTACTACAAAGCTACCTTAACCTCCACCTGGGGCTCTGGGCGCAAATTCTGGGAAAACATTAAGGAGCTCTGTGGCAAAACCACTGATCTGCCACCTGACCAAATACAATTTGGGGGTAGCCTCTCTTCTGACCCCCTCAGTATCACCTCAGCCCTAAATTGGCCTTCACTGATCCCCCCACCCTCCCTCGCTCCGCCTTTCTATCTATGAGCCCTCACCCCTGCGACAAAAAACCCTACCTTACCAAGGCCATTAGCCACCATCACTTTAGCCACGACTCCCTGGACCTGAGACTTCTCCGCCTCACCCTCCAGGAAGTCCTAGTATCCCTCACCCACATACTAAACTGCTACCTCTATCAAGGGATTTTCCCACCCTATGGAAATTGGCCTACATCACGCCCATACACAAAAATGGGGACTGCACATCCACCAACAACTATCGCCCCATCTCCATTCTACCCCCCCATCTAAAGCGCGAGAATGCGTAGTTGCCGACCAGCCTACAGATCACCTTAATAAATATCACCTGCTAATCACTCAGCAACACGACTTCCGAAAGGGTAATAATACCACCACCGCCCTTCTTGAATTTACCTCCCACGTACACTCTGCCTTGGACCGTGGCCACCTCTCTGGGACCATCTTCATTGACCTATCCAAGGCATTCGACACCATCAACCACGCCCTCCTACTAAACACAGGTGTCTCCAAGGATGCTATGAACTGGTTTGCCAGCCACCTCTCGGATAGAATGCAGAGGGTCAAGGTTGGCACTGTCCTATCCCCCAGCCTCCCTATCTGCTCCAGTGTCCCGCAAGGCTCCATACTGGGCCCCTTACTCTTCAGTCTATACCTTAACTCCCTCCCATCTGCCTGCACTGGCAACCTGCTACTATACGCGGATGATGCCGTCCTGTATGCCTCTGACCTGGCACCCTCCAAACTCCATGAAACTCTCCAACAGTCATTCCAAGAAATCAAACAATGGCTTACCACCCAACATCTTACAATAAATTACAATAAAACAAAAGTCATGATTTTCTCTCATCCACAGAACCCCTCAAAAACCACTTCCCCAAGTTTCTCACCTCTAAACTGACACCCCAAGAACAAGTAAGCAGCTTTAAATACCTAGGGATCACACTTGACCCTGCCCTCAACTTTAACCTGCATATCCAACACCTATCTAATGCCCTTAGCTCCAGACCAGGAGTTCTCTACCATTACAAACACTGCCTCACCCCTGAAGCACTGCAACTCACCATAAACTCCTCTATCCTCTCCCTGCTGGACTACGGTATCCTTGTCTATAGTGCAGCAGCCTCCACAGCCCTAAATAGTCTCCGGCTGGTGCTTAACAAAGCCTGCTGACTCATCTTAGGATGTGACTGCCTCATACACACATGCTCTCTCTATAGCACAGCAAACTGGCTAAACCTTGACAATAGAATTAGGTATCACACCTGTCTCATGACCAAAAAAATTGTCCTTGGCCTCACCCCCCCCACCCTAAGCCAAATTATCCTCACAACATCTCCTGGCAGAACAACTCACAGCTCAAACAAACCGCTGCTAAGTGTACCACATAGCCGGACTGCCCAATTCCAGTGAACTTTCTGCTACAAAGCCCCTTCCTGGATGAATGCCCTCCCCAGCGAAATCATGGAAGAAACCAGGCTCAGCCCTTTCAACACCAGACTAAGGAATCACCTACAAGCCTCAAACCTATGTGACTGCACCTGACCCTCCCCCCTGTTGACCCCCCAATGTCTCTGACCCCCTATAGCATAATGGCCCATCCGTCAAAAGTTCCTTTGACAAGCAGCCTCCTCGGTAACTCTCTGCTCTGCTATGGCTGTGCGACTCGTGTGTTAAATCATACCTACCCTAGAAGGGTAGCACACCCTCTAAAACAAATGTACCACCATGTGTAGAAAAGAAAAGAAAACATTGTTTTTTCCATTACTGTGCATGATCTTTGTTATATGCTAACATCCTGTAAAACATGTATTGTTTCCCTGCTCTATATGTATGATGTGGAACCTTCGTAAATGAGTCTTTGACTCAAAGGTCTTTCTGATAATCTCAAATAAAATAAAAAAAATAAAAAATGGTACTTTCACATCTGTGGACATTTTACAATATCTGTTTGATCATACTGGATAGTAAAACAAATTTATTGTTATGAAAAACATATCTCCCCCTGCAATCTTTGAAGCACAGAACCACCACCATAACCCAATATGAAAAAAAAAATATGCCCCGATACTTGACAAGGGAGAGGGTGATTCACACAAACTGGCTACCAGTTGATCATTCTGCTACAGAAGGTAAATCCATTAAAAATTAGAGAGCAATGAGTACCAAAGCCTGTAGTCTGGGTAACAAGCTTCCTGAATTAGTGGCATTGATGGAGGAGGAACATCTGGATATTGTGGCAGTCACAGAAACATGGTACACACAGAACCATGACTGGGACATAAACATACCAGGATACACTATCTACAGGAGGGACAGGGAGGGTAAAAGAGGAGTAGGAGTAGCTCTCTACATAAAGGGAAGGAATCAAAGCAACAGAACAAAAGGGTAAACAAGGAGGAGAAGAAGCACTATGGGTCAATTTGGAGGCAGGCAATGGCACCACAATCCACACAGGGGTTGTATACAGACCCCCCTCTCAGGGGGAGGAAATGGATAAGGAAATGATAGAAAGTATACTTAGAATGGCAGATAAAGGGGAGATATTGCTGATGGGTGATCTGAATATGCCAGATGTTAACTGGAGTGCAGTTGCAGCAGCCACTTCTAAGAGTGGGGTTATTCTAGATGCCCTACAGGGGGCATGCCTTAGACAACTAGTATTGGAACCCACTCGAGAAGGAGCAATCTTAGACCCAGATCTCTCAAATGGAGATGGAGAGAGGATCACAGATGTAGAAGTGGGTAGCCATCTGGGAACTAGTGACCATCGAACAGTATGGTTCTCAATAAACACAGCAATAGAGTCAAGCCATGCAAAGGCAAAAGTACTGGACTTCAGGAGGGCTGACTTTGCCAATATGGGTGAGTGCTTAAGGAATGAACTAGCAAATGGGCAGGAAGAAGGGTGGAAGAACAACGGAAATAATAAAACTGCCATCACAGAGGTAACAAGCCTTGTGTGAAGCAAATAAACAAAACAAAACAATGTAAGAAACCACTATGGTTCTCAAAGGAGGTGGCAGTGAAGGTTCAAGAAAAAAGAATGCATTCAGAAAGTACAAGGAATCACAGAAGGAGCAGGACAGAGAATTGTATCAGTTAAAGCAAAAGGAAGCTGGGAAGGCAGTCAGAACAGCAAAGGCCCAAACTGAGGAAAAGATAGCCAACAAAGTTAAGAAGGGGGATAAAACCTTTTTTAGGTACATCAGGGAGTGAAGGAAGACTAAGGAGAGGAATAGTGAGGCTTAATAAAGGGGAGGAGGGTGGGCAGAGGGTGACGGTGAAAAGGCAGAGATACTAAACAAATATTTTTGCTCAGTATTTACAAATGAAGAGGGGGAGGTACCTAAAACAAACAATAGAAACACTCTGGATACAGAAGTTGATACCAGCCCATTTACAGAAGAAAGGGTTCTGAAAGAACTCTTAAAACTGAAGGTGGACAAAGCAATGGGGCCTGATGAGTTCATCCCAGAATTCTAAAAAGAACTAAGGGTAGAACTAGTGACACCACTGACTACCCTCTTTAACAAATCATGGGAGGATAGGGTGGTACCTGAGGACTGGAGGAGGGCAGATGTGATTCCCTTCACAAAAGTGGGAGCAGGGCAGAAGCAGGAAACTACAGACCTGTTAGTTTAACCTCAGTGATAGGGAAAATGATGGAATCACTTCTGAAGGAAAGAATTGTCGAGTACCTAGAGGCCAGAGGGGCACAGGACCCAAGGCAGCATGGATTCACAGCGGGAAGGTCATGCCAGATGAATCTAATAGATTTCTTTGACTGCGTGACCAAAGTAGCAGACCAGGGAGGGGCTGTGGATATGGCCTACCTAGACTTTAGCAAGGCATTTGATACAGTCCCACACAAAAGATTAATATACAAGTTAGCCAGCCTTGGAGTGGGTCCCAAGGTGGTAGCCTGGATAAAAAATTGGCTGGAGAATAGGACACAGAGGGTAATAGTAAATGGAGTCCACTCTGAAGAAAGGGGGTTACTAGTGGGGTACTGCAGGTTCAGTATTAGGACCGGTCCTCTTCAATGTCTTTATAAGCGACATTGCAGAGGGACTGGAAGGAAAAGTATGTCTCTTTGCAGATGACACAAAGACTTGCAACAGAGTTGATGCACAAGGTGGGGTGGAAAGGATGAGAAGGGACTTGGCAAGGTTAGAGGAATGGACAAATGTATGGCAGCTTAGATTCATTGCTAAGAAGTGCAAGGTAATGCATCTGGGAAACAAAAACCCAGGGTGTGCCTCTGTTCCACCATCCTCACCCTCCCTGAGCCCACTGTGGTCCAACTGCTGTGCTTTCTTCACAACCTCTGAGGTAGTGGTGGTGGCTTTGGTGCTCCCTGGATGGGGGATGTTCCCTTCCTACTGTCCAGTGTGGCCTGGGGGAAGGTTCCCTTACTACTGTCCAGTGTGGCCTGAAGACGGGCAACTTCCTCCCTCAGGGCAGACAGTTGTCTGCAAATAGGGCAGCATCTCAGCCTCCAGAAAGACTCCTGGAAGACTGCTGCCCCACAGCCATTACATTGCACTACTCCCCACATGTTTATCTACTTTTTTTTTGTTGTTTTTGTGTGTGTGTGTGTGTGTGTGTGTGTGCGTGCATGTGTGATTGGTTTGTTATATAGAAATATATATATTATACAACGTGCATTCTTATTTTGTCAGTGCAGTGTGCTAGAGAGGATATGACAGTGATATGCACCTTGCACTCTTCAGGAAATGATGTCAGAACTCCAGGCATAAAGAAACTGTTTCCAGGGTGGGTGGGGTGAGGGGTGGGAAGGGGTTGGGCCTAAACTGTGCCCTCACGAAACAATCAGCTAAAAGCTCTGACCCACTGCTGCGATGAGTGCCTTCCTGTCAGCAAGATGCCCTACACAACAATTTGATGGAGAAAATACCCTGCTAATCAAACAGAGAAAAATCCAGACATCCAAGTCAGACACAGGTAAACCTCCCCAGCCCCAAAACAGCCTGGTGGTTTGTTAGCCACAAAGGAAACTTAAATATGCAATTATTTCAACCCTTCTGAAGATGCTCACAAGATAAGCAGTTTTGAAAACCCCCTTCCTGAATTAAAAACTAAAATAATTAAACACAAAGCAATACCAATGTAAGACTGTAAAATAAGGAAAACTTCCCTCAGATGTAAGCAAGATGAGATAAGCATGTGAGATACTAACAACAACAACAATGGAAAGGGACCTGGGGGTAGTCGTATCAGATGACTTAAAGGTGGGCAAGCAATGTGAGAGGGCAGTAAGGAGGGCTGGGGGGATACTGGGATGCATAAGGAGAGGCATCACCAGTAGAAAACAAGAAGTTGTTATCCCTCTGTACAGACAGCTGGTGAGACCCCATCTGGAGTACTGCGTGCAGTTCTGGAGACCCAATCTCGGCAAGGACATAGACAAGATGGAAGCTGTCCAGAGGAGGGCAACTAAAATGGTGCAGGGTCTGCACCAGAAGACATATGAAGAGAGACTAAAGGAGCTTAATATGTATAGCCTCGAGGAAAGGAGGGAGAGGGGAACATGATAGAAACTTTCAAGTACCTCAAGGGAATCAACAAAGTCCAAGAGGGTAGCATCTTTCAAAAAAGATGTGCAAGAACAAGGACACAATTTGAAGATAGAGGGTGCGGCTCAGAGGTAATGTAAGAAGTATTTTTCACAGAGGGTTGTGGATGCATGGAGCGGCCTTCGAAGGAGGTTGTGGAGTCAAAAACAGTGGCTGAATTCAAGCATGCATGGGACAGTCATAAGGCAATTCTAGGGGGTGGGGATAGAAAGAAGTAGGCTGCTGGTTAACTAGGATCTGCAGCTTATCCATTAGGTAGGGAAATGGTCAGACTGGGTGGGCCAAGCGTTCCTTATCTGCCATCAAATTCTATATTTCTATGGTAAGGGGGAGACAGAGTCCTCTCCTGGGACAAGTAAGAAATATATTTTCTATCCATCACAGTATTATATATCTAGTGAAAGACTTTTCCCATTGAAACATAGTAACATAGTAATTTACAATCAAAAGGGGCTCTAGGTTAATCATACCCCCTCCTCCACTTCATAAGCCAGTATGGATAAATATGCTGTACTATTTACAAAGATTTCCATTCCCACTCTACTTAGGGTATTCGGTGGTTACTTCAGTAAGTTCTAATTTGCACAGGTTGCCTTGAAGGCCTGTATGGTCTGCATTGTCCACTGTTCCACTGGTAGACTGTTCTATACAGTAGGTGGAACACTCTCAGGGAGAAGAGTTACTCCTAACATTACCCCTGAATTTACTCACTCTGAACTTACATGGTATTTCCCACATCCTACTAGAGGACATGGGATCAAACATCTCTGTCTATTCAGTATTGTCAATAGCTTTGTGTATCTTCAAGATTGAGTTCATTTCCCCTCTGAGACTCCTTTTCACCAAAGTGAGCATGTTAATGCCCACCATCCTCTCCTCATAACAAATGTATCCTTAATCCCTGGTCATTTTATTGCCCCTGTGTTACATCCTCTCAAACACTTCAATGTCATTTTTATGTTTGCTTGCAAAATGCATGCTAACATGTTGGTATAGTGTTTGGGGTCTGTAGGAGCGTCCAGCTGTTGGCCAGTGAGCACTGGAAAAAGCGGCCAGTCCCACTTGCTGACCAGTGGTGCTGTGGGGCTCTAGTTTCATTCAAATGAGCATTTGTGAAGGGAGCTGCAGCCTATCACATGGCGCAATAATCCACATCACCTCCTGCCATTTCCCAATTTGTTACATGGATGTGATTCATCAGTTGAGAAGTCAGTCTGCCTGTGAGGCTGTGATTCCTTGGTTAAAGAGTCAATCTGATCATGAGGCAACTATGTGGATGATATGTGATTTATATGTAGATGACCTCCTCAATCTGGAATAACTTTTTTTTAACCCACCCTGCTCCAGTCTTTGCGGTCACCCTGACCTGAATAACCAAAAACTTGGTACTGTCACTCTTGCAGCTCTCGCTTCCCCCCTCCAGCCTAAGTAAAACCCAAACTGGGTCTGCTGGTAGCTCTTCATGTAACCACCCATTGCACCTGTCCACCCAGCTGTGAATTTGGGCAGGAGGAGGATCCTGATGGAAATGAAACGTTGCATCTCACCTGGGCTGTGCAGCTTAAATACAGTGGTAATCACACAAAACATTAACATTCACTTGAAACGCTATTGACAGAAGGAAAAATTGCCAGTAGTCACCAGCCTTTCCACCGCTACCCCCACCGCAGGCAACAGAGACAGTGCAGTCAAGTTAGTAGAGCACTGTTGGGAGACAGGAGATTGCAGTTTTAACCCAACAACAGTCAAAGCTCACTGTGACCCTGTACAAGTCACTTAATCCCAGTGATCCAGTTCAAGCAGCACTGAAAGAAAGTAGAAGTAGAATCTCACTGGAAGTAAGACATTGCATCTTAACTGGGATATCTTGGGTAATTACATTGTAAAAACTGATAAATATACAACCCCACTGGAAACAAGATTTTGAATCTCAGTCAGGCTACCCTCTATAAATAAATAGTTTAAAATATGGGAGAAAAATTTGCAATAACCACTGATCTTCCACAGCACCCACTTTTTGCAGGCAAAAACCAAAAAAAAATTATCAGCAGTCGCTGGTCCCCCAACCCCACCCCAAGCCACTATGGCCTACTGAAAAGAGCACCATTGGGAACTGGGATTTGAAATATCTATACCTCCCTACAGTCAAATACTCACTGTGTGACCCTGAGTGAGTCATTTAACCTCCCACTGTTCCAGTCCACCCAGCTACAAAAATGGGTAAAAACATAACTCCACTGAAAACTAGATGTGTAATCTCAGTGGGGCTATCCTGGGCAGATACATACTAAAAACTGGTAAAATCAGGGCACAAGTTGAAATGAAATGTTACCACTCAACTGGGCTAAACTGGGTAAAAAAAATAAAAAATTGTAAAAAAAAAAAATATATAGGAAAATAAAACCAAAAACAAAATATTACCCCCTTTCCCTTTGCTATGGGCAGAGGAGGCAATGTGGTCAAGTGGTTAGAGCACTGTTGGGAACCAAGAGATAGCAGGTTCAACTTCCACTGCTGCAAAATATTCACTTTGTTACCCAGAGCATCATTTAACCTCCTGGTGCTCCAGTCCACCTAACTGCAGAAACGGGTAGAAGCAGAACCCCACTTGAAATGCAATTATTATATTTCAGCTGGGCTATCCTGAGTAAGAAATGAGATGTTGCATCTTATCTGGGCTATCCCTGGGAAATAACTATACAAAAAAATTAAATTAAATAATAAACTATTGTCTGCATTCTCTGGAATTTCACAGCCCCCTGCCCTCTCAGGAAGTGGAAGCAGTGTGGTCGAGTAAGGATTAAGCCACAAGAAAGGATGGGTGTACTGTGGAATTAATCCATGGCTGGGGGGGCTTGGGGCATGAGCCTGAAGACCGAGTGCCTCCAACCACCCAACCATGGATTAATTCCACAGTAGACCCATCCTTTCGAGTGGCTTAAACCACTTGTAACATGGCAAGGACTATAGCAAGTTACTATGTATTATTAGTAAATCACATGAATATGACTTATAAACTGGAATGAGAAGATCAGCTTTGTATCAGTCACTAATCTCTGCATAACCTTCTATACAGTTTACAACCTGTGCGTGCACATTGCACATTTGACATCTATTTATATACTTATGTTGTTTTCCTCAAATATAGATGAAGTGGGTAGAATATCCAGCAGAACTATACATTATGCTGACTGTTCTTACTTTGTTCCCCTGTTGCTTGTCTTTTCCCGTTTCAGCTCCGTACTAAAGTGTTTATGTAGCTCTCCGCTGTTGCACTGTGGGTATCTATGCAGATCTGCATGTTCAGATACACACCACGCCACTGCTTTGGTTAAACACACTTTTGTGTGCATATCACCGTCTTTCACCATGGCAAGGTCAGTTGGAGTAAACACACATTTCTGTGCACATCGTCATATTTCACCATGGCAAGGTCATGATAGTGTGGTTGTTCCTGTTTCTCAAGTCGTACAGCTATGGATAAGGAACTATTTATATGCCACTCACCATTTCCCCCGCATACCACCGACTCATGGTCTGCTTCTTTATATTGCACTACTTCTGTTATGTTGTACTGCCTTTTCTAGTGTGTAAGGTCTCTCGGGTGGGTTACTAGTTGACTGTTTGGGAACAAACTACCTTGCCACAGGGGCACTGAACACTGTTTCCTCCCTTGTGCCAGGTTGTTCACCTCACTCCTTACCGAGGTTGTGTGCCACGAGCATGCCATGGTCTAATTGGGCTGGCAGTATAGCCTAGAGGATAGAGGGACAAGGTGTGAACGAGCTTGATACATCCAGCAGACCAGACCTGAGTCTGATACTCACAACCTCCACTTGCATACTGTGTGACTCTGAGCAAGTCACTTAACTGCCCAGTGCTCCCAAGTCACCCCTGAAAACAGGCACTTGTGCCTAGTGGGCCTTACCCGATTACCAAAGACTAAAATAGAAAAATAAAAATTATTTTTGCGTGGTCTAGATCGCTACCATGGTCTACTGTGGAATTAGACCACGCTTGCTCATGTACCACATGGTATCTTTTCACTAATCAGATTTCTTGTTTTTGGTTGTGTTTTTTATGCCATGTTACAAATTAAGTTCAATACTGGAAGTGCTGGGACTATACACAAACATTGCAGCCAATATACAGTCCACCGATAAACTAGATTTTGGTTGGGTAGAGAATGTATGCAGACAAACATGGCAGACAGTATACTCCAATAAATATGATTCTTGTAGTAGTGTAGGGACATTATGCAGAGAAAAAGGCAACTAATAAGCCAGCAAATGAGAGTATTTTTTTGTACATTTATTAAGGATAGTTCTACTAAGAGGAAACATCACATTTCCAGTATGGTCCTGTAACTACCCATTTCTGCAGCTGGGTGGGCTGGAGCAAAGGGAGGGTACATGACTTGCTCAGATACATTCAGTGAGTATTTGGCTATAGCAGGGTTGGAACTCCAGATGGGATGGTTGCTAGCAGTGCTCAAACCAACTTGTAGCATGGCATAAAAAACACAACCAAAAACAAGAAATCTGATTAGTGAAAAGATACCATGTGGTACATGAGCAAGCATGGTCTAAGTCAGAAAAGACTTGCCTGCTCCTGTTGGAAGCTGAGAAACTTGCTATACTGCAGAGAATAAACTGGAACACATTTGAGGAACTGGGAACTTGGTAAAACATAATATTGTAGGGGACTAGGAAGGTAAGCTACACTTTCTACAGAAAGTTTCATTATTTTCTTATTGGCATTAAGAATTGCAGGATTCCATTAAAGTGTAGTAATTTTATAACCAGAGGGGTTGAAATACAACTGAAGTTGCTTGATTTCTGTGCTAGACACATAGGATTTGGAAGGATATTTGTGCAATATTTTAGAAGTGTCCTGCTGACTAAGCAGTGAGTTTATCCCTAGTTTCAGATAAAGGGTTTGCGTTTGTATTAGAAGCAGACATAGCAAATTGTCTTCACTGAAAGACCTGCTTACATCACAGGTGTCACTAGTCAATCAACTGATTCTGGGTGGGGCTTTTATCACTGTGCTGTCTTAAGCAAACTACACAGAGAAAAGCCAATCAGAAAAGACTTGCCTGCTCCTGTTGGAAGCTGAGAAACTTGTTATACTGCAGAGAACAAACTAGAATGCATTTGAGGAACTGGGAACTTGGTAAAACATAATATTGTAGGGGACTAGGAAGGTAAGCTACACTTTCTACAGAAAGTTTCATTATTTTCTTATTAGCATTAAGAATTGCAGGATTCCATTAAAGTGTAGTGATTTTATAACCAGAGGGGTTGAAATACAACTGAAGTTGCTTGATTTCTGTGCTAGATACATAGGATTTGGAAGGATATTTGTGCAATATTTTAGAAGTGTCCTGCTGGCTGAACAGTGAGTTCATTTTTATCCCTGGACTCAGTAGAGTGGTTTGTGTAGGAGCAGTGGTCTAGTACATTGTGGTGTTGGTTGACTTACTATAAAGGGCAGTACTCACCAGGATGGTGGAGCAGTGGTGTATTTGATTGTTTCTAACAGTCACCAGTGCTTGTGGCATACCCACCACCCTTCCACCCGCCCACCTCAGGCGTGGCATTTCCTTTATAGCCAAGGTTCTGACATCACTTCCTCAACAAGTGTTGGAGCAGAACTGTTATATTCTTTATTACCCAGCACAGTGCATAAAGTGTAAGTACACACAAACAAACAAAAAAAAATGAAAAATAAAAATTATATATTACTCGTTGTATATTATAAGGAAGAGGGACATGTGGGGAGTGGTGGAATGCACTGGCTGTGGGGCAGCAATTTTCCAGGAGACATTCTGGAACCTGCGTTGCTGCCTTATTTGCAGGCAACCGTCAGCTCTGAGGGAGGAGGTTGCCCACCTCCAGGCTGAACTGGCAAGGACTAAGGAGGCCTCCCCCACACAAAAAGCACCAGTTCCACAACCACTGCCTCAGAGGTTGCCATGTGTGAAGAGCAGATGGACCACAGTAGGTTCAGGGAGGGTGAGGGTGGTGGAACAGAGTGTAGCCCCGAGTTGCACCTCTACACAAATCATATGTCAGTCTGGCAAATCAAGGTTCCTCTATGATGACACCTCATTGGAGACCAAGAAGAATGCTGGGGACATCCACAAGGGAGACCCACAAAAGAGTGGCAGGGGACACCACAGGGAAAAACAGCTTCTGATAGGGACTCAATTGTTGGGATGTAGACCTGGAAAGGAGGGAGAGGAGTAAATGGTGCCTGTCTGGTGCTATGGCTTGGAGGGACAGAGGCAATCCTCAGGATTGCAGAAGCAGCATCACAGGAGAGAAACTAGATATCATTGTCCACCTTGGGACAAGTGACCTAGCTAGGCATGAGATCAGTGCAGTGCAGGATGAATTTGTGGAGTTGTGGAGGGCCTCAGACAGGTAGCAAGCATGGTAACCTTCTCAGAGGTGCTGCCAGTCTATGGCAGGGGGTGAGGCTAGGTACTGCACACCATGCAGTTTAATGAATGGTTTGCAAAACTGGTGCAGAGCACAGGGCTTTAGCTCCATTGGGGACTGGGGTCCACCTGGAGAGATGAAGGTCTATACTGGCATGATGGTCTGCATCTGTCCAGGAAGGAAACATGCTCCTAGGTGACAGGTTTAAAGGCTTCCTTGGCAAGCTTTTAAACTAGCAAGGAGGTGCTGATAGGAAACAGGAAAGTTCAAGCCTCCCCCCACAAAACATGGCAGTTAGTAGGGTAAACACTGAGGTACAGAGCTTGACAGAGGGCAGGACAGGGGTAAATGGAAAAATGGACAAGAGCAATAAGAGCAGGGATGGGGTAAAAAAAGATAAAGCCAACATTTAATGGAGGGCAATGAGTACCAATGCCCGTAGTCTTTGAAACAAGCTTCCAGAGGTAGTAGCCCTGATGGAAGAGGAACACTTGGATATTGTGGCAGTCACAGAAACATGGTACACAGAGAACCATGACTGGGATGTCAACATACCAGGGTACACAATCTAGAGAAGGGACAGGGACAGTAAAAGAGGAGGTGGAGTAGCTTTCTACATAAGGGAAGGGATCAAGCTACAGAACTAAAAAGTAAAGGGAGGACAAGAGGAACTCTGGGTCACCTTGGGACAGGGAATGGCATCACAATCCACAGGGGTTGTATACAGACCCCGTCTCAAGGGAGAAATGGACAAGAAAATGATAGAGGCATTCTCAAAATGGCTGAAAAGGGGGAGATACTGTTGATGGGGGATCTGAATATGCCAGATGTTAACTGGGTGACATGGACTACAGCCACATCCAAGAGCAGGGTCATTCTCAATGCCCTACAGGGAGCATGCCTTAGACAGCTAGTGGTGGAACCCACTCGGAGGGAGCAATATTAGACCTGGTACTCTTAAATGGAGAGAAGATCACTAACTTAGAAGTCAGTAGACATCTCGGAACAAGCGACCATTGCACAGTGTGCTTCACAATAAACACAACCATGGAGACAAGCCATACAAAGACAAGGATACTAGACTTTAGAAGGGCTGACTTTGGCATAATGGGTGAATACCTGAGGAATGCATTAGCAAATGGCCAGAAAGGAGGGGTGGAAGAACAATGGAGAAAAATCAAAACTGCCATCATGGAGGCAACAAGCCTTTGTGTGAAACAAATAAAGAAAACAAAGCAGAATAAAAAAACACTATGGCTCTCAAAAGAGGTGTTAGGGAAGGTTAAGGAGAAAAAGGCTGCATTCAAAAAGTATAAGGAATCACAGACGGAGCACGACAGGGAACTGTATTAATTAAAGCAGAAAGAAGTGGGGAAGGCAGTCAGAAAAGCAAAGGCCCAAACCGAGGAAAAGACAGCCAACTCAGTTAAGAAGGGGGATAAAACCTGTTATAGGTACATTAGGGAGCATAGAAAGGTTAAGGGAGGGATAGTGAAGATTAATAAAGGAGAGGGAGGTGGGCAGAGGGAGACAGTGAAAAGGCAGAGATACTGAATGAATACTTTTGCTCAGTATTCACAAAAGAAGAAGAGGAGGAGTTACCTAAACCAAACAGTAGAAGCACTCTGGATAGTGGGGTTGACACCAGTCCATTTACAGAAGAAAGAGTACTGAAAGAACTCCTAAAACTCAAGGTAGACAAAGCAATGTGGCCTGACGGGATTCATCCTAGAATCCTAAAAGAGCTAAGGGAGGACCTAGTGACACCACTAACCACACTTTTTAACAAATCATGGGAAGATGGGGTGGTACCTGAGGACTGGAGGAGGGCAAATGTGATTCCCCTTCACAAAAGTGGGAGCAAGGCAGAAGCAGGAAACTACAGACCTGTTAGTTTGACCTCAGTGGTGGGGAAAATGATGGAATCACTTCTGAAAGAAAGAATTATTGTACCTAGAGGTCAGCGGGCACGGGACCCAAAGCAGCATGGATTCACAGCAGGAAGGTCATGTCAGACAGAATCTAATTGATTTCTTTGACTGGGTGACAAGTAAAGACCAGGGAGGGGCTGTGGATATGGCCTACCTAGACTTTAGCAAGGCATTTGACACAGTCCCTTACAAAAGATTAATAATCAAGTTAGCCAGCCTGGGAGTGGGTCCCAGGGTGGTAGCCTGAGTAGCAAACTGGCTGCACAACAGGACACGAAGGTAATAGTGAATGGAACATTCTGAAGAAGGGGGTTACTGTTGGGTACCTCAGGGCTCAGTACTGGGTCCAGTCCTTTAACGTCTTTATAGGTGACATTGCAGAGGGTCTGGAAGGAAAAGTATGCCTCTTTGTGGATGACACAAAGATCTGTAACAGAGTTGATACACAAGGGGGGTAGAAAGGATGAGAAGGGACTTGGCAAGGTTGGAGGAATGGTCAGACATATGGCAACTTAGATTCAATGCAAAGAAGTGCAAAGTAATGCACCTGGGAAATAAAAATCCAGGAGAAGAGTACACAATAGCAGGGGAGGTACTAACGACAACAATAATGGAAAGTGATCTGGGTGTAGTCATATCAGATGACCTAAAGGTGGGTAAGCAATGTGAGAAGTCAGTAAGGAGAGCCAGGGGGATACTGGGATGCATAGGGAGGGGCATCACAAGTAGAAAAAGGGAAGTGGTTATCCCTCTGTACAGACAGTTGGTGAGACCCATCTGGAGTACTGCGTGCAGTTTTGGAGACCTCATCTATGCAAGGACATAGACAGGATGGAAGCAGTCCAGAGGAGGGCAATTAAAATGGTGCAGGGTCTACATCAGAAACCGTATAGAGAGACTGAGAGAGCTTTAATATGTATACCCTTGATGAAAGGAGGGACAGGGGGACATGATAGAAACTTTTAAGTACTTCAAAGGAATCAACAAAGTCCAGGAGGGTCGCATCCTTCAGATAAAAGAGATGTGTAAGAACAAGGGGGCACAATTTAAAGTTAGACATAGAAACATAAACTTTGAGAGCAGACAAGGACCGCTTGGCCCACCCAGTCTGCCCATTTCCCTACTTATTGGATAAGCTACAGATTCTGGTTAACCAACCGCCTACTTCCTAACCCCCATCAGAATTGCCTTATATCTGTCCCATGCATTCTTGAAGCTCTACTGATTGCTGCTGGCTGTCTGGTCTCCTTTCCACCATCTCTCTCTCTCTTCAGTTGCCAGTTCAGGAGAGGGTCAGATCTTACTAGGGGGAGGAGACTCACACTGAGGGACTGAGTTCAGACTCTAACTCACTCTGCTGAGATATCCTACCCCACTCCCTGACCTACTTGCACTTTGCCCAGCCACTCTCTGGGCTACTTTTACTGCATCACACCCTGCTGTCTGGTCTACCTACTGCACCTAGACACTGCTGCCTGGTCTACTTACTGCAACCAAACCCTTCTGCCTGCTCTTCTTACTGCACCCAGACCCTGGTGCCTAGTCTGCTTATTGCACCCAGTCCCCCTCCCTGGGCTACTTACAGCACACAGACCCTGTTTCTTGGGCTTCATGTACTGCAGGACAGAGAAATCCTGGGTGCTCAACTAAAGGTAGATGCAACCACAAAACATCAGCTAGGCACAAAACAGGGAGTCATTTGCAAAAATGAACTACAGTGCTAATAATAAATGTTGCAAGGTGCTATCTTTTTTACCTAAAATCAAGGACAGCACAAACTGCTCCCCAGCCACTCTGAAGAAAAAATCTTTGTTACTTGAAACACTGGAAAGTAGCTTGTGCTGCCCTTGATTTTGTCTCAAATAAACCAGCACATTGCAGGATTTATTTTTGGCTGTGTCATTTATTTTTGTGGACCACATCTGTTTTTTACTTGTACTGTACCAGATGCTGGTCCTGGGTTAATTACTGCACCCATACCCTGCTCTCCAGTCCCCATGTTACTTGTACTGCACCCAACCTGTCCTCTTAGAGCTGTCTTTGCACTGCACACAGACTGTTCATCTAAATATGCACAGCAATCAGCGCTTTGCCTGTGCTAATTCTGCATTACAACTGAGTGGCCCATGCTTCTGCTGTTGCTGCTAGGACTCCAAGTCTATTGGATTTTGTCTTGGTATCCTGGGCTAGTACTGTAGTTTAAAAGAGTAGTCATGTATTCCTGCTCTCTCCGCTCCTCCTTCAGTTAGAGAGGCATTGTGAAGGAAGTGGACACTATGGGTTAGCAGTCCAGAAAGGGAGAAGCCCTTCCTAAACCAATCAGATTCCAGGGATACTTATTTAATGAAATGAGACAACATCCAATGGGACCCCTACTGGCCACAAGATGCTGAAAAGTAAACCTGAACACCTCTTCCCCATTTTGCAGTTTTCGCTTTCAACTTTTCACCTTTTCTTTAAATTGTACCTTTCACTCTAAAATATCATTTACATAACTTATATATTCTCTTGTAGCTTATTTATGTCTCTGCTGCTGTAGCTTTATGTTTACTACTATTTTCCCACATAATAACCTGTTTCTTCCTCTGTAACTAGAGATCTGACAGAATGGTGCCCCTTTGCCTAGAAGATAAGTTACTGATGTTTGATGTTCATGATCTATCCAATTTCCTCCTGAAACAGCTATGGATCCATTGTGGCTCCTTTTCTGTATTTGTCTTTCTGGACCTACATACAGTATGTCTTCCCCTCTCAAACACTACCCTAGGTTACCCAGGATCCAGGTTAAAGATCGCCTACTTATTACATGTACTAGGTTGGTGAGTTGTACCTGTCTGGCTTTACACGAGTTAAACAGGGAAAAATTTCACTTGCAACCCCACCCCCATTGGCCAGTCCTGCCAAGTGACTCAGCTGCCCAGATGGGGGTGAGCATGGCCTAGTATGACTCTCATATCAAAGAATATCTGAATGCTATGGCACACTGGGAGCCCCTTTGCAAACATGTTTTGCATGCACAGCCTTCC
The DNA here is from genome assembly GCA_016271365.2 of Neoceratodus forsteri. Taxonomy (NCBI): domain Eukaryota; kingdom Metazoa; phylum Chordata; order Ceratodontiformes; family Ceratodontidae; genus Neoceratodus; species Neoceratodus forsteri. The sequence goes on along the minus strand of CM028131.1, from coordinate 508,998,341 downwards.
TCTATTTACTCCACATATCAGAAGCAGTTACAATAATGCACCAATAATCACTCTCCATGCCAGATTAATACTTCAAATGCAGTCCCTTTTCCTCAAAGGTAAGGGTTCAAGGGTACAGTAGATAAAATTATGCACATTACTTGCCATTTCTTTTTTTTTTTCATTTTTGTAGTCCAGCATCCCCCCACGAAGGGAGCTAAGCCCCACCTGTACACTGCCCCCCCCATGTCCAGGCTTACCCCTTGGGCAGGGACGTGGGTGGGTGCCCCCTCCCCATGGTCCATCAAAGTGTGCCCTGGCTTACCCCCAAGGTGGGGCCATGGGAGTAGGACCCCCCCGATGGACACTGTTGGCAGCAGAGATAGTGGCAGAACAGGGCATCATGCCGGTGGCCAGAATTTTTGCAAGTGCAGCGGCAGTACCTGGGGGTGGGGACATGCAGTGACAACCCATGTCCACCCCGTCCCCCTCAGGTGATGGCAACAGCACAAATGAATTGTCCCAGCCTCCACCAGAGGTCCGTGGTGTGCTGTACACTCTACCCCCTCCCCCCCAGAGAAGGAGAGCAATCTCTAGGACGCTGACCCCTCCGGCCCTCCAACATCCCGTGTTCATCTCCAAACCCAGGTCATCTGCATCACAGATGGACACTCTGCCTCTGCACCAGCATGCATGCCCTTTTTTTTAACACAGTTGAGGTCAGCATCCTGTACCATTGTTCCTACTGTAAGTCCTTGAGCTACATTTCATTCCCTTGCTTTGGCAATCATGATCATGTATCATTACTCCTTAAGTGACACTTTTCCATCCCTTATTGCTACTTTGCTGCCCATATGCACATCTCCTACCACTATTGGAGCTACTGTTACTCCACACCTCACTTAGCTCTGGATCTATTATCCCGTAATGGACAGTGTTGTCCCAAACAAGCCTGGGCCCATTCTTAGGCAATATGACACATGCGGTTTACAGTACCTTAGTGTGGTTGTTACTTTAGGTGATTACATTCCCTGAAATCCCCATCAACTACAGTATAGTTAACACTTTGCTAGGTCACAGCTGCATGCAATGCTTCTCACTTGGCATCTTCAGACAATCCTCAAAGCCAGAAAGATATGGACGCACTTTCCTTGAGGGAATGCTCCTGGGAATTCACTATTGGTGTTCTAAACCATTACCCATGGCATCTGTACCTTCTAGCCAACCATCCATATCATCTGCCCCCAGAGGCTTCCAAATCCAAGAAGATGGCCTGGATATACAGGGGAACCCACAATTTAGTCCTCTGATGACTGGAGAAGGTGAACCTGTGCCCGACATGACCACCGAATGCCTCTCAAATGCTTCAGCAGAACCCTAGAGCAGCCCAGCCCCAGAACTTACTACCCCCAAAATATTACTGGCAGAGAGAGAGAAATAGAGACCGTCAAAGGGATTCCATGCCACTCTAATCCTGGCATCTTATCTTTGAACCAATGTCTGTGGACCCCCTCTGGCTTCCAATGGTGCCCCAAGGACCCCTGAGAGAGCCAATGCCACTCTAGCACTGGCACCCTGTCACTGACCCAAGGCCAGTGAGCTCCCTCTGAGCCTCTGTGGCCTGAACCTGTGTGGGCGGCACTCCTCTGACCCCAAGGTAGAATGCATTACAGCTGTCAAGCCTTGAGGTGACAAACGCATGTACCAGTGTGGCCAGGTCATCAGGGGGAATAAGGTATTTAATTCGGGTGATGTTCAGGAGATGGTAAAAACTGGTCCGGATAACTGCCAACACCTGAGCTTCAAGTGTCAGCTCATTGTCCAGAACAATGCCTAAATTGTTCACCTTAGGAGAGGCCTACAGTTCAGTCAGACCAATAAAGAGCCCCAGCCTGTCCCCAGAGGCCCCCACTCCCCCCCTTCGACCTGGCTTAAACACTGTCCCTAGCCTCCATCCCCCTCTCCTCTCATTAAGAGAAATAGCAATGTCAGTGTCAGTGGCTCAGTAGGTAGCACACTCGCCTCTGAGGCCAGGAGATCAGAGGGCTGTGGCTTCAGTTCCCACATCTGGCACTTGGGTTAGTATCCCAGCACTGACACTGTAGTGCAGCATGAGAAGGGTGATGCACTTCTGAGGTGCCGTCTTTCGGATGAGACATTAAACCGAGGTCCCATCTGCCTGGATTGGTGGTAGTTCTGGTGGGTGTTAAAGATCCCTTGGCACTTGTAGAAAAGAGCAGGGGAATTTCCCTGGTGTCCTGGCCAAATTTCCCTAATTCACTAAAAATACCACCAACAGGTTAATCTGGTTTAAGGTCAGTAGGCATTCATCTGTATCCCCCTCTCCCGGGTCGTGCCTGAAAATAGGCAGGATTTGTCTAGTGCACTTACCTGGTCAACAAAAACTAAATAAAATAAATAAATAAATTGATGCACTGGCTCCCAGTGCTTTGATTGATGTTCTAGTAATAACCTACTCCTTTCTGGGGAAAGGGTTGTTACACACTATTAACACTTGTTCAGTTTTTTTGATCCCATCTCTAACTAAGCAAAACCATTCCACTACTACAACTTGCAAGCAAGCAAATATTAAGGCGTTTACCAGTTGAGGTGCCCAGAACTGCACACAGAACTTCAGGTAGGGTCTGATCAGGGCTTGTAAAGATGCAGGATTACTTCCCCAGCTGGTCAACTCCTTTTAATGCACACTAGCAGTTCTCTGACCCTCTGCATTGTTTGTCATACTGAAGCCCATGTTACTGTTCTCCAGCCAAAAGGACTCTCGTAACCTGAAGTGACCCTTCACCCAGCTAAAAAAATGTTCCATTACACCATCCCTTACCTTAATCTGAGTAGGCGGGATCTTCTGGCTTCATTTGTTGCTGCCCTAGCAGTATAGTATATAAATCATCTCTCTGCTACATGTGCTGTAGTCTATTTAATGCTTGATTATGACTGTTCAGAGGTGGGGCTGCCATAAGGGCATTCTGTTCATTAGATTGTCTTACACCAGCCCCACCTATGCCACCAAAAAACAAATATTACTTTGCCTGCAGCAGCATGTTAATTAGAGAAGAGGATTTAGTTACTGAGTTGCCTTGAATGGTGAAAAGGAGGAACAGATAACCCCACACATACAGGTTAAGGTAGGGGATGAGGTTATAGAAGGGCTATTAGTTGCAGATGGGGTATTTTTCATTACTAGTGTTATGCTTGGAGGATATTTCATACTCAGCCAAGGGCATGGGCTAGAACCCCTATTTGTGGACCCAAAATGGGTAGCTAATTTATGTAAAATACCCTCTCCCTTACAAGCCATGCAGAGTGACATAGTTTTTTTTTTGGGGGGTGCAGAGATTTAAAATAGAAACAGAAAGGAGTTCAGTTTTTCATACAAATTGTACCCCAAACCACTTTACAGTCTAGAACAAGGAGATGGAAAAGATGTTCCTGGCATTTTAGGCACACATGAAGATTCAGACAGCACAGTGAGACAGATTAAGGCGAAGTTTTAGAGATTAAGCACAGGGATGTTAACGGGGGTTGTACCAGTTTTTTTTTTTACCAGGAGAGACACACTAAGATGAAAGCTTGCTTACAGGTGTGACCTGGGAGCACAAGGAAGTTAAGTGACTTGCTTAGGGTCACACAGTATGCAAGTGGGGGCTGTGGGATTCAAGCCCAGGTCTTCCAGTTTGCAGTTCAGAGCCTTAAACCATTGCACTAAATTGCCTCCTTAAACAAACTATAGTTGGCAGTGGCATGCTACATTACCCATGATTCCATATGTATATTATATTTCAAGTTTTCACTTTCTTTATTCATAATGATGTGTGGTATATATGAAACTGTAACCCATGTCCTTTATACAGTAGTTTAGTTTCTTATTATGTTACTGAGATCCCTGTCCTCTGCATTTGACTTCATAATATGTTGCTATAGAAAAGAAAGTGATGTTACAGGTCATATATGCACTGAATACCACAAAGGTAAAATGTACTTTGAAGGCAAGGATTGTATTTAGATCCACATACCCTTAATCTTGCAGAACTGAATAGCTTCACATTCAGTTGCATTTGGACTCCACTATAATCTTGGTCTGCTGATGCCAGCTATGACTTTTTGTTTACTGATGACTGCATCCTCTTTTTTGATGACTTTCTCAAGGTCACACAGTGCATATGTGGCAGTTGTAAGACTCAGACCTGGGCTTTCAGAATCACAGTTCTGCACATTAGCCACGAGGTCAAACTGCCTCCTTAATCCTATAATAATCTCTTTGCTGTCCACCTAAAGACAGATTGTAAACATCTTATGTAAGGTTGTTCAGATAGTAAACAGCTTGTTTGAGGTTATTCAGGCATGAACCAGGATAATCTTCAGGACAAATTATGGACTGTTCTATCTACTAAACCCTAATAAGAGCTATATTAATTATACTGATTGTATGTGTGCTAATCTGCTAATTTTGGTTTTTCATCTGGTTGAGATGTCTTTTTAACATAGTATATTAATTTTTTGTATTTTTCTCTCTCAAAAACTCAAAAATACAGTCTTTTAACCATAAGAGAAATTCATATAAACATATAAAGTAATAGAGGTAATTTTATAACATCACTTATTTTTATGTTGGCTTGCACTTGCGCGCCAGCCAACATATTGAAGTAGTAGCAGATCTGGAGGTGCAGTCACTGTGATCGAATGCAGGGCACCCATCAGTAGGTGTGTCCCTCATTCCCTAATAAGGCAGCATGCAGGTGCCACACCAGCAAAACGTAATGTTGCGAGCACATCTAAGGAAAGGTCTGCTGCAATGAGAGCCAAGCTCATCACTCAGCGGCACCTCCCGACATGCCCTTTCTGGTGAAGCACTTCCCTAGCCTAAACATGGTGGCACTGACTGCCACAACCACTTCATTTGCTGATGGGGGAGCCCACTCCCCATCAGCGTGATGCCCCCCAAAAAGTCTTTCCTTGCTGATGGGGTGCCCAATCCCCATCCGCTTCAGTCCCCCCTGCCTAGTTTAATTTGCCGATGGGGGAGCCCACTCCCGATAGGAATAATGTCCCCAGCCCCCGATGTGTGCTGTGTGCTGAGGGGGTGCCCAATCCCCCTTGGCATCATGTGTGCCCCCCCACCTGTTTCCTTGTGGATGGGAGTCCCAATCCCCATCAGCTGCAGTCCCCCTCCCCATTATGCAGGTGATACACTGGTAGCCCACCCCAGTGTACCAAACAAACACCACAAAAAAAGAAAACTGACCCTCATTGTCTTTTTTTTTAACCTGTAAAAAAAGAAAACGGTCCCTCACGGTCTCTCCTGCTCCCACTCCCAACCCGCGCCCAACCTCTGTGTACCCTGCCTCCCCACACCCCCTCACCCCATACTTACCTCTGGAGTCTGGCGCGATGATCTTTGGTGGACTGGGAACATGTCTGCACTCTTCAAACCCGACCGTGAACTGAAGAAATGCTGGTAAGCTGTATAATGGCATAAATAGGGTTTTTTCAACTTTGGTGCATATCTCATCCATTTTTAGGAATTTAGGCACCAAACTTTCAACATGGGGTTATTGGGACCCCTCCTCATGAATTCAGTCACTGTCATGGCATTATTCAGTCTGGAAAGATGATTTTTTGGTCACTGCGCGGAATCATCTTTCAGTACAGATTAACAAAATGATAGTGCCACTGTTCATGAGAGGGGCTCTCAAAAAGCCTATGTTGCAAATTTGGTGAAAAAAAAATCCAAAAAATGGCTGTTTTACGAACATGCATTGCGCAGTTTCCATGCATCCTCGTAACTTCGTGAATTTGTAATATTTTCACTCCAGATTTTCAAAATTGCCATTTTACCACATCTCCTTATGAAGAGTACAACCTTCATTTTACATATTCTGGCCGACATGTGTTTTCACACCTCCAGCACTGAATAGCGCGGTCGCTGTGCGAAATCAGTTTTCAGGACAGTTTAAGAAAATGACAGTGCCACTGTTCATGAGCAGAGGTCCTAAAATGTGTATGCTAAAAATTTGGTGATGAAAGTCCATAAAATGACTGTGTTATAAGCGTGCATTGCATAGTTTCCATGCACCCTTGTAATTTCGCAAATATTGCAATATTTTCCTGCCAGATTTTGAACACTGGCATTTTTCCACACCTCCTTATGAACAGTACAGCTGTTATTTTTCACATCCTGCCCAAAATGTGTTTTCGCACCTGTGGCGCACAATGATGTGGTCACTGTGGGAAATTAACTCTGAGGACAGAGTAACAAAATCACAGTGCCACTGTTCATGAGGGGAGGTCCCAAAATGCCTATGTTAAAATGTGGCTAAAAAAATTCCCCCCAAAAATTGGGTTACAGAGGTGTGTTCCACAGTTTCTATGCATGCTCGTAACTTCACCAGTTTTTCATATTTTCACTCCAGATTTTCAACATTGCCATTTTTTTACACCTCCTCATGAGCAATACAGTTGTCATTTTTCACATCCTGGCCAGAATGTGTTTTCATCCCTGTGTCGTCAAATGGCATAGCCACTGTGCAAGACCACCTTTCAGCTAACAAATTGATTATGCTGCTCTTCATGAGGTGGGCTCACATAAAGCCTATGCTGAAAATTTGAAGTCAAAATACCAACAAATGCCTATGACATTAGGGTTTCCAACTGTAACATCCCACCCTGTAGAGACTGACAGGCATCAGGGGTGTGATTTGGAATCATTGGCTATAATGCTCACGCCATTCCACCCCCAACCCCACCCTGCAGCCAGAGACAGGAATCGAGGTGTGCCTTGGAGTGTTCAACCCTAAAGTTCACCCCATTCTCCTATACTGCACCTGTCTCAGCTTGTTTCCTTATGGAATGGGGTAAGTATAAGGCCCAAAGACCCCAAAGCACACCACGACATTTGTCAGTGTCTACAGGGTAGGGTGAGGTACAATGGCATGAGCATTATATCTGACGACCCAATGGCATACCCCAATGCCTGTCAATCTCTGCAGGGTGGGGGTAGGGTTGGCCTCAGTTCAGTACATCACTGCCAGTCCTGTTATGCATCTCTAACTCCTGCACTACCAATGCCAATGCCAGCGAGAAAACATTCGGCACTGATAAATGCTTGTTTCATTATGTATACTCATTCCTCACTGGTTAGCCCCTATCTAGCCAACCCCCCCCAACTCCATCACCCACCTTCACCAGGTTCTGACTCCTCCATCACAGCTCTCCACCCCTCATGAGGCCATCTGGGTTGCATTTACCTATTCAGATGTCTGGATCCAATGGAGTAGGATGCCCGGTCAGTAGTTCTGGGCCAGCAAGAGCCTGATCATCAATCTGTAAAGATAGTAACATTTTGTCTCTGGTTTCTTTCTCCCACAACTGCAGGTGACATGCATGTATATGTGGGGGGGTGCCTCAGCTGCGTGCTACATGCTTCTGCCAGGAGAGTAGGCTTTGTACGTAAATAAACACAGAAGTTTAGTATTCCAAAAGACAAATAAAAACAATTATAAAATTGGTCTAAGTTTTAGAAGGCTCTGATTGGCTATTAGCTGTGCATTACAAGTGTCTGATGCACAGCTAATAACAAATCCAGCAGCAGGTGCCCCATAAAATTCAGAGGGCAAAAGGGATCGGTGCTTTCAGGCTCAGAATTCTTAAATAGAATTTTAATATTTTAAGTCATTGTCATTTTTTCTGCTCTCTTAGCGAGGAAATCAAGGTGTAAAATAAGGAAACACAAAAGCTCACTACTAACGGTGTTTGGCAACGTATACTGGTAAATGTAAGGCTAATGCATTTCACTTCATTTAAAAATATACTGTACTGCTAAACTGTATTTTCTCACTTTGTGGTTCTTCCCTATTGCTTTTAGAGATCAGTGCAGCTTCCAGAGGCTGACCAGCCAATCGCACTGCCATTCTCTTATGAAGGCAAACAAGTATGGTATGTACTACTGAAACTGCCCCACATTTTAATGTGTACAATTTGTTATCCAGACACCTCTGTGTTTTTATCAATCTTAGTAAAAACTAAAGTGCAGTGCAGCTTCATCCCATCAGCCTCGTCTGTCTGATTGCCCACTTCAAAGACTACAGTTTAAAAGAACAGTATGTCAAATGAGCTTCATTTGCATGGAGATCATTTTCAGTTCTAGTTTTAAAAAGCATGGTCACACACCTCACTTCTGGCCAACTGCTCTCTTCATTAGTAAGGATAATACATCATTTGAAAAATTCAGCAATATGAATGCCTCTCTTCTAGCTCTGTTACTCCAACCATATCTACTGACAGCAGTGCAATTGCGTCTCTCACAGCTACCGCATTTACTTTATTGATCATCCTGCTATCCATTCACTGCATTTCAAGGTAAATCCAAATAGCCTTAAAAGATAAAAATGAAGTCAAATAAAAGAGCAATAAGCCTCCAAGATAAAACTTCCCATCTTATAACATTACACACTTTCCCCACACACCCCATGTAACCATCTACTCCATTACAAGCACTTTTAGTTTCAGTCATCTAGTAACAAAAAAATCTCTGATTATATGACATGATTTGCTTGATGAGTTGATGCATCCCTGGTTATATTAATTGATTTTCAGGTGATGGCATATTGCTGGGGGTGTAGAGGTTGTGAGACTAGAACTACAGGACCCAATAAAAAACACAAAAACAACTACAACAATGGACGCCTACCAGGCAAAAGTCTTTAAGGGGTGAAAATACATCAATTCCTTACAGGCGGAGGAACTATTTTCTGTATACAAAGACTCCTACCCTATACATATTATCTCCTTAGTACCTCCCTCCAATGTTGGGCCCACATCAATTTCAGCCACTGAAACAGGCATTAAGTCTTCAGTCTTGCTGGTGGTGAGGAGTGAATCCTGAAAGGTGGTGCTTTGAGGATGTCCAGAAGTCAGAACCTGCAGTGGTCACAGTGGGCAGGCTTTCATCGTCCTGTCAGGTTACACCCATTTTCTCTTGTTTTCCCTCCTGACTATGTTTGCTCATGATGCCTATGAGGCAAGTATGTGCATGCCACCACCACTGCATGCCTAATCTCCCAGCTCAACCACAACTAGTGGTCACCCAGGTGATTGGAGTGCAGTGTCAGGTACCTTAAACAACCCAAGAGAAGATCCTAAAATGGGATGCTAAGAAAATAGGTCTGTGTATATTAAAAGAACAAAACCTATAAATATAGAGGGAATATAAGATAATGCAGCGGGATAAAGATAGGGAGGTATACCAAACTTCCCTAAGGGAGGCAGATAAGGCAGTAAGGCAGGCAAAGGCCCAAACCGAGGAAAAGAAGGTGACAAGACTAAAAGAAGGTGACACGACTTCCTATAGATACAATAGTGAAAGGAGAAAGTCCATAGGGGGTATTGCAAAGATCAAAGGGGATAAGGGAGTGTGTGAAGAGGAGGACCATGTAAAAGCATCTATCCTAAATAGATACTTCTGCTCAGTATTTACTGAAGAGAAGGTAGGGCAGGGCCCACAGCTCAGCACCATGGACACAGGGGGGAGGGAGGTGTGCACTAGTCTCTTCACAAAAGAAAGGTTCCTACAAGAGCTCGATAAGCTCAGGGTGGACAAGGTAATGGGACCTGATGGCATACATCCCAGGGTACTAAAGGAGCTAAGGGTGGAACTAGCACAGCCAGTATCAGAACTGTTTAGTGAGTCTCTGAGCACAGGCGAGGTCCCAGAAGAGTGGAGAAGGGCACATATGATCCCGCTCCACAAGAGTGGTAGCAGGTAGGAGGCAGGGAACTACAGACCAGTCAGTCTTACCTCAGTAGTGGGCAAGATTATGGAGGCACTCCTTAAGGAAAGGATAGTGCTATACCTGGAATCCATAGGAGCATAGGATCCAAGACAGCATGGGTTTACAACAGGAGGGTCCTGTCAAACTAATCTTATAGATTTTTTTGACTGGGTAACCAGAGTGGTGGATCAAGGGGCAGCAGTTGATGTCATCAACCTTGACTTCAGCAAAGCTTTCGATACTGTTCCACATAGAAGACTGATTAATAAGTTGGGTAGGTTCGAGATGGGTCAGAAGTTGGTCCACTGGGTGGCAAACTGGTTGATGGGCAGAAAACAGAGAGTGATGGTAAACGATATGCAGTCAGAAAAGATGCAAGTCACAAGTGGGGTACCTCAGGGATCAGTCCTGGGGCCAGTTCTCTTCAATATCTTCATCAATGACATTACAGATGGACTGGAGGGCAAGGTCTGTCTGTTTGCAGATGACACCAAGATCTGCAACAGAGTAGATGATCCAGATGGGGTGGGCAGAATGAGAAAAAATCTGGATAAACTGACAAAATGGTCAGAACAGTGACAACTGGGGTTTAATTCAAAGAAGTGCAAGATCATGCACATAGAGAAGAGAAACCCTGACACCACCTATAGGCTGGGAGGGGAGTTGCTGGCAGTCACAAGGGAAGAAAGAGGCTTGGGCATCATCATCACAGATGACCTGAAATCATCCAAGCAGACCACTAAATCAGTAGGTAAGGCTAGGGGAATGTTAAGGTGTATTAGTAGGGGTATCACAAGTCATAAGAGGGAGGTAATAATCCCTCTTTACAAGACACTGGATAGGCCCCATCTGGAGTACTGCATGCAGTACTAGAGGCCGCACCTTCACAATGACATTAATCAAATTGAGACAGTCCAGAGATGAGCAATCAAAATGGTGCAGAGACTGCATCAGAAAACATATGAGGCCAGATTAACATGCTCAATATGTATACCCTAGAGCAAAGGAGGGAGAGAGGTGATATGATTGAAACATTCAAACACCTTAAGGGCATTAACAAGGTGAAAGAGTCTAATATGTTTCAATATAAGAAAAATAGCTGGACAAGAGGAAACAGCTTTAGATTAGAGGGAGGCCGATGAAGGGGTAATGTGAGGAAGTTCTTTTTCACAGAAAGGGTGGTGAATGCATGGAACAGCCTACCTCAGGAAGTGGTGGATATGAATACAGTGCAGGGCTTCAAACATTCATGGGTTAGGCATAAGGGGGCAATACAGATGAGTATGAATAGTTAGGCCATTGACAAAGCAAAGGCCGATGGCACATTCATAAGGTAGAAAAATAAATGGGTAGACTGGGTGGGCCTTGCAGTCCTTATCTGCCACCAACGTCTGTGTTTCAGCTGGCCCGGTGGTGCTGAGGGTTGAGGCACTGGACGCCACACCTCGCACCAAGCTGGTGACCCGAGTTCAGATGCGAGCCTGGGTCATCAGGGGTTGGCAGGGGAGGATAGGATTGAACGTCCGGAGGACTGTTCTCCTATCCTGGGGAGGGATTCAGGGTTCCACCACTCTGTAGCAGCCCCTGGTGATGATCAGAGGCACTACTACAGCGGTGACAGTATGGGGCGGATCGCGGCAGACGTCGGCATGTTGTGCCTTGATGCCATTGCACATCTGCACTCTGAAGGGGAAAAAGCTATAGAGGAAAACTGGGGGCAATCTCAGCAGCTCATGGCCACGCCCGCACCCCTGGACCCAAGAGAGGCACCTGTCCAGGGTACGGCGTGATGTTGGTTCATTCCTGGTTCTGTGGGTTTGCGTGGCCTGCGTGCACGACTGGGTCAGGGGTGCAGGTGATGGCCGCCGGGGATTGCGAAGGTCAGCTCCGCCAGAGGCGGACAAAGTGTTAAATGATAAAAAAAAAAAATGTGGTGTTTCCATGTTTCTATTCAGAGACTTAGTGTGCAGCAAATACTGTACATTAACAAGAGGGATAGAAGAAGTTATCAAATACATTATTTTGTTGCCCCACCCCGAAATATGTTTAGCCTTATGTGGTAGTTGCATTTCTAGAAATGATAACTGCATTATACTGGCTGATACAATATATAGAGAGAATAATGCATAGGTGACTGTGTGTTATTTACTGATTTACTGAAAATTGGTAACTGGGAAAGGAAAACTGAGCTAAGACTCATTTCCAGGTGCAATCCACGAGAAATACGCAGACAGATTATACAACATTTAGGCAAAAATATACAAAGTATACAGGTACATGGTAGAAAAATATAAGGTGCAGCAAAAGTTCAAATTAAACAAATAATATAATACAGTAAACTCTAAACAGGCTAGTACATCAGGACTAAAACACTGGTTCAGGAGCACGACGGCCTAGTACAAGAGAATAGCGTGGCAAAATTATCTATGGCCAGAGCAGGGCAACTGTGTGCTTATGAAGTTTTGTTACATACCCAACATGTGCATATCTCATAAACCTCCAGAGTGAAACTTGAGATTGCAGTATGTAGGCAACTGGACATCACACACCGAGGTGGTGTAAAAAAGCTTTCATAAGCACACAGCTGCATATGTTCTTTTTATAGTAATTGGTGCACAGACATATGCATGAAAAAAAAGACCAGCAGGATGATCTACGCGAGTCAAGTTTCCTGCTGTTAAACTGTAGAAAGGGAAAGTGAAGTGCGAGAACTCCAAATGCTGCAATAACTGGATATGACATTATAACTGGTTATTGCAGCATTTGATCAACACCGATAATCAGCGTGATAAAATTATATATAGAATAGTGGCTGGGTAGGTGGTTATAATGAGAATTTTACACACACCCGTGGTGTGGGATGCCCACATAAACTCCAAGAGTGAAACTTGAGGGGTTTATAAAGGCATCTCACACAGAGAGTGTGTGTAAAATTTGAGTTTTACACACCTACCTTGCCTTTATTTTATATATTTCCTGGGGAGCATTTTTTTTGGCACAGCAATAATATAAAATCTAAATACAGCACTGTTCAGCTGCGGTCTGGTTGCGATGAAGCATATTTTGCTTAACCAATGCAAATTTTCCTCTGCTCAGCTCTTTAGAGGTGAGTATATAATGGCTTTCAAAGGATTCAGAAAGGAACTGCAGTCCTACATGAGATTTGCTCTCGGATCTCCTCCTGGACATCATCATAATGACTTTCCAGTCAAGGTAACCATGGGGAGCAAACACATAGAGAAGCAAGAAGTGGATCAAGCAGCACCTTCTTTTTTTAGAGACAGCTATCAAGTGCTTCAAGTGATTGTCACAAAGGACATGAAATGCCAAAAAATGCAGTTATAGGTGGTTTCTGGAACCTGAATAAACAAGTACCGTATGGTTGGGAGTGGCCACACCTGACTCAGACACTTCACTTGTTTTTCAATGCTTTCTGATAACCCGTCATTCATAGATGCCTAACAATGTAAAGTATAGATCCTTTATACACATCCAGACTGCAAATGTTCAGTTATTTCCATTACAGTTTCTCTCCGAAGCAGCTTTTCATCTGGCAAATATGAACCTCGTAAGAGCCGAAAGAGGGAGGGAGGAGAGACTGTTGGCGCATGCATGAAGCGAGGGAAACCCAGCGCATGTTCACCAATATAACCAGCTGGATATAATGATGAATTATGACCGGGTTTCCTTATGGGAAAAATGCTCGCCAGTTATTATAATCATATTAAATGTGTTCCATGCATATTCTACATAATTCAAGTCTAAAATCATTACACTTTTAAAGAATATAAAGAATATCTGTAACGGATATCAATAAATTAAATCCAGGCTAAACTACATTTGAATTATAAAAGAAACTGAGTTATGATTTCATTAAATGTAAACAAGTATTTGTTTCTTCATAGAATGAATTGAAAGTGGAGCATGAGATACTTAATTATACAATGACAAGAAAAAATCCTGGACTCTGATTGGTCAGTCTTGGGCTGGACCTGTGATGTTATCCCAGTACAACATCACGGGTCTAGTCTCAGCTTCACTGTGATGAACGAATGCAGATGATGATATGGAGATGGAGCTTTCCTTTTTTGCATCTCCTGTTAAGAAACAAAATATTTTTCCACACTAATAAAAACATTCTTTAAAATTATTTTGTTATTTTATATATAACAACAAGCCATTGTATAATAGCAATAATGCCCTCCAGGGTGTGTGTGTCGTTTGGGATAATGTCACGCCACAGTTGTTGGTTGCACTCAGCCTGCAGCCTCGTGCCCAGCCACCTGGGGCGTGCCGTTATCTCAGCACAACACACACACACCCTGTTGGGGATTATTGCTTAAGTAATGCAAGGCAGTGCATAGTAAAAATGACATTAAATCAGCATTTTCATCCACTAACATTTAAGTAAAATTCCAAGATAGCTCTGGGTTCTATGTTTGTCACTGCAAATGGTGTAAAGAAAGCAAATAGAGAAGAGGAAAACACAAATGAACACACAAACAAATAAAACAGTGAAAGAAAACAATTATTTGAAAACAACCAAGACAAAATCAAAGCATCTACAGAATCTAGCACAATTTTGCATCAAAGACTTTTCACACAAGCCTAGTAAGAACTATTTTTAGTACACAGTTGTTATGTGTGCTAATTTGGTTATTTTAGTTTTCTGTCATGCTGGAATGTCATACTAATACATAGCAAGCCTAGAAAATTTACACAGTTCAAACCTTTGTTTCCATATCAAACAAATAACTTTACTCTACATTCCTATTAATTAACTGTAGGTATGTGCATCCTTCTATATAATTTTACTTTCAAACATCACTCTCTACTATTCTGGTGCTGTAGCAGAACTCTAGTACTGCTTGTTAATGGCACATGGGTATAGACTGTTCATGAAGGAGGGTTGCCAGGAGACCTTAAGGCCACTGAGCAAAGGTGCAAGTTTAAATAAGGGTTCAATTGTCTGCGGTATGCTTGAGTCTGATTTCTGCTGGCAAAAGACAGCCATTCAAAGGTTTCTAGTTTGGCCACTGCTGTATGCCATCTCAGGAGAGAAGGAGCTTTGGTCTGTCTCTATTGCATCAAGACTATTGTGTTGTTTGTATATCCATGGCACTCCCAGATCCATTACCTTAGGGTTATGTACGCCTGATAGGCTGCTTGATGCACGTGACCTAAGATCAGATTTCGATCTCCCACCAAGCCCCTTTTGTCTCTTGAGTGTCTTCAGTTATTTTATGTGCATCAAATAGGCTGCAGCACCCTCGCCAAGCTCCAGTGCTAGGAATTAAATAAGGTAATTTATTCTACAATTTTTTTCCAGCACAGACAGTATTGCATAGCAAGTTAAAGAAAAGTTATAGTTATCAGGATGAGTGTGATTATTTTTGTTTTAAGAACTATGTAGAAGGTATGAGAGAGATTGTTTTATAAAGGGCATATTGCAGTGGCTACAATTCCCATTGTAGTTAGATCAGGCCATAGGCAGACACAGGCAGGATCAATATTGTTTCTGAAAGCTCCATAACTATTGAATTTAACACTGTCTCAGAGATCTCCCCTCTACCAGCATGACGTCCTATGGGGTGGAGTCCCTTACTCCAGGGCAAGACTACAGAAAAGCTCTAGCTGGCTCTCTATGCACTGTACACTTCCCTTATGCAACAGAGTGTACACAAAACCTACAAAAGATGGCACTAGGCAGCAGTACACTCCCCTCATGAAGCGGAGTGTACGTTGACTGTGGCAGGGTTAACAAGTAATTCAAGAGGGGACCAAACAAGTTAAGCACAGAGTTTGCACTAAAAGGGTGCTCTACCTGTGAGGCCATACCTCTTGCTCTATCGCAGGGCTCAGGGCATTCCCAGTTTCTTCTGGTGATCCCGGCCGCATTACTAAAATGGCCACGATCCCCACCCCCACTCACTCCTTCATCGCTGGCATCCTTTTTCTTTACTTCTACAGACACAGAGCTAGCTCACACTTGCAAGAACTCATCCATTACAGAGCTGATGATATGAAGGATCCAAGGCTATCTCGCACATGCGCGATGATGATGTCATCTGCACACGTGCACTGCGGCAACTCCCACCATCTTAGGAGGGCAGATAGAGCTCCCTGTGCATGTGCAGGCCATCATGCATGCACATAATGGTCTGTCCACCATCTTAGGAAGAGAATAGGTGAGAGACCGCAAATTACTGATCCCTTCAGCATTTAAAAGGGTAACACTATTAGCAAGTTTCCTATAAGCACTCAACTTAAAGGGGGCAATTTTATAGATACAAAACAGATACAGGGGCACTGAAAATGCAAACAATTCACTGGATACAGGCCACTTTATTAAGGAGACAGGGAGGCAGTATAGTGCAGTGGCTTAAGGCTCTGAGCTACAAACCTGGAGACCTGAGTTTGAATCCCACGGTCCCCACTTTACCAGCTTGGGAAAATAATATGTAGCATATCCTGTATTACTCTCAAACAACGAAAATCAGAGCTACTGCAGACAGCTAAAAGATTCAATACCTGTCTTGCAGATGTCAAACACCAGGGAATACCTGTCATGCAAAGCACCTATGTTACCCCACCAGAGGGGGCTATACTGCCCTACATGCAAGGGGGATAATTCCACCCAGGACATGAAAACACAGAACATCAACAGGACAGAGTACAATGCTTCCAGGCAAGACTGGCAAGTTGACCCAGCTACTGTGGCTCTCCAGAGAGCCACTGCAGCTATGATGGAATGCCAGCAGTCATTTATGCTTAAGGTGCTGGAACACATGATATCCATGAATAATCCCAGACCATCCACCAGTGGAATACCCAGGGCAAAAGCACCCAGGCAGGACAGGATTCAGCCATTACTGCATTAGGGCCAGACCCCACAGCACCATAATGATAACTCAGAAGACTCCCAGTGGGAGGAATTACCACAGGAGGAGGATGAGGAAACAGGCACACCACTCGACAGTGAACACGAGCCTGATCATGAGTCATTACACGAGAAGTCCCCTGCCAATACAGAGGCACCGTTCATAACCTCAAAGCTCTTCCCCATTGACCATATCTCAGACCTCATCAAATGGATATGCACCACACTAGGTTTCAAACTATCGTAACCAGCACCACAGAGTGATTTGGACGCAATGCTCCAGATGCTGCCCAAACAAAAGAACTACTTTCCAGTACGCCCGGCCTTGAAAGACATAATACTGAAGGAATGGGAATCTTCCAATCCTACCAGACTTCCAGAAAAGTGGGCACTCAACAGAATGTACCCATTAAAAGAAGATAAGATAAAGACATGATGTTTGGCCCCTAGGATAGAGCCAAAGATAGTGGAATTGAACCAAAGAACAGTCCTTCCTGCTGAAGGAACAGCCATACTATGAGACCCAGTGGATAAGAAGATGGAGGAGTTACTAAAGAAGATGTATGAGTTCTAGGGCCAAACAGTGAGGACCTCTACTACAGCTGTCTACACCTCCAGAGCGCTGATCAGATGGCTAGAGGAAATTAGTTAGAAATTGGCCCCAAAGTAGCTGCTGCAATATTGTTTACTAGCAGCTAAGTACCTGGGATACATGTCAATCGACTCATTAAAGAATAATACCAGGTCAGCAACAGTCACCAACAGGGCCAGGAGTGCACTATGGTTCAAATTATGGGATGTGGATAATGAGTCCAAGGCAAGACTATACAAGCTTCTATTTCAAGGAGGAAGAGTATTTGGAAATGGACTACAAGAATTTCTGAGGTGACATGGACAAGGATAGGACCAAGACACTGACAGGGACTCTGGCTACCTACCATCACACAGGGGCTGATTCCACCGACACAGACCCAGGGGAGACAGATGATACAACTCTTCCTTTTGGGCCAAAAAGAGCACCAGCAAGCGAACATACAGATACCAGAACAACTACCAAAGCAAGAGAACCTCCTCATACCTAAGCAGAGGGGGACACACATGAGGAAAATTCACTACCCAGAGAGGTTGACATGCCAGAAGAACAACACAGTGACTACCCCAGTCCCAACATCCTCCATCTACCAATACTAGAACAAGCTCAAGACATCCTCCATCTACCAATACTAGAACAAGATCAAGACATAACCCTAGGGGGCCGACTCCAACACTTCAGCAAGATGTGGTCAAACATGATCTCAGACAAATAGGTCAGTGAGGTCATCACAAAGGGGTACTCAATCGAGTTCTGAGAAATATCTCAAAGAGAATGCAGGGTAATTTCCCCAATAGCAAGAAGGAAGTGGTAAACACATCAAGTACAAGACATAATACACTCACTGATAGGATCACAAGCCATACAACCAGTTGCACCAGAAGAGGCGGGAATGGGAAATTACTCAATATTCTTTTTGGTACCAAGGAAAACAAGAGACCTCAGACCAGTGCTGGACCTAAAGATGGTCAACAGGTACATCACACACAAGACATTCAAGATGGAGACCATACGTTCAACTCTAAGGGCAATAAGACCTGGTGACTTTCTTGCATCCATAGACCTCGAGGACATTTACCTACATATCCCTATGAAGCCTGCTCACAGAAGATACCTACGCTTTCAGATATTAGGACAGCACTTCCAGTACAAGTCCCTCACATTTGGTCTCACATTAGCACCAAGAGTATTCAAGAAGCTGTCAATCATACTAGCAGCAAAGCTTCGAGAGCAAGGAGTCCACATTATTCCATAACTTGATGACTGGCTAATATGAGCCAGGTCACCAGAGGAGCCAAAAAGAGCTACCAACCAAATGATATAAACCCTACAAGAACACGGATTGGTGATAAATGGGAAAAAGAGCTGCCTAACACCATCACAATGTATAGAACACCTCGGAGCTGACATAGACACAAACGAGTGATTTGTACGCCCAACACAGACCAGAATTCTGTACCTCATTACAGTTATACACAAACTACTGGAATCTACAGTGCCAACAGTAGCCCTAATTTCAACAGTCCTTATGCTGCATGTCATCATGCATAGACCTAATACCATGGGCAAGGTGGCACATACGTGCACTACAAATCCTCCTTTTACAGTAAAAGAGGAAAACTTGCAGCACACCATAACACTGGACAGCAAGACAAGGAAATCTCTACTGTGGTGGACACACATGGAGAACCTGAGCAAGGGCAAGCCCCTGGAAATATTACACAACGTCACAATAGACACAGATGCAAGTCTACAGGGATGGGGAGCCTCGATGGGACACAGTTCAGCACAGGGCACATGGTCCCCGACAGAGAAGAGATTACCAATCAATGTATTGGAGATGAGAGCAGTGCGCAACACACTTAGATCATTCAAGACAAAGATAAAGGGGAAGACAGTACTGATAAGATCAGACAATAGGGCCACAGTAGCAAACATTGCAAAACTGGGAGGTACCAAAAGCAAGGGACTACTCTGAGAGAGACAAATACTATATTGATATGGACACAAGCACACTTACAACACCTAACAGCCATACACTTGACAGGCAAGCTGAACACAACAGTGGATTGGCTCAGCAGGGAACAGATACACCCAGGAAAGTGGCAATTGCAACCAGCAATATTTCAAATGATACAACACAAATGGGGGACCATAGCCATGGATCTCATGGCCACCAACAAAAACAAACAATGGACCAAATTATTTTCCAGATTCCAGGAACTTCAATCCCAGGGAATAGATGCCCTATCACTCCCGTGGACACATGACAATTCTTATATTTTCCCACCCTTCCCCCTGATAACACAAGTACTAGGGAAGGTTTGTCAGTCATGCAGAATAATAATTCTAGTAACACCATACTGGCTGAGGAGGGCATGGTTCACCACAATCACAGCTATCGCAATGGACAGCCTGAGGTTACCCAACAAGCCAGACATTCTTATACAGGGGCCTGTAGCACACCCATCCCCGGGCAATCTGCAACTCATGGCCTGGCTCCTGAAAGGGAGAGATTGCTGAATGTGGGGTACCACACAACAGTAATTGACACTATGCTGCAATCCCAGAGGGTTACGACAACATCAACATATTCTTGACAGTGGAAATTATTGACTACATGGTGTGCGGACAGAAATATATCCACCCTACTAATATCCATGGCGGACATAATGCTGTATCTACAACAAGGTCTGGACAAGGGACTAGCTCCATCCTCCCTTAGAGTTCAGCTTTCAGCCATCGGGCAGCAGTGGGTACCATCGAAGGCACATACCCTGGTTCACATCCAGATGTCATACGATTCTTAAAAGCAGCAAGCAACATAAGGACCCGTATAAGGAACAGCATACCACTGTGAGACCTGACATTAGTACTAAATGCCCTTACCAAGTCCCCATTCGAACCCCTAACAGACATCACTGATTACTGGGTAGGGTTGAAAGCAGCATTTTCTAGTGGCAATATGCTCAGCCTGCCGCGATGGTCAGTTAACCGCACTATCGTGTAAAGAACTATTTATGACCTTCACACAAGATAAGTTACACTTCTTACAGTACCCTCATTTATCCCCAAGGTAGACTCCGCATTTTACAAGAAACAGCCAATAGAACTGCCAACCTTCTACGAGGAACATACGGATAGCTGGGAGAGAAACCGAAACACATTGGATGTCAAGAGAATGCTCACAGTGTACCTAGAAAGAACTGCAAACGTACGAAAGACAGAGACTATTTGTCATATCTTCGGGACACAAAAAAGAAACAGCAGCAGCCAAGGCCATGATAGCAACCTGGTTAAAAAGAATAATCACAGAGTCATACAAATCAAGTAACAAGGTTCCCCCAATGGGGATTAAGGCCTACTCCACAAGAGCAGTAGCCACATCTTGGGCAGAATGAAACTCAGCCACTTCGCAGGAGGTATGCGCAGCAGCTACTTGGTCCACTATTCATACTTTCACAAGACACTACAGACTAGACACTGAACTTCCAAGCAAGAGTTCATTCGGCCATAAAGTACTAATTACAGCCACAGTAAAGGACATATAAAGGACTTATGGCACCTTGTACAGTATATATATGGTCTGAGATCATGCTTCCCCCTCCCTATATAGTAGGACACTGCTTTTGAATTACTCTAAGGTAATGGATCTGGGAGTGCCATAGATATACAGACAACACAATGGTAGTTTACTCACCTGGTAAAGGTGATTGTGTTACTGTATATCCATGGCACTCCATCCCACCCAAGGGAGCATGATAGGATAATTAGTGGCAAGTCAAGGATAAAAGGACATTATCTCGTACAATGTTTTAAATGAATAAGAAAGACGTATGATGTAGTCATTAAAGTAGAGATAGATTCCTGGACACACTCTCTATATATAATTACTGTCTGTGCATATGCATTATAAGTTATTTTACAGCAATGGAAGTATTGAAACTGAAGACACTCAGGAGAGAGAAGGGGCTTGGTGGGAGAACAAAATCTGATCTTTGGTCACATGTGCATCAAGCGTACATAACCCTAAGGTAATGGATCTGGGAGTGCCATGGATATACAGTAACACAATCACCTTTACCAGGTGAGTAAATTACCATTCTCTTGGCTTCAAGAAGAGCTGCGGTGACATACCTTCTTACCTGGTTCGAATAAGTGTTTAGGTTCATGGTGTCCCCCAATAACATAGAAACATAGAAATTGTCAACAGATAAGGACCACTAGGCCCATCCAGTCTTCCCATAGGCCCTGTACATTTATGCATCCACAAATCCTAAGTGGTCAGTGGCTTTTCATCACTCCCTTCACACGCAAGATTCCCCAGTGCTTGTCCCAGGCATGTTTAAACCCCTGTACTGTGGTTGCCCTTGTCACCTCTTGTGGTAGACTATTCCAAGCCTTCACCACCATCTCTAGGTAGAACAACTTCCTCATGTTATCTCTAAATCTCGCCCCGCTCCAATTTCATATTGTGCCCCCTCATTCTGGTATCTTTTCTACATTGGAAAATATCTCCCACCTGCACCTTGTTTATGCCCTTGTGGTACTTAAAAGTTTCTATCATGTCGCCCCTTTCTCTCCTCTCCTCCAGTGAGTACATATTGAGGTCTCTTAGTCTCTCCTCATATGTTTTGTGGTGCAAACCATGTCCCACCTTTGTCGCCCTTCTCTGGACAGCCTCCACCTTGTTTATGTCCTTATGCATGTGTGGTTTCCAGTACTGCATGCAGTACTCCAGGTGAGGCCTTACCAGTGTTTTATACAATGGCAGAACCACTTACCACCTCCTACTAGTAATACCGCTATCTATGCACCCCAGCATTCCAATGGCCCTCCCTGCAGCTTTGCACACTGCTTTGATACCTTAAGGTCATCAGAAATGATAACCCCTAGGTCCATCTCCTCTTTGGTGATGGTCAGCACCCCTCCATCCTGTAGCTCCCCCCAGGATTTCACCTACCTAGTTGCATTATCTTTCACTTTTTCACACTGAACTTCAGTTGCCACACCTCCGACCATCTTTCAAGCTTCTCCAGGTCCCTCTTCATTTTCTGCACCCCTTCCAGATTATCTACCCTGTTGCAGACCTTGGTGTCATCTGCAAATAGGTAGACATTTCCTTCCAGCCCCTCTGCAATGTCACTAATGAAGACATTGAACAGGATGGGTCCCAGTACTGATCCTTGTGGCACTCCGTTGGTTACCCCTTTCTCCCTGGATTGGATCCTATTTACCACCACCCTCTGCCTTCTGTCTGTCAGCCAGTTTCTAACCCACTGTATCACCTTATACCCCATGCCCAGACTATTCATCTTGTTAACCAGCCTTCTGTGTGGGACAGTATAGAAAGCTTTGGTGAAACACAGGAAGGTGACATCTACGGCCACTCCCTGATTCACTCCCTTAGTCACCCAATCAAACAAATCTATCAGATTCTTTTGACAACACCTTCCTGATGTGAATCCATGCTGCCTCAGATCCTGGGCACCAATGGATTCCAGGTGTGCCACTATCCTTTCTTTCAGCAGTGTCTCCATGATCCTCCTCACCACTGAGGTGAGGCTGACTGGCCTGTGGTTCTCCACTTGCACCCTACTGCCACTTTTGTGCAGTGGGACTACATGCACCCTCCTTCAGTCCTCTGGAACCATGCCTGTGTTGAGTGGCTCTGTGAACAGGGTGGCTAGAGGTGCTGCTAGTTCCCTCCGCTGTTCCCTTCATATCCTTGGGTGTATGTCATCTGGCCCCATGACTTTATCTGCCTTCAGCTTTGTGAGTTACTCCCGAATTCTCACCACTGTAAATAGACTGGTGTCCACTCCCCCCATTGCCTCTGCTCCCCAACTGTGGTCCTTGACCCTCTCCCTCTTCAGCAAAATACTGAACAGAAGTATTTGTTCAGTATTTCTGTATTATCTAGATCCTCCTCCTTGCACTCACCTACCTCCCAATCCCCCCTGTTTTTTCTTCTATCGCTGATGTACCTATAGAATGTATTGTCCCCTTTTTCACAACCTGTGCTAAACCCTCCTCTGTCTGTGCCTTGACTTTCCTAACAGCCTTCCTTGCCTCTTTTAGACATTCAAGGTACATCTCCCTGTCCTCCTCCCTTTGGATCCCATTATACTTCCAGAAACTTGCTCTTTTTGCCCTTACTTTGTCTCCCACCTCTTTAGAGAACCATAGTGGTTTCTTTCTTCTTTTCTCTTTGGCCACTATCCTAATGCATTGGTCAGTTACCTCCATAAAGGCTCGTTTTAGTCTCCCCCACTGTTCTTCCACCCCCTTCATTACCTCTACCATCTCCAGGGCTGCTCTTAAACATCTACCCATTTCATTGAACTCTGCCCTCCTGAAATCTAATACTTTTGCCCATGTGTTACTTAATTGAGTCCCTATCTCTATATCAAACCACACCATGTGTTGGTCATTGGATCTCAGCTGCCCTTCCACCTGGATTCTTTTGACTCTGTTCTTATTGGTCCATACCAGGTCTAGAATTGATTTGTCCCTGGTGGGCTCATGCACCAGCTGTCTGAGTTCAACCCCCTGCAGGGATTCCAGTATCGCTGTGCTTCTGGCTGAAGCAGCAGACTGTGTGGTCCAATCCACATCTGGCATTTTGAAAGCTTCCATCAACAGGATTTCACCTTTAGCTGCCATGTCATGAATTTCCTCCACTAGTACCATGTCCACTTCCCCCCTCTGGGCTGGAGGTCTGTAGATCACACCTGTATGTATTGTTGTGCCATTTTCAGGTTCAAGGGTGACCCACATTGCCTTGGCATCCCTCTGCCTTCCCTGTACTTCTGTAGCCTGTATGCCTTCTCTGATATACAGGGCCACCCCCCTCCCTTTTTACCTTCCCTGTACCTTCTAAACAGTGTATAGCCTGGTACATTGATGTCCCAGCTGTGATTAGCAGAATACCATGTCCTTGTTATTGCTGCTATGTCAAGGTCTGCATCCATCATCAAGGCTTCCAGGTCTGGAACCTTATTTTCCAGACTGTGGGCATTTGTGAACATGACCTTCCATGTTTTACTCCCTACCATCCCTCTCTTTCTGTTTTCTCTGCTTTGCCTCTTCCCCACCTCAATATTCATGCTCATGTGCTCTTGCCCCCCTTTATCCCCCCTTATAAATGTTTCCCTGCCTGCCCTCCTGCTCACTTCAGTTGTTCCTGTCATAAACTTGTACTCTTGCATGTTCTCATGGGTGGGGTATTTCCTAAACCATCTGGCTTTCCTGGCTCCCCCTCCCCTTGGCCAATATAAATGCTCTCTGCTGAAGCATTTCAACTTCTCACTAAGGACTGAGGTCCCTTTTCTGGACAGATGCAGGCCATCCTCCTGATACAAGCTTGCATCTGCCCAGGTTGGGCCCCAGTCCCCTATGAAGTCAAATCCTTCCCTTCCACACCAATCCTTCAACCAGGAGTTGAAGGTTTGGATATGGAGTTCCCTGGACTCCCCCATGACAGGTAGCACCTCCAAGAATGAGACAGAATGTGCTACCTGTTTCAGGTCCCTTCCCAGCTTCCTGAAGTCCTCTGGGACTTTGGCTAACTCTACCCTTCTACTCGCTAGGTCATTGGTCCCCAGGTGGACAATGACATCCAGCTCCTCCCTCCTGGCTATCGCCCTAGCGATCCTAAGGATTTGCTTCCCATCCCTCCATGCAGCACTTCCTGGGAGGCACTTGACCTCCCTCTGCCACTGCTAGGTGTCCCTAATTTCACACCCCATACAATAGAGTCCCCCACTAGGAGAAGCTTCCCCCTCCACCAGAATCCCTTGCCCCCCCTTCCCTGGGACTTCAGCTTGGAGGTCCTGACTATCCTCCCTGATCCCAGCTGTGGGTGCTCGTGTGGGACATTCCCGTTCCTCCAAAGCAGCTTAGGAGTTATTAAGCTGGACCGGTTGGAGGATGTGCTGGTGTGTTCAGGATAGTTATCCTAATCACCTTGGTGCAGTCCTCCAGGACCCCTTTCCAGAAGGCATCCAAGATGGGGCATTGCCAGATAATATGTAGTAGGCCAGCCTCTGGCTCTTGGCATCTCCAACACTGGGAGTGTGGTAATAGACCCATTTGTTGGAGTACCTTGGGGGTCCTGTACCATCTCAGCAGTAGCTTGAGTTGCAGGACTTGACTTCTTGTGTCAGTATAGGACCTGTGTGCATCCCTGATGCATGATTCCCAGACCCCTTGGGGGATGTCTGTTTGTAGTTCCTGTGCCCTTTGTACTCTACACTTCTCCATGGTGTTTGGCTGTGCATCTCTGATCATTCTGTATACCCTCCCTACTAGGCCTTTATTTTTCCTTGGTTTATGTATCTGCTGCATGAGCCATTCCCATTCCTGTACTGTGCCCTTGTCCATCTGAAATTCATGTACGGCATCTCTGATCTGAAGGCACCTCCATAAATCTGATTTGTGGAGGTTGAATTCATGCTGCAACTGCTGGTAAGACATTAGGAGGCCGTGGTCTCCTTCTGTCAAGTCATCGAAGGTGTATGC
This sequence comes from Neoceratodus forsteri, assembly GCA_016271365.2. Taxonomy (NCBI): domain Eukaryota; kingdom Metazoa; phylum Chordata; order Ceratodontiformes; family Ceratodontidae; genus Neoceratodus; species Neoceratodus forsteri. The sequence goes on along the minus strand of CM028131.1, from coordinate 508,972,579 downwards.
CTCTCTATCTTCATGTTTGCCATGACAAATGTTTCCCTCCTTCTGAATGTCTGGGTTATTCCAAAGGGGTGTGTACCTCACTGGTGGTCCCCTTTTGTCCCTTGGGGCATGAGTAAGACCTTGCACCTGCGACATGCTTTCCAAGTGTCCCATATTACTGGGGAGTCCTTGGTACTCGGTTGGGATTTACCCCCTAACAGGACTCCCATCCAGGCCTGTCTTGATAGATCTTTTTCGAGTTGTACCTACATGGGGCTCATTGGATTCCTAGGGAGAAACCACTTGGAGGCCTGTGCACATCTGTACACCTGGGCGTATCTATGAAACCATGGCAGGTCTAGGCCCCCTTTTTTTCTGTGGGCCTTAAGCTTCCCTTTGCTGAATCTCAGAAGTTTGCATCCCACAGTAGTGCTACCACAGCGTTGTCTGGCATGTGGAATACTTTAGTTGGACTTTCCACTGGCAGGTTCAAAATATGTATACAATTTTGGGGAAGGTGAACATCCTAAGGGCTTCTATCTTACCCTTAAGCAATAGCCTCAGTCTTAGCCATCACTGGATGTCTGCCTTGATCGTGTTCAGGACAGGGGTGCAGTTTTCCTCAGTCAGTTGCTTCCACCTGGCTCATACTCTGACCCCCAAATATGTAAAAGCCTGTGGAGACCATACTACCAGTAGTTCTTGCACACTGGTCCTTGTACAAGCTAAATTCAGTGGTGAGATTGTGGTCTTTTTTTCATTTACCTTTAGCCCAGAGATCTCCGAATATTCCATCAGTATGTCCAGGACCAGGGGTATGGTGGACCTCGGATTCTCCAACATCGGGAGTAGATTATCTGCATATGTACTTATTAGGTACTGCCTCCCTTTAACCTCAATGGCCTTAATTTCCACTTTGTTCAAGAGTCTCCTTGCCAGAGGGTCCAGTGCCACCAGAAACAATAGTGGTGAGAGAGGGCAACCTTGTCTTGTAGTCTTTTGTAAGACAAACTGTTGCGATATGTTTTGGTTAATTAGGACTGCAGCTGTGGGGTTATTGTACAGAGTGGCTACCCATTGCCTAAAATTAGGACCAAAGCCATATGCCCCGAACGTATCGTGCAAATAGTCCCACTCTACCGAATCAAAAGCATTGCAAAAGTCCACAGCCAGCACTGCAATCGGCGTGGTGGACTGCATTGCCCTCAATTTGAGGTTGAGAACTGTCCAGATATTATCTGCCCCAGTCCTTCCTTTAATGAATCTGGCCTTAGAGGGGTGGAGGATGCTTGGGAGGACTGTTTCTATTCTAGTGGCTAGAACCTTGGCCAATACCTTCGTGTTGTCAGAGATCAAGGAAATGGGCTGAAAGTTTGCACAGTCCAGGGGGTCTGATGACTTTTTTGAAAGCAGTGTGACTTTTGCTTCCTTCATCATGGGGGGAGCGGGCATGCCCTTGTCTTTTGCCCCTTGTAAGGCTGCCCACAGTGCCGGTATGACTATGTCAGCAATCAGCCTATACTGATCCACCAGGATGTCATCTGGACCCGGGGCTTTGCCTGCTGCCAATTATCCCAAGGTGCACCTTACTTCCTCCTTTGATATTGGCCTGTCTAAGTGTAATCCCCTACAAATGGGGGTTCCTATAATGTCTTCCTGGGCCTGCTTAATGCCCACTGCCAGGATGGTGTTCTGTGTCTGCAGTAGTTGTGATTGTCAGCATGAGAGCGCTATAGTAAAGCCTTGATGCCTGTCTCCTTAAGAGCTATCTATTCTGTGTGAGATAATTAGTCTGTGTTGGGACCGGGTAGTTTAAGGCTTGCAACCCACCCGGTGAGTAGTATTTCTGCTCCATTCTGCCAGTGCTATATGCACAGATGGAGCCCTTTTAGGATCTGTGATGGTTTGCTGTTTATCTGCTTTAATAATAATAATAATATTATAGGAGTTTGTCTAACCTGCCTTCCATGCAGAATGGACTTTTTGCTTAGAGTCACCATTTTGGTTCTGGACTGCCAGAGTTGGACCAGTCAGAATCTCGGGGGACCTAAAATGAAGACTGTCCCCAGAGGTCTTGTGAGACTGAATTTCTGTAGGAACTGTAGTTTTTGAGGTTTGGCACCTAAATGGACCTGGAGGGGGAGCCCTTTCTGTGACAGTCATATTCATCAGCCAACCGAAACTTTTGGATCACTGGGAAATCCCAGAGCTGCCTGCAGCAGTGTGTCAGTCGAGAGTTGGAGTTGGGAGAGTGAGCAGCTTGAGCCATTCAGGCAGCTGCTCCTGCGTTGTAGTGTGGGGAATTGGCGGGAAGGCTGTATTTGGCCTGTCTGCCACCATCTTCCAGTGTGAAGAAGCTTAAGAGAATAGAATCAGACTAATTCTGAATAACTTAATTGAGACCTGAAACCTGAAGAGAAAGTGAATGATCATTGCCTGTGTGTGGAATGAAGACTTGCTCCAGAAGCAATTGTCCTGTCAGGTACTGAAGAGAGCCTCAGAATAAAAGGTCTGAGCATAAACCCTGTTAAATTGCAAATGGACTTTATCTGGTCTGTGGATAATAGCTGTATTACTTATAAGTGTGCTGAATGTGCTGTGTGTGTTGCGATTTGGTTTCCCACCTTCAAGTGTGTTATGCTAGATGGAAGCTGCTCCAGCACTTGTATGGACTAAATTCAAACTGTCTGCTCTGATCTGGGCCCTGCCATCTCAGCCTAGACTGCTACTCCCACTGCAGAGACTTTTCCGATGAAAAACCTACTCGGGGATTCGGCTTCCTGCTCAACACCATCAAACAGGTAGCGACCACCACGGTGAGTCATGTGGGCCCTGCTTCGCCTGGCAAGCCAGTACAACGTCCAGAGGTCTTCATCTCATCAGTTCTGTCTCCTGGTCTGGATGGCGTGTGCTAAACAGGGAAGCTCCCTGCAACAAAGCTGCAATCATTGTGTGTCATCTGATTTATTTGTTTGGGTTTATAACAACGAACTGAGCCATCTGGCTCTGGATTACAAGTTATTGGTTGATGTGGATGCTAATTGTTTTCTTTGCTAAGGGCCCCAACAACAGCTGCAACACTGACCTATCCAGGGCAATGCTTCAGGCTAGCCTGCTTTACAACTGGATACCCAGAGTGTGTGACTGTGACAAAGGGACTCCTTGTGTATGCATGTTCAGCCTGAATCAATCAGATCTAATTATCACCTGCTAGATTGCTGCCCCACACCTGTTCAAATCCCTCTGAATAAATCACATTTTGTTCTTTCTGCATTTAACCTGGCTAGTGTGTACCTTTTTGGAGGGGATATTGTACTGCCATTGAACTGTTGTGTTACAGGTCTTATTTTACAGGGGGTCTCCAGGGCCTTTGCAGCTGATCCAGCCCTGGTGGTAAGTGCACAGAGTGTGGGTTCAGTATTGTTATCATATGGTATATGCGATTTTTTATCAGCTGATCTGTTTAGGCCACTAGAAGGGTTAGTGGAGGGTTATAGTATCCCGGAGGGCTATACCCGCAGCAGTTATGCTACCCAAAACCCATTTTTCCAGGTGGAAGCACCCGTTCACCCGAGCTTGGTTCCTATTACCTGTGCCTGGTCAAGCAGGCAGGTGTAGTAGCCCTTGGGATAGCGCCACCTAGGGGTTACATCTTGAAGGCATCACTGGTGGTCAGAAGTAGGAACTTCAACCCAAAAATACAAATTTTGTCATAACTGGAGGTGCTTGCTACACCCAAGCTTAAGATTGCCCCCCATAAGCTGGTTGTGCATCGCATGATTGGGTGGACTGAGGCCGGGGAGGTAGATCCCCAATATGCCATATTGCAACTTGTTATCAGCTTAGGGACCACTAATGATACCATTGTAGAAACTGTGGAGAAAATTAAATGTTTGGGGAAGGTTGAAGTGAGGGGGCGGGACTCAGATCTGTTTGATCAAACCCTGACAGCCCTCCTCTTGTGCAGCCTCCCCATAGACCCTGAAAGAGTACCCATTATTATCCTGCCTGAATGGTCCCAGAAGGGGTGGCAAGTTATCCATTTACATAGTGATCCATCTTCTCCTGGGGGATCCCCAAAAGTAGATGGGTTTAAGGACAAACTATTAAGGTTGTTAGCTACTGAAGGGTGCAGAGCCAAGGAACTGTTAAAAATGTTGGACATTTTGGAGGAGACTGCTCCATTACAGCCTCCCCCCGCATCTCCATCTACCCCTAGAGCATCCCCTGTTGTCACATCCCCCATTGTGGCACCGTCTGTACACCTGGACTCTTATCACAGACTCAGAGTATTTTCTGGTGTAGTGCCCGTGCCAGTGGGGAAGGATGATTTGGAAACCTGGATGGTCTATGCTGCTCCATTAGTCCAGAAATGGCATTGTTCGGAGGGAGAAAAGAGAAAGAGAAAGAGACCTGTGGAAAGCTTCAGGGGCCCTGGCCCTGCATTGGAAGCCATCCATTTTCTTTGATCCACTAGCCCAGAAGCCACTACAGCTGAGTATCTCTCTGCTCTGAAAGGGGTGTTTGGCAGCATGGAATCTGTGCAGGACTTAATGTGGAAATTTAAGTCAACAAAACAATGGAAAAATGATCTGCTTTCATCACCCGAAATAAGCGGGCCATGTAGAGGGCCCATGGGGGGGGGCTGCTAGTAAACTGAATCAAGTCAGACTGGAGCATATCCTCAAACCTGCTAGATACCCCAGTGTGCTCATGCTGAAATTGAAATTCCAGAATTGTAAAGCCAACCCTACTGAATATTGCTGGCTCATGAAGGAAATTCGAGAGGCAGAGAACGATGAGTAGGGATGGGAGCCCTATGCTGAGGTCACGAGTACCAGCCAAGTTGCAGGCTGGTTTGAAGAGCAAGACAAAAATTCTGAAATCCAACAAGTAAGAGAACTGCTTAAAGAGGTGAAGGGGATGCGGGCCAGCCAACAAGCTGCAGCTGAAGCAGCTAGAGGCTCACACTCTTGCCAGACACCATTTGAGACCCGAGGTGAGGCTTCACCTGGGGGCGTGGGGTTCCACGCCATCACCCCCAACTCCTGAGTTGAGACCCAACTAAAGGAAGAAGTGAGAGAATTGAGAGCTCTGGTGGGAGAGCACATCTGTGCCACTAGTGCCACTGGCCATTGGGGAGGCCATGAGGATAGCGAGACCGAACACAAGCCAAAAGAGGACCCTTGAGCCCCTTCTAATCAGCCCAAAGTGAGGGACGAACCTCCCCATTCCTGAGATCCCAAGGAACAAGTGGTTTGCTACCAATGTGTGGAGGATGGACACACAGGCCAGGCTGCACCCTCCCAAAGAACTTGCAAAAGGTCAATTCCCAGCTGTTAAACTTGGTTCATCGGAGTAACATAAAGCTTCAGACGAGCCCAACAAAAAAGTATTTTTCCTCAAAAACTGCTGTGGGACAGGCCACCAAGCCAGCTTCCCTGGACTGGTCTGAAGTGGTGGGTCCTTCCATGGAAACTACTGTGACAGTAAATGGCGTTTCCACTCGTGCTGTGTTGGATAGTGATTTGCAGGTGACTATTATGTTCCAAGATTGGTATAACCAACATTTATCTGACTTCCCACTGCAACCCCTTGAAGGCCTACACATGTGGGGGCTAAGTGAAAAATTCTACCCTTATCTAGGATATGTCTGGCTCTGGTTGTCCTTCCCTATGGCTGTAGCAGGTGTGGATGAGCAAGTGGAGACATTGGCTCTGGTGTGCCCACCCACGGGACTGTATGATGGTGTCCCATTGCTAACTGGTACAAATGCCCCATGTTCGAGTGATTGGCGCAATTTTGTCAACAGAAGCAAGCCAAGTGAACCAGACGGGCTTTGTGAATTCCAGTCTTGGTGAAGCAAGCTTATGATTTGAGAATGCAGAATCAGGAGATGGAGAAAGATGAGCCCATGGGGTAGTGTGGAAGAAAACTCCTGATTCCTTTGTGCTACCTCCCAAACCTCAATGAACTATCCATGGTGAAGTTTGACTCAAGACTGATGTGAAGAACAAAATCCTCTTGCTCAATGCCCCAGAAGAAGGAAAGTTGCCTGAGAGATTGTTGGTCAAGCTCAGCATTCTACCAGCCCAAGCTCATGCTTATGCCCTGCGAGTGGTGGTATAGGTTCAGAATACGTCTGATTGAGAAATTCGAGTGAATCGGGGGGTACTCTAGCCACTGTGTACTGTGCAGACACTGTCATGCTGCCAGCAAGAAGTGCCCCATCAAGAATAATGAGATGACTCCTGACCTGTTTGACTTCAGGGAGTCACCCCTACCTGCGGAATGGAAGACCAAATCAGCCAGAAGCTGTCCTAGAGAAGACAAGTATTTTCTTTAAAGGAATAGGATGTGGGTTGTGTCACCGGGGCTAAACATCACATTCGACTCCTTGATGAGAGGCCATTCAGAGAGAGATCCTGTTGCCTTGTGCCGGCTGACATAGATGATGTACGAAGGCACCTTCAAGAGATGTTGGCTGCAGGGATCTTCCAAGAGTTGAGAAGTCCTTACGCTTCCCAATTGTGGCAGTCCACAAGAAGAATGGATCAGTAAGGATGTTTGTGGACTACCAGACTTTGAATTGAAGGACAGTACCAGATCAGTATACCATGCCCCGTATCCAGGATGCCCTTGGCTTCCTTAACAGGAGTCAGTGGTTTTCAGTACTTAACCTACGGAGCGAGTACTATCAAATCCCAATGGCCCCAGAGGACCGTGAGAAGACAGCATTCATCTGCCCTCTGGGTTTCTATGAATTCCTATGCATGCCTCAAGGTATTTCAGGTGCACCCACCACTTTTCAGGGACTGATGGAATGAGCTGTGAGGGACATGGACCTGTTAGAGAGCATTGTGTACCTTAATGACATCATTGTGTTTGGGCAAACCTTAGAAGAGCATGAGGCTTGTTTGTTCAAGGTCCTTGATCAATTAGATGATTTAGGACTGAGGTTATCTATAGACAAGTGTCAGTTTTTTCGAACGTCTGTAAAATATGTTGGACAGATAGAATCAGCTGATGAGATTCAGACAGATCCTAGCAAAGTGGAGTCTTCGACCACCTGGCCTCAGCCGAATAACTTAAAAGAGTTGCGAAGGTTTTTGGGGTTATGTGGCTATTATCTCTAGTTCATAAAAGACCATGCCAAGGTCATCTTCCCTTTGCTCAGTCTCACTCAGAGCTATATCCCCCCCACCAACAGAAAGTATAAGAAAAGCACCATCAAGGAGGAAGACAAGATCTACTTCAGGACACATGAACATTTTGGAACCAGTTGGACTTCTGAGTGTGAAGCTGCTTTTTATGAAATCATTCATCAACTCACCCATGCACCTGTGCTTGCCTATGCCGACCCTACCAAACCCAGTGTACTGCACACAGATGCCAGCTTAAAGGGACTTGAAGCCATTCTGTATCAAGAGTTTGAAGAAGGTCTATGCCCAGTAGCATTTGCCAGTCAGAGCTTAACAGCCTCTGAAAGAAATTACCCAGTACACAAGCTTGAATTTTTTGCCTTCAAGAGGGCTGTGGTGGATCAATTTCATGAATATCTCTATGGGACCAAGATCCTAGTCAAAACCAACAATAGTCCTCTTACCTATGTTCAAACCTTGGCTAAGTTGGATACCACAGGGCATCGCTGGTTGTCTGTGCTTTCTACTTATGACTATGCAGTGGAGTATCGACCAGGCCTAAACCACATCGATGCAGATGCCCTCTCGAGAAGGCCAAATTCCAGTGAAAATTGGGTGAAACTGTTTGAACACTCTATCAAAGCCCTCTGTCAAAAGTTTGATAAAGATGAGCACCATTCTTCTGAAACTGATGATTGCCTAGTGGACTGCTTAGGTCCTCCAGAAACCTGCATCCCCACAGCCTACTGCCACTTTGCAGCTTTAGACCTCAGTGCATTACCTCAGCTTGACAATGAGAACATACAGTGGGCTCAGATGCAAGATCTCATAATTAGGCCTGTGCTAGACGATTTGCATGCTGGTAAGGATGTGTCCAAACTCCATTCTTCTGACCCACGGACTGCCCCAGACTTAAGTTACATAATCAGCTTCTGTATCAGGAGACAATAAATCATCAGGGCTAACTTGGTAAACAGAAACTGGTATTGCCCACAGCCTTTAAACACTTAGTACTCCGGGCAGTCCATAATCAAATGGGACATTTAAGTTGTGATCGGACTTTTGACTTAACCCATACCCAATTCTACTGGCCAAAAATGGGAGCTGACTTTGAAGCCCACATCCGAACGCGCAGCCACTGTCTTCAAAGAGAAGCCCAACCCCAAAGGGCTGCTCCATTAGTCAATATCTGCACCACTGCACCCATGGAGCTGGTGTGTATTGACTTCCTGTGTCTTGAACTTGACCAAAAGAACATTGGGAACATGCTTATTGTAACTGATCATTTCACGAGGTATGCCCAAGCTTACTCTACCAAGGATCAGAAAGCATCTACAGTGGACAAGGTTCTTGTGGATAAGTTTTTTGTCCATTATGGCGCACCTCAGAGAATTCATTCTGATCAGGGGAGAGATTTTGAAAGCAGGCTGATAAAGGAAATGCTCTCCTTATGAGGGGGGTGAGAAAATCCAGAACTACTTCTTATCCCCCTCAAAGGGATCCACAACCTGAAAGGTTTAACAGGACATTACTTGACATTCTGGGCACCCTTCACCCTAAAGACAAGTCCCGGTGGAGCCAACAGATCAGCACCTTAGTGCATGCCTATAATTGAACCAAGAGTGATGCCACAGGTTTTTCCCCTTACCGCCTGATGTTTGGGCAGGAAGCCCAGCTGCCTGGCTGCCTGTAGACATTTGCTTCGGGGTGTCCCTGGACAGAGTCCAAGCTGAGAATTACTTGCAGTATGTTCAGAAATTAAAGGCCCAGTTGAACCGTGCCTACCAACTGGCGCAGGCTATGGCAGTCAAAAGAAATCTGGCAAACAAAGAAAGGCATGACAAATGTGTCAAAGCTCAGGAGCTGTTACCTGGAGACTGTGTGCTGTTACGAAACTTGGGACTACATGGAAAGCATAAAATTGCTGATAGGTGGCACCATATTCTCTATAATATTGTCAGCAAGCTGGATGATCTGCCAGTATATAAACTAAACCCTGAGAATGATCCTTGAGCCACCAAGACTATGCACAGGAATCATGCGTTGCCTACTAATCAAGTAATCATCAATTCTGTACCTTCCAACACTGCCTCTTCCGGGCCTGTAACTAGAGCTGCAGCCAAAAAGAGACAGAGTCACCCTTCCCCAGCTGTCAAGGATTCAAGGCCTTCCCCCAGGCAGGCCCAAAATGACACTGATTGCCAGTCTGAGTCTGATGACAGTGAGTGTGAAGCTTTCTATTACCCATCTTATGAACTGAGTCAGTTATTTCAAGGTAACCCCATGTACAACTGTGGAGATGAAGCTGGGCCTTCAGGACTGCCTAGACTTTCAGCCTTCTCCTCAAAACCTGTGCCCCCTGAAAGTGAGGTGCAAAGTGTGACTTCTAAAGCAGTTGGCTCTTTGTGTCTGGTCAAACTGTTCGAATTGCCAGAAAGAGATCCTGCAACTGACAGCAACCCTGGTGACATACCAGAACCTACTGAACTGTGTGATGATAACCCTGCTGTGATTAATGGCAACGGTGAAATCAGTGATGTTGAAAGTAGCAGTCAAGTGTTGCAAGATGTAAATGCTATAGAGTGTTCCCCGGGTGATAAATTTGGGCCTTCTACAGAATCCGCTAATGAAAACAATATGGTGGAATCAGAGTCAACAGAGCAAGGGGCAGACAGTGCTTCCAATGTGGAACCCTCAACCAGTGCAGCAGTATCCCTCCCTACAGGAGTATAACCTAATGCAAGTGTTGAAACCCAGGAGCCTGTGTCTTCTTCCTCAAAAATCTGGAAGAGCTTCCAAACCAGTGATACGTCTGAGTTCTGACTCCCATGGGAGGCCTGTGGACCTCCCCTTACATGCTGTCCATAAAGGAGTCTATATTTCTGAAAGCTCATTTCCCAAATTGAGCTACTCTGCTACTTCTAGTTAATTGTCTACCCATCAAAACCTGGTGCTCCTGCCCCATCTAGCCCCAATGTAGTTGATAGGGATGGGCCCCAACTATGTTGTTTAGAGTACAGGAAATCGTGCAGATCTGAATGGTCAGAGTAATGTGGTTATCTGTTTGAATCATTTAGAAACTTATTATGTGTATGGCAAATGCATACTGTTATTACAGACAGTCAATGATATCAGGAATAAGTATAGTAATGTTTACAGTATTTGCTTTTGCTGATGCATCAGCTTTATTTTGTATGGTATACCAATGAAACATGTGTGTATCTTGTATTGTGATGTCTTTTATATAATGTCATAGTAAATATAGACTTGACGCGGATGCCAAGTTTTTCCAAGCAGGGAAGGGTGTAACCCCCCCTACAAATGGGGGTTCCTATAATGTCTTTCTGGACCTGCCTAATACCCACTGCCAGGATTGTATTCTCTGTGTGCAGCAGTTGTGATTGTCAGCATGAGAGTGCTATTGTAAAGCCTCCTGTATCTTTAAGAGCAAACTATTCTGTGTGAGATAATTAGTCTGGGTTGGGACTGGGTAGCTTAAGGCTGGCGACCCACCTGGTGAGTGGTATTTCTGCTTCATTCTGCCATCGCTATATGCGCAGAGGGAGCCCTTTTAGGATTTGTGATTGTTTGCTGTTTATCTGCTTTAATAATAATAATATTATAGGAGTTTGTCTAACCTGCCTTCCTTTGTAGCATGGACTTTTTGCTTAGAGCCACCATTTTGGTTCTGGACTGCCAGAGTTGGACCAATCAGAACCTCAGAGGACCTAAAATGGAGACTGTCCCCAGAGGTCTTGTGGGACTGAATTTCTGTCGGAATTGTAGTTTTTGAGGTTTGGCGATAATGGACCTAGAGGGAGAGCCCTTTCTGTGACAGACAGATTCATCAGCCAACCAAACCTTTTGGATCACTGGGAAATCCCAGAGCTGCCTGCAACAGTGTGTCAGTCGAGAGTCGGAGTTTGGAGAGTGAACAGCTCGAGCCAGTCGAGCAGCTGCACCTGCATAGTAGTGCTGGGAATTGGTGGGAAAGCTGTGTTTGGCATGCTTGCCACCATCTTCCAGTGAAGCTTGAGAGAATAGAATCAGACTAATTCCGAATACCTTTATTGAGACCTGAAACCTGAAGACAAAAGTGAGTGGTCATTGCCTGTGTGTGGACCGAAGACTTGCTCCAGAAGCAATTGGCCTATCTGGTCCTGAAGAGAGCCTCAGAACAAAAGATTTGCGCATAAACTCTGTTAAATTGCAAATGGAATTTTTCCGGTCTGTGACTGATAGTTGTATTACTTAGTGTGCTGAATGTGCTGTGCGGGTCACGATTTGGTTCCCCACCTTCAAGTGTGTTATGCTAGTTGGAAGCTGCTCCAGCACTCATAGGGACTAAATCTGAACTGTGTGCTCTGGTCTGGGCCCTGCCATCTCAGCCTAAACTGCCGCTCCCACCACAGAGACTTTTCTGATGAAAGACCCGCTCGGGGATTCAGCTCCCTGCTCTATACCATCAAACTGGTAGTGACCACCATGGTGAGTCTTGTGGGCTCTGCTTTGCCTGGCAAGCCAGTACAACATCCATAGGATTTCATCACATCAGTCCTGTCTCCTGGTCTGGGTAGCATGAGTACTAAACAAGGTAGCTCCCTGCAACAAAGCTGCAATCATTGTGTGTCATCTGATTTATTTGTTTGGGTTTATTACAACGAACTGAGCCACCTGGCTCCAGATTACAAGTTGTTGGTTGATGTGCATGCTAATTGTTTTCTTTCCTAAGGTCCCCAACAACAGCTGCAACGCTGGCCTACCGCAGGCAATGCTTCAGGTTAGCCTGCTTAACAACTGGGTACCCAGAGTGTGTGACTGTAACAAAGGGACTCCTTGTATATGCATGTTCAGCCTGAATCAATCAGATCTAATAATCACCTGCTTGACTGCTGCACCGCCCCTATTCAAATTCCCCTGAATAAATCAGATTTTGTTCTTTCTGCTTTTAACCTGGCTAGTGAGTACCTTTTTTGGAGGGGATATCGTACTGCCATTGAACTGTTGTGTTACATGTCTTATTTTACAGGGGGTTTCCAGGGCCTTTGCAGCTGATCCAGCCCTGGTGGCAAGTGCACAGAGTGTGGGTTCAGTATTTTTATCATATGATATATGTGATTGTTTAACAGCTGATCTGTTTAGGCCACGAGAAGGGTTAGTGGGGGGTTATAGTATTCTGGAGCAGTTTTCTACCCCAAACCCATTCCTCCAGATGGAGGCACTCATTCACTGAGCTCAGGCCCCTCAACCTGTGCCTAGTCAAGCAGGCAGGTGTAGTAGCCCTTGGGATAGCGCCACCTAGGGGTTACATAAGTCATGCATTTCCTTCCACGACACCTGTGGGAGTGGTGTCTGCCCAAGGTATGTTGCTAAGCAGGATCTTGCCCTGCTCCCATTGTGGTGCCTTTGAGGAGTATAGGTCCTGACAGATATATTTATTTTTATTTATTTTATTTATTTAAGTCTTGGTATTAACACCTTTGAGTCAGTGACTCATTTAGAAAGGCTCCACGTCAAGTGAACAGGATTACAAAAATTCAAAGGACAAGTAAACAGTGTGAGATACAATAAGGAAAACAGCATTGTTTACAGTAATGCGAATAACACATAACAGGTTTGAAAATTTGCATTGTGAATGCAGTTCACACGACATAAATCAAGTAGAAGCCAAAAGCTGACATTGTCATCAGGGGCAAACAGGGCATACAGTAAAGTGGATAAAAACATAACAGGAGTGAGACTTGCACAAAAAATGCAGTTACACACATCTTAAATCATGTGGCAGTCAAAGTTGATATTGTCATCAGGGGTTGTCAGGGCTGACATCAGGGGCATCAGGGCAAATAGGGCTGGAGAAAGGGGAAGGGAAGAGAGACACAGGGAGAAATTAAGTACAGTCACAGGAACTACTCAACTTGATTAATTTATTTTGGCCTCTGGACTGTTTCTCTGGTTTGGGCTCTTAGGGCATGTTTTTGGGAGTTGTCTTTCTGCTTCTTTAGATGATATGCTAACAGTTTACCCCCTTTGTCTCCTGTCTCCCAGAAGTTGCGTTTTGATCGTAATAACTGCCATTCTGCCTTTCGCTGTTGAATTATATTTATTTTATATTTTATTCTGGTAATGGCTGATATTAATTCCTGGAATGGCTTGTGCGCCCTGTTTGAATTGCACTTCCAGGTTCCCCAGGTCTTTTTGAAGCCTATTTAGCTCTTCTCGTCTTTGTTTTGTGTGGCAGAGTACGAGATTATCGAGCCTCTGATATAGGCCTTGAAGGCCTTCCAGACAGTCCCTGCCTCAACTTCCCCATTGGCATTTATTTCAGAGTATTGCCTGTCTTGCTCCTTGATCCAAGTGCTGAATTTGGGATCATTTAACAGCAGCAGGTTACCCCTCCATCTAGTAGATGTGGGTTGGGCCTCAGGGGGAGTAAAGGTCATCTGGATTGGTGTATGGTCTTATACAACCATGGGTTCTGTGGTTAGATTGTGTACTCCCTGGCTGCTGCTCCATTGGTCAGCCAAAAATCAATGTGACTGTGTGTTCCCTGTACGGCGGAGTAAAAGGTGTAGTCTCTCCCAGTTGGGTTTTCACCATGCCACGGATCCTTCAGCCCCTATTCTTCCATCAGTACCGCTAAGACCTCCTTTGCTCTAGGGTGAGAGTCTGGGGATGGATGTGATTTGTCCAGGAAAATGTCTTGGACTAGGTTGAAGTCCCCCATGCCAGTATTGGCATGTCTTGATAATCTCCCTAGCTTTCGCCAGTGCTTGGCTAATTTGGGAAAGAAGTCAGGCTCATCTTGATTGGGAGCATGCACATGAATTATTACAGCCTTACCCCCTGGGAATGCACACCAGACTATCATCCATCACCCTTCCTTGTCTGTTTTAGTCCAGTAGACCATCCATTGATATGCTTTGTGTATTAGTATTACCTCCCCCTTAGCCATGCATGCAGCAGAGCTGTGTAACACTTTCTCCACCCATGACTTTTGTAACCATTGAACTATTTTGGCAGTGAGGTGTGTCTCCTGGGGAAGTTCCAGGTCAGCCCCAAGGTACCTTAGATGCTGCAGGACCTTCATAAACTTGACTGGATGGTTGAGCCCTTTGATGTTCCAAGCGATGCACCTCACCTCACCCTCCTTTATTTTGGAATCCATTCCAAAGCACTAACTCCCCAACTTCACGTCCATTCTGGGGCTATCCCCCTGTCACTGGCTCCATACCTTGGCCCTGCCTCCCACTCCTGGGAAGCAGCTAACTCTCCGCAGAATGTGTCATGGACTCAAACTCCTTTTCCTTTATGTAGCGGTATTCTGCAAGAGAGCATAAAAAGACAAAGATAGTAGGCGGTTCCAGACTGGTTATATGATAATCTTTCTGTACTTCAATTTGGTGATCTATATTACCGTTGTTGGTTACACACACCTACCTATGAAATGAGACTTTAACTGGTTGAGTGACCACACTAAGGTGCCTTAGGTGTCTGCGAAAGGGGAGAAATCCTGATGTATGCCAGCTACGCCACCTACGTACCATGAGGGAGATTATGTTGATCAACTGCTGTTTACCCCTCCTACCTAACCTTAGAAAGCTAATACTGTTATGGCTACTTTTTTTTTTTTTTTTTTAATTTGTTTAACCAGGTATAGCACACTAAGCTGAAAGCTTTTTTACAGGAGCGACCTGGGAGCACAAGGAGGTTAAGTGACTTGCTCAGGGTCACACAGTATGCAAGTGGAAGCTGTGGGATTCAAACCCAGGTCTGGTCTGCTGGATATCACCAGATTTGCAGCTCAGAGCCTTAGACCACTGCGCTATACTGCCTCCTTTGTCAATACCTTGACTCTTATTCTGTACTCAGTGAAAATGTACGTTTTATCACCTGAACATACCAACCTATCTTGTTTTGCTCGTGCTATAAGATTTCCCTACATGACGGGGGCTCCATGGGGGAGAGGATTGACCCTTCCAGGGGGGGGGGCATTGTATTTATAGTGTATTGCAGCATTACACTTATGGGAGTGAGGCTAATGCAGCCCTTCATGGGGTGTTTCTCCTTTTTTTTCCACTGAGTTGCACTGTCAACCACCTACCCTTTCTTTTCCATCTTTTACAATGGAAAAAGATCCAGACCTCTGGGAAAATCCCTCACCCTGGAGGAAGTGCTTCCCCCTGTTTTCCCAGAATCTGTTCCTCCCTTCATGCTCTGGGCTGTGTTTACTTCTCCCACCTATTACCTGGTGTCAGAAAGTTGGGGTGTACCTCTGACAAGGGGTTACCTCTGTGTGTTTTCTGAATATTATGATAGTATCTTGTAGGGGTGGGGGAGACTAAAGGCTTCTTCCCATCTCATGTGTTTGGTGTACTTTTCCCTGTCCAGCATTCTTTGTTGGCCCTGCCAGATGGTCTGTTCCTCAGCCTGTCTCCATGGGACTATCTTGGTTTACCCTTTTCCCTCTACTTGCCTCCTTGTACTTTCCCTCCTTCTTTTCCTGGGTGCTCCTTCACCAAGCTCATTGTTGTCCCTCTTTATTGTATTCAACCCCTTTTGAACCACTGTGACAGAGCTCCACCCGTGGTTTGCTATTATCTTTAATCCGTTCTCCCCTCTATGCCCCATTTCCCATCACAACCCTGGTATGATTCCTTTCTGATCAGTGTACGTATTTACCTCAGCCTCCACCCTCTTGCTTACCCCTTGCCCCCTCAATCAGCTTTTAGGTTTTGAACTGCCTAATCTTGAACTTTACAGACTGAATTCAAAAACGACAATTAACTTTTTCAAATTTAACTTAATTTTTTTTTCCTTTTAAAACTTTAATCGGCATGAACAAAACTCAAAATGCAAACCGTTTACCTATCTCCTCATGAAGCAGCTCACTGGCAACCTCTAGGCAACCGCCTTTAGCGAGAGACCAAGCAGATAATGTCATTTTATTTTCTTCCTCTTTCAGCCTTGGTCTGCTGCTGTTGCTTCTGCATAGGTACAGTTTCCTGGTCTGAGCTCAGCAGAGTTCTGCTCTGAGCTGTCCATCTCTTCAGTTTCTAATGCTTTGGCTACATCTGCCCATGTCATGGCTAAAGTCTGCACTGAACTGCCCTCCGATCTGTCTCCCTGGCCACCAGTTAGCTCTTCACTGCTTGTGGAATCATCCCTCAGGTACTTTGCTGGTGGGGACAGATTTCTGAGTGGTGAATTCTTTCTTCTGCCTGTCCAGCTCCTAGAGCGCTGTCTGGATCTCTGCAGCTGTGGAACTTTGCCAGGCTCCTGCCCTTTCTCTTTGTTCCCATAGGTGGTTTGGGAATCTTTAGGAGAATGTCCCCGTGCTGGCATACTTTGGTCCGCCATTTTGGGAGGTGGACTGGGCACCGCCATCTTACGTTCATCTATGACCCTTAGTTTACTTTCCTCTGGATTCTGTTTCCTGCCCTCCTGGTTCTCCGCCTGAGGTAGCTTGTTGTTGGGGGACCAAAGGACTCTGGGATTTGTAGTTTGTATCTTTAGCTTTGGCCAGTACCTTTGGAACCAGGCAATGACTTCTTGTAGGTTGTTTGCCACCAGTTCTTTTCCCTCATACAGTATATTGAGACCTGCCACACCACAGAATCTGTATCTGATATTCTGATCTTTCAGTTCTCTTTTTAGGGGGTTGAAGGCCTTGTGACGCATGGCCACTTCATGAGAAAAGTCCCTGTAGAAGGGGATCTTGGCCCCTCTATAGTCCATCTCCCACAGCTCCCTTGCCATTTTCAACAATCTCTCTTTAGTTGAATATCTGAGCATGTAGGCAATTATTGGCCTCGTGTTGTACCTAGATTTTTCTTTTGCCCCCATGCTCGATGCGCTCTCTCCACCTTGATCGGGCCCCTCCATCTGCTGCCCAGAAGCTGAGGTATGAATTCATTAAGAAAGCCCTCCATGTTTTGGCCCTGTATACCTTCTGGGATGCCTAGTATTCTAATGTTATTACAGCATCCCCGATTCTCTTGGTCCTCCGCTGCCTCCCATAAATTGTTGATCTCACCTCATGGTGGTCTAGGCATTCAAGAATCCTGTGCTGATGCACATCCAGGATGTTGGTTCTTTGCTCTGCCCTGTTCATCTGATCCTGGAGATGTCTGACATCTTTAGTTGTTCCTACCAGGCAGGAATTTGATGTCTGTCATATCAGTTAACAGCAATTCTAGCATCCTGGTTACATAACTTAGAGTCCTCCACCTGCTCAGTCATTTCCTGGAGATCCTGCAGTTTCATTGTGCCGTGATAGAGGGCTGTGTTTTGGAGCTCTTCCATTGGCAGTAAAACCAGAAAATGGTCCAGTAAGTACAGTTCCAGTGATATAGAGGGTTATTATCAGTCCGTGAAATTAAAGCGTAAATCTCTGTAAGTTCTGTGCTTGATCTTGTGCCTTCTGCACTTTTTGGATTTCCCAAGCCTACTCAGCGAGCATTCCGGCTGTGTGTCTCCATCTCCAGTTACAATCTGCATTACATCCAGGCTAGAGTGGTGCTTTTCATTGTTCACCTAGTGACAAGGCCATCTTGATTCTCAGCTTATATTACTCAGCATCCAGGCCAGGTAGGATCTCCATTTCAGGGTCACTTTGTACCCTGTGGGTTCCGATAGTCCCTGGTACCTTCTATATTAGTTTATCTCAGTGCCTTTCTCTTTTTTTAGTGTGGATAGGTTAGGATCGGAGAGGATCATTGCTTTTAAGCAGCCATCTTTCTTGGTGATCAAACCACGCCCCGAACTAATAACTTGTAGAAAGGACATTGCCCAGATAAGGTTTCTCTGTCCCAGCAAATCCTATGGCTATACTGTATTTCCCCAGTCTTTCTACTCCTGGCCGTTTGGTGGGATAGTGCACATCATCCTACTGGTGGAATTTTGCCATCTTCCTTCTGATAAAATTCCATGGAATTAGTCTGAATGTTCCAAAATACCGGAATTCTCTTCCACCAGAATCTGAAAATTCTACACAGAACTGGTGTCCTCACAGCTCAGATGTCCCTTTTACCTCTGACATGCTGCCATAAGATGTATTAAGAAATTCTGGACTTTCTTTTTGTGAAGCCTCCTCTGTAGAACTATAAAGAATTTCAAATTCTGCTTGCGCTGGATCCTAGTGGGATTTTAGAAATTCATATAATTCCACGGAATGTCATCAGACATGTAATTCAGACATTTTAAAAGCAGGATTTTTACTGTGGAGTCATATGTAAGCAATAAAACACAACAGAATGTGCACTGAACAGATATTGCTGCACGCCCAGGGGTGTAGGGATGCATAAGGCCGCACGCCGAGTACCTTCAGCCCCTGGAAGTACAGTAATATCTGTTCAATGCACACCCCTATAATGTCTTATTACGCTTATAAAATGGTCTTTTTTAAATTTATTTGAAGATGAAATCAATATGTTTACATTTGTAAAAATAGGTAGAACTACCTGTATTTACTATAAAATAGCCCTTCCACCTGCGACAAAAAAAATGCCTTTTTTTCTCTTGAGGGCATTTGTCCTTTTATGTGTGGCATCTTTACTTACAGTTTTTGTGAAATTGTGATGGAGGCTGCCCTCCCCACACACACAGACATGCTTAGCGGGTCCCTCCCCTGAGCTCTTAGCCCCCCCCTCCGTCAGCTCAAACGAAGAGTGTGCTCAGAAAGACCTCCTGTGTTTCTGAGCTAAAAGAGATGTCCTGTAGAAAGGCATCTTCTGGGTCAGTGTGTCAGCTTGTCAGCTCTGTTCCAAACAGCTGTACTTTAGCCCCTTTCCCGATGGTGATGTCAGGAGCAGCATTTCTGACTGGGAGTATTTCTCACTGCAGTCTACATAGTTAACAAGAAGTTGTGGGCTGTTTTTGAAAATAAAAAAATGGGTTTACACATGAGGAGACAGGAGTGCAGACAGCATTGGGGTTGGAAGGAGGAGACACAGTGTGCGAGTGGTAGCATGATTAGTACCGCTAATGAAAAAAACAAAGTAAATACTGTACATGTTTTAATTTATATTTAAATGTTTAAAAACTGTAAGGATAAAATTTGTTTTTAAAAAACCTGTCATATATGTTTAGTGTAGGACTTTTATTGATGGATGGTTTTGTTAGTTAGAAAGGGAAAAAATGGCAACATTTGACCAGCTAAGTGTTCTAATGGCACCCTGATTTTTTTGTTTGTACTGCCGTCCTGACTTTGATAACTTTTTTTTTTTAATATATGTATTTTTTGTCTTTTTTATCTTTTAATCCACTCCTCCCGGGGCCATGGTGTACACATGCGGGTACGTGCGTGCAGGCACGCGCACATGCCAGGATCTGTGGCCCTCTGCACCCCTCCTCAGATTTACGTCACTACTCCTAACAACCTACACTACCCACTGGACCTCCACCCAGTGGGAGCGGGACTATGGCAGAGTGGGGGTCCACCCCATGGAAGGGAGAGCCAAGGCTCAATCCAGTTCAGACCTTCCCGCCCCCAAGCCAGCACCCTGGTGGCCCAAGGTTGTTTCTGAACCTGGGTCACTGGCATAGTGCGAGGTAAGGCACCAGCACCTCATCCCACTGCGCCACCAGGCCAGCTTTGATAACTTGATGTTACCTGTTCATTGAATTGATTCAATGTGCAAGTAAAAGTCAATCAGAGTTCAGGAATTTCCCATTTTATAATCCACAGTTAATGTAAACCAGGGCTTCATTTTCTGCAAACCATGGGATATTATTCCATGTATTACATAATTTGTATATTACATTATGTAATCCATGGAATATTTTTCTGCAATCTACATAGAAATGCTGTTCAGAATACCACTGAATTAGCAAGCATTTGTGAATGCCGAACATTCGCTTGCAGGTATTTGCAATGGTGTTTGGCATTTATGCAGCCCCCACTTAGTTGTATCCATGTCACTTCAGCATCCATGTCCCAATAGAGTACCTCTCGGCAACTCCTCTTACATATGATTTACATTTCAGCCTCATACCTCTTAAGTGTCTGTTTTAGGAACCCTAACGCCCTGGTCTTTCTCAAGGTTACGAGCCTGTGTGGAAACTGCACAATGCATGCTCATAACACAGTTATTTAGTGGAATTTTTTCACCAAATTTTCAGCACAGTCTATGAATCATCATGCAGCTTGCCTATGCACCACAGATCCTTGGTGCATAGGAATCCTAAGTGACAATGCCTGCATGCATGCACAGAAGGGACATGTGTCCCTTCTGCACTGGATTCCCCAGCCGGTCATGCAGTAATGTGAATGGATGGTCTGGGGGTGAGTCTGGGACCATGCCCACGCATCACAGCATTCACAAAGGCTCTGAGTGATGGATGAGGGGGATGCAGGATACATAGGCAGGGATCCTGCAAATATCCATTGTGCATCCCCCTGGATTTTGAATGCTGGCTGTGGAGGACACAACCCCCCCCTCCACCACCACCATGCTGCCCTGACCTGTGGGTAGATGGGTGGGCTGGAGGCAAGCATTCACGCACTCACCCATAAACATTCAATTTGTCTGTCCCATGCCTTCCCACAGTCCCCTGCTCACCCGGAGCACAGGATCCACTTCAAGACCCAGGGCGGGCATTCAATTGGATGCCCACCTGTATCCCTTGATCTACCCTCACACAGAAGCATACTGAGGGATGGGGCCACGGAAAGGTGTTCTGAATAGGTGCACAGTAGTGCATTCAGTGCACTGCGCACATGTCTGCAGGTACACCGCTATGCAGACTGGGTACATGTGAATCTCACGTACGTGGTTCCACCTTTCACAGTTTTACTCCATTCCATCAAATGCCTACAGTATGCACCTAAGGCTATTGTCTTGATTAACGAAGGGATATTTAAACCTGATTTTGCACTAACACAGGAAGTTAAAACACTTGATTAACTCATTTGGGAAAAACTTCTCAAGACAATTCTGAAAACAAACATTCAAGTTAAGGTTACAATCCTAAAAGACATCCACAAGTATGGAGGGCTTCTACAACATGTGCAGTCCTCTGCACACACATGTGGAGCATTCCATAGGATCTAGGACCCCCCTGCATACTCCCCCCCCAAAACCCACAGAAAGGCACCTGTTGCTTGATTCTGCTGTGACAGCTGGTGGGCAGGATGTGTGCAGAGTTAAGCTCCACAGCATCCCTAAAGTCAGGTGCACAATGTCTGGATGTGGATGTGAAGCGAGAGGAGAGAATTTGTGTGTTGATCACCTGATGTACTATCTCAGGGCCCCTGCTGAAGGCACTAGTGCTCCTTGGGGGCCAGAACTGGTCCCTAATCCTTGACTCCAGCACTCCTGAACAGCACTGAGGTCTAGCATGTTGCAGTACAATTTTTTTAATTTATTTTTTAAATTATTTCTCCATTTTAGAGGGGATATAGGACTGCTGAATACCACAGTCCCCTACTTACATGGAGCAAGCAATCCAGTCACTGAAAGATGTGTGTCCAGGCTAGCACTACCCTGGTTCACCTCCCAAGTCCATGCAGAGATCTGTACCCTTTGTCAGGGGCAGATGTGTTCTAAGGATGCCACCTATGAGCAGGGTCCACAGAGCAGCATCAGAGAACAGAGACACATGCATACTTAACTGTTTAAAGTGTCATGTCCTAAAACTGAGCACATTCATGCTACAGTATGATTCCAGTTATATCTGTCTTGCAAATGCAGTTTTGTATGTGGGCAGTTTTAATCCTTCACAATACATTAAAACAAATTATGCCCTGTACTGAAAGAGATTTTCAGGCCATTTTCACAAGGGCCTCAATGACACCTGCGGGTCATATGTGCACATGGCCTCCCCAGAGTTATGGCAATATTAGCAAATTGATTGCAAACATAAAGTCTTGTATGTGTGAGTCAGATAGTCAGTAGATGAGGAGCTGAGTGCCAGTTTTCTGCCAATCACTGTCATGGGACCAGGGTAAGAGGTACTCCAAGTGGTAAAACGTGCGGTGAACACCAAGAAGTACATGCATGGTTATGAGGAGGAGGTGTAAAGTATGGTTATGTAACAGACCTTGAAAGAGCACTGACACAGTACATGCTAGACTCCCTTAATACAGGTCTTACTATGGATTTTTCTTAAATATAGCACTTTTCATAAACCCTAATTAAACATCATGTCTCACATTTGGTCCAGTTTGCTACTTTATTCAGATCTCTATGGATACTCCTGAAACCTTCTTACTTGTGTCTGCTATCCCCCATGTTGGTGTCACCTGCTAAACTGGGGCTGGGTGAAAATTGTCTAGCCTGGGGCCTCAGCTAGGTGATAATCGGAGGAAGGGCTGAGTCATGTTGCTATGTGAAGGTTACTTTTAGATTGATGCATAACTCCCATTGGTCCAAGCATCCCTATGCATGGCATCTTGGACTGTGAGTGCCACAGAATAGTCGTGTGGCATCTTCGTGGAATTCCATAGGGGATCTGTAGGTTTGCTGCAGACTCTCCCTGAGAGAGTTGAGAAGAAGCAACAGCAAGAAGGCACCAGGGGTACCAGTAGAATTGCACACAAAGCTAAGGTAAAATTACCTAAGTGTCTGTGAAGAAAAAGTAGGGGTGCTAAGCTGACAGACGTAGTAACAAGCATTTGTCAATGCCGAATGTTGTCGCGCTGGCATTGGCAGTGGGAGTGGCGTAGCTAGAGATGCATAGTGCTGTGTTTTTTTTTTCCAGGAATTTGGCACACTGGGGTGCGCTCCCAGCGTGCCAGCTAAGTGATGTTGGGGGGTGTCTGTAGCCCGATGGGGATTGGGCACCCTCGTTGTAAACAGCACGGGGGAGCAGAATTTATGCCGTAGGATTGGGCACCCCATTCGGCACACCTAGAAGGGGGGCACAGAGCGAGGTAGGATTGGGCACCCCTCAGCGATAAACAATTGAGAGGTTATTTCTGTGACGGGGTGGAACCCCCATTGGCACATTCACAGGGCCAGGGCAGCCTACAGGGGGATTGGGCACCCCCGAAGTCGGCAGTTCTACGGCCAGTGTCCTGTCATGTACATAATGGCGGCCAGCAAGGCAAGAAAAGGACCGCTGAGTCTGACGAGCTTTGCTCGGATTGCAGTGGACTTTTCTTAGATGTGCTTGCCCCATTATGTATGCATGGTGTGGTGCCGACATGCAGGCTGATTGGGGAATGCGGGACGCATCTACTGGTGCATGCCCTGCATTCGCCCAACAGCGACTGCACCTCTAAAGCTGCGCTGTCCCACGATGTTGGTTGCACAAGCGCGCCAACATAAAAAGGGGTTAAATTTAGAATGAGGGATAAAATCCTATCTAGGGTACCAGCACAAAGATAAATTAGGGTAATTGTGCTAAATGTAATGTCTGCATAAAAGTGTACAAAAGTGTAAATACAAAACATACAAACATGCAGTATGAAGAAGCCAGCAGAAGAATGCCATTTGGTCTATCTAGTCTGCTAGTATTGCAGGTTCCACAGCTTGAGCTCCTTCCCTGCCCTCCCTCCCCCTCCTCCCATCCTCCCAACCCATGATTCTTACCTTTCCTTTATGCCTATCTCAGCCTCTCTTAAAGCTGCCCACTGTCTTCAACAAGACTACCTCTTCTGGCAGTGCATTCCAAGTGTCCACCACACTCTCTGTGAAGAAGTGCTTCCTGACCTCCCTCCCAAATCTCACACCCTCCAGCATAAGACTGTGCCCCTCATATTATGGTTCTCACTCAGCTTAAATAGACTGTCCTTATCCACCTCATTTATCCCTTTCATGTACTTGAAGGTCCCAATTATGTCCCCTCTCTCTCTCCTGTCTTCCAGCCAGTACATGATCAGTGCCCTCAACTTCTCCTCACATGCCTTACCCTGCTGACCCAAGATCACCTTTGTAGCCCTCCTCTGGACCTTCTTCCAGCAGGCTAATGTCCTTTTTGAGGTGTGAGGACCAGTACTGAACTCCATACTCTAGATGAGGCCTTACCAGGGACCAGTATAAGGACAGTATTACTTCGTCTCTCCTACTACTGGTCCCTTTAGATGTGGATCCCAGCATCTTGTTTGCCTTTGCTGCAGCTTTCTTGCACTGCATGGAGTGCTTCAGGTCACTAGTGATCATCACTCCCAGGTCCTTATCCTCCTCTGATGCAGATATTCGGACTCCATCCAGGTAGTAATCTGTCATGGGATTCTTTGCTCCAATATGCATAACTTTGCATTTCTTGGCGTTGAAGCCAAGCTGGCAGATCCTGGACCACCTCCCCAGCTTTTACACATCATCCTGTAGGTCATGCATCCCTTCAGCTGTGTCCACTTTCCCTCAGAGCTTGGTTTCATCCACAAATAGGAACATTTTGCCCTTAATGCCATACCCAGTGTAATTGATGAAGACACTGAACAACATCAGCCCCAGCACTGAGCCCTGAAGGACCCCACTGTTTACCTCTCTGGTGCCAGATAACTCTTCCCCCCACAACCACCCTCTGTGTTTTGTCCCTCAGCCAGTTTTACACCCATCTGGCCATCTTTTCCCCAGACCCGAGATCCACCAACTTCCTGATCAACCTTTCATGGGGCACAGAGCCAAAGGCCTTCCTGAAAACAAGATAGAGGATGTCTACTGCTTGGCCCCTGTCTACTGTCTTAGTGACACAGTCAAAGAAGTCAATCAGATTTGTTTGACACGATTCCCCCCTCCCCCATGAACCCATGCTGCCTTGCATCCTGGAGACCATGCTCCTCTAGATATTCCACCAACCTTTTCTTTAGTATGGTCTCCATGAGCTTGCCCACAGTGGAGGTCAGACGATCTGGTCTGTAATTCCCTGGGTCATCCTTGGGACCGCTTTTGTGGAGGGGCACTATATGTGCTGTTCTCCAGTCCTGTAGTACCACGCCTGACTATAGTGAACTATTAAACAGGTCTGCTAGTGGCCCTGCCAGTTCCTCAGCCAGTTCCTTTAGTACCCTTGGAAATACTCTGTCTGGGCCTGGTGATTTGTCCATCTTCAATGCCTGCAGCCCCTCCCTCACTCTATCCTCCTCTATCACTGCATCTACAATAGGCCCCCCCGATCCTCTTTTCCCACCTGAAGGCATGCTCCATCCTTCTCCCTGGCGAAGACAGAACAGAAGTATTTATTTAGTATTTCTGCTTTTCCCCCATTATCCTCCACCCTCTCCTCCCCTTTCTTACGCCTAACAACCCCTTCCTTCTTGTCCCTTTTCTCACGTATATAGTGAAAGAAAGCCATCTCCCCTTTCTTAATTCCTTCAGCTATCTGTAGCTCCTTCTGTGCCTTTGCTCAAAGGACTTCTTTACTTGCCTCACTAGCCAACCTTAAGTAATTTTCCCTGTCCACCTCTCTCTTGATCTTCCTGAATTTTCTATAGGCCAACCTATCTGTATTATGTCTGTAAATTATATAGAAATACAATAAACATGCAGGGGGGAACTAGAGGGCATGTCAGAGGATTGCAGGAGGTGTGGGACAGTGGTAACATTTAGGGTGCTCTGAGATATTGGCCACTGCCTGAACAATAGGTTTCAGGCCATGAGAGCAGAACTGGAGACAGCACAGGCTGGCTGACCAACTGAATGCCTCTGAATGCTGCAGTTAATGGGGTCACCTAGGATGCTATTGACTCAGATACTACAAAGGCCCACCCCGGCACCAGTTTGTTGCTGGTCAGTAACAATGGGAAGAAGAGGGAAATGGGGGAGATGAAGCCTACAAAACAGGGCTCTGCACAGTCAACAGATACCGACTCCTGTTGACTGAGGGGGTCCCAGGCAGCCCACACAATGAAGGAAAGGAATAGGATGCCCACTAGGCAGGCATCCTCAGTTGTGGACATGCCAAGGAAGGAGGAGAACCCCAAATGGGGTAAAAGAAATGACTCATCTTTGACTCATCTTGGACCCTGGAGGAGGCTTTGGGAGCCCTATACTCAGTGGGCCCTCCCCCCCAACTTGTGACCTTCAAGAAGCAGAACTCCGCCACATCAGATGATCCGGGGTTGAGGCGCCAGCATCCTACATGCGCCGGGCAGTCCTCCCCCAGCACCTAAACTCCCATGACTGTAGTAACTAGCTAATTGGGGACTTTTTCTGGTTCAGTGCCACCTGGACTAAATTCTGTTGTCTGCTTACCTCTGCTGTTTGGCAGGAGCCTGCACCGGTGGCTGCACGGTGGGTCGGGAGCTTGCACCGGAGGGCTGAGTGCTCAGGAGCTTGCACCGGAGGGCTGAGTGCTGGTATCGGAGGCTGCATGGTGGGTCGGGGTGAAATTTGTTTGGGAAATCTCGCTTCTGCTTGCCCTTGAAGACCGAGGAGTTTTAGGCGCCAACTTTGAATATCGCTCTTGCACCTGATTGGCTCCTCTCGGTCTGCAGTGTTGCCGCCTCCGGCTCTACTTAAGGCCGCTCTACTGAGCCCTGCGGCTCAGTTCTTTGACTCCTCCTGGACCCTGGGGGAGACTTTGGGAGCCCTATACTCAGCGGGCCCCCCCAACTTGTGACCTGCAAGAAACAGAACTCCGCCGCAGTGGACGACCTGAGGTTGAGGCGCCAGCATCCTACTTGCGCCAGGCGGTCCTCCCCTGGCACCTAAACTCCCGTGATTGTAGTAACTAGCTGATTGGGGACTTCTTCCAGTTCATTGCCACCTGGACTAAATTCTGTTGTCTGCTTACCTCTGCTGTTTGGTAGGAGCCTGCACCGGCGCTGCACGGTGGGTCGGAAGCTTGCACCGGAGGGCTTGAGTGCTGGTATCGGAGGCTACACTGTGGGTTGGTGTGAAATTTGTTTTGGAAATCTTGCTCCTGCTTGCCCTTGGAGACTGAGGAGTTTTAAGCGCCAACTTTGAATATCGCTCTTGTGCCTGATTGGTTCCTCTCGGTCTGCAGTGTTGCTCGCCTCCAGCCCTATTTAAGGCCGCTCTTCTGAGCCCCGCGGTTCAGTTCTTTAACTCATCCTGGACCCTGGGGGAGGCTTTGGGAGCCCTATACTCAACGGGCCCCCCAAATCACGACTTTCAAGAAGCAGAACTCCGCCGCAGCAGACGACCCTGGGTTGAGGCGCCGGCATCCAACTTGCACTGGGAAGTCCTCCTCCAGCACCTAAATTCCCATGACTGTAGTAACTAGCTGATTGGGGACTTTTTCTGGTTCATTGCCACCTGGACTAAATTCTGTTGTCTGCTTACCTCTGCTGTTCGGCAGGAGCCTGCACTGGCGGCTGCACGGTGGGTCGGGAGCTTGCACTAGAGGGCTGAGTGCTCAGGAGCTTGCACCGGAGGACTTAGTACTGGTATTGGAGGCTGCATGGTGGGTCGGGGTGAAATTTTCCTGCCCACCTGCCCCGTTCCCTCCTCCCACCCATCCTGTTCCCTCCTCCCATCAACTGCATTCTAGCCCCTCCCACTAGCTCTGGGGCAACCTACTTTAACTCCCAGAAGCTGATCCAGTACCGCCTCTCCCAGTGCCCTTGAGGTGCAATTTGGTGTCCCCTCAAATCGGCCCGGTGGTGGTCCCACAGTGGGCCTGTCTCCCTCTCCTGATTAGGTGAGGCAAGAATCTGCCTTTTACTGCTCACTGTCAATACCTCTCACTGCTAGCATGAATTACTAAGGTTACTAAGGGTTTGTAATTCTGTCTGATTTATTTATGCTAGTAACCGTTCTCTCTGTTATACTGGGCTAGTACTAAAGTTAGTTCAAAGCAATCTATTGATTGTTAGAGCTAGTGTAACTACCTAGGACTAATTACTGCAGCCCTCTACCATCAGTTCCACTATAACCTGACATTGTCACATTGCTGTTGCTAACTGTCTATTCATTAGTGGGTGCCTGTTCGTGTGTTATTTGCCATCAGCAGACTTCCTCGGCTAGTGTGGTGACACCACTGCTAACCGGCTGCCACAGGCTCCGGTCCTACACCCCTGTGTTACTGCACTGCTCTGGTCCCTGGTTTCTGCATCCATCCTTGCTAGCTGTGGCCTGTCTCCCTGCCTAATATAACAATCCCTACCCTAAGGGACATGGGACTTGACCGCCCCACTTAGTGCCCAGAGGCGGCAACATACGCCACACCAATCCTGCACTCTCTCCCCATAGCGGCCTACCTGGATGCTGCTCTTGATTGGCTGCTTAGTCCCCCCTGACCTTGATGGGGGCACAGCCCATAACCCCGGGCCTCCGGCCGTCTTGCCCTCTCTCAAGTCTCCCTTGGCCTGGCAATCTGCCAAAGGCATATAAATGGCCCACTTGAATGTGAGAAGTCTATTACCAAACCTAGTGGAGCTAACAGCGTGGGTATCTCACTACAACCCCGATATCTTGGGGATCACTGAAACCTGGTTGAAGCCACTCACATCTGACTCTGCATGTGCCCTCCCAGGGTACAACCTTATCAGACAGGACAGAGAGGGGGAATAAGTATGGGGGTGGAGTACTCCTCTGTTATAAGGGGAACCTAAATGTGTCTGACTCCAGGCAAACCCCCACAATCCCCCTGCCTGTGAGTTCCTGCATGCCCTCCTTCTGCTAGGCAATACTAAAAAGGTTCAACTAGTATGTGCCTACAACCCTCCAAAGGGAGGAACACTTGGGCTCTCCACTCTACTTGACTGTCTCATGACAAAGTAGGCTCAAATGAGTTGCTAGTCCTGGGTGATCGCAACTTAAACTGGTTGTGGGGCAATGCCAAGCTCTATGAGCCCTTGCTGTCAGGTCTCACCCTTAGTCAACTTATCTCTGAACCCACAAGGCTCTCCTCCCAAGGGGGGAAAGGTTCCTTCATCGATTGGGTACTGAGCAACAGGCCGGACAGAATTGTCTCCTCAGAAATCCTCCCAGATGCCATTTCGGATCACTCACCTACCTATTGCACATGGGGTGTCTCCTCTCTCAAAATCTCCTGCAAAGTGATCTAGATGAGGGACTACTCTGATTTTAACATTGTTGAGTACCTTGCCGAACTCTGACAAATTGACTGGACCCGGGTCATTGCCTCATGCGATCCCTCTGGGGCCCTTGACAACTTCCTCGCTGTCTTTACCCCCCAGCAAAACAAACATGCTCCACTCACTAAAAGGAGGGTGTGGGGCTGCATCACAAAGTGGCTCCATGGTGGCCTATTTTCCCTCATGAATCTTATGGAACAAATGTTGGATGAGATTCAAATCCTCCCATTCCAACATCGACTTCCTCGAATATAGACAGTTAAGAAACTCTTGCAAAAGAGCTATCCTCTCTTCCAAGAGCATATTCTGTCAATCCGCCCTGCTATCCTCTGCCAGAAACCCAAGGAGTTTCTGGCAAAATCTTAAAAATGCTGTTGGAGGGTCTGCCAGAGCCCAGGTCTCTGACATGCATATTCGAGGGGTTAGTTGCAATGTCCCCCTCACAATTGCCAACGCTCTTAACTGCCAGTTCTCAAACCTGTCTGCCCCCTCCTCCCAACCCCCGGCCTCCGTGACTCAGGGTCCCTCCTGTAGTGGGGTTCCCAGCTGACCCTCCTTCTACCTTAAAGCCATCTCTGTCCAGGAGACCCAGAGGCTCCTTGCTGGTCTCTACCCCCACACTGGAGCTGGGCACGATGGCCTCGAGCCCAAACTGCTACACCTGGGGCCAACCCTCCTAGCCTGGCCCATCTCTCACATATTCAACACTTCCTTAATCTCGGGTACCTTCCTGGACATATGGAAGGTGGCCAGGGTCGTCCCAGTCCTCAAACAAGGTGACCCTAAAAATCCTAATAACTACCGTACTATAGCAATCCTGTCTGCAATCAGCAAGTTACTTGAAAAAGTGGTTGCCTCACAGCTCACCCATTACCTTCAGAGCTATGAGCTCCTCTACCCAGCACAACACGGCTTCAGAAAAGGGCACAGCACTTCTACTGCCCTAGCGGTGGTCACCTCTGAGATCAGGTCCACAACCGATCAAGGCGGACTGAGTGGAGCCATCTTCATGGATCTCTCTAAAGCCTTTGACCAGGTTGACCACCTGCTCCTGAGCTCCTCTCTCTCAGCCCTGGGCCTCTCTCTCTTTGCTCTCACATGGTTCACTAACTACCTCTCAGGGAAACACCAATACACTTGCTTCAACGAGGCCCTGTCTGATCCATCGGGTTCCCCCAGGACAAAGTCCTGGGACCCATCATGTTTTCCCTCTTCATCAATGAGCTGCCCTCGGCATCAGCTCATGGGCACTCCACCCTATATGCGGATGACCTCGTCATCCTGGCTAGCTCATGGAACATACAGACCATCAACCACCAGTTAAACTTTGATTTCAACCAAATTCAGACCTGGCTTGAGCCCCATAAGCTAACCATTAACCTTAAAAAGACTCTGGCCATGCTCTTTGGCTCCTCAGCCAAGACTAAGGCCTGTACTGCCCCTCTAAAAATTGTAGGGGCTGACGGTTCCCCCTTGCTTGTAGCAAACACGGTCAAGTGCCTGGGGTTACCCTTGACCTGCAACTTGACCTTACTCAGCACATTGGCAACACCTACAAGGCAACCAACAGCAAGTTGGGCTTGGCATACAGAGCCAAAAACTGTCTCACCCCAGCAGCACAGCTCACCCTAGCCAGGTGGGTCCTCCTACCCAGACTCTGCTATGGCCTGGTATCCTTTGCCCACATCTCAAAGTCCTGTCTCTCCAAATGGGACATGGCATATAACAACATATACTGCTTTGCACTCTCTGCTCCTCGCCTCACGCACCAGTGCAATCTATACTCCCGGCTGGAGTGGCTTCCCCCAGAGAGTCATTGCACCTTCATCCTTGTCAATTTAATCGACAACATCGTCAGAACAGCCATCCATCTGGCTCTCGCCTCATCCCTCAAGCCTGCAAATCCCTCCTACCACCTACGATCCAGTGACTCTCAAGGCCTCTTAGTTCCCAAAACTCTCACCCAAACGGATGATCAGGCCTTTGCAGCCTATGCACCCAGGCTGTGGAACTCCATGCCAGCCAGTACCCACTCCTCCCCCTCCCATCACTGTTTCAAAGCCTCCCTATGGGGCTTTCTAAAATTGGCCTCCACCTGCCTCTGCACCTGAGCCTCTACAACCCAGTCTCGACTGCTGGGTGATGCGTCCCCAGCTACCGCAGGCACTTTGTCCTTTAAATTGCTCGCTGTCTCGGGAGGCATTATAGATGCTGGGTCTCCTGGCTGACCCTTTAGCTGCCTAGCTGACCTCACCAGTACCACGCTGTTTGTCTACCTGTTTATCTACCTCTTGATGTTCTCTACTGTGTCTGATGATCTTATATGTACCCTGATTTGCTTGTTGACTTGCCTGTTAGTGATGTATTGTATCTTGTTGATCTACTGGGCTATTTGTAGACATCTGTTGCCCCTGCCTGTATTGTGATGTTAATTACCTCCAGATATATTTTGTGCCTGATGCTATTTTTTTGTACCCTGTATTTGCCTGATGTTCTTGTTTGTACATTTGTAATCCTCCCTGGTCGCACCTGAAAATTGGCACTTGGCTGTCTAGTGTGCTTACCCATTTAACAAAAGCAAATAAATAAATAAATTAGTGCTGGGGTATTCAACTGTGAGAAGTACGGGGAAGGAAGTGTATCTCAAACCAGATGGACAAGAGGTGGAGTGTTGTTAATCAATCAATCAAGCAATCTATCAATCAAAATCTTTATTTTGCCAGGCAGAACATCATTGAGACAAGCTCATTTACAAGATGGATCTGGGGCAAAACAATTGCCAACAGGGTTAAGACATCACAGGTTGAGTGAACGTACATAACAATTACATAGTAATAATAACAACATAATAACATATAACCATTGCATGTGACATGATACTTGCAGCAGAACATAGCAATAGGTTCAACAGGAGGTAGTTCCATTTAAATACAATTGCATGGATACAGATATATGGATGTAAGGTAATGAACTAAAGTTTATACAGTAAACATCTTTGGAGGAGTCATAGTGAGCAGGAGTGGCAGTTCCTCTAGCGTCAAAGTGTGAAGAAGATTGGGATGTAAGAGTCATTTGATAAGTATTGTAGGCATGGCCTGGCAAGTGGGGTGGGAAGGGGAGGTGGGTATAGGGCATGGGGAGGGAAGGTCAGCTGAGATAGGAGATGGTTAAACATGATGGCCTAGAGAGGAAGGAATATTTGAAGGGAGAACATGACAGATTCCACAGGCAATAGTTGGGGTTTAAGTCCAATATTTGAAGCAAAGACAGATTGTGATGTTGGGACCTTGATTTGGACAATGACAGAAGGGGGGATTCAAATGACGCCTCAGGCAGTGTTTGAGGTTAAAGTCCAGAATTTAAAGCAGTAACCAACTGTGATGTTAAGACCTTGACTTGAAACAATGACAGACCTCAGAGAAGGTCCTCAGGAACAAAGATTTGAAGAGGGAGAACATGACAGGGGTAGCGAGCCTTAAGGTTTTCTGGATCATATTCCAGAGCGTAGGATAAGTGAATCTTATTGAGGCTCTACCAAAGCGCATTTTAACTTCAGGGATAACCAGAGAGAAGATGGTAAGACTTCTGAGAGAATAGGCACTACGGATGCAGGGAGTTAGGCAGCTTGTGATGTACTGAGGTAATTTATGAGTGATTGCTTTATATGTCCATAGAATAGCATTCTTTTGCCTCCTGAAGCTAAGGGAGGTCCAGCCTATGGAATAATAGAGGATGCAGTGGTGCGTGTTATAAGTGGCATCCAAAATGAACCCAAGGGCTCTGTGGTGTAGGGTATCAAGCTTGGAGAGAGCTGTGCTTGTACTATGGCCGTATAGGAAGTCTGCATAGTCTAGGAGAGGCAAGAAGGTAGCTTGGACTAGGAGTTTTATAGCCTTCTGGGTTAGTGAGTGCTTGATTCTGAAGAAAATACAGAGCCTTTGATGCAGTTTCTTAGTGAGTTTATCAATGTGATTGATGAAGGACAATTTGTAGTCAATCCAGACCCCCAGGTATTTGATTTTTTCTATGAACTCCAGGGCTTCTCCCAAAAGGGTGCTTATGTGAGGAACCTTATCTTGGTTTTCTTTGGGAGATGAGGGGCCAGTGGAGAGAAAATCATGGCCTTAGTTTTTTGGCATTCAGCAGGAGTTTCAAGTTAAGTAGATTTTTTGGGAGGATGTCAAAATTGTTCTGGAGGTCCAAAATGGCTCGATCTGGAGTTGATCTGTCAATGCATAGCACTGTATCATCAGCGAAGAGATGGATACTAGATGACTTTAGGCCAGTGTCAATGTGATTAATATAAATGTCAAAGAGAAGTGGACCAAGTATGGATCCTTGGGGGACACCTCTAAGGAATATTTTTTTGGTGCTAGATCTTCTTCAGCCTTGATCTGCTGCTCTCTGTCCACAAGACAGTTTGTGAACCAACTTAGGGCCAGGTTGTCCACCCCAACTTTCTTCAACGTCACCAGGAGTAAATCGTGGTCCACCATGTCAAAAGCCTTGCTAAGTTCTAGAAACAAGGTGCATACTCCAGGATTTCTCCCAAAAGGGTGCTTATGTGAGGAACCTTATCTTGTATTTTTTTTTTTTGAGATGAGGGGCCAGTAGAGAGAAAATCATGGCCTTAGTTTTTTTGGCATTGAGTAGGAGTTTTTAAGTTGAGTAGATTTTTTGGGAGGATGTCGAAATCATTCTGGAGGTCCAAAATGGCTTGATCTGTCAATGTATAGCACTGTATCATCAACAAAGAGATGGATACTAGATGACTTTAGGCCAGTGTCAATTTGATTAATATAAATGGCAAAGAGAAGTGGACCAAGTATGGATGCTTGGGGGACACCTCTAAGGAATATTTTTTTTGGTGTTAGGTCTCCTTCAGCCTTGACCTGCTGTTTTCTGTCCATCAGATAGTTTGTGAACCAGCTTAGGGCCAGGTTGTTCACTCCAACTTTTTTCAGGGTCACCCAGAGTAAATCATGGTCCACCATGTCAAAAGCCTTGCTACGGTCGAGAAACAAGGTGCATATGTATTGTTTGTTATCAAGTGCAGACTACCAGTCATTTATAACCTTAGCAAGGGAAGTGAAGGTACTATGCATGGGACAGAAACCGGATTGAATTGGATTTAGTAGACGGAAACTTTCCAGATGAGATCTGAGCTGTTCATTTACTACCTTCTCCAATAGTTTTAACAAGGCAAGGAGATTGGGTGGTAATTATTTAGGTTGCAAGGGTCCCCTGATTTGAATAGGGGGATGTCATGGGCCGTCTTCCAGACCTTGGGGAGGGAGCCCTGATTGAGAGATAAATTGAAAAGGTGGGTAATAGGGGGAACCAAAATATAGTAGGCCAACTTCAGGAAGAAAGTCTCAATCAGATCCACGCCCACACTTTTCTCAGTATCAAGCTGAAGAAGGAGATCCTCAACCTGTTTGACAGTAAATGGACAGAAGGAGAAAGAGTGGTATGGGTCAATAGATTCTGGATCATGGCAATCAGATGACTAACTAAGGAACTGTGCCCTAACAAATTTGCTGGGGAGGTATCAAAAGCCATCCCTACTGTGGCAAAGTGATTGCTAAGGAGGTCAAGGATCTCGTTTTTATCTGTAATGTGGGTACCACCAGTTGAAATTTTGTGGCGAAGCATGCCAGCACTGTTATGGCCTTCTACCTACCTTAAAGTTTTCCAAAACTTAGTAGCAGAGTTAGTGGATGCGTTAAGCTCAGAGTGGAAATAACTAGACTTCGCAGCTCTGATAGTTTTCATGCAAAAATTCCTTGCGGTTCAGAAAGCAGACCAATCTGTGGCCAATTTCGACTTTCTGGCTCTTTTCCAAAGAGCATCCCTATGCCATAAGGCAGTCTTTAGGTTATCCATGAACCAGGGACAGGATTTTCTTTTGGTTCTGCTTTTGGTAACTGGGGCATAGAAGTCTAGGGTTCCAGTTAATATTACATGAAGTACCTCATGTGCCTCTTCCACAGAAGATGTGAGGTAAAATTTCTGCCAGTTAGCATACTGGAGGTTGCAGAGAAAAGCATCTGAGCAGAAGTTCCATTTACATCTCTTATGGATGTATTTAGAGGAAGAGGAGGTTTGGAGTTGTGCTAACCTTACGCATGCAATGGTACAGTGGTTGCTGATGTTGTTAAAGAATACACCTGAGTGCTACCCTGGGACTACAGCAAACAGCCTCAGGTTCAGGGTGGTGGAACTCACTGGAGAAGTGGAAGGGAAACCATATCTGATCATGCTTTTAGACACAAATGATCTGAGTAGGAAGAGTGTATGGGAGGGGAAGGCAAGCTGCTATGCTTTAGGGCAGGTAATCAAGAAAAGGACAAGGGCAGTAACTTTTTCTGAGGTACTAACATGGCCACACTTAAATGAGATGAAATAGTTTTACCTGTACCAGTTCAATGCATGGCTAATATGGTGGTACAGGTAGGCAGGATTATATTTACTTTGGCACTGGGGCTCAATTTGAAGTGGACAGATTCTCCATCATGGAAACTGTTCAAAGGAGATGGCCTGCACTCTAATGGGAGGAGGGTGCAGCAGGTGCTGGCAATGAGGTTCACATGACTAATCAAGGAAGGTTTAAAGTTAGTGGTGAGGGGAGTAGGTCAGTTGGCATCAGTGACACAAACATAACTCAGGAAAGCACTATTAGCCTCCGCCCACAGAAATGGAAATTGAAATGGTAAATGCATAGGAAAGAAATGAACAAAGGAGAGAGACAAAGTGCTGGGAGGTATTGTGTGCAAATGCCAGAAGTCGTGGGAACAAACTTCCAGAGTTGTAGGTGCTAGTGTTGAAAGCACATCTGTATATAGTGGCTGTCACAGAAAGATGGGATTCACTTAACCATGGCTGTGGCATGACCATACTAGGCAATACATTCTTCAGGAGGGACAGGGAGAAGAAAAGGGGGAGGGAGACAGGCACTGTATAGAATGGAGGGTGTAAAGGCCACAGAGATCAATAATCTGTGTGAAACTCAGGGATTAGAAATCCTTTGGGTCAAGGCAACCATGGGTAATGAAAAATGGATTAATTTAGGAGTGGTGTACAGGTGGAGTCACGTGATGCCTTCTACCACGTAACTGCTCTCTCCTAGCGCTCCCTTGCCTTCGCATTAATTTAACTTAAAAACTACCTACAACTTCTTTTTCACTGGTTCTTTCTTGTTATCTGCAAGTGGATGGCTTGACTGAACCACACGGTGTGCAGTATCCTCAAATCAGAGTGGAGTTGTGCCAGTATGTCGGGGGCAGAAATGTGGCAGGGTCCTATGCAGCATACTGCCCCCCGATGCCGGAGAAAGTGAACAAGAGGTCAAAGACCCAAAGCTCAGGCTCCAGCCGCACTACTACTCCTCCTTCTATGGTGCTTCCCCCCATTAACAGAGGAGCATTTTCTTCTAGAATTCAAACTTTTTAAAAACTCCCCTAAAAGAGCTAACAGTGGAGCTAAAATCACTATTTTCAGACCTGGAAGACATGAATAGAAGAGTTGAGACATGGAAACTCATACTTTATCCTGAGAATGGTGGAAAGACCGCAGCGAGTTGGATGCAACTTCAACACATTCTAGAATTGGAAAGTTAGAGGCCAAAATAGAAGATTTGGAGGGGAGGAATTGCAGAAATAACCTTATCATGTTTGGCCTCCCGGAAGGAGAAGAGGGTGCCTCTCAGATACAACTTACACAAAAATTACTGGAGCAGATCGCAGGCCCATCTCCAAATGGCCCAGTATATGTCGTGGAGCGTGCACACCGCTCCCTGCACTCCAGACCACCTGCAGGTGCTCCCCCTTGACCATTTATGCTTAAGTTTCTCAACTATCTCGACAAACAATACATTCTTCAGAAGACTCGGGAAATTCAAGAAATTTTGTGGGACGGTTCAAAGCTACAGATTATCCAGGACGTGCGAGCGGGTGTACACCAAAAATGAGCAGCTTTTCACCCCATGGTGGCCATGTTTATAGCCTCAGGGATAAAGTTCAGAATACTTTATCCTGCTCACCTTCGGGTACATATACAGAACACCTGGCACTCTTTTGAATCCCCAGACAACGCTACCTAGGAACTTAAGATGTTGCTGCCTGAGCTGCTTAAAGATACATGAATGCTGTGATCTTATGTGGGGCCATGGCTTGTGTTGCTGTACAAAGAGATTAGGAATAACTGTGCTAATATGCTGAACTTTCAGGGGTTTTAAGGGAGCATCCTTTTCTTCTTTTTTCTTTTTGCTTTCAGAGCCTTAACTAATTGAGCAGGACTGCTGATTCTGGCTCTGAGCATAAGGGATATACCTTTGGAACTGCCGGGACCTGATATATAAAAGGAGACTATTCTCCCCCATCAGACTGTCTCTCTTTAACACATATGGATGTGCTGGTGTGTGGCCCTTTACATCTGTCCCCCATCAACCTTGGTATCTCAACATAATTGGACATAACGGGACTTTACAAATGAATGACTCTGTGTTGTAAAGGTCTTTATTAACATCTGTCCTATGTAGGATAGCCCCTCAGCACATAAGGTGCCCTAGTTTCTGGACAATCTCATGCTACTATAGAGGGCCTATAACATGATCTGTATGAACACGCCGAAGGGCCTTCATACAGATGAGTCCTCCTTTCTGTTTCCTTTTTTTAAGTCAGAGAGGGGTCTCTGCCTGTGATCTGGGCCCAAGGCATTCCACAATGGGCCGGATTTGTGTGGGGGGGGTTCTCTTTCTATCTTCTCCTCTTCCTTGCAAAGGGTGGGGGAAGTTCCTGGATATCTTTAAAGGGGAAGAGTGGATCCCTTGTCCCATATTTATAAATAGTTGTCAAGGATTTCCTTTTTCACCCTGGGGGAACTGCCTAAGGACCTACCCCTAGGTTAGAGTCTGGTACTGTTCAAATATTATGGTTATGTCCCCTGAAGTTCCCTTTTGAGCTCCTCATCATATAGTACTGGGGTCACGCTTGTATAATTTCAAATGTTGGATGGCTTGAGTACCTTTTTGGTACGCTTATTAACTGCAGTATGTTAAAGGGCTGGGGTGTTGTAGGTAATGGTATAATCATAAAGTTAATACAGTAGTATTAGGTAGTATAGGTGTTTGACACAGATAGGCAGAGGAGGGGGTGGGAGGGGCTGAGTAATAAGTTATGGTGGGTTGGGGCTTCATGCACCAGTTAAGTGGGGGAGGGGTCTCTCAGTTTAATGTTTGGGTTTATAGAATAGGGTTAAGGTGGTATATGTCTGGTTCTGCTTTACATATTTTTGTATTTAATCTGGGGGGAGGAGGGGTCCTTTATGCTACTCTTTGTTGTGGGCTATGAGGTACAATGGGGTGGGTCTTTCTCTTTGGGTATCACTTGTATTTTGGTCATTTATGGGGGTCTAGAGGCATGGTGAATTGGCGGGGGGTACTTCTCCAGAGGCTAACAGGTTCAGGGGGAAAGTTATGGGACACTTGGAATATATTACATGTCCCTCTTTGGTGTTTCTTGTTGCAAGCAAAACATGGCACATAATTATAGATATTGTACATGGAATTTTAAGGGAGCCAACTCACCAACAAAACATTCTGCTACATCTTCGTAATTACTGGTAGATGTGGCCTTTTTGCAGGAAACCCATCTCCCTCGTGCAGGTGATATTGCTGCGACACTTTGGGGCCAGCCAAGTTTTTGGTTCTGGGCTAGTATATTTTCTTGATTGGTATCTTGAATTCCTCTCTCACAGCAGCTACTATAGTAGTCCTCCCTAAACCTGGTTGAGATTCCCTATTTGTTGCTAATTGCCGGCCTATATCATTAATCAATGTAGATCTAAAAACTTTGGCAAAAGTTTTTGCCAATAGACTAGGCTCTGTTTGGAAGTGTCTTCTTATTAAAGAGCAGGTGGTTTTGTTTTGGGCAGGCTTTCGGCAGACCACACCTGGAAGCTCCTGCACCTCATCTTCTCATCCAGGGACTCTCCTACACCAGCAGTTTTGGCCTCCTTAGATGTGGAGAAATCTTTTGATAGGGTATCTTGGAATTACCTATTCTGTTTACTCCCCAAGAATGGTTTCCCTCCTGAATTTCTTAAGTGGCTCAGTGTCCTTTATACTTTATTTATTTATTTATTTATTTATTTATTTATTTATTATTTGTTGACCAGGTGAGTACACTAGACACGTTATATGCCTATTTTCAGGTACGACCCGGGAGAGTACAATGAGATACAGATACAGTGAGATACAGGTTCATACAGAGGACAACATGACACAAGTTAAGCAGTATACAGAGTCAAAATAGAACCGTGTGAACATAACCAGTAGACAGTAAGCACAGCTAAGATATGTACAGGAATATATATACATAGAGAAACCAAGGCTAAGAATAGTACCATTTTACAAGGCATGCATGGCTCCAAGTCACAAACAGAGCCACAGTCTGAGAATCTCCTGAAACAGAGAAAAAATACATTATATGCATTTCAGAGTCCAGTTAGACAGGCTGCATCAGTGGGAGCTGTAAGAGGGGTGCCAGGAAGGACATGTGAGTCCGGTGCAGGGGACCGGAACTAGCTATGGAGGTCTAGGACACCCACATGCAGAGGAGAGCTTCAAGTGATACCACAGGAAGCTCCGGAAGCATGAGTGGGAGGGGAAGGAGCAGACTTGAGTGGGAAAGGAGTTCCATAGCTTTGGGGCACAAGAAGCAAAATCCCTGTCCCCCATTTGCATGCAGGTGATAGGGACTTTCCATCCTTTTTGGGATTCCATCCTTTTTGCTTAAAACTACTGCTGCATTGATAGCCCGAATATTGTCTGACCTCTTTAATTTCTCATTAAATACTGGCACCTACCCATTAGCCTGGAAACAGGCAGAAGTGATACCAGTGTTTAAGGGAGGTCAGAAAAATGATATGCGGAATTATAGACCAATATCACTGCTTTCGGTCACTTCTAAAGTGTTTGAAAAAATTGTGGTTTCTCAATTAAATGGTTTCCTTGAAAGAAATAAAAAGTATAATAAATATCAATCGGGTTTTAGGGTGCAACATAGTACTACTACTGCACTTGTTAAAGTTGTGTCGGACATCCAGTTGGCCATGGATAAGGGCCTCCTGGTTGGGGCCATATGTATAGATTTGTCGAAGGCTTTTGACACTTTGGGCCATCTGGTGTTAATGGAAAGATTAAGATCTGTTGGCCTCAGCCAGGGGGCCCTGGATTGGTTCCATGGCTACCTGGATGGCAGACAACAAAGGGTTAAATTGGGCAGTAAGTTTGTATCCAGTTATCTAAATATTAAATGTGGTGTACCACAGGGGTCAGTGTTAGGTCCCGTTCTATTTAATTTATATACAAATGGTGTCGGACATCTGAAGAATGATGTCCGACACCATTTCTATGTAGATGATACAATATTGTATCTTGAAGGAAAATCTGTGGGGCACATACAGGAAAAATTACAAAAACAATTTAATATATTACAAACATATTTTTCAGAACACGGATTGGTCTTAAACCCTTTAAAGTCACAGGTAATGTTGTTTTCAAATAAAAAAGTATCTTTGGATTTAGATATGAAAACATTGGATGGGTCTCTGGCCCTTCTGGACTGTTACAAATATTTGGGAGTCTGGTTGGACTCCCACTGTAATTGGGACTTCCATATTGATAGCGTGATACAAAAACTGAATAAGAAGTTGGGGGTATTGTACAAGCATAGAGATTGCCTTCCATTTGATGTCAGGTTAAAGATTGTAAATTCGATGATAATTCCTCATATTGACTATGGTGATGTTGTATATAGTGGGGCTGCTAGTGGCATGTTGGGAAGGCTTGATGTTATTTACAATAGATATGCGAGCTTTGTCTTGGATGCACCCTGGAATATACATCATTGCACTCTTTACAGGGATTAACATTGGATATCCCTGATAGAATGCTGAAACATGCATGTGCAGTGTTTGATTCATTGCTGTTATTTTAAAAAAGCACCAGGATATCTAATAGAGTTCTTGGAGGAGTGGAACATTAAGGAGGGATTGCGATCTGCAGGGGAAATAAAATTTAGGGTATCATTTAAGAGAACAGCGAGGGGTCAACACTGCTATGTATATGAGGGCCCAAAATTGTGGAATTCATTGCTAGGGCATTTGAGATTATGTACTAACAAAACATCTTGGAATATATTAAGATCGTGGTTTGTAAGGGAGGCAATGTCTCCAAAAAGTTGTTGTACTTGACAGATTTGCACATATTGTTAATTGTTGTTTTTTTATGTATGTATTTTGTTGTATGTATGTATGTTTAGTATTTTAGAATGAAACTGATATTTTTGTACAGTAGAACCCCATTGTAAATTAGCTGCTGTTAAATTGGGTTATCCTGTTTCTGATATCAGAAATAAACTTTTTACTACAACTACTTTGAGAACACCAGGGCCCAGATACCTGAGGGAGTAGGTATAAGAGACAACCATTTTGAGAAGCTCAGCCAGCCCTGGGGGAGTGCCAGTACTGAGCACCTTGCCCATGAAGCAGCCCAGGACAAAGTTCATGTGGTTGGGCGGGGAGAGTCACCCAAGTTTGTAATATAGGTCACAGGGGTGGGTGAGGCATGGGGAAGCAAGTGCAAAGCGGCAAATGTTATTGTAGGCTGTGTTCCATCTAGTGAGGTGAACTTTGGAGGTGTGTGCAAACAGGAGAAGTCCACAGCAAAGAAAAGAAAGCAACATTCCTCTCGCCAATGCAAGATGAGCAGCAGGTGTAAGATTTTTCTTCACTCTGTAGGCCAGACCCAGTTTGCCATTGACAGCTCTGCATACATTTTGGACATGGCACCCAAGGTCAAGTTGGGGGTCCAGTGTCACCCTGAGGTATTTTATGGAGTCAGTGGTTAGAAGAGAAGTACAATTGATACCAGTAACAAACAGAGGGGCAGGGGAGGCCTTAACCTTGGCCAGGAACCCAAAAAGCATGGCCTGAGTTTTTTTTTAGGTTGAGGACCAACTTGTGAGTCATTACCCATGACTGGATATTTCTGAAATCCTCACTCGGTTGATGGTTGATGACCCCAATGTTCCAGGAATGGGTGAGGATGACCAGGTCATCCGCGTATAGGATAGTACTACAATTGGTAACAGTAGCTGGCAGATTGTTGACAAATATAGAGAAGAGAAGGGGCCCGAGAACTGATCCCTGGGGGACACCGGAGGTCACAGGAGTGGTGCCCGAGAGGACCTTACTGAATTTGGTAAGTTGCTGCCTGCCCTGGAGGTAATTACCGAACCTGCTTAGGACAGGTGGAGACAGACCAAGAGACTGAATTTGAGATCAAAGTAAGACATGGTCTTACTGCACGTGTCCTCTGTCATGGACTCTTATCGGATTATTTTCCCTTACAACATGGCACACGGCAGGGTTGTCCATTATCTCCACTCTTGTTTAGTTTATATCTTGAGCCTTTGATAAGGAAAATTAATCTTTCCCCATGTGTTCAGTGCATACCTTTAGGTTCCTCACAGTTTAAACTATCAGTGCATGTGGATGATATTCTTTTTCATTTAGCATCCCCCTCCACCTCCCTTTCCACAGTTCTGGATATTGTAACCCAATTTGGTGCCTTTTCTAACTACAAGCTTAATCTCTCAAAAATAGAACTTTTACCTCTAAACGCAGCAACTCACAGGGACACTCTACACATTTTGGTTTTGTTTGGGTCAAAGACAAACTCAAGTATCTAGGACTGTATCTTAGCACTGATCTGTCACGCCTTAAAAAATACAACCTAGATCAAACATTATCCCATATTCAGAATGACTTAAACGTTGGCCCCTATTGCATTTGTCACTATGGGGTCAGGCAAGTATCCTTAAAATGAACATTCTTCCATGACTCTTGTATCCACTTCTTATGCTTGGACTAGCTCTTCTCAAGGCATGGTTTCTTCAGGTTAATAGGCTTTTCTCCCAATTTCTTTGGCAGGGTAAAGCACCAAGAAGGGCACTAACAAAGTTAATGAGACCTAAACTGGCTGGAGGTCTGAAAGTACCTAACATGTATCTTTATTACCTGGCTGTACACTGTTCCCGAATCTCCTTATGGTTCCGTCCAAGTCTACCTGGCTTAAATCTGGCATATACTCCTCAATGGATAGAGATTGAGACATCACTGTGTAGCCAGTATAACTCAAATCTGGGTGTATTGCTATATGTTACAATTTGGAAGATCCCGGGCCCCTTAAAAGACACCCCTGTTGGTTACTCCTTATATGCCCATAACCAGCGCTGTCACATGTGAAAGCTGGACCCCAGTCAGGATGTTGCTCAGCTGATCATGGATAATCAAAATTTTAGGATTGCTGGGAAGAACCTAACCAGGACGGCTTGGCCCTCATTGAAATTTCTATCAGTAGATCAGTTATTGATTGATGACAGGCTTATCACCTTTAAAGAAGCTCAGCGGCTATTTGGTTGGCCTACACAAATGTGCTTTAAATATCTTCAGATAAGACATATGTTAATAAGACATGTTGGAGTTGGCATCCTGTGCAGAGAGTAGTTAAATGCATTATTCTCCTTATTTTTGAATGCCCCCACCTCTCATGTCATAGCCTTCTGCCATAATCGGCTGTTGGATCTTCTTACTGAGAGAGAACATCCCTTTTGTTATTCTTTGGATCAGACTCTTCCTTCTCAGAAAAAGCATTGTGACTGGCCTCTTGTTTGGAAGACGGAATATAAATATATCAAGTGGGACAGATACCACTTTATACAGTTTCAAATTGTACACAATGGCCCAGATATTCAAAAGGGTTGCACCATGCGCAACAGGGTTGCGCCATGCGCAAGTCCAAAATGCGCCATTCTGCGATATTCAGCAGGAGGCAGTTACGCCACTGGCACCAGGTTGCGCAAGAGAGCAATGCAAATGAATGCATGCTCAACAGGAGGGGGAGGATCCATGCATAATAGTGATTGCTCCTCTGGTGGAATCTGTTGTATTCATTCCTTAAGATGCAGATGATCCCATAACACTAGTAAGGCACTATAGGGTCATTTGCATCTTTAGATTCCACACTCTTTGCAACCCCCCCCCCCAGCACCACTCAGTGCTG
Organism: Neoceratodus forsteri; assembly: GCA_016271365.2. Lineage (NCBI taxonomy): Eukaryota > Metazoa > Chordata > Ceratodontiformes > Ceratodontidae > Neoceratodus > Neoceratodus forsteri. Next base: position 508,928,385 of record CM028131.1, on the reverse strand, counting down.
CTTCCCATTTACTGTAGCACCCATCTCTGGTGTTGTCCAGTGGTGACCCCACCACCAATCACCCCGTTAGTAAAGAACTGACTTATCCCTGGGGTTCAGTGGTTCCCCTGCCTCTGATCACCCCACCATTAAGGATCTGACTTATACCTTGTGTCCACTGGTTCCCTCCATCCCTTTTGGTTCAAATCCCACCACATTGACCCACCCGTCCTGTTTCCCCAACAACCACCACCCCCTGTCCTCCCCATCAGCAACCAGTATAGACCCTCTGCTGTACTCCATGGTGACTGACTGACAGTTTGCAACTGCATGCCTACTGTAGTAGCAGCTGTTTACAGAAAGCACACAATTGGGAACTGTCAGTAGGTGGCTGCCCAGTGAGGTGTGCAGAGAGTCTGTTTCGGACACCAGTGTAAGGGTGAAGGTGCATCAGTTGTGAGTGTGGGGCTAGGGTGTGGTCACTTGGAGGACAGGGCAGGTGGGTCGGGGGAATTCAAACCTACAGGTGGTGGGGGAGACCATTTCCTCATATTTGGCTGCTGCCTCCCGACTCACTAAAGTGAATGTATCCACATGTTTCCATATTTTCTCTTTTGTGGCCAGTGGCACATGTTCGCCTATCTTTATCCCTGGCGCCCCTATCTCCCTTGTACCATTTCCTTCTTTCTCTGCTCCCTTTTCATTCTTTTCTGGCCCCTCTTTTTCCTTCCTAATGTCCGCCAGAGCTAATTCCATCTGCCCCAAACTTCCTGTTCCCAGTGCCGCCACAATTTGCCCTACGTATTCTTTTATACTATCACCCACTGCACTGGATGTGTTACCTGTAACCTTGTCCGGGCTGTGCTGCCTGGAGTCTTCCACACTTTCCCTTGGTTCTCCCTGTGGCTAAGGAGGAGGGGGAACTCCTGGGGTCTGCGGAGGGAAAACCATGTTCTGGGTGTCGTGCCTGGGTTCTGCCGGGGAGATCCCACCTTGATCAAGTGTAGGTACTGGTGTCACCAGGTCGATGGGCCACAGAGGTACTGGATCAACCACCTTGGAGGGCCCCACTGTTTCCAGTGCTACCCTAGCAGGGCTACATGGCCCATTGGCTTGTCATTTTCCCCTGCCACCCTTTCCCTGGCCCACCTTTCTCTTCTTCCTGGGTCTCCCTGGTTCCTCCCCCTCCACCAGCTCCCACATTCTGTTTGCTTTTTTCTGTCAATTCATTTATAGCCTTGTAAGCATCCTCCTTTGATGTCCTGCTCTTCATGGGTGCCATTTCATTCTTTCTTTGTTCTGTGAAGACAACTACCGGAAGATAAAACATGGGTTAATTTGTATATCTGTACCTGTTTGAAACGCCTTCATCCTGTCCCTTAAACCACATGCCCACATCAAAATGGACTAAGACACCTCCGCAATCGAACCCCCCCAAGAAAATGGACATCGCATGGTCCGATAATAGGGTACCTTCCCCAATATTCGGACCTCTGCTTTAAATCTTGCTCCCTCTTGGTGCCCAAAAAAGGGGAGGGGAAGGAGGGAGGCCCAAATGCAGGTGACCCATTATGAGTGATTGCCAAAGCTTCCCATGTGACCCCTTCAGAGCGTGGGACCTCGCTCTTGAGGACCCGGGTTGCGATCTCCCCCCTTCCGCCTGGCCTCCCCCATGCCCTTGTTTCTTTATTTTTTTTTGAAAGGCCCCTTACACATGCCCCTTACACATGCTAACATCCCGATACATGGCACTCTTTTAAAGCCCCCCCTGGCAGCGTGTGACATCACGCTGCATGGTCACCTGTTGTACTTCTTCTCATTTTTTTGCTGGCCCCTTCTTCAGGCATATTCCTCTCCTGAGCCCATAGACCATACTCCCCCCCGATCCAGTACCCCACTCATGCCCAAACAGTGCCATCTGACCCCCCTTTCCTTTTGCGTGTGATGTCACGCCATGCAGTAACTCCCTCGGGGCCTCATACTGGCCTATCCCCTTCAGGGCACCAAAAAATCAAGTAATGCCACCAGGGCATATTAGCTAGTCCCCTAAACTCTTGTCTCATGTTCCTCCCCCCTCCTAGATCATGGATCCCCCCCTTGCTCCTCCCAGCTGCCAAGCTTGCCTGCGAGTTCTGAAATTGAGCCACCACCCCACCATGCTCCCCTAGCCTGAGCTCAAACCAGTGCTCTTCCAGCAGACCTCTTCATGCGGTGTATGATGCCCACCACGTGATCCATGCTTCGGTGCCTCCTCGAGGCCTTGCCTTGTTCCCCAGGCTTTTTTCCTCACCCACGGCCCCAAAAATCCCCCAGCGCCTTCACTGGATGCCACAAAAAGGGGTTTTCTTCATCTCCTGTGAGGCGTGTGGCATCACGCCACTTGGGCCTGGCTTCTGCTCTCTCCCCCTCATCTCTACGGGCTCTTCTAGGCCCACTAATCATCTCACCAGCCCCACAACTGATAAAATTGCAGCCAAATAACCCCCACTACCAGCAAAGAGCTTTTGCTTCCTTCCTTCGTTTTTTTATTGAAGCGGCACGTAAAACCCACCACACGGCCTAGGCCCTCCGTGCCTCTCCAAGGCCTTTTTCATCACCTCCCAGGCTTGCTATGGCTCTCATGGCCACTACACACCATCGGCACCCAACAAAGGGGTTTTTCCACCCTCTGCGCGGCATGTGACATCACACCACACAGTCCCAATTCCACTCACTCCTACCATTGCTATGTGCTCTCTCAGGCCCACCTGAACATACAAAACAGCCCAATTTTGGGAAATTGCAGCAAACAACACCACCAGTTCAAAACGCCATGTGGTCCCACTTCCACTCACTCCCACCATCGCTACGGGCTCTCTCAGGCCCACATAAACATACCCAACAGCCCAATTCTGGGAAAATGCAGCCAAACAAGATCAACAGGTCAATACGCCATGTGGGCCCGCTTCCACTCACTTCTACCATCCCATGGGCTCTCCCCTTCCTGCTACCTGTCCATTGTCCTGGCCCTTAGCCCCTCCCCTTCCTTCCCTCCTTCCCTTCTGAGCACAACCATTCTATGCAGGAGGAAAGGGGTGCACCAGGACAACCTGGTCTGCCCATTAAAGGGCAAACTCCCTTGTTTTTTTATTCTTCTAATAAAGTGCTTAATGTATATATAAACTATCAACACAGTTATCATAACAACAACATAGTTAGATATTATCCAGGTCCTAAGGTAATATCTTTTATAAGCCCTAAACATCTTTCAGAGAGGTGGGGTATAGAGGCTTTGTTCAAAGTTCTTACATTATTCTTAATTCTAATTCTTGTAATAGCTTCTAAACAGCCATCAACTCTTTGAATTATAATTTCATCATTTGTAGTAAACAAAATGCTTAATAGAAGTTGCTCATTACAAGTTAATATGCTGCTCCAGATTGGTACAAGCCAATGTTTCCTGGGTTTAGCATACGAGGGGCAAATACAAAATAACATGATACAAATTTTCCAAGAATGAGTCAGTGCAACAACAAAAGCCAGATTGCAGCTGCTTGTAATTCTGATATCTGGCTGCAAGAATGTTGCTAAGAAAAATCTCTAATCTGTATCTAGTAAACAACTTTCTTTGTTTAGGATCTGTTAGAACATCCAGATAGCCTCCATATTGGAAGAATATGTCATTATGGACCAATCAGGGAGAGATTTTTAATTGTGAGATGGAATTTAAATGAGCAATTGCGAAATGTATAATGACTTTACACGTCACATAAGCTTTATATTTCAAGCTAATGGAAATATTTCAAGTAACATATTCTCTTAGAGTATTCAGGCCAACCTCCGATAGAGAGGCATGGATTCTAGATAGCCGGTTGGATTTTGGACAACCTATTTCCACCCAATCATATTTCTCCATTAGGCAAAGATATGGTTATCTGATGTTGTTCAAAGACAATATTTTAATCCAATAATTGATTTTTCTAGCATACATTAAGGCTTTTAATGTGGCCAGACCTACTGTGGTTCTGCACAAACCAGTGATGTGGGGACTGCCTGGCTACATACAGGAAAAAGCATAACAAGAAAAACAAACATTAGGAACTTGACTTATCCCCGGATAACTTGATAACACTTAAAAAGGGGAGGGCCTGACATAGTCAAAAGCATATCTAGTTGGACCGATGCGAATGACTCCCATCTATTACAAAAGGGATCTGTTTGATTATTAATGGAGGCAATTTGCTTTTCAATCAATAGTGCCTGCACAATATCTTGGAGCTATTCACTATACAAAGGGACAACATCATCCAGCCAGTGTTGTGCAGTAACGAGCTTAGCCATGATTGAGATCATGGCCATATAGGATTTCTGTGGCCCAGACAGATGAGGAGGATAAAGACCAACAAGGCATATTTCTAGAGTAAAATACTACAGGCCTTCAACCCCAAGAAAGGATCCAGGGACTGCTGAATAGCATCCCAAAAAGGTAAGACTTTTTCACAGTCCCACAAAAAAATGCTTAGGATGTCCCTCAACTTTGTTACATCTAGTGCACAAAGGAGATACAGCTGCATTGGTGTATAATATAAATCATGTAGTACCTTAAATTGAAGGAGGCAGTATCGATCTTGCTTAATATATTTGTACAAAACTCTCCAAATATGCATCCATATAATTGGATCATCTGACATGGATACATCCTGACACCAATAATAGCAAACCCTGAGACACTTGAAGGATCTATACTGAGAAGATATTTTTAATATTTGGATATTAAGTAGGGTTGCTGAGCTATGTCTAAAAGGATAACATTTTCCAATATTGGAAATGTGTAAGGGGTGCAAATGAATATACAGAAGACAGCTTGGATGTAGAAAAATGTCCACAATAATTTATTCAATTTTCATGGTAAACAATCTCTATGTTTCACCTACATGTGTAGGCTTCTTCAGAAGATGTCTTTCACTGCCTAATAAGTAGATAAATACATTATTAAATAGCTGCCCACCTACCACCATTAAGTATTTTTACAAAACTTAATGCTTCCAAAGTTACTCACTCAAAATATGGAAGCCTATTGATGTGGCCAACAATTCTTTTTGCAGTTCATCAAACCCTGTCAAGCAAACAGAGCTTTCCTGTAAGTTTTTTACATTATGTTGTACTCCTTAAGTCCATTAAGACATGTTAAACTTCCTGCTGAACTGTTATTTTCAGTTTAATCATTAGATTGAATAAAACTCTTCATGCATCTTAAACTCAGTGCCACAACTTATTTTATAAAATACCCAAAGACATACCAGCACCATGGTGTTCACACTGATTTTAAAATTAATAGTTTAACCCAAAAAATAATGCTTTATCCTCCGCATGCTTTCCAAACAGCCCAATGTAACATGCCAGCACCTTAGTAATCTCAGTGACATATGTAAAAATAATTTCAACCATATAGTTATGCTTTAGCACAACTTTCCTAAAGTCACAGTCATTTTCATGAGTGTTCTTGCCAATTCACAATACCTGTTTTTAAAATCTTCATTTCCACGTTATTTTCAATGTTTATACTTAAGCATATAGCCTTAATAATCCTTCAATGGATTTCTGTAACAGATATAAAATCATTTATTTTTTTGCCAAATTTCCTTAATAAGACACAAAAAGACTACATCCAAGCAGTCTTCTGTATATTCATTTGCGCCCCCTACACATTTCCGCTACTGGAGAACTTTATCATTTTTGGCATTCACATTAGGGTGGCAGCACTTAGAGACTATGATAGGCTCATTTCCCGTGGGACATTCTGACTGGAACTCTATGTCTAAAAGGACAGATAAATCTGAATTCCGGTTGTCAGTTAGGGGACACAGGCCAAGGTGTGCAGAGACCACACATTTTATCTGGAGGTATTTATACTCAGAAGTAGAAAGAAGCAAGAAATGTTCCTTAACAACAGACGGGGGAGAAATCTACTGTCTGCCATTAATGAATTACAGGTAATATTTTGAAGCTGCTGACAAAAAATCATAGTAATAGGTCCATGACAACTTTTGATTACCAATTATAGGCCGACAGGCTAATTTTGACCCAAGTAAGTATGTAACTGCTTAAGGATCTTTACAGACCAAAGAAGAGGAGTAATCTTAATAGCAGAGGGTAGATGGGAAGGATTTGAATACAGCAAACTGCCTAATTAGATAGCAAACCAGTGGCATAGGTCCTTCTCAGTGACCAGCCACAGGGGTATATATCTGGCACCTGTTCTAAATAAGTCTGGGTGCCCCCATAAAAAGAATTTGCTGGTGTGAAGGGCACAATAATAAAGGAAAACATTTGGTAGTCATAATCCCCCTTGGTCCCTTGGAAATGTAAGTTTGAGGTATGCTCATCGTTCAGCCCTTCTCCTCCAAAGAAAGTTGTTAATTACTTGTAATTTAATAAACCAAGATTTAGGGAGATATGGGCACAGCATACCCACAGGATAGAGCTGACGGGGCAAGATATTCATTTTAACCTTACTTATCCGGCCCCCAAAAAACAGAGAAAGGGTCGTTCAATGCTGTAAATTTAATTTTTCACAACAAAGGGGTAAGCTTTTCCTTGATAAGCATGGGGGGATAATGAGTAAGGTGGATCCCCAAATATGTCAGCCTTTAGGGTTCCCATTCTAACCATAAGTCCAGAACCTCCTGCTTACTGACATACACATTAAGTGGGAATACTTTGGTTTCCAGTAGGTTTAGTCTATACCCCAAGAGCAGAAAAAAGAGATTTATCTCTACTAGCGATGCTGGAATAGAGTTAGCAGGGTCCTCAAGAAGAAGAAGCAAATCATCAGCATAAGCTAATAGTTTATAATGACCTCCTCCAGCCAGTATCCCCTGCACATTCGGGTTGTACAAAAGGTGCTGGATAAGAGGTACTAAATAGAGATTGAACAAAAAGGGGGAGAACAGGCAACCCTGCCTGTTGCCTCTGTGCAAACAAAAAGGGGAAGACATAACTCTGTTACATCAAATGCAGGCCGTGGGATCACTATATAATACTTATATCCATTTTTGGCACTGTATGGGGAAACCAAATTTATCTAAAACTTTAAATAAAAAGGGCCACAAAATGTGATCAAAAACTTTTTCTGCATCCAGGGAGACCAAGACGAAAGGAATCTTGCTCTCCCTGGCCACAGACATCAAATAATGGGGCTTTCATAGGTGATCACTTGATAAATGAATCGACATGAACCCTACTTGAGTTGGGCTAATCAAACCATCCCATAATAGATGAAGTCTAATTGCCAGAATCTTAGCAAGGATTTTGAAATCAGAATTTAAAACGGAAATGGGAAGATAACTGCTTAGAGACTTTTCATCTTTGCCTTGCTTTTTTAGTAATGTGATCTAAGCTTGTGTCAAATTACAATCAGTAAGGCTGGATAAGAAAAGATAGCAAGCTCCACAAAATAAACTTTATAAAAGTTATTCATGAATCGATCTGATCCAAGGGCTTTATCAAGGGGAAAGTGCTGTATCGCCTGAGTGACTTCAGACAGGAGAATAGTACCTTTAAGAGTACCCTGTTGATGTAGGGACAATTGCAGGAGGGGAAGGTCATCTAAATACTCATGAACTAACACATCATAGTCATCTGGGGGAGGGTGCGACTTATATAAGCGACTATAGAAGTTGCAGAAACCTCAGCAATCTTGCAGGATTGGGTGACCTCCGAATCACCATCTCCAACATGAATAATAGGTATCAACTTGTTAGATTCTAGTGGATGCAATTTTAGTGTGAACAATTTACCAGCATGGTCACCCATCTCCAGATATCGCACCTTTGTTTGGAAGAGTGCTAATTCTGCTTTTTCTGCCAAAAGGTGAAAGTATTGAGCTCTCAAATCTTGCAGTCAACTCCAGTCAGCATCAAAGATAGTAGGAGAAAGGTGGAGTTCAGGGTCTCTGATCTGCTGAAAGAGAGTAGCAAGCTGCTCAGTATGTGCCTTGTGGTGTTTTGAGGCCAGACGAATGCACTCTCCTCTGAAAGTGCACTTAGCAGCCCCCCAGAGCATGTCCATCCAAGAGACGGAGTTGTCATTGTTAGCAAAAAAAGGATTGTATGTACTCTAAAAGGACAAATTTAAAAGATGGATCTTTAAGAAGTTCTGAATTTAACCACCAAGCATGATTGCACTCCTCCAACCCACAGAGTGAATGTATCAAGATTACTGGATTATGGTCAGAAATGACCATTTGTTGGCTTTCACACTGGGAGAGGCCTGGGAGTGCTTCTGTACTAATCAAGAAAAAGTCCAAATGAGAAAAGGATGAGTGTGGCAAGGAGTGAAAAGTGTACTGACTTTCCATAGGGTGGAGGACGCACCAGGTATCAACCAGACCTAAAGAATCCATCAAATCCCTGAGCCCCTGTTGTCCCAGGGAGAGTCCTTTTTGAGCACATCCGAGTGCTCCCACTCAGCCTGAGGTACTAAATTCCAGTCTACACCAAAAATTATAGGAAAGGAAGAAAAAGGGTCTGAAAGGTCCACAAAAAGAGAGGGAGAATCCATATTGGGACCATAGATTGAGCCTAAGGCAACTTCAGTTAACCTGAATCATACATGTAAGAGCATATATCTCCTCTCAGGGTCCCATATCTCCTGGTTCAGTTGGAAAGGAGTCCCACAGGTTATCAAGATTGCTACACCTCCCTGATTAGTCCCTGAACCAGCACCATAAACTTGAATCACCCATGTCCTTCTAAAACCCCAAATATCTTCCCTATGAATATGTGTTTCTTGCAGAAATGTTACGCATATCTGAAGTTTTTTGAGATGTTGGAGCTCACCTAACATTCCAAGTTACAAAAGTATATAAACTACCTATCCCTACAAACATAGAAAAAAAGAGTAATAAAGACCCAAGAAAATTATAAGGTGTGCGCCAGGCCCTTCCACAAAAAAACAAAAGTATAAAACCCAACCAAGACTCAAAAGTAAGGAGTAGAAGCATAAGTAACATGCCAGATACATTCTGATATCAGAGAGAGCAGGACAGATGTAAATATACTCGATAACATCCTTATTAAGAGGAAGGAAGAAAAGGTGGGGGAGGGTTGCTCAGTGAAACCAGAATATATCAAACAGGGAGAGGAGAGAAATAAATTATGTATAGCGGGTCCAGAAAAGGTAAACCAGCTTAAAATAAAGTTGCCCAGAACCGGGTTCAGTGTTTGGATATTATATTGAAGGTTTGGCCATCCCAACTGCAGACTAGACATTCAGACAAGTAGAATAGCCACAAGCCCACAATTATAATAAAATACAGTTAAAGCCAATGGTAATTCTAGAGCTTGGCAGAAGACACCAGGAGAAAGGACTGCTGTGTGACTGGACTTCTCTACTGGGACTAAAGAAGTAGAACTCTTGTACTTGGACCTTTAATTTAGGGTTAAAAAAAATAACAAAACAAAAAAAAAGTGTGTGTTTGTCTGAGTTAACTGAACTGAATGGTTATCTGAACAGTTATCTAGGTGTAAATCTCAGGTGATTGAAAGGACTTGATAGTTGTGAGGTTTAAAGTACTTGTAGAAAAATCTAGTAAGTAGAGGGAGTGGCTTAGCTAGAAGGAAGCTACATTTAAAGACTGCCTTAGAAAGATCCTGCTAATAGCTTGGCAGAAGACACCAGGAGAAAGGACTGCTGTTTGACTGGACTTCTCTACTGGGACTATATTGCACTCCTTCCCACCCAAAGCTAGTTCTACTTTTATAGGCACAGGATTTGACTGACAACAGGAACTTCCTGTTTGGGAGCAGGAAGTGAGTGATCACAGAGCCACCAAAGACCCAAAATCCTAGAAGGGCAAGAGTAGCTCTCCGGCCCTCTCTAGCTGCTGGAGGTCTGCCTCTGAGCAAGTAAGGGGTCTACTGAGAAATATAGGATATTCATGTCTCAGAACAGGACAATCAGGAGCTTAAAGGGCACACAGGCAGAAAGTAAGGAGAGAGAGAAAAAAAAAAGAGTAAGGAGTAAGGATTGCAAACAGTTAAGGGGCCAGAAATAAGACATGATGGGAGTGGTGCAGTGCAGTGGCTGTGGAGCAGCAGTCTTCAGGGAGACATTCTGGAGGATGCGATGTTGTCCCATCTACAGGCACCTCTCTGGGCTGAGGGAGGAGGTTGCTCATCTCCAAGCTGAGTTGGCCAAGATTTGTGGGACCTCCTCTTCCATCCAGGGACCACCAGTGCCACTGCCGTTGCCTCAGAGGTTGCCAAGAAAGGGAGGCGGTTGGACCACAGTGGGCTCAGGGAGGGTGAGGTGGTGGAACAGAAGCACATCCCTCAGTTGTACCTCCACAATTCCTATGCCATTCTGGCAAAGTGTGGTTCCTCTATGGAGGCACCCACAGTGGAGACCAAGGAGGATGCTGGGAACCTCCACAAAGGAGACCCACAGGAGAGTGGCAGGGGACTCCGCAGGGTAAGGAAACAACTCCTGGTGGGGGACTCCATTGTTAGGAAGGCAGAACTGGGGAAGGAAGGGGAGAGGGAGGTAAGGTGCCTGCCTGGCGCCATGGCTTGGAGGGACAGGGAGCGAATCCTCAGGATTGCCAGAGCAGCTGCACAGGGAAGGGAGCTGGATGTCATTGTCCACCTAGGGACAAATGACCTGGCTAAGAAAGGGATTAGAGAAGTGCAGGAAGAGTTTGTGGAATTGGGGAGGGGCCTTAGACAAGTAGCACGCACGGTAACCTTCTCAGAGGTGCTGCCCATCTATGGCATAGGAGAGGCTAGGGTGTTCTGCACCATGGGATTCAATCAGTGGTTGAAAAACTGGTGTGGAGCTCAGGGATTTGGCTTCATTGGGGACTGGGGGTCCACCTGGAATGATGCAAGCCTATACTGGCATGATGGGCTGCATCTGTCCAGGAGGGGAACCAGGATCCTAGGTGATAGGTTTAAATGCTTCATTGGCAAGCATTTAAACTAGCCAAGGGAGGCACTGGAAAGGAGCAGGAAATCCTAGCCCCCAAAAATCACGGTAGTAAGTCAGCAACACCAACATAGAGGTGTCGATAGGAGAAGGGCAGGGTAAATGGAGAAAGTGACAAAGGCAAGAAGGACAGGGATGGGGCAAAAGGAGTAAGGCCATCAGGAAATGGAGGGTAATGAGTACCAATGCCCGTAGTCTGGGCAACAAGCTCCCTGAGCTGGTGGCCTTGATGGAAGAGGATGCCTGGATATCGTAGCAGTCACAGAAACATGGTACACAGAGAACCATGACTGGGATGTTAACATACCAGGGTACATAACCTACAGGAGAGACAGGCAGGGGAGAAGAGGGGGAGGAGTAGCTCTCTATGTAAAGGAAAGAATAAAAGCAACTGAACAAAAGAGTAAACAGGGAGGAGAGGAGGCACTGTGGGTCACCTTGGAGACTGGAAAGGGCACCACAATCCACACAGGGGTTGTGTACAGACCCCCATGTCAGGGGAAGGGAATGGACAAGGATATGATAGAAGGCATTCTTAGAATGGCAGAGAAAGGGGAGATACTGTTGATGGGAGACCTGAATATGCCAGATGTTAACTGGAGCACATTTGCTGCAGCCACATCCAAGAGCAGGGCCATTCTTGATGCCTTACAGGTGGCAGGCCTCAGACAGCTAGTTTCGGAACCCACTCGTGAGGGAGCAATCTTAGACCTCATACTCTCAAATAGGGGCAGTGAGAGGATCTCAGATCTAGAAGTGGGTTGCCATCTGGGAACAAGTGACCATCAAACAGTGTGGTTCACGTTAAACTCAGCTACAGAGTCAAGCCATACAAAAGTGAGGGTACTGGACTTTAGGAGGGCTGACTTTGGTAAGATGGGAGAGTGCCTCAGAAAAGCACTAGCAAACAGGCTAGAAGGAGGTGTGGAGCAACAATGAGGAATCATCAAAACTGACATCACAGAGATAACAAACCTTTGTGTGAATCAAATAAACAAATCAAAATGAAAGAAAAAGCCACTATGGTTCTCAAAAGAGGTGGCTGTGAAAGTCAGGAAGAAAAAGATAGCATTCCGGAAGTACAAGGAAACACAGAAGGAGCAGGACAGAAAGCTGTACCAGTTAAGGCAGAAGGAAGCAAGGAGGGAAGTCAGAATGGCCAAGGCCCAAACTGAGGAAAAGATAGCCAACTCAGTTAAGAAGGGGGATAAAACCTTTTATAGGTACATCAGCGAGCGTAGAAAGACAAAGGGAGGGATAGTGAGGCTGAATAGAATGAACGGTGGGTGGGCAGAGGGGGACAGTGAAAAAGCAGGAATACTGAACGAATATTTCTGCTCAGTATTCACAAAAGAGGAGGAGGAAGTGCCTAATCCAATTAACAGAAGCACTCTTGATAGGGGGGTTGATCCCAGTCCTTTCACAGAAGAAAGGGTGCTGCAAGAACTCCTAAAACTGAAGGTGGACAAAGCAAGGGGGCCTGATGGAATTCACCACAGAATTCTAAAAGAATTAAGGGGGGAACTAGTGAAACCACTGGCTACTCTTTTTAATAAATCATGGGAGGATGGTGTGGTTCCCGAGGACTGGAAGAAGGCGGATGTGATTCCCCTTCACAAAAGTGGGACCAAGACAGAGGCAGGAAACTACAGACCTGTCAGTCTGACCTCTGTGGTAGGGAAGGTGATGGAGTCACTTCTGAAGGAAAGAATCATTGAGTACCTAGAGGCCAGTGGGGCACAGGACCCAAGGCAGCATGGGTTCACAGCGGGAAGGTCATGTCAGATGAATCTAATAGATTTCTTTGTCTGGGTGACCAAAGTAGTAGACCAGGGAGGGGCTGTGGACATGGCCTACCTAGACTTTAGCAAGGCATTTGACACAGTCCCACACAAAAGATTAATAGTCAAATTAACCAGACTGGGAGTGGGTCTCAGGGTGGTAGTCTGGGTAAAACATTGGCTGCACAACAGGACACAGAAGGTAATTGTAAATGGAGTCCACTCTGAAGAAAGAGGGGTTACTAGTGGGGTACCGCAGGGTTCAGTATTGGGTCCAGTCCATTTTAATGTCTTCATACGTGACATTGCAGATGGACTGGAAGGAAAAGTATGCCTCTTTGCAGATGACACAAAGATCTGCAACAGGGTTGATACACAAGGAGGCGTGGAAAGGATGAGAAGGGACTTGGCAAGGTTGGAGGAATGGTCAGAAGTATGGCAGCTATGATTCAATGCAAAGAAGTGCAAAATAATGCACCTGGGAAACAAGAACCCAGGGGAAGAATACACAATGGGGGGGGTAACAACAACAAAAAAGGAAAGGAACCTGGGGGTAATCATATCAGATGACCTTAAGGTTAGCTAGCAATGTGAGAAGGCAGTAGGGAGGGCTGGGAGTATACTGGAATGCATAGGGAGGGGCATCAGCAGCAGAAAACAGGAAGGTGTTATCCCTCTGTACAGACAGTTGGTGAGACCCCATCTGGAGTACTGCGTCCAGTTCTGGAGACCCCATCTCCACAAGGACATAGACAGGATAGAGGCAGTCCAGAGGAGAGCAACTAAAATGGTGCAGGGTCTGCAAGAGAAGCCATATGAGGAGAGACTAAAGGAGTTTAATATGTATACCCTTGAGGAAAGAAGGGAGAGGGGGGACATGATAGAAACTTTTAAGTACCTCAGTGGAATCAACAAAGTCCAAGAGGGTAGCAACTTTCAGAATAAGAGACGTGCAAGAACAAGGGGACACAATTTAAAGATAGAGGGGAGGTGGTTCAGGGGCAATGTGAGGAAGTATTATTTCACAGAGAGGGTAGTGGATGCATGGAACAGCCTTCCTGAGGAGGTTGTGGGGTCTAAAACTGTGGGAGAATTCAAGAATGCATGGGACAGACATAAGGCAATTCTTGTGGGGGTAGGAAGAAATAGGCTGTTGGTTAACTAGGATCTGTGGCCTATCCTGTAGGTAGGGAAATGGGCAGGCTAGATGGGCCAAGCGGTCCTTATCTGCCGTCAAAGTCTATGTTTCTATGTTTCTATGTTTGCCAGTGAGTCTTTCAGGTTTCTCAAAAATAACCAGTATTAAGAAGATGATGGTGATGGGGGCGTGGTCCAGCCCTGAATCAGTATGGACATCTAATGTGCTAGCTCCTGGAACACAGGGCTAAATCTGACAATCTCCATCATTAGGACCCTCTATTTCTGCCTGAAAACTACTCCATAGCAGAGAGGATCCCCCTGGGCACCTTTTGGCAACACTCATTCCATGTGCTTACATTTTGAGACCAACCACTTCATTCTCTTGGAGGGCAGATTTGTAGCACGGCTTTCATCATGCAGGCCTCTGGGGACACAACGAGAACAGAAATGATGTTCGGCCAGCTAATGGCCCAAATGGCACAGCTTACAGCTGCAGTTAATGCCACGACCCAGACCTTGCAAGGAATTGAGGTCAGGAGGTATCATAACAAGCGACGACTTTCTTCCCACAATGCGGCCTTACAAGAACTAACGGCTACTCTGAGGGAACAGACCAAAACTATCCACATCTTACAAATCAAGGTTGATGACCTTGAAAACCGCAGCCGTTGCAGCAACCTGCAGTTTGTGGGTTTTCCGGAAAGTGTAGAACATAAATCTGTCATTAAATTTCTACAGGAAACCCTTCCAAAACTGCTTAACTTACCAACAGATTTTTGCCCTCATATAGAGCAGGCCCATCACTCGCTTGCTCCGGTGCCATGGCCTGGAGAATGGCCTAGACCTCTTCTGGCTAGATTCTGGATTTCAGACAAAAGGACTCTATTGCGACGGCAACCTGATCAGCAGGGAAAATTGTCTGGCAAGGGCATCAAATCCAAATCTACCAGGACTACACTAAAGAATTATCTGAAAACTGTAGGGAATACATCTAAGCATGGAGACTGCTACAAAAATGTAACTATTCCTACTCCCTGCGTTATCCGTCAGTCATGAGGGTCATGTATAACAGTCTCCCCTCCTGTCTGAGACCCCGGTGAGCTTAACAGATTTTCTTTGTGTCAGGCATCCCGCAGAGGGCCAGATGTACAGGGCGAATCCCCACATCGATCTCCCTCCCCGACAATTGCAGACACTCCACCGGCCCCCAAGCAAACCGTACAAGGCCCTGGCATGTGAGTCTTCGATGCCTCCCTACCCCCGAGGTCAAGTAAGTGGCAACCCTCCCATCGACAT
Source organism: Neoceratodus forsteri (assembly GCA_016271365.2). Lineage (NCBI taxonomy): Eukaryota > Metazoa > Chordata > Ceratodontiformes > Ceratodontidae > Neoceratodus > Neoceratodus forsteri. Next base: position 508,913,224 of record CM028131.1, on the reverse strand, counting down.
GCCCGATGACAACATCCCATTGATAGAGATGGATCCCCAAGCCCACAGGCAGCAGAGCATTCAGATCTGCTCCTGGACCATCAGGAATTCTTGGATTTACAGACCTTTGTTACCACCAACCCCTACGCGATATTGCAGCCAGATCCACATGATGCATTGGAAGGGGTTGAGACAGATTCAGCAGTAACTCTGCCTTCAGGGCCTGTTCTCCTCATGGCTCAAAATAAATCCTGGGCTAACATAGTTGCCGATGGCCCATACTCTATGACTAGCCCACCTACGATGGACCTACAAACTGAATTTCTGGAACCAGCAATGAGCCAGGTTAAACCAGGGTCAGAGCCCCCTGGACTGATGGCACTCTTAAGACATCTTGGCTCTGTTAAGTTGGGACTCTCAGGCTGTATTATGAGAAGGGGGGTGTATGGTAAGGGTTTTGCCTTTTCTCTTCCCCGGCTTTATTTGGCCCTCTCTACATAAACTTTCCCTTAGCATAGCCCATCCACATGGTTGAAGGTTTTCATGCATATTTTTCTTTACCCCCACCCATTTTGTAGGCATATATGGTATGCTAGCAATGTATGTATTCTATTTATTTACTTCCTGAAAGTTGTATGTAACTAGCTACTTATCTATTTGTATTGTCCTACCTTGCATTAACCACCAATGTTTTTTAATGCCTTTGTTGTTAATGTTGTTTTCTGCATTGTAAAAATGCCCACATCTTCGTTGTTAACAATTTTGTCTGTACCTGTGCCTTCTTGGCATGGGGCATGCCTGTAAATGGTCCCTTGGACCAGTGCACCTACCCAGTTAACAAAGTCATAAATAAATAAATTAAATTAATGTTCTATGTTGTTATGTAACTGCTCGGTCATCTCCCCTTTGTTTGTATCTGTATCCCTTCTCCCCCGGGTGACAACTGGAAACAAGCCTCAGCTCAGTGTGCGTTTCCCAGTAACCAATATTTTAAATAAATAAAGTCTTGGTTCAGGGACCCACTCCAGGCCCCAAAATCTAAGTGAGGCCACTGAGTGTCCAGCACTGTTCCTGATGAAGTTTTGAAGTTTCAAGGGTACAACATGTTCAGAAAAGATAGGGTAGGGAAGGCTGGAGTTGTGCGGCTTGCTATGCTAAGGATATATTAGCAGTTAGCAGAATAGTAAATAAAGAAATTGTTTCAAAATATTGTGGTTAAAAGTACTGTTAAAGAATCATTCCCATGGATTAATCCATGTATCTGTTCAGTAGTGTATCACCCCCCCCAAAAAAAAAAGAAGTTTACTGACCTTCTGAAAGTTTACTACTTAAACTATATCAAATCAGAATACCCAGATTCAAGTATTGCTGTTAATGATTATTATAATAGTGGACCTGTTGGGTTTTTTAAATATTCACATGACTTAATCCACACTGGCTGAAAAGCTACAAAAGCTGAAGCAGTATTAGACTTAGTACTCATAAACGTACACACATTTTATCAAGAACTAGCAATCCTACCACCAGCTGGCCTATCTAACCATAATGTAGTAATTTCTGAGACCTGTTAGCTCAGTTTGAAAAAAGTAATGAATAAGTAAAAATACAACTTCCCAAGGTTAATGAACATGCAAGTACAATTGAACTGAAAACTTTTCTTATTCCATTAAATGCAAAATGTATTGCCAAGGGTATGGTAAAGAATTGTGGGTAGGATTGAAAGGATTAGCAGCTACAGTAAGGATAACGTTTAAAATAAAAGACATGCTCATTCAGTTAAACCATGAATTACAAAGAATTTTAAAATCTTGATTACCAAAGAAAGACATTAACAATGGAAATAGGCATCTATTCAGAATCTATTGTAACAAAGTTAAAAGGTTCAGTTAAACTTTAAGGAAGAGATTTTATAATCAGAAAGTGGAGCACTTTCTTACCACTGACCCAGGGAAATGATGGAGAGGGGTTAAAAGTTTCCTTGGCTGAGATTCACCAATGACAGTTGGAACACAAATGGTAGTAATCATAATCAAGTTGAAATGGAAGTGCTTTTAATAAAAATAAATTGTTCTTTCTTGATGGGGGCCTCTTCACTGGAGAGATTAGCACCTCCTGACCTTGGTTTAACTGAAGTACTTGCTTATAGTATTTTCTTCTAACCACTGACCAAATTTGTGCAGAGCTCAAAAATGTTAATGTATTCACAGCATTTGTCCCATACAGTTTTCTCAGATGGTTGTTAACTGAGAGGTGTTATCCTTATATGTGTATGACCTACAAGTACTGTATAAGTGAAGATCAAATTTCTGAAGCATGAAAAAGAACCAAAGTTACTTCCATTTCAAAGAAATATATGCTTAAAGATTTTTCAAAAGATCTAAGACTTATATCACTCACCCCAATGATTAGTAAGATAACTGATAAATGTGTATGTAAACAGGTTTTTGCATAAATGAAGGAGGTGATTAATTGTGATCAATTTTACAATTTAAATGGATGCTCGACTATCCTGCTATATTTACTTAACCTCCATGTTGCTACTGAAAATTACTTTACCACTGATGTTGTTATGATTAATTTTCCAAAAAATTTCAGTCTTATTAATAATATTTTGATTGGCAACATATTACATTATGAAATTCGTGATACTCTTTTGAGATGAGTATGTTCATTTCTTGAACACGGAAAACAGAGGATTGAGCTGAGTTAACCTTAGTATGGACACCCAAAGTGGTTTTCTGATGAGTTCTGCCAGGACATTAACTGGGCTCCCTGCTCTTTTTAAATCGTAACTAATGATCTAGGCCCACATATTCAAAGGAGATGCACTGCCCAAAATGGACATGCGTGGTGCATCTCAGAAAATGGGCAAAAGTGAGATATTCAAAAGGGAGAGATGTGTCACGCATTTCCGAATGCATGACCGTGCAGACATAATGTATGTGGTGCAAGAAAGGGGGCCGGTACATGAATATTCCACGCATCCTATTTCACTGTCACTCTATCATGTATGCCGATGACCTGGTGCCCTACATCACTTCATGCTCGGTCCTAGAAATTAACACTCCCCTCTCCACCACGTTCAAACAGATCCAACACCGGGTCTCCTCCAACTCACTCATTCTCAACTTGCCCAAGACTCAGGTCATGCTATTTGGGTCTGCCAGAAAAGTGTGTGTAGAGTCAACTAAGCTTCATGTGATTAGCACTGATGGGTCAGTAGTGATGCCTACTGATGCCTTCATATATCTTGGAGTGACCCATGATCCTGTACTTGATTTCTCTGCACATATAAACGGGGTATGCAGCTCTGTTAACACCAAGTTAGGCACCGCTTACTGAGTACGTCACGCCCTTACCTCTACTGCCAGAATCTCTGTAGCACATGGAGTACTGTTTCCTAGGCTCCTATATGCTCTCCCCATTCTCTCTCTCTCTCGCATGCCAACGGGGGTATCCTTCATAAGTGGGACACCTCTTATAATAACATCTGCAGATTCACCCTGTCTGCCCTCGCCTTACTCACCACTGTCTCCTATACTCCACTCTGCATGCTGTTCCACAAATCACAGTGCTCTTTCTCTCTGGGGTGTTTTATTGACTCCATGAATAGGGCCCCCCGCCCTAACAGTATTGTGGCTATGCTCACCCGCACGACCCATTCCCGAACTTTGTGGTTCTCTAATTTGCCCCTGCTCTCCATCCCTCTCTGCTTGACTAAAATAGGGCAGCTCACTTTGGCCCATTTCACCCCTAAATTCTGTAACTCCCTACCTGCCAACTTACAGAGCTCCACATCTCACTCAGCCTTCAGATCTGCACTTTTCTCCCACCTTCATACACTTGATTCCTGTGTCTGTATATAATTCTTCCCTGAACCCCCTGTCCTACTTATCTATACCCTTGCTATACCCAGGTTTCTCTCTACTTTACCGTTACTGTTTCCTGTCTTTAGCATCCTTGTTGCAAAATGACACCTTCCTTGGGGGTCACCTCTGTTAATTCCTTGTTTAAATTGCTACTTTGTGATTTCCTGTACTGTTGTATTCCCTCTGTATTTTGCAATCCTGTAATTGAAAACTGAATGCACCTGTATTGTGATGTGTTCACTGTTTGAAAACTGTACCCTCCTGGGTCATGCTTGAAAATAGGCAGGATTTTTGCCTAATGCACTTACCCAGTTACCAAAAGCCAATAAATAAATAAATCCATACATTCAGCCAAAATGTGAGGTGCATCTTCTGCACATTCCAGAAGTGTGCCATGCAAAGTTAGGCGGACAAAAGGATGGCCTAATTCAGCCAGCCACCCACAGGAAGGCCTCAGAACTGCAGACAGACCATCCTGTGACAGCCCTTGGAGTTGGACCAGGACATGCTCCAGGCCCTCATACCCAGCAGTCATGCCAGGACAGAAGTACCCAAAGCCACAGGTGCTGGTACACTACTGGCATCACCCAGAGAGACATCCCCCACACCACACACAGGATGTAGACACCCAGCTGCCACATTCCAGTGCTATCGGGTGCCTTCCTAGCACACTAGCAGAGCAGATGGCCACACTGCAGCACATGTACTAGGGGCCATGACCTGTACCCAAGTGGCCTGCAAGACACCACCTGGTGGTTTCATGCACCCAGGGTGACATCTGGGGAAATGGTGCCCAGGTAGCATGCTGGTATAATTGGCAGTCTGGTACAGGCCAGGGACTGACCTGTGGCACACACCCATGGTGGTACACCATAGGTGCACACAGGTGGGATCCACCCACTGGGGTACCTGGTCACCCTCTGCATAGTACCATTCTGTGCAGTTACCAACATGTTCCTCTCATAGGGGTGCATGAGGCACAGCAGGTGACTGTACTCTGCATATGGAGCTGGCATTTCACATGCATGTGGTATACTGTTCGGACTGTGTTACCCTGTGCCCTCCCCTGTTGCTTGTCCAGGTGGGCCCCTGAGTCCAACCCTGTATGTGGCTATGGATAATAACACTGTAACCAGTCCAATGCAATACACACACACACACACACACACACACACACACACACACACATATTTCATCACACCTGCCTTCTAGGCTGCAGTACCTCCTGTTCACCTTTGTGGGCTGGTGGGACAGCACTGCAAAGCTGGAACTGCGCATGCCTGGGGTATGCAAATGGCCTGAATACATTCCAATAATGAGCTGTGCATGTGGGGAATGGGCTTGGAATGTGCAATGAGGTCATTTGCATATCCCAACTGAACATTGCAATTTTGCGTACCGCACATGTGGTCGCCTACCGCACATTTCCCTATGCTCCACATCGGGCTCTGGTCACCTGTCACACATCTCCCACTGTTCAATGGCACATGTTTGAGCTATTCAGCCAGACATATGCGATCGCATATCACGGTGCATCTTCTGAATTTACCAATATTGTGTGCCAGCACATCTTAGTTGAACTACACAGGCACTTGTGCAATGCTGCCTGGGACTAATGAATATGGGGACCCTAGACACATATGTGAAAAGGTCTTTTACAGTACATCAATGATACAACATTGTACAGGAAGTACTTTAAGAAAATGTTCAAGCCAAATACAATCTAATGTGAATCTGATTGTTGGTTGGATTGATGATGCAGATTAATACCAAAAAAACTCATATTCTGAGAATCTTTGGATGTCAGAATGGGTGTGAACTAGAATTTCTTATTGCAGGGGATGACATTAAAATGGTATAACATACAACATTGCTACAGTAGGAGTGAGGATATAAAATAATCTTGGATAGTTGCAGCTTGTGACAAATACAATTGCATAGACAGCTAATTGAGTCTAGTTTTTGAATTAGTAAGAAATATCTGTGTTATTGGAAGGGCTATTGGTTTAGGTTTTAACTCCTTAATCAGGCCAGTAATAGAACACTGTCATCAAGTGTGTCATCCAGCTTCAGAAAAAGGAACAGTAGAAGACAGTGAAAAAAAAAATCAGAAGATGCTTTGAGACTCATTAATCATTATGGCCAATATATTCGAAGCCCAGAAACTGTGCTCTCAGAAGTTTACTCCAGGAACAAAGTAATGCCTGGGGCAAACTACTAGTATATTGGAACATGTTTAAAACACATTGTGAGTGCTGGATGTATGTTCCAATGCAGCAGAAGAAGGATGCAGGTACTGAACCATTTTTTGATCACAAACCACAACCCCCAACACAGGAGGTATTTAACCAGATGAGAGCAATAGAGATGTGAAAAAGCATATGGGCTTCTAGTGCTTAAAAAGGTGATTGATCCTGGGGAGCTATCTGCCTATTTAAACCTCCAAATGTAAATGTCTCCATAGAACAGATAATGCGAGGGTCTTGGACTTCAGGAGGTCAAGTTTTATAAAGATGGGTGAATGCCTTAGGGATGAGCTGGTTGGTGGAAGGGGGGGTGGCCTTTAGGGGTGGAGTATCATTGGGCTAATCTAAAATGGAGAACAGTAAAGGCAACAAATCTCTGTGTCAAACAAATGAGCAAAAGCAAGATGAAAAAGAGACCACTATGGTTCTCGAAAGAGGTAGCTGAAAAGGTAAAGGCTAAAAGGGTAGCATTCAGAAGATATAAGGAGACACAGAGGGAGGAAGATAAGAAGGTGTATCAGGGAAACAGAAGGGAAGCAGGGAAAGCAGTAAGGAGTGCAAAGGCACAAACTAAAGAGAGAGAATATACCAAGAGGTAATGAAAGAGGACAATACATTTTTTTTAGGTATGTGAGTGAAAAGAGGAAGACCAGGGATTGGATTGTAAGGCTAAGAAGGGGGATGGGGACTATGCAAAGTAGGACTAGGAAAAAGCAGATATCCTGGACAAATACTTTTGTCCAGTGTTCACAGAGGAAGGAGAAGGGGAGAGCCAGAAAACAGAAAGAGAATCTTTAGAGGGAGGGAGGTAGACACTAGTCCATTTTCAGAGGAGAGAGTTCTGATGGGACTCGCTAATCTGAAGGTGGACAAAGCAATGGGGCCAGACAGGGTGCATCCAAGGATATTGAGGGAGCTCAGGGAAGTACTGGCTGCACCTCTGACCATCCAGTTTAACAGCTGACTGGAAACAGGAATGATTCCAGAAGACTGTAGGAGGGCAGATGTAGTCCCACTACACAAAAGTGGTAGCAGGGAGGAGGCTGGCAATTATGGACCATTCAGCCTGAATTTCGTGGTGGTAAGGTTAATGGAATCATTACTGAAGGAAACAGTTGTGGAATGTCTTAAATTCATTGGGTTACAAGATCCAAGGCAGCATGGGTTCACCGAGGAGGTAATGTCAATTGAATTTCTTTGACTGGGTGACAAAATAATTAGTTCAGGTTGGAGCAATGGACGTGGCCTACTTAGATTTTAGTAAGACTTTTGACACCATTCCACCTAGGAGACTAGTAAGAAAGGTGGGTGGCTTAGGAGTTGGTCCAAAAGTGACAAACTGGATAAAAAATTGGTTAGGGGATAGATGACAGAGTGTGGCAATAAATGCCATTCACTCTGAGGAAGGGAGGGTGACTTACAGGGTGCCTCTGGGATCAGTGTTGGGACCGGTCCTCTTTAGTGTCTTTATAAGTGACATTGCAGAAAAGCTGTAAGGGAAGGTCTGCTTGTTTGTGGATGACTCCTGAATCTACAATAGGGTGGACACTCCAGGGGTGTGTGTGGAAAGGATGAGCAGAGACCTGAGAAAACTAGTGGAGTGGTCAGGGGTATGGCTTCTGGGTTTCAATATGAAAAAGTACAACATAATGCAGTTATGACATAGAAACCCAGGGACAGAGTACAAAATGTGTGGAGCGTGTCAGTCATGGGACAGTCTTTCAGCAGAAGTGGTGGGGCGAAAACAGTTGTGGGGTTTAAAAATGTATGGAATAGGCATAAGGGAATCTTAGGGAAAGGGGGTAACTGAATGGGCCAGAGATCAAGAAGGATCTACAGCGATACTATAGGCAGGTACAAATAGGCAGACTAGGTGGGTCAAGTGGTCCTTACCTGCCTGCAAATTCTGTGTTTCTATAAGTGGTATTGACTAAAAAGCAGGAATGAGACATGGGGGTAATTATATCTGATGAACTAAAGGTGGCTAGGCAGTGGAACAAGGCAGTCAAGAGGGTTAGTGGTATGCAGGGGTGTATAGGGAGGGGAATCACCAGCAGAAAGAGAGAGGTGGGGTTGCCTCTGCATAGATTACTGACAATAACCCACCTCGAGTACTGTGACAAGTTTTGGAGACCACATTTCCTGTAAGTCATAGACAGAAAGGAGGCAGTCCAGATGACGACCACTAAAATGGTGCAGGGTCTGTATCAAAACCCATATGAGGAGAGAAGAAAGGACCTCAACATGTACAGCTAGGAGGGGAGGTGGAGAGGGGATTATAATTGTGACCTTTAAATACCTCACTGGGATAAGAAAAGTACAGGACGGAAGTATGTTTCAGAAAAAAAAGTGCGCAAGAACAAGAGGACACGCTATGAAGCTGAAGAAGGTAGATTCTGGAGAGATGTGCGGAAGTATTTCTTCACAGAAAGAGTCTTGGATGTCTGGAACAGTCCTTCCCGCAGAGGTGGTGGGGGTGAAAACAGTTGTGGGGTTCAAGAATGCATGGGATTGACACAAGGAAATCATAATGGATAGGATGGAGGAACTGAAAAAGAGACGTAGATCAAGTAGGCTCTGCAGTGATAATGTAGGTTGAGAAAAATGGGCAGACGGGGTGGGCCAAGCTGTCCTTATCTGCCATCAAATTATGTGTTTCTATGTTTCCATGTCATTTGCATCCCTTTATGACTTCATTACAAGCCAAAGAGCAACAGGTACTCTTGCCCTCGGCACAGCAGCCTCCTGCCCAATCACTGTAGAAGAAGAAGAAGAATCAGCATTTACATAGCACTTTTCATACATCCAAAGCACTTTACAAGCAATGCTAGACTGGTAGTGAAGTGACTATACTCATGCTTCAAACCATCATCCCTGTTAGTCTAAGGGCCCCAGCCTTATCATTGAACAACTGATGTGGAAACCATATTCTGGACAACTAGTGGCCCTTCTGGCTGAACATTGATATGTTGATACGGAAACCGTGCTATAGTAGTCTAGTGGCTTCCAACCTGATCACCAATCCAATGATATGGAAACATCGCCCTGGTAGTTTAAGGCCCCCCACCTGTCCCCATGCCCATGTTCCCCTTAATGAGGGAGTGTAGTGTCTAGAATACCCCAAAAGTCTGTAGGTAAAACGTTGTAAATTGAAAGTGGGGGTGGGAGAACATTTAATTACATAGTAAGACAGGATTCTGAGAATGCGTTGGCAATGCATGTTATGACACCTGGGGTGGGACATTCCTTTACATTCATGGGAACAGAAAAAATATTGGCTAGTCTGAGAAGAAGTGATGATGATCTGAGGGTTCTTGGAAATTAATCACTATGGTTATTTAAACTGAAGGCTACTTCTGGAAATGTACTTAATGATAAATAGCATTTATTGCTGTTTTTTTGGATATATATTAGCCCTTCTGTTTCAGTCAAGATATGTCTTATGCCTTTCAGAATATTGTTTGTGTATATACTTTAATTTTTGATGTATATAGTATTTTTCTTTAAATAACCTCTTGTCTGTTTACGTCTTCATATTAGAAATATAGCTGGTTACTATGGAGATCCTGAGTAACATATTAGAGTTGTTTGAATGTCTGGCTCCAGAGATGTCATACTGACGCTATAGAAGCATGAATGAACATCCAAACAAGACTGTTTACTACAAGAGCACCATATATGAATTAAAAAAGGATAATTGGCAATATAGAGTCCACCATATAAATTGTCTGGCTAGAGGCATTTGACTGAATGTTTTTATCTAACATGCAGGTGCGAACTTAAGTCAATTGATTAATACATTTTGCAAGTTTTTTAATGTATAAAAATCTGTCCAGTTTTGTATGCATTTGCTCTTGAAAAAATGGCAGGTATGGGTGCAAAACTGTCAAGTTTGTGTTATGTCCGCACTGTCATTATTTTAACTTCTTGCCATGTGGCAGTAAAAAAATTTTTTGAAATGACTATAGCTTTTTGGTGATTCTTATCACGGTGTCATGAGTGCAAGATTTTTTTTGGTCGATGTCTATGATTTGCATAGGTACTGATGTATTTTAGTGGTGCTCTCTAACAGATTAGTGCCTCCTCAATTATGCATTTTCATTAGCTACTTTCAGCAATTTTCCTGCTTTCCAGGTGCACACTGCAGTTAGTGATGAACTAACTGTGTTAGTATGATGTTAATTCTTTTGAATATCCTGCTGATGTTTTTATACAAAGTAGTTTTGATTAAGTTTAATCTGTCCATGTTGTGTGAGCAACATTATTAACTGTGTAAAAAAGTGTTTACTGCCATGACAAAATCATATTGTAGAATTCATGGCCTGATGGTCCACAGCAGACAATGGCTTGGCAGAAGACACCAGGAGAAAGGACTGCTGTGTGACTGGACTTCTCTGCTGGGACTAAAGAAGAAGAACTTTTGTACTTGGACCTTTAATTTAGGGTAAAAAAACTAACATACAAAACAAAAAAAAAAGTGTGTGTTTGTCTGGGTTAACTGAACTGAATGGGTATCTGAACAGTTATCTAGGTGTAAATCTCAGGTGATTGAAAGGACTTAACTGCTGTGAGGTTTAAATTACTTGTAGAAAGATCCAGTAAGTAGGGGGAGTGGCTTAGCTAGAAGGAAGCTAAATTTAAAGACTGCCTTAGAAAGATTCTGCTAATAGCTTGGCAGAAGACACCAGGAGAAGGGACTGCTGTGTGACTAGACTTCTCTACTGGGACTATATTGCCCTCCTTCCCTCCTTCCCCTCCACTCCCCCACCCAAAGCTAGTTCTATTTTTATAGGCACAAGATTTGACTGACCACAGGAACTTCCTGTTTGGGAGCAGGAAATGAGTGATCACAGAACCACCAAAGACCCACCATCCTAGAAGGGCAAGAGTAGCTCTCCGGCCCTCTCTAGCTGCTGGAGGTCTGCCTTTGAGCAAGTAAGGGGTCTACTGAGAAATATAGGATATTCTTGTCTCAGAACAGGACAATCAGGAGCTTAAAGGGCACACAGGCAGAAAGTAAGGAGAGAGAAAAAAAAACAGAGGAAAGAGTAAGGATTGCAAACAGTTAAGGGGCCAGAAATAAGACATGATTAGAGTGGTGCAGTGCAGTGGATGTGGAGCAGCAGTCTTCCGGGAGACATTCTGGAGGATGCAGTGTTGTCCCATCTGCAGGCACCTCTCTGGGCTGAGGTAGGAGGTTGCTCATCTCCAAGCTGAGTTGGCCAGGATTTGTGGGACCTCCTCTTCCATCCAGGGACCACCAGTGCCTCTGCCGTTGCCTCAGAGGTTGCCAAGAAAGAGGAGCAGTTGACCACAGTGGGCTCAGGGAGGGTGAGGGTGGTGGAACAGAGGCGCATCCCTCCAGTTGTACCTCTCCACAATTCCTATGCTATTCTGGCAAAGTGTGGTTCCTCTATGTAGGCACCCACAGTGGAGACCAAGGAGGATGCTAGGAACCTCCAGAAAGGAGACCCACAGGAGGGTGGCAGGGGAACCTGCAGGGGAAGGAAACAACTCCTGGTGGGGGACTCCATTGTTAGGAAGGTAGAACTGGGGGATGAAGGGGAGAGGGAGGTAAGGTGCCTGCCTGGTGCCATGGCTTGGAGGGACAGGGAGCGAATCCTCAGGATTGCCAGAGCAGCTGCACAGGGGAGGGAGCTGGATGTCATTGTCCACCTAGGGACAAATGAACTGGCTAAGAAAGGGATTAGAGAAGTGCAGGAAGAGTTTGTGGAATTGGGGAGGGGCCTTAGTCAAGTAGCACGCACGGTAACCTTCTCGGAGGTGCTGCCCATCTATGGCATAGGAGAGGCTAGGGTGTTCCACACCATGGGATTCAATCAGTGGTTGAAAAACTGGTGTGGAGCTCAGGGATTTGGCTTCATTGGGGACTGGGGGTCCACCTGGAATGATGCAAGCCTATACTGGCATGATGGGCTGCATCTGTCTGGGAGGGGAACCAGGATCCTAGGCGATAGGTTTAAATGCTTCATTGGCAAGATTTTAAACTAGCCAAGGGGGGAGGCACTGGAAAGGAGCAGGGAAATCCTAGCCCCCCAAATAATCATGGTAGTAAGTGCAGCAAACACCAACATAGAGGTGTCGATAGGGAGAAGGGCAGGGGTAAATGGAGAAAGTGACGAAGGCAAGAAGGACAGGGATGGGGCAAAAGGGAGTATGGCCATCAGGAAGTGGAGGGTAATGAGTACCAATGCCCATAGTCTGGGCAACAAGCTCCCTGAGCTGGTGGCCTTGATGGAAGAGGGATGCCTGGATATCATAGCAGTCACAGAAACATGGTACACAGAGAACCATGACTGGGATGTTCACATACCAGGGTACATAACCTATAGGAGAGACAGGCAGGGGAGAAGAGGGGGAGGAGTAGCTCTCTATGTAAAGGAAGGGATAAAAGCAACTGAACAAAAAAGTAAACAGGGAAGAGAGGAGGCACTGTGGGTCACCTTGGAGACTGGAAAGGGCACCACAATCCGCACAGGGGTTGTGTACAGACCCCCATGTCAGGGGGAGGGAATGGACAAGGATATGATAGAAGGCGGAGAAAGGGGAGATACTGTTGATGGGAGACCTGAATATGCCAGATGTTAACTGGAGCACATTTGCTGCAGCCACATCCAAGAGCAGGGCCATTCTTGATGCCTTACAGGTGGCAGGCATTAGACAGCTAGTTTTGGAACCCACTCATGAGGGAGCAATCTTAGACCTCGTACTCTCAAACGGGGCAGTGAGAGGATCTCAGATCTAGAAGTGGGTTGCCATCTGGGGACAAGTGACCATCAAACAGAGTGGTTCACGTTAAACTCAGCTACAGAGTCAAGCCATACAAAAGTGAGGGTACTGGACTTTAGGAGGGCTGACTTTGGCAAGATGGGAGAGTGCCTCAGAAAAGCACTAGCAAACAGGCTAGAAGGAGGTGTGGAGCAACAATGGGGAATCATCAAAACTGCCATCAGAGAGGCAACAAGCCTTTGTGTGAATCAAATAAACAAATCAAAATGAAAGAAAAAGCCACTATAGTTCTCAAAAGAGGTGGCTGTGAAAGTCAGGAAGAAAAAGATAGCATTCCGGAAGTATAAGGAAACACAGAAGGAGCAGGACAGAAAGCTGTACCAGTTAAGGCAGAAGGAAGCAGGGAGGAAGTCAGAATAGCAAAGGCCCAAACTGAGGAAAAGATTGCCAACTCAGTTAAGAAGGGGGATAAAACCTTTTATAGGTACATCAGCGAGCGTAGAAAGACAAAGGGAGGGATAGTGAGGCTGAATAGAATGAACGGTGGGTGGGCAGAGGGGGACAGTGAAAAAGCAGGGATACTGAATGAATTTTTCTGCTCAGTATTCACAAAAGAGGAGGGGGAAGTGCCTAATCCAATTAACAGAAGCACTCTTGATAGGGCGGTCGATTCCAGTCCTTTCACAGAAGAAAGGGTTCTGCAAGAACTCCTAAAACTGAAGGTGGACAAAGCAATGGGGCCTGATGGAATCACCCTTGAGTTCTAAAAGAATTAATATAGAAACTAGTGAAACCACTGGCTATTCTTTTTAATAAATCATGGGAGGATGGTGTGGTACCCGAGGACTGGAGGAAGGCGGATGTGATTCCCCTTCACAAAAGTGGGACCAAGACAGAGGCAGAAAACTACAGACCTGTCAGTCTGACCTCTGTGGTAGGGAAAGTGATGAAGTCACTTCTGAAAGAAAGAATAGTTGAGTACCTAGAGGTCAGTGGAGCACAGGACCCAAGGCAGCATGGGTTCACAGCAGGAAGGTCATGTCAGACGAATCTAATAGATTTCTTTGACTGGGTGACCAAAGTAGTAGACCAGGGAGGGACTGTGGACATGGCCTACTTAGACTTTAGCAAGGCATTTGACACAGTCCCACACAAAAGATTAATAGTCAAATTAACCAGCCTGGGAGTGGGTCCCAGGGTGGTAGCCTGGGTAAAACATTGGCTGCACAACAGGACACAGAAGGTAATTGTAAATGGAGTCCACTCTGAAGAAAGAGGGTTACTAGTGGGGTACCGCAGGGTTCAGTAGTGGGTCCAGTCCTTTTTAATGTCTTCATCAGTGACATTGCAGAGGGACTGGAAGGAAAAGTATGCCTTTTTGCAGATGACACAAAGATCTGCAACAGGGTTGATACACAAGGAGGCGTGGAAAGGATGAAAAGGGACTTGGCAAGGTTGGAGGAATGGTCAGAAGTATGGCAGCTAGGATTCAATGTAAAGAAGTGCAAAATAATGCACCTGGGAAACAAGAACCCAGGGGAAGAATACACAATGGGTGGGAGGTAGTAACAACAACAAAAAAGGAAAGGGACCTGGGGGTAATCATATCAGATGTCCTTAAGGTTAGCAAGCAATGTGAGAAGGCAGTAGGGAGGGCTGGGGGTATACTGGGATGTATAGGGAGAGGCATCAGCAGCAGAAAACAGGAAGTTGTTATCCCTCTGTACAGACAGTTGGTGAGACCCCATCTGGAGTACTGTGTCCAGTTCTGGAGAACCCATCTCCGTAAGGACATAGACAGGATAGAGGTAGTCCAGAGGAGGGCAACTAAAATGGTGCAGGGTCTGCAAGAGAAGCCATATGAGGAGAGACTAAAGGAGCTTAATATGTATACCCTTGAGGAAAAAAGGGAGAGGGGAGATGTGATAGAAACTTTTAAGTACCTCAGTGGAATCAACAAAGTCCAAGAGGGTAGCATCTTTCAGAAAAAGAGACTTGCAAGAACAAGGGGCACAATTTAAAGATAGAAGAAGTGGTTCAGGGGCAATGTGAGGAAGTATTATTTCACAGAGAGGGTAGTGGGTGCATGGAACAGCCTTCCTGAGAGGTTAATGGTCTAAAACTGTGGGAGAATTCAAGAATGCATGGGACAGACATAAGGCAATTCTTGTGGGGGTAGGAAGAAATAGGCTGTTGGTTAACTAGGATCTGCAGCCTATCCTGTAGGTAGGGAAATGGGCAGACTAGATGGTCCAAGCGGTCCTTATCTGCTGTCAAAGTCTATGTTTCTATGTTTCTATGTTTCTATGGGCGGAAACTGCGCAGACACCACATGAGTCAACACCGTGCCATAGAATACCACCCAACAGCAAAGAAACAGGTAAGTTTACTCATTTCACTAGAGTGGTGATCCATGGTGATTTAGTGTTGTGATAGTAAATTTACATTCACCACTAATCCACGCCCATTTTCACCAGGCACGGTGTTGACTTGCGTGGTGTTGTTTGTGCTGTTCTGACTGTGCAGTATTGCTTGCGATCACTTGACAAGGAGCCTGTTCTGATTAGGTCAAACAAACAAGATAAAACACAAGAGTTAAGAAAAGCTGGGTCGCCAATGCTGGCTCAACAAAGAGATTTAGTACAAGTTATGTTTCATGGGCAGTTAAAAGCTGTGGATGAAAAGAGCAAGACAACATTTCAGCTGACTCATAATGATAATGATAATGATAATATTACTAGAGTGGGTAACTGATTGTTAATGCCTGACAGTGCTGTCACAAATTTTAAGTATGTTGATGAGGTTTTAAACTTGAAATACCTTATTTGACCTTCTGTACAAAATGCTAGCTTTTCTAGTATTGTGTGTAATGTTAAACTAATAGTGTAGAGCATACAGTATGTTTAGGTGAGATATTATATATGTTACATTTGATTTGATTGTACTTAATATTATTGTAATAACTGATGTAACCCCTAGGTGACACTATCCCAAGGGCTACTACCCCTGCCTGTTTGACTACGGACAGGTTGAGGGGTCTAGGTCCTATGGCGGGTGCCTCCACCCAGAGGTCAGGGTTTGTAGTGGTTAGACTAGCTTGGTCACAGCCCTCTGGGACACTGAGACCTCCTTTTATTCCCTTTAGTGGCTCACACAGTACCCCCGAGTTACAGTCCCAATACCCCACATATACACACTGTTCACTCATATAGATACCACTTACCCTCGAGACTGATTCTGCAACATGTCTCTGAGGACCCCCTGTAAAATAAGGTTAAACAACATACACAGCAAAACACAATACTGTTTCCATAAGTACCAACACCAGAGACAGTATATAGTATAACAACAGTAAATCTGATTTATTTAGGGGGCAGTAACATGGGAGGTGGAAATCAGATTAATTGGTGGTATTAAATCACAGTACTGTGCACACATACAGGGTCTGAAAAGTCACACTCTGGGTACCCAGGTTGGGGGGTGCTAGCCAGGTCCGTTGCCCGGGGTTGGCCGGCAGGTGCAGATGGATGGGGCCCTGCAGAAGAAAATATATGCATAGCACCCAATTGTAATCTGGAGCTGGATGGCTCAGTCCATGAAGCAGGGAAACAACAAGAATTAGATGACACACTTGTGATTGAAAACAGACTGCAGGGGAATACCCTGATTTGTACTCACAATACCCAAGCTGAAGACTGGATGGTAGATGTTCTTCTGGATTGCCAGAACAACAGGGCATGGAGACAAGGTCCTTGTGACTGGACCCCACTGCAGTTGATAGCAAACATTTTTAGTCCAAGCTAAGCTGGAGTTTGCTTCCAGCTTCAGCACACAGCACTCAGCACGGGGGATTGGAAATAGTGATTCCCCACAAGCACTACACACATTCATATGTAAAAGGAAAGAATTATACCAAGCAGGCTGCTCCTCGATCCCGATCGCACTTACTGCTAAATACCCAGGAGCACACACAGCAGCTTCAGTTCCTGACAGACCGAGTGCAATTCAGCAATTTCTCCAGTCTTCTACAGGGTGAGCCTGGTTTCCACTCTTCATACTTCCTTCTTTCTCCTCACAATCGGATTCAGTCTGAACTGGCAATTGCAACAGCTGCAGGCCAAACCTCAGGGCCTCACACACGCTTCCCGCATGAAACTATACACCGCAGAAGAGCTCCTTCTCTCTTCACTGTCACAACTGATCTGAGCTTTCCAGTCCCAGAGCAGGCATCTCCTTTAGCTCCATACCATTCTGTTGGTTGGTTTGGCTGTCACTCATAATAAGACTCCCTCTGTTGGCGGAAAAAGGCGCCAAAGTCAAAACTACATTTCCCAGAGTCACTGCCCATACAATCCCCTTGTGGCAGGCTTAACATTAAGAGTCCAAGTTCTGATTCATCCACAGGCTCCATTTTTGGGGTCCCTTAACCCAATTGGCCCAGCACAGCAGTTCAGGACAAAAATGAAAGAGCTACACTGAAACAGTTCATGCTATCATAAAGACAGGTTAGACAAACTACATTTTCTCAGTCACTCTAAATGATTTCTGGCAAACATTTATATCTTTCAACAAGGCTCTCTCTGCACATGTAGCAACAGCAGAAAGGGAGCGAATTGGCAGCATCTCGGAAGGGATTCGAGCATTAAATATACAGTTCCCCCATACAAACGAATTAAGTCTGCAAGCAGACAGCTCTTAAAGAGACAGTACGTGGAGGCTCAAATAGCACTCACTTGGAACTACTTTTAAACAGCTCAGACTCTGAACACCGCCCAGACTTGGAGCATTCAGGCAAGCTCCTGGAAGACTTTTGGGAACCCCCATTTGCAGGGGGGGTTACACTGGCCTGCATTTTTCCACATAGAAGGAGCAGGTTATAATTCGCCGTTATAACCCCCAGGTTATAACAGTGAACACATGCCACCTGCTCCTTCTCCTGGCTCACACTACACCTCATCGCACAGCACAACAAACGATGAAGTGGCCCAAATCACCTGACAAACTGCATCACGGTTCTTAAACTAGCAGCCAATGTCTGTAAAATAATTCTTCTTTTTAGTATTTTAGTCTTTTTCATCGAGGTTTTTGTTTTGCTCTGCTTTCTCTGGTGCAGTTGCCTCAGAGACACGCTAATGGGGGTGATGCCGCCTGACATCAACACCCTCATTAGCATATCTCTGGGGCAACCACACCAGAAAAGGCAAAGCAAAACAAAACCTCTTGCAAAAGGACTAAAATGTTGAAAAAAAGAATCATTTTACAGAAGTTTTACCACAGAACTGCAAGTTCCTATCAGAGTTCATTAACATTTCATTAACATTTCTTAATGTTTTCATCAGAGATTAGTTTCCTTCTTCTCTCCTGTTACTGTGTGCCATTCTCAAACTAACCCATGAGGAGAAAAAATGCAAGCCAGCAATTACATAAAATAATGCATGGAGTAAAGTGCATAAACAAGAATTTAATGACCACCCTTGGCATGGGATGCTTTAATAAACCCCTCAGAATTCACCCTCGAGTTTATGTAGCATCCCACACCTTAGATCAGCATTAGATTCTCATTATACACTCCTCTCCAGAAGGCAGTATAGTGCAGTGGTTTAAGACTCTGAGCTGCAAACCTGAAGAATGGGGTTTGAATCCCACAGCCCGACTTGCATACTGTGTGATCCTAAGCAAGTCACTTAACTTCCTTGTGCTCCCAGATCGCACCTGGACACAAGCTTTGGCTTAGTGTGCCTACCTGGTTAAACAATTTTCCCTTCCCCCATGCATTATTCTATATGTATTATTATTATTGTATGAACTTCAACTGTGTTACACACTTGCTGTAAAATTTAACTGAACTGTTACTAGGTGGTCTATTAAAACCAAAGTGCCTCTGTGTATTGTGATGTTTCTGGGAAGTGCTCCACAAGTGGTTAAATAATAACACTGTCACCTTTAATTTAGAAGCAGGTCAGAATTAATATTCACAATAAAAATCAGAGGCTTGTATTTTCATTGTCATGAGGTGTTTTTTTGATACAAAACCTCCCTAGTAAAAAGTACATTGATGGTTCACCCTTAAATCATCTGTTATGTATTACAAAATGTATTTATTGTGCCCATTACAGAATATTGCCATGTTCCAGTGAGGTTGATGGCTCATCCATACATTATATGATGCTCAAGGAGAATTGTTAATTGGGCACAGCCACAACTCTGCTGTTAGGAGCAGACATAGATTATCTCATTATTTTGCAAGACAGATAGTTATGACGTTAAAGTTTAAATGCCTCTCTGACCCAACCAGTGTTTGTAAAGTGCCTGGAGTGAGGGAAAAAAACATTTTTAGGGCAAATAGGGCCAGAGTAGATTTGACAGACAATAAAATGCTGCATAAAAAGATTGCTAGTAGAACTTAAACATACCTTGTCAGACATATACTATGATAAGTTCAATATATAGGCACTCAGTTTGGAAACACTGTTCTGTATAAGTTTTTTTCCTTTTCTGCTGCCTTTTCCATTTCAACTGTATTACTGTTTTCCTGGACATTAGATGCATGACATGCATTGAACAAAGTAAACTTATACTGTGTATGGTGGAGTGACTCATTCAAGTGCAGTGGAACAGGAGGTATTATGTAGTAACTTGCCTTGTGCTCAGATGGAAATATCTCTTGGGGGACATACAGTGTAAACCAAATATAAACAGAATTGTGATAAGGTTGCTAATTATTTTTTAAACAGTTTCAACCTTATCTCTATATATACTCCGTCTATCCCAGTGGGTAGTCATGATTCTGGGTGGACTTATGTGCCTGATATAGTAATACCAAAAAATGTGCACAGATGCTGTTCATTTTGTTCAAAGTACAGTATTATCCATTAACCCATCAGGTTAATTCACTTCCTGGGTTAACTTCTGCAACCTCCCACTTAGGTGGGCATAATAGTAGCATCCATTAGGTTTAACTGTTCGCTTGGACAGGAGTTGGTGTGGTCTGGGGATATAAAAGCCTCTGGGAGGAAGAGTATAAGGAATTCAGTTCAGAAGTACCAGAGAGAGAGAGAGGACAGAAAAGATCCTTGGGGAGCATTTTGGAGTTAAACACTGCCCATAGCTCCGGCTGTGACTGCAGAGGGGGACATGCCAGGCTGAGTGGGCAGAAAATGAGTGCTGATTCTCGAGTTGTGGCATATGTCTCTATTCAGGTCCAGAAAGCCTAGGAAAGCTAACCTACAGAAAGATAAATGATGACAAAGAAGGGCTGGTGAGTAGAGATAGGTGAAGTTGGTTAAAATCATCCTGCAAATTAATCCGCAAAGTTAGCACAGTCCACGAAGTGCAGATTAATCTTTGAAAGTGTGGAATTGCACCGTGAAGTGCATAATTTCTCCTGTGAAGTGTAGAATTTCACAGCAAATAGCAGAATTTCATCTGTGAATTGTGGCATTTCACCAGAATGGCAGAATTTCAACCGCAATTGGCAGGATTTTACACTTTTGCATTGAAAATGTCATGATTTCGTGCATAGTTAATGTTGCTGAGGGCAGGAAAAACTTTACGAAACTTCCTGGATGTGAATTTCAGCCACTTTGCAGAAGCTTCGCTAGTGAAGTAAAACTTTCCTGCAACTCTAATGGGGAGGGGCCTGTAGGGGTTCATCTGGAAGGCTTCTTCATGTGTCATGCTCCTGATGTAGTGACATCAAAGGACAACAGTTCCACTCTAGTTCTTGGGATGAGGTTAAGATTAAGTTTCAAGTACTGACTCCTAGCACAGAGATCCAGATTCTAGACATAAATAGTGGTCGGTGAAGTTAGAAAACTTCACTCCATAGAGAAATTCTCAAATGTAATCCACCAGGTGAAGTTTAACATTGCCTTACAGCTACAACTTCACAAATGGTGAGTTTGGTAACTTTACCTGTAGAGTGTACCCCTAAGGCACAGTTTCTAATGATTCATGGGATTGGAGATCACATGGTGTTGCCATGAGCTATACTGCTATGCATAGGTTGAATTCAGTGCAGTTTTATATATAGAGAGCTGGTGCTGTCTGATCTGAATCTCTGTGCCCAAAAACCTTTTTTAGAGCATTTAAAGCATGCAGTTTTTTCCAACAAACTCACTCCTTGAAGTGTCTGGTGTGCCTTGTGCCTCTAGATGACCAATTTTTTTGTGGTATTTTTCTAATTTAGTTACTTTAAAGTTGTAGTTTCATTTTCTGTAGTGTGTATAGTGAGGCAGTGCTGTGGGGATAGGGAGCTGTGTTAGTAGCAGAGATGTTGTGAAGACCGGTGAAGTTCCAGTGAAGTCACCAAATTCACCTCCGCAGATCATTTCGTGAAGTTTTTCTAGTTAATAGGAAGTTTGCCATTTGTAACATTTCCTGTAACTTCTCCTTGCCAAGGAGAAGTTACAGACGAAGTTACAAATGGCAAATTTTGGAATACATAAAAGCAAAGTTAGGTCAAAATGACTCCTTTTTTTTAAGTTCAAAATAAAACTGTTCCTGGTATCTAGTCTCCTCTGCCAATCACCGGCCATAGTTAAATAATGATCATTCTTTCATGTCTAGTGATCCCCCAACCAACTGCCGGCATAATGTTAAATAAATAGCTTTCCCTGATGTCTAGTGGTCCCCTCCACCAATCACTAGCCCAGTATTAATTAAAAAACTTTTCTTTGTGTCTAGTGCCCCCTGCCAATCCTCAGCACTATGTTAAATAATGATCATTCCCTGGTGTCTAGTGGTCCTCCACCACCGATCGCTGGCCCAATGTTAAATAAAAATCTTTCACCTAGTGTACAAGTATGCACTCATTCACAGCTCAGTCGGTGGCTGGCCATGGTGGAGAGTGGAGGACTTTGCTGGTCACCAGCTTGGGGATGGGGGGAGCAGGGTTGTAGGCACTACCTGATGGGGGGGTCCACTAGACACCAGCAAAAGATATATATCATATTTTACAGGCAGATCAGGGATAGGGAGAGAGAACTGGTAGACTACCAGGGAAGCATACATTTTAATGGGTATGCTGAAGGTACAATGAACCCCCTAGCATGAAGACCAACACAGCGACAGGAATCGAGCAAAGACCTCTGGTCTCTGTGATGGTCTCTTCTGGCACCGGGACTGCCTCACTCAGTGTTTTGCCCCTTCCCCCTAGATAACTTTGACTCAGAGTTGTATCCCTAGAGACCAGAGGGGGTGTGGGAGGTGTTGTCTAAACACTCTTGGTGTGTAGGGTAAACAATAAAAATAATAATAATAATAATAATGCAGATTCTTGTGTCTCGGAGTCTGCCAAGAAACATTCATAAACAAGCAAGGAGTACTAATAAAGTTTATTATGCTACTTATGCCAAGCATGTGACAAAGAAAATTACTAGGGAGATGGGTTTCTCACCACTCCTGAAGAATGTACATAATTTCCAAAATTGTAGATCTTAGGTTTTCTAAGATCTTGTTCTATCTCTTCCCATGCTCCAGCTCTCTGCCCTTCTAGAGAAGTTACAGTAGTGTCTTGAGAGAGCTACAATGGGTTGTGGACAGCTAAATACTACATATAACAGCATAGCAACAGAGATGACAACATAGTTATAGATATGAGAAACAATATGTATTGGTCCTAAGCCATTCTTTATTGGATAATGACTTAGGAGACAGAATTACTAATGAGTATTATATGAGACAGAATATGTTTTCATTAGCTTTATAGCTTAGACAAAAGAAATGCTGACAGTTTAAAACAACATGCACATTTCTTACTTACGTACAATATAAAATATTAGATATAACAAAGGCCTTCTGTCTCTGTCAGCTTGCTTAGAGACAAAGAGAACTGCTGACAGGCCTATTAAATGGCATATCTGAGTGTAAAATACACTACATAAAATTATATGTGAATATAAGTATACAATAATCACTGATGATCCCTCTGAGTCATTTTATCAGTGATTAGGTAGATAATATATGGAATATCTATAAAAGACAAATATAATCTAGATAAATGTATTATAGTGAGGTATAATGAATCATGCATGATCAGTATTAGCATATCTTAGCAGCAAAGCACATTCCTAGCACCCATGCGTATATGATGTCTGCCCATATCTAAGTACAAAATAGCAGTATTACAGTACAATAGACCAGGAATACAGTGTGAGATGTATGCGAGGTGTATGTGGGATGATAGGGGCATAACCCAAGTGTAACAATCCCCTCTTTGTTGCCCTAATTGCAAAAGTGGCAACAAAACAAAAAGATGGAGGTTAGGCACCATTTGTCTACATGCCCGTGGCATGAACCTGATTGAGGAATATTAACTGGTCACACAGGTATTTCAGGGTTTTCCTTAAACAACAAAATGTAATTATAAGGAAAAATGTTAGTAAACCTTGTATTACTACAAACATTTGGAGTAAAACTTCACATTGGGGTTTTCCAATATCAAAGCAATCAGAAAATACTGATATGTATCAAGTGTGTGTCTGTCCTATTTGGAAGAAATTGAAGAGACAAACTTAAATTGCCTGTATGGATATTATAAATAATTAAAAGTAAAAATTGAGTCAGAGCATCAAGATAGTTAGGACTAGACTTCATTATATCTGGTTCCAGGATGGGAACAGGTGTGATTACTGTATAACCTATTACCTGTTTAGGGAGTAAAAAAAAAGAAGTTAGAAATGTTCACTTTGCATAACTTTTAGTCCATATTAGAAGAATGTATAGTTGGTCACCACACAATGTTCCACATTAGCAGAATATACCACCTTGAAGGATGGCATTTTTCAGTTGGTAAGTTGAACAGGACACAAAATGTCAATGTCCACAAGCCATAAACTACGAACAGTTCCAGGGATAAATCCAGGGTTTCTTCAATTGTTAGATGAAGCTTTATAGTTCAAATTCAATGTATTTAGATTCTCCAAAGGTTGATCAAAATGTTCAGGAGGCAGCAGCATTTTCATAGGCCTCAGCAGCGGGTGCATTAGTTTGCACATTGAGTTTTACAATGAGATAGCAACAGTGTTCAGTTGAAGATGATCACACTGCTGCACAAAGTGTAAAAGTTTATAACAGTACTCAGTTCTCAGTCTGTACGAGGTGCCAGCCAGGCTTGGAAAACAAGCAGTGAAGAAAATGGATTTCTTGATTGTAGATCAAATGAAGAAGAGTCTTCTTGCTGAGTTAGGGGATCACCCCTACCCCAGACTAGCTTTATAGTATGCATAACAATGAACCTGACTGTAGAATCTTAATTGGCTGGACTGAATACAGTTTATTGGAAAGTTCACAAGTGGAAGCCTAATTTCAGTTATTAGGCCTGTATTTACAAGTTGGTAATACAAGTTTGAAGATGTCACATCTGCATAAAAGGTGATGTTCCTTTCAGGTATGACAATCAATGTTTAGAGTCAGTCATGATTTCAAGACCTCATGGTAAACAAGGAAAGGCGGTAGTTTCAACCTTTCATGATAAAAGTTCCCATCAAGATGATCAATGGAATGCATGGTTGCCAGACGATCAGAGATGGGTGTTGCCAGATGAAAATGTGGCAATGACACTTTGAGAGTCACAAAACATGACTTCCTGAATTATGCAGGAATAAGTTTCAAAACATGTAGCAATACTGGTGTGTGTGATGACATATCCAAGGTTCCTTGCCATTGACAAGGGAATAGTGCTAAACTGAAATAAACATTTGTTAACACATACAATAGAAGTGTAAAATGTGGCAATGCCACTGACCCATTTGTCTGTCATGTATGAGATCAAGGATATATCCTAATTCCAGATCCTGGAAGAGATAACCAAAGGGTTGTAAAAACATAATAGCTATAGGCAGTGCAAAGGACTTTCCTAGCTATGTGATGCTCATCTGCTTCCTTAATGTGAGCAGAAATTAATTCATTAACATAAACATTTGTCAGGTCAAACCCCTTCACGATATCCTTAATAATGTAAATGTAAATCACTCTTAATGAGCAAAACCATGTATACCATGCAATGGGGGGGGGGGTATGATATTAAATGTCATACTATTATGAACCTTTAACATAAATGCTTGAATAATGGCTATATTAGCCCTATTTCAAATAGATAAGTCAGAGCCAAGTAGGCCTGAGTCTAAACCTGTGTTTTGTTTAAAACTAAAAATTAAAAAAATAAAAATAAAAACCAAATGCCTAATGTTTTTGGGTAGGTTTACAGTCATAAGATGTACCACTAGCAGTCAGGATGTGAAAATCCTAAGTGTGTGTATGGAGCTATTAGTCCCTGTAAAAGGAGTCATTAATGAATACCTGGTATGCTGCCAGGGTATCCAATCACACATTATGAAAAAAAAAGTGGGAAATGTTTGTTGTGAAACAAAAAACAAATCATTTGAAGTTTAAAAGGTGAGATTTAAAATCACTGGGATGTGCATGAACTGTGCATTATTAACTAGGGTACCTGGTTTGGAAGTGGCTGTTAAGACCACTGGGAGGGCCAGGGTTCTGTTTTGGGCACTCAGTACTAAGTGTCACAAATTATGGGGCATCATAGGGTAAAAAAAAACTTAAGATCTTATGCCTTTTATTACCATATAAATTTGGATGCAAAATTCCTGATTATCAATAAAATGAAAACAGGAGTCCAGATCAAGTCTAGCTGCTAGAATTGATCCAAAGCAATGATCATAACATTCAGTAGGGCCCCACTACCTTTCTGGATAATGAACATGTCTTTTAGGACTTTAGTGTGAATTCCACACGGTGAAATTACATTATGTGGGCTTGTGAGATATTTTACCTCAACAATTTGTTTAGGATTAGGTCACTTGTCCTCATATGCAATAAAATGTGCAGTTTGGGCTTGTAAGAAGACCCATTCTTTTAAAAAGAATAATAAGCATAAAAGCAAGCATCTCTTTCTCCCTCTCTCTGGAACCTAAAAGGAAAGAGAAAAGAAAAACATAATTAGTTTAGTACTATTCCTCCCACTGGGGTATGGAAAAGTAATTTAATCTCCTTTAAACAGGTTCATTTGATTGGCATATAGCCATTTATTAATGACTGTTATTGTGAGGCAGTCAAACTTGGTAGCCTGCTGGACTGCATTTGTTTACAATGGGATAGGGCATGTTTTTGGGTCTTGCCCATACCTTGTAAAGCAAACAAGTGTACCTTTTGGATGTCTTGTTTGAGATATTTAACATATTTATCTACTGATATTCCATCAGCAGTGGCAGTACACAGGCCCAGAAGTAAATGTTCTGGGAGTCTCATGGACCATCCAGTCATGATTTCGAAAATGGGGTACACTGTGTACCTGCAGAGGGCGTCCCTCTTATTGCCATAAGGAGTAAAGGCAATAATGAATTCCAGTACTTCTGGGTTTTCTGAACAAGTTTATTATAACATAACTTTGATCTGCCTGTTAGCACATTTTACCTGTCCTGATGACCGTGGGTTGTAAGGGATATAAAACTTTTGTTTTACCCATAACAAATCCAGAATTTCCTGCATTACTTTGGCTATAAAGCCAGATCCCTGTAATCAGAATTTACCTTTAGGGGTAAGACCCTATGTGGTAACTAGCTGGTTTATCAAGACATTTGCAGTCACTTTGACTGTGTTGTTTTGTTTTGGGATCACTTTAAACTATTTGGAAAATAGGTCGGTGATCACTAGTGCAAACTAGTTGTTAGTGGTTGGCATAGGGCCAATGTAGTCAATCTGGATATTGTTCTGGGGCCTTTTTGCCTCTGGGAAAATGATGCATTTGTCCTAGCTGGTATAGGATTTTTCTGTTCACAGATCAAACAGTTACTGATGCACTGTTCTACATCATTTCTCATACGGGACCATAAGACAGAGGATTTCAGTCTGTCTAGTGTTTTTACTGACTCACTGGTGTCCACCAGTTGAAGTACAATGTACTTGGCACAGTAGATAAAATCTACTCACAGGTGTTCAGGAATTACCCGTAACTTTTCATGAGTGTTACAGCAGTGATGTTCCAAATAAGTAGGCCATCACTGGATAGGTAAATGTCATTTTCACTTTCTTATAAGAGCTATTTCTGGAAGTTATTTCTCAGTTCCTTTATTAAGGAACCTATACACTGCCCTCAAATGAGGGTCCTTCTTATGGAGCATAAGGAATTTACATACAACATGCTCGAACCTTATGAATGTACAATATTTGTAAACTGTTAGGTTGAAACATACACAAGCAAGTCACTGTATTTCACAGTAGTACTACAGAGTACTGGAACAGAAGATTGTCTTCTGCCGAAGAAATTCTGTTTAGATAGAAACAGTCCCAATTAGAAACTGTAATAAAAACATTGTATCTGCAGTGCTTTCTGTAATTATTTCAAGGACATTTCTTGAAGCTGTCAGAACTTAACCCTTTCATGGAGTGCTGGTATCATTTTACGTAAGGAAAAATCTCTTTATTCCTTTCTTAACACAAACTGTGTATTTCTCAAGGACGTTCCAGCTCTCTAAACCATTCACAAATATGTGTGGTAATTAGGAGACTCCTCACCTCCCTGCTTTTCATTTTATTTGCCAGGCGTGTTTTAACATTGCCTGTGAATCATACATATACAATGATGCAGTTACTAGCCATGCACACTTTGGCATCACTACAATGTAAAATAATTCCAAACCATGCTATCTGACCCTCTTTGGTATGTGTGGCTGAGTCATCAGTCAAAACATGACACACAGTGGTGTCATTTAACACTTTCCGAGGTTCTGTCAGAAAGGTCACTGGGGCAGGTAGGTCAGTGGGTTGGAGTGAACAATGATGGGTCTCTCCTGCAAACTGTAGGCCATAGGCCAACAAGGATGAAGTTTTGATAGGAAGGACAGTGATGTCATAATGCTTTAAAATGAGAGACCAGTGTGTAAGTCTGGCATTGGTTACAGATTCATCTTTTACTTTCTCTGACAACAGAAAGTTAGTTGACAAATGATTGGAATGCAGCACAATGGGTGCATATCCAATGATGTACATAAAGAATCTCACTGCCCAGTATGTAGCCAAAAGATTCCTTTCACAAAGGTTATATTTCAGCTCCACTGGGGCAAGCATCTGGGATGCATAAGCAATGGGTCTGATATGTCCATTGTATGTTTGGGCTAAAACTGCTGAATTTGCTTTATCTGATGTGGCAGTTTCAAAACAATGTCCTAAAACTATTTTACAATTAATCAATGCTGGGACCATGGTTAGTGATCCCAAAAGAAAAGACAATGGTATCAGTATTATAATACCTTATACCTTCTTACCTGTAGTGCCTGCCATTGCAGCCATAGTATGGGATGATCCAGGTGTCACTGATGGAGGGGGTTCTGCATCATGTGCAGGGAGTGCTGGCACTATCAAGGGTGCCTGCACAGTGGAGAAAAATGGCGTGCAAGCTGCACGTAGTTCTCCAGCTATGGATTGTGGTTCAGTAGCCATTGGGGTGAAGAAAGTAGCGCTGAGAAAGTTGTCATCTCAGGTTCAGAAATCAAACCTGTAACCCTCCCCCCCAATGTGGCCTGTGATGCTGAAAATATCACAGCCACAGGGCTTTCAGAATTACTTTAGTGACTTTTTTTTGCAAAAGTGTAGTGATTTACGAAAGTACTTTGTGACACTATGCCCAAAACAATAGGAAATCTTTGCCACTGTGCTGCAAAACAACAGTTTGGTCTTTTGGGCTGAAATTTTCAGGGAAGAAAGCCAACATCCCACAGATGTGCATTTTCGTAGTTTGGTGCCCAAATATTACTGGGCTGCAAAGTTACGTCACTCTAAAGTTAATGATTTTTCCTATAAGATAACATTGCAGCATCTGCCATGCGTTTCGGGTCCCGTATCTAGAAAACGGTTCAAGATACAGACTTTTCATCACAAAAATTCTTAGTCTCCCACTGAGGGGGCTAAGACCAAAACTAGTCTGAAACGTCGTACATAATATGAGATTTAAATTTTTTTTCTAAGGCATACGGTTCCCGAAACATAAGCAATTTAGTATTCCAAGTACTCATTTTCTGGTCCAAGGGCCATTATTATGCCCACATTCTTTGTATTCTCTGTGCTTCTGAATGCCCCTTTTTGGGACACAAAGCATGTGTGTTTGCTTTACTCTTACTGTTAGCATTTGCGTTCATGTTTCCACTTGTGTTCCTGTTAGTTTATGTTAGCGTTTCCATTTGCATCATCGTTTGCATTTTGGTTTTCACTTGTGTTTGCATTTCCAATTGCGTTACTGTTTCCTTTGGCATCACCATTGCTGTTACCGTTACCGTTTCTGTTTGCATTTCCATTTACGTTACCATTACCGTTTGTGTTTTCATTACCGTTTGCATTACCATTTGTGCTTGCATTTCTGTTACCATTAGCATTTGTTTTTGTGCTTGCATTTACGTTGTCCCTTGTGTTACTGCTTCCTTGTGCATTGTCATTGCCATTACCGTTTGCGTTACCATTTGCGTTTCCATTACCATTTGTGTTACCATTAGTGTTTGCATTTATGTTTGCACTTGTGTTTCCATTACCGTTCGCGTAATCATTTCCGTTTACGTCATCGTGTGCATAACCGTTTGCACTTACGTTTGCGTTACCGTTGCTGTTTCCTTTTGAGTCACCATTGGCATTACCTTTTGCATTTGCTTTACTGATACTGTTTGCATTTCGGGTACCATTTTCATTAGCATTTTCAGTTATGTCACCGTGTATGTTTACCATTTGCGTTTGTATTTGCACTTGCATTTATGTTTCTTTTTGTGTTCTGTTACCATTTTCATTTTTGTTTTCATTTGTGTTACCATCTGTGTTTGTGCTCATGTTTTCGCTTGTGTTTCGGTAACCATTTACGTCACTGTTTTCATTTGCTTTTGCACTTGTGTTTGCATTACCGTTTGTGTTACTGTTTCCTTTTGCATCACCATTGGCATTACCATTTCTGCTTGTGTTTATGTTACCGTTACCATTTGCATTTTCATTACTGTTTGTGTTACCATTTGCATATGTGTTTTCATTACCGTTACTGTTCTCGTTACTGTTACTGTTACCATTAGTGTTGGCATTAATGTTCCCATTAGGATTACCATTACCATTGCCATTACCATTACTGTTAGTGTTACCATTACTGTAAGGGTTATTACTCAAATGGGAAGCATGGTGGGAGCGCAGGGCACAGCACTCCCACCACCACATATCATTCACTATTTATAGTGCACATTCTCAAAAAGAAGGGACATTTATGGCAAAAAAATCCATTTAATGCATCAGTTAGGGTTGTTCCACAGCAACAAAAGTGAGGAAATTCGGTGTTAGGGTTGCCACCCCTACCATCCTACCCTCACCCCACCCCCACCAACAGGCATTGGGGTGTGCGTTGGGATCATCGTGCCTAACTCTCTCCCCATTCTCCAATACTGCACCACCTCAGCTTCTTTACACATGGAATGGGGTGAGAGTTAGGCCAACGACCCCAATGCACACCCCTGGTGTCACTGTGGAACAACCCTAACTGATGCATTAAATGGAGTTTTTTGAAATGAATATATATATATATATATATATATATATATATGTGTGTGTGTGTGTGTGTGTGTGTATATATGTGTATTGTGTTGTTGTTTATTGTGTATGTACCTTAGTAAAGTTTTGTAAAGTGTTGTGTTGAAAGTATTGTGTTGTGTTCCTAAATCTACACTTATAATAAAATGCCCATAAAGAGACCGTTCAGTAAAATAGGAGTTGCTCGCAGTGGCGATGCTGCCAAGAAGAACGTAGTTTCCATGATTCAGAAGGATACCATAATTACTTCTGATGCAGGTTAACAAGGTGCTGATACTGGTGGTAGTACTCAAAAAGGAGAAGTTGGTGCAAGTGGGGACATTAATGTGGACAAATTTTTGTCAGCAACATCTGTGGCATCACTGCTTGTGGGTGCTGCTGCTGGCACTGCTAGTGGTGGAGGCAGCAACAACAAGAGCCATCCAAGAACCACAAAAATGCCTTGCTCTGTGAATGTGGTTGAGGATGACAAAGTGATTGATGGTCACAAAACTGGTGTTGATGAGCAATACCAAAGGTGATGTTATAAGGAGACATTATAAGGCAAAGTTGATCTTTGTGAATTTCTGCTAAAAATTCCTATAGAATAACATTGGGACTTTACCAAGACATAACTCCACTGATCTTTTGAGTTAAGGGACAATCTACTGAATATGAAAATAAACGGTCTCAATGAATACTACAAAACTAAGTCCCTAAGAAATACCAACTGAAAATAGACATGTAAAAAAACATAAAAATTAAAAAATGAAAATTCCTATAGGATAACATTGCAACTTTTACAAGCCATAGCTCTGCCAATCTGTGGCATTAAGGAAATATATATATATATATATATATATATATATATATATATATATATATATATTTGGGAGGGCTAAAATGTAAGGTTCAATGTGGGGGAATAGCTCCTCCCTCATCCCCAATAAAGGCCAGCCTCCCATTGCAGTTTCCCGCTTAGCGCATTGTGAAACACCCACCATCCCCCCCACCTCCTGCCTTTTCCTCCTCCTCCTCCAGCACTCTGCTCCCCTTTGGTGCTGGGTTTTCTATTCTCTACTCACTACCCGGCTTTCCTAACAAGGGTGGAATAGAAGACAGCCAAAATGTAAACCACAGTTACATAAGCACTACTAACCCCATACTCTATTCACCAAAACATTAAAATGATATATATATATATATATATATATATATATATATATATATATATATATATATACTGTATATACAGTATATATATATATATATATATATATATATATAAGTTCTACAGACTATGTCCCTAAGAAATACGAACTGAAAATAGACATATAAAAACATTAAAAAAAAAAATCCTGTAGGATAACATTGCAACTTTAACAAACTCTAACTCTGTTAATACTTGGAGTTAAGGGACAAGCTACACATCATCAAAACAAAAAAAAAAGTTTCAGTGAGTACTACAAGACTAAGTAACCAAGAAATACCAACTAAAAATAGACTTATAAAAAACATAACCATTAAACAATGAACGTTCTCATAGGATATCATTGCAGCTTTTACAAGCCATAACTCCATCACTCCTTCTAGTTAGCAGACACACTATATCATAAAAAATGTTTTATTCAGTACTTCAAAACTAACACACACTGGGCCCAATTCACAAAAGATGTGTATAGGCTATGCACCGCGTAACCCCAGTGCATAGCCCCTTCCACACCCACAGTCATGAACAGGCACACTGGCCACGCACACTGAGCCCCCCCATGCTATTCTCAACCCCACTATGCCCACAGCTCTGCATGGGGGTGAGCCAGGGGCAGCTGCAGGGGGCCTGTCTGCACTCTGCATCATTCATGATGGTGTGGAGTGTGGTGCATGGGGGAAGATGGCTATGCCTTTTGCAGGCAGCTGTAAAAGTTACACACCACCGTGGGATGCAACAGCATGCCATGGAGGAGATGGTGAGGGTCATTGGACTCCCCATTGTGGCTGCGCCTGCCATGGGTCACACATAATTGCCTAGGAGTGGACATCTGTGGTTCACCCCCCACCGTGTGGTTGGCATGATTTGTGCTGGTTTCCAACATGGCACCCCATGGGTGCAAGGGATCCACTGAACAACCTGGGTAGGGCAGCTGTTTGGCTGCTGACTCGGGTGCACAGCTCTGCACCCTCCCACCCCAGTGAACCTGCATGCAGGGGGGTGGGGCTGTGTAAGAGAGCTAGGCAGCGAACAGTGTTCTTGAATGTGGTCCCCATGCTGATCTCCTGCAGGTGCGGATCTATGAGGTCGGGATGCATGCCATTCACATGTATTCCCTCCCTTGTTTGTGAATAAGGCTCAATATCCTTGGGCAAATTCTTGGAGTGTGCACGGCATGCCAAAATTACCTCCCAACTTTACAATGGTGCCAAATCTACAATTTAAGACTGATAATCATCACTAATGCACCAAATGTTGATCATCTCCTGGACTACCAGGTTTCAGACAATCTGACAAAAACTGATTGAGTTATGCCTAAAAAAAAAAAATACATTTTTGGTCATATGAAATCAACTCCCAGAAATTAAGATGAACATTTAATGTATTTTTTCTTTGAACCGAACCAGACCAAAAAAAATGGAACAAAGCAGAGAAATTCTTACCACATTGCCTGAATTCCCTTAACCCTGCTTGGAGAAGGGTTTTAGCTTAGTCCTTGACCAACACAGTTGCCTTAAACCATGCTAACAGCAGTGTTGATGCAAGCTGTGCTGTAACACAGTTTAAGGCAACCACCACCACCATATCAAAATCTCTGGTTTCTGAGCAGCCAGGAAGGGAAAAAAAGACTGCTAATCCCTCTAGTGAGGTGTTGTCTGCTGCTGCTGGAATTAAATTTTACTGCACTGTTTATTTTTTCTTGCAGTATTAAAAATCTATGAAATGATTGGAAAGAGAAGCTCAAGTAAAGAGAGAGGTGCTGGCAAGGTGGCCTGAAAGTGCATAGGTTCTGTGAGGCAAAATGCTGTGTCATCTAAAATAAAATCTACCTCTGCTGCAGTTTCATCCATTGGCTCTGATGTTAGTAGTAGTAATAGCAAAAGAGTAGTTGCTGGAAGTGGGAAGATGGCATTTGTGTTGCAAAATTATTCTGTGCCCCGTCTGTGGCACCCATGCTAGTGGGTGCAGGGGGAGGCGGTGACAAGAAGATCAGTCCAAGAGGTAGTAACATCTGTGGCTCAGGATTAGGAACAATGGTCAAGGATGTGGTTGCTGGTATCCCCTTTACTGCTGGTGGTGGTGGCACTGAACTTGAGCTTGGTAGTTGGTTCCCAGTATGGACATGTGGACCAGTGACCAAACAACTGGTAGCTCCTTTCTGTGCATTACAGCACATTGGGCATATGTACCTGGTGTAGGATTTGACTCTGGCTGGGACAAAAATTGAACTAAGCCCAATTGCAGTGGTAGCAACACTCTGTGTATTTGCCAGCATGTCACATTGGCAGAAAAGAGTGTAACTGGATGACACACAGGTCAGAAAATGTTAGAATTGTTCCTGACTGAGACTGATGAGTGGATTCAGCCTGTGGTGGTGGTGGTGCAACAGGGGATGGGGAGTGACAAATGGTCTTCAGGCTGCTACAGAGTGTGGGGGACAGGCGACTTCTGATCTTGAGACTTTTGTGTATCAGTAGCTTCATTTTGACCGAACTTCACCTTGGTGTACCCCAAGGGAAAAGTTACAGGTGAAGTTGCCAGGTGAAGTTACCAGTGGTGAATTTCCTATTAAATGGAAAAACTTTGTAAAATTATCCATGGAGGCAGATTTGGCAACTTTGCCTGCGAATTAAAATGTTTCAACATCTCTAGATACAAATGAGAAAGCCAAGGTAAACTGTGGAAATTGGGGAGTGAATAATTGTGAGAGCAGAGCCTCTCCTACAGGTTTGCCTGCCCAGCAGGCTGCCAGGGTGAAGAATGTGTTCGAGAGGTGTCTCCCAAATGGTGATAGACCTAAGAGGAAGTATGTCGAGATCAGGCACCATTGGTACCATGGTAAGGTTCCCTGATATCAAGGAAAAGTGTTTATAAAGTCCACATGAAGAATGAAAAACATGTTCAGGAATGTAAAAGATCAGTGCCAGGCAGGAGAGGATAATGGAATGCCTATACAATAACTAAAAGCACCAGTAACAAACCCTCTCTTTCTCTGATGCAAGAGCTTGGCTAGTGAGGTACTCATAGACTGTTTCATAATTACAGCTCATCAGAGACTTATTATATGGTGTTTCTCACTGAAGCCATGAGTCATACTCCAAAATGGGCAATGAGGAATCACCAATGTCCACCTTATTTACTCTCTTATGGTGTGATGGAACCCCAAATGTCAACTGTGTAACATATCTTGAGTGATCACATTAAAGGCCTGTGTAGTAATAAACCTGTTCTTGTTTCCTTGCTACTTGAAATCTGCATGTCTGTTTCAATTTATGTAATGCAATGAATAACACAGTGATGTACTGAAGGCTGAACTATTAATGTTAGAATATGTATGTTTATGCACTGAAAAGATCGCAGCCAAGCCCAAAGAGTTCAATGGTGTCAGGTAATGCTAGACTATATGCATAATTAAACATGCCAGCTACAAGAGAAGACAGCCTGAAACTGAATCAAATTTGATTACCTTTTATGGAACACTTGAGAAGATGATAAAGACTGTCAACCGAGAATATCACTTGTTCCATCTGTGATACTCCCCCCAATGATATTAACTTGTATTTCTTTAAAAACAATCTATTCTTTTGTTTTACTTTCTATACCTGAACTTAAATATTTTTATTTATGTTTGCTGTAAGTAAAAGTGATCCAATGCCAAATCTTCATACAGTGAAAGTGCCAAAATTCAGTATTTTCCCCACTGATTCAGTGCAGTTGATGTTTTTGGGGCACTTCTACAAACCAATATAAAAGGCCCTAGCTTTTTCTTGATGAGCGCCCTGTGGCCATCCCTCCTCCACCTCAGTCACCTCCCTGCAACCTGCCCCACTCCCTATTACCCCAAGGGCCAGAAGTATTTCAACTGAAGTACCACAGCAAAACCAAAATTTTGGAGAGGTGGAGGAATCAAAGATGAACTGAATGTGCCAGTGTCCAATTACTCTTACCTTAGAAGTAAGTCACATATGTCTTTTTTGTTATTGGATATTATATTTCTTGATCTCAAGCAAAAATAATTTTTACACATTTTAGTTCTGCATGTCATTATATCACAAAAAAGCAAGAACAAGCCAACATCCCTTTAGCTATAGGTTTGTACCTCCAACTCTATTACCAAACTTTAGTTACATGATGCCTGATTAACAATTTTGCCCATCATTTATGACCACGAGCTGACTTCCTGTGTTGCCTGGACCTATACTTGAACTCACCATTGTATTCTTCAGTTTCCAAGATTCCTGTTGAATTTACACATAATGGCCAACAGCAGATTTATATGGCCTGAACTCTATGCGAACGTCTGCCATTCACAACACCTGCATTCCTGTTTTCCTTTTGACAGGCTTTGATAGTTTCTCAAAAAAATTGTCATTGAGTCACTGCAGTGTTGGTGGTTCAGTATGTAGCATGCCTTCTCTGGGGCTGAAAGATTGGTAGGTTGTGGGCTCTAGCCCCACACCAGATACTTAGTGTACTAACCATTACCCATAACAAAAGGGGACTGCACTGCTGAGGTGCCATCTTTCTGGTGCAATAATAAACCAAGGTCCTTTCTGCCCATCTCTGGTCACTGTCCAGGTGAAAGTTAAAGCCTACTTTTCAAAGGAGAGTGGGCGAGTTTTTCATGCAGTAGAAATAACATTTCTGTGTCCATAAAACAGGCCCATGTGGCTGGCCCAGTTTCGAAGATGGCTGAGGCGCCTTGGGCACTTTACATTTTTCCACACCGGTGACCTGGGTTAGGGAACAGTTCGGGTCACTGGGAGTTGGCCGAGGATAGGAAGATCGAGCATCTGGAGGACTGCTTTTCTCCTCTGTGGAGGGAGGGTTGCTGTTCCCTGTGTTTGCCCTTAAGCAAAGGCTGGGAGTCAGGTAACTCAGGACCACAACTTGGGAAGAAGGGACAGCAACCATCGATGTCTCATGCATGGTAGCATGTGTGGGCACATCTGGACAGTACTGCAGGTTCGTTCCTCCAGGGAGAAAAAGAAGAAAATGGCCAGGTGCAGTGCAGGATGAAACCGACTCCTCGCTGCCACCGCACCAGAAACAGGGTTCTCTCCTGGAACCAGATCCGAATGTCGGTGGTGAAGAGCCCACTGTCAATCCCCATTACAGGGAGCAAGTCATGGGGGAAGCACCAGGATGGTGGTAAGTCCCTGGGATGGGTGACAGAGCCGGGGGATTGGTAGAAGGAGCTGACTGCATTGTGGAGGGGGAGATAAACAGGCTAACTGCAAAAAATAAAACACGTCCATGTACAGTAGCTCACCCCCCAGGAGGTATCTGGAAACAACCTGTCACAGCTCAGTGTGCCTTTCCTGGTCACAAATTATAACCAAACTACAAACTGACACCCTATGTGGCCTGTACTGTATTATATCAACTTTACTGTATGCATTAAATATTGAATTTGAGTGATAAAGAAAAAAAAACACAGTGAATATCTAAAGAACCTAAGTTTGAAGACAATTCCTTTTTGTGGGTGATCTTTACTTATTTTACAGTATTTTATTGTTAGCTCTGGTTCAGTGTGAGTGATCTACACAAATTCACATATCTCTCAACCAGTATTCCCATGTTGCCTGTCATGTATACTACTATCTTGCACCAAATATTGTTTTCAGTGATGCCTGCCTGTTTGTTTGTTTTTTAATTTGTGATGAGCTGAACTTCTATCTGGCCTGTACTGTATACTACCAACATGAACTATGTTGCCTGCCTCTAGGTTCCTCATCCTGATCAGCTGACTTTTCCACTTCAGAAAACTGTAATTGACTTTATTTGTAATTACCTATATACTTACTGTCTACCCATGTGAACTTATAAATTCTATGAACAGACTGCAAGTTGTAGTAGTGGAAGCAAAAACAGTAGGGGGCTTCGTATATGTGTGGGACAGACATAGGGGAATATTAGACAGGGAGTAGGAAGGGTCACTGAAGACCATTTAGGGTCTGCAAAGACAGACTAGGCAGGGATCATCTGGGCAGACTGGGTGAGCCAAGGGCACGGGGTCATAATGTCACAAGACATTATGTCTCATGGCACAATCGCGCTGCCAATACAGCATGATTTCTGCCATGAGGCATAGTCCCTGGACCCACCTACTAAGATTCTCAACTCCGGGGGCAATTCGAGGAGCACACAATAGGTGGCAAAATAAGTGTCTGGGACCAGGAATCAAACACGGTTCCGGACGCAGCACCTGGGTTTCTGCAGCTGTGGCTCTGTTGTGTGAGCCACAGCACTAGCTCAGTGGAACCCACTCCCAGCAGAGGCCTGGGAGATCACTACTGGTGTAATACCACGTACAGCAGTATACGCGATATTTCACCAGTAGTGGTTATGGACTACGCTGTAGCCATTTAGCCATAATGATGTACTCTATTAAGCATGCAACATTATGACCCAGTAGGTGGGCCAAGTGGTCCTTCTCTTC
Source organism: Neoceratodus forsteri (assembly GCA_016271365.2). Classification (NCBI taxonomy): domain Eukaryota; kingdom Metazoa; phylum Chordata; order Ceratodontiformes; family Ceratodontidae; genus Neoceratodus; species Neoceratodus forsteri. The sequence continues at coordinate 508,875,184 of CM028131.1, read as the reverse complement.
TGACAAATTCCATGTTTCTATATTACACCTCCTTTTGTGCTACTTTATCAGACCTGAACTACACTGTGAACACCCTTCTCATGCCAGTATAGTACCATTAATACCTAGGCTACCTGCCTGTTTAACTGTCTGCCTGCTTACTCTGGCCTGTGTCATCACCATTTTGTAGCATCATGTCTAATTCTGATACTTTACCACTTAATTTAACTCACTATCAGTTTGTAGTATTCATGGCCCTTATAACTGACATGGATAAAATCAAGATATTAGACAGTGAGTCTCAGATAAGAAATAGTACACTGATATTTTGAACCAGGCCAGATGTATCCCAGATAAGTTTATTTTAACATGTGGGTAACCAAGGAGTTTGCTTCATACTGTAGAGCTGTGTGGAATATAAAATTCCACTGGCAGAATGCCTGTGGAATTACCATTCTGATATTGTGGAATTTTGCAGAATTTGCATGAAAATTCCATGGAATTTTGCTAAATTTTTAATTTCAGTTATTTTGGTCTAATTTTCAAGGTGCAGCATGTATCCAAATGATACAACATTTGGCAATCATATAGGAACTAATGGTTTTCATACGTGTACCAAATTTCAGAGTCTTAGACTAAATGGGAACTCAGTTATGGGTGGGCAAATATTTTATCAAAATTTAATTTGAAGTTATGTCGATCTGATTTTAAAATGTCTTATCCATATTTCTCCACAGTTTCTGGAGAAGCCTGCAATGTGGGCATGTACACCAAGTTTTAAGTCTCAAACTTTAAAGGAGGATGTGGAATAGGTAGCCAAACATTTGCCAAAATGTAGATTTTTGTTATGGTAGGCTAATTTTGAAAGCATTCATCCAAATGTTATAATATGCTGCAGGTGTATCTGTCATAACTGCATTTACATACTGTATGCACCTAGTTTCAGATTTCTAGATCCAAAGGTGCCGGAGGTACATGAAGATACATTTTTCATGAAGTTTCCCACAAGAAATAAAATTACAGATTTTGAGTACCTATAATTTTGAGACAATGTATCCTAATCTCATGATATTTGGTGCACAATTGTAAAACCTATCAGCAATCAATAATGCAAAATTGTAGACTGCCAGTTCAATAGATGGCTGAGTTCTGAAAAAATGAATACATTTCAAAAAATCCACTGAATTGTGCCAAATTTAACATTTATTTTGGTCTAGTTTTCAAAGTATGTATCCAAATGATACCTAATTTTGTAGGTACACAGGTAATGATGGCTTTAATAGGTGTGCCACATTTCAGAGTCCTAGATGGAAAGGGATCTGAGGTATGGGTGGCCAAACATGTAATCAAAATTTAATTTTCAGTTATTTCCATCTAATTTAAAAAATGTTTATTTAAACTTTTCTGCATTTTCAGGATTCAGAGAAAGGTGACACTTGACTATGTACACTAAGTTTTAAGTCTCAGCTTTAAAGGGGGCTGTGCTATAGGTAGCCAAACATTTTGCCAAAATTAACATTTTAGTTATTTTAGAATATTTTGAAAACATTAATCAACATGTTATAAAAATGTTGCAGATATACGGGTTATTACTATATTTATATACACTTAGTCTCATATGTCTAGCTACAAAGGTGCCTGAGCAACATGCAGATACATTTTTTATAAAATTTCCCACAAAAAATAAAATGACAGACCATGCGCACGTATAATTTTGAAACAATGTGCTCCAATGTAACGATAATTGGTATGCTGTAGAGCACCTATCAGCAAGTAATCCTGCCAAATTTCAGATCTCCAGCTTAATAGATAGTGGGGGTATGATAAAATAAAAAAAACTAAAAATTCTGTGAAATTACAATGAAGTTCCACAGAATGTCACTGGATTTTGTGGAATTCTGTCAGAATTTCATGAAATTTCATGAGAATTCCACATATTCAGAAAGTTCTCATTCTGCACAGCTCTTCTACCTCAATGTATTATTAACTTTTTTTTCAGCCCTGCATTTTTTTTATTAGCTTTTGGTAATCGGGTAAGTGCAATAGGCAATAATCTTGCCTATTTGCAGGCACAAATGTAAACTGCAAAGGTAATACGTTATCCTGGAAACTCATATAAGACTACAGCTCAAAATCTCAGTGAACTATTTCCTACTTGAGATGCATTGTCTGATATCTTGGTTTTGTCTGTGTTAGTCATAAGGTCCACAACAGTGTAGCTTGATTTTAACCTAAACTTCTCTCTACATATCAAAACCATCCATAAGAAGCTGCATCCCAAGGTCTGAGACCTATACCACAATAAGAATTACTTACAATCCCTGGCCTGCAGAAAGATTGTACTAAAAATGATCTTGCTGGTGTTTGACTACGTGGATGTTGTTTATGGGGCTGCTCCCAAAATGTCCCTGGCCAGGCTGAACCTTTTCCTTCAGCCCTGTCATTTTGTGCCTAATTCCCCTCTACTCATTCACCACTTTCTTATCTACTAGCTCCTTTGCCCTGCAGTCTTTGAAGTCCTGGGTTCTACTTTGTTGAGCATCCTTTCTGTGCAATTTCTTTTTCTCCTCTTTTCCTCCCTACCATAGTGGTCTCCCGTCCTCTCTACATTCCTCCAGCTTCTCTCTCTCTCCATTCCATTGATTCTCATACCCTTTCTGTTGTGCTTCCTCTAGCCAATCAAGGCAAATGTCTTAACTCCCTCTGTACATAAACCCTTCATTGCAAAGGAGCTGCTGCCCCCTGCTACTGGTAAGAAATTGTAGCAGCATGGCTGCATCTGAGTGATGAGAGGAGTGTAAGGTCTCGACTTGGGTAAATTAAAACCTTTCCTGCAGGTCATGTGCTTATTTAATTGACTGCATATAAGCATAGAATTTGAATATAAGTTAATTGAAATGACCTTTTCAGTGACAGTAGATAGTTACTGTGTGCATTTCATTGCATTGCCCTTTGCAGTGAAAGTGAATAGTTGCTGTGTGTATTTAATTGGATTGGTCTTTGTATAGCTTGCATTAACAATGGATTGGCTTTACTATGCAACACATGATAAACAAATTTAATTTCCTGTGTTTCTTAATCATTAAAAATGCATCTTGTGAATAGATTGTGGTATGCTATGATAGCAGGACGCTATCTAGCTGTGCTGCAAAAATGCAATTAGCGCTATTGGATTTTGATCAAATGACTGCCGAAAAGCCTTGCAGTAATTTTCCTTGCACGTGAATGACATGTAACCCCCTGACCCCCTACTGTATGTATCTTTGAAATCCTTACTGTTAAACTTTATTTATCATAGAAACATACCATTTTGCAGTTAATCTATTTTTCCTCCCACCATGGTGAAGACTTAATCTTTCACCAACCCCCCCCCCGCCCCATTACCCTGCATCCTTGGGACTTACCTCCATCCCGATGCTTCCCCTATGGCTTTCCCCCCATGGCGGGTGTTGGAAGTAGGTACCTTACTGCTGACAAATGGATCCGGTTCCAGTTCAGGGCCCTGCAACCAGTGCAGAGTCTGTAAGGGGTCAGTGTTATCCCACACTCCATCCAGCCATTTCCACTTTTCCTCCCCTGAGGGAACAGACATGCCCACACATGCATGCATGAGATGTTAACAGCTGCTATCCCTCCATTCCTGAGTTATTGTCCCAGGCTGCCTGCCTCCATGCCTCTGCTAGAGGGCAGACAAGCAGCAGAATCTACAGCCCTCCCTCCCTAAAGGAGGAGAGCAGTCCTCTGGATGCTCAATTCTCCTCTCCCTGGCTGACCCCCGTTGACCCGGGTTCATTCCTGAACCTGGGTCACCATTGTAGGAAAAGGTAAGGTGTCCAAAGCACCTCAACCCTCTTCACCACTGGGCTGGCAGAAATATTAAATTTGATGGTAGATAAAGACTGCTTGGCTCACCCAGTTTTACAGTTTGCTAGTTTCCCTACCTACATTATTGCTGCAGACTGTGCTTGATCTACAGCTCTTTATTCCTCCCCACTTCATTACCACTATGATTCCCTTGAGCCTATCCCATGTCTTTTTCTATTCCAACACTGATTTTGTCCCCCAACTCCATTGGAAGTCTGTTCTAGGAACCCACCACTCTTTCTGTAAAGAAGTACTTACTCACATCTCTCCTGAATCTACCCCTCCAACTTCATAGCATGTCCCCTTGTTCTTGATCACCTTACTTTCTGAAAATTACTTTCTTCCTGTACTCTATTTACCCCTGTGAGGTATTCAAAAGTCTCTGACAGATCACCACTCTCCCTCCTCTCTTCCGTGGTACACATATTGAGGTCCTTTAATCTCTCCTCATAGGGTTTTGTTGCAGACCCTGCACCATTTTAGTTGCCCTCTTCTAAACCGCCTTCACTCTGTCTGTGTCCTTCTGGAGAAATCTTCAGAATTGGACATGGCACTCTAGGGGGGGGTCTTACCAGTGATCTGTACAGAAGCAACACCACTACCCTCTTTATGCTAGTGACACACCTTCATATGAACTCTAGCATCCTACTAGCCCTTCCGACTGCCTTGTTGCACTGTCTGGACACCTTTAGGTCATCCAAAATGCTTACCTACAGGTGTCTTTCCTGCTTGGTAGTCATCAATGCCACTCCATCTATTTTATACTCAGCCCCTTGGTTTCTGTGCCCTAAGAGCAATCTTTTTCACTTTTTCACATTGAAACCCAGTTGTCATACCCTTGACCACTCCTCAAGTTTTCCCAAGTCTCTGCTCATCTTTTTCACCCCCCTCCTGGAGTGCCCATCCTATTGCAGATTTTGGTGTTATCTGTAAAGAGGCAGACCTTCCCTACCTGCTCCTCATTTACAGGACCTTCTTGAAAACAGGCCCATTGGACCTAATGATGTTGAATGTCAACTTCTTGTTTAAAAATATTTTACTTACTTTACCTACTTACTCATCTGCAGTGTCACTTATAAAGACATTAAAGAGGACCAGTCCCAGCACTGCTCCCTGAGGTACCTCACTGGTCACCCTCCATTCCTCAGAGTTGATTTACTACCAAACCCTGTTGCCTCTCCCCTAACCAATTTCTTGTCCATTTTACCACCTTTGGACCCACTCCTAAGCTAGTCAGCTTCTTATTTAGAAACAACAAAACAGAAAATTGTGAGCAGAAAAGGACCACTATGATCATCCAGTCTACCCAAGGGGTCCCTGCCTACTGTACATCTCTAGACCCCAACTGGTCTGTGGGGATCCTCCCCTCTCCTTGTTTCTGTAATATGCCCCTGTGTCTATTCTATGCATGCTTTATCCTTTTCACCATTCTAGCCTCCACAACTCTGACTGATAGTCGGTTTCATGATTCTGTATTCCTTTCTGTGGAGAAGTATTTCCTTACATCTTTCCTGAAATACTCCCCCCCCCCCCAGTTTCATTTCATGCCCTCTAGTTCTGGAACTCATCCTTAGTTGGAAGAGGCTCCCTGCCTGCACTCTGTTTATGCCTGTGAGATACTTAAAAGTCTCTATAATGTCATCTCTTACTCTCCTGTTTTCCACAGTGTACATATTAAGATCCCTTAGTCTCTCATCATAGGGCTTCCCTTGCAGCCCCTGCATCATCTTTTTTGCCCCTTCTGGGCTGTCTCCACACTTTCTATGTCTTTCCTGAGATGCATTTCCCAGAGTGGAACACAGTATTCCAAGTGGAGCATACCAGAGAGCAGTACAGTGGCATTACCACTGCTCTCCTCTTGCTGGTGATGCCCCCCCAATGCAACCCAGCATCCAACTAGCCATGCACATGATCTTGACACATGGCACTGCCTCCTTGCAGTCTTTTGAAATAATAATCCAGAGGTCCATATCCTTCCTAGTGACTGTTAACACCTCCCCCTCATCCTATACTCAGCAGCAGGGTTCAAGTGCCCCAGGTGCATTATTGAATCCCAACTGCCCTGCCTTTGACTATTCCTCTTGTTTCCCTAGATCCATACACTTTATATGTACTTCATCCTGGGTGCCCACCCTCTTGTAGATTTTAGTGTCATCTGCAAAAATAAAGACCTCTCCTTCCAGTTTCTTCTGTTATGTTTCCAATGAAGAAGATGAAGAAGACTGGTCCCAGCACTGACTGGTACCCCACTTGTCACCCCATCCTTACATTATGTGGCATTTACCACTACCCTCTATCTCCGATACTTCAACCAGTTGTGCTCTCCTTTCACAATTTCAATTCCACCTCCAAATTAGTCAGCTTTAAACTCAACCTTCTGAGCAGCACAGTGTTGAAGGCCTTGCTGAAGTCTAGATAGGCTACATACAGTGCCTCCCCTTGCTCCATTTCCCTAGTCTCACATTCAAAGAAAACTATCAGATTAATTTGTCATGACCCCCCCCCCCCGAATCTATGCTGCCTGTGGTCCTCCAGCCCATTGATATCTAGGTACTCAACATGTTTGTCTTTTTCTAGGGTTTCCATTACTTTCCTTACTACTGAAGTTATGCTGACTTTCCTGTACTTGCTACATCCTTCCTGCTGACAGTCTTATACAGAGGGACCACATCAACCCTTCTCCAGTTCTCCAGAACCACTCCTGTTTCGAGTCAGCTGTAGAACAAGGCTTTCAGTGGAGCAGGTGGCACTTCCCTGAGCTCCCTTAATACCCCTGGCTGTATCCCATCTAGTTCCATAGCCTTTTCCACTTTCAAGGTTTTATTTTATTTCCCCCACTTGCACCTGCCCCTAGTCTCACCCAGCACTAGATCAGAATAGAGCCAGTCACAATAGCGAAGTCAATCAGCACACTATAAAAATAGCACTGAGAGCCCCCCGCACCCCCCCACTATACGATTCTCACTCCTAGGGGGAGCTGATCCTGGGGAAAGTTAAAATTCATGGGGTTGTGGAATACTGTTTTTATGGCACCATGTAAAAAAATACTATGTCCCAACATGTGTAAATGTTTAGAGATCAGGATTAGAACCTTGGACTTTAGTGCTGCTGATTAAGCTGCTTTATGCACCAGCCCTCCACACTACAGGAGCAGCTCAGTTAGCCTCCTGGATTCTGATGCCCTTGTGCTGTACCAGCACCATGGACAGTGACCAGGGGAGTGCTTACTGAAAGCACTGTAAATCCTCTCTCGCTGTCCATGTTAGTGCTCTGGAGACTAGCACTCTCTTAACTGGGCTATTCCTGTATCGCTAATCTAACCGGTACCATTTCACCATCTCACCCTCTCACCTGCCCTAGTCTGTTGTCTCTCCTTTGTGTTTCTGGGCCCCCAGCTGGATAAGCAACCTGTTTTGGTTTTAAATCCTCCCTGCACCTATGTACAGTTCTCAGGTTTCTGTCCTAAGATATCTCTCTGTATATAGTTATTTTCTCTTGGGCCATTCTGCTGTATACTACTCTGTACACTGAATCCAATAATTATGGTTGTTTTTTGTCATGTTGGTCTTATTTTTTTTTGTCTTTAGTTAACTCTGTTTTTGTTCATTATTTACATGGTACCCCTTCTCCCAAGACAAGATCATATTGATGTTAATAAACAATTAGCCATTCTGGCTTGCCCAATGCAACTTTGGAAACATGGAGTCAGTACGGTGTTTGGAATTCGGTGTCCCATCTTGGGTCTAGAGCTTGAGGGATGTGTTGCAAATGAGTGGTGCTTGAGTCCCACAAATGGAGACTGTTGGATGCCTAATATTTACACACCTCGTTACAGCAACTGATAGAAAAGCATTGGGGTTGGATATGAAGGTAACTGTTTACTCTTCCTCCTTGTATTAGGAAAACATACTGTTTTAGTGACTGAAATGAATGGACTGAGGGATATTTAAAAATGCTAGCATTTTGGTGTACGAACATGGCATTCAATGATTCTGAGACGATATCCTTAATTTTCCTTTATTTTTATTTATTTCTTGCTCTAGCAGATATTGTTGTGCTAGCTGTAGTGTTCAGTTCTTATTATTTGGCTGGGTGAGGTTGGGGAGGTAACTGTCTAAGGCTACTCAGTTTGCATATTTGGTAGACTGACTCCTGGATTTAATATAGTCAAATGATCTCTTTTACTAAAACTCTGAATCTCAAAGATTCAAATGGAAAGAAAGTAATGAAACGATGCTGCCTTCAGCTTTGCTGTCTCATGGGTCAGTACAATGGGGTTTGTAATGAAAAGAAAAGGCAGTGGGGTCTTACTCATGATGATTTGCTGCTGGGATTGCCCACACCACAGAAATTAATGGTGGATAATTTGTCATTCATTTCTATGGAGAAGGCAGTCTCAGGAGTTAAGATCACCCCTTCATTGAAATGAATGCTGTGCAATTTGTCATTTATTTTTTTTATAAAGCATAAGGTCCCAGATGCACATCATTGGCAAGTCAGGCCACATATTTCTCATACATTCAATGTGACTTTATCATTATTTAAATTTTTCCCTTTGTTCTTTATTGAACTCTTGATAAAATGAATATATATATATATATATATATATATATAGAGAGAGAGAGAGAGAGAGAGAGAGACACCCCCCCCCAAAAAAAAATCTTCCTATTTCCCCCTCAACCACAAGGTCAGGTTAGACTATACTAATTGCATTGGACATGGGAGATCCACACTTACTTGGTTTAAGTCTTATCATAAAAGGAAAGTAGATTATAGTTTCAGTGATTTTTTTTTGTGCAAAAAGAAAAATTAATTTAACCAAAAAGCAAGAACCTACTTCTTAGCCTTTTCACTACCAAGGTTATTTTGTTCCCTTGTGCCTGTTTTTATGTTGTTATTTTTATACAATATTATTTAAAAAAATCTGAAGTATGTACACTCCCTTTTGCCTTTACTGTGGCAATTTATGTATTGAACTCTTAATAAAAATGGTTAAAAACATATTAGGAGCACCCTCCCCAAAAAAAAACCTTTGTATTTCTCCTCAACCACAAGGTCAAGTTAGTGTTTACTAATTACATTGGTGATGGGAAATGCATACTCACTCTGTTTAAGTCTTGTTATCATAAAGGAAACTAGATCATGGTTTTAGCAATTGTGGTGTGCAAAAATAGAGTTTAACTTAATCAACAAGCAAGAACCCACTTCTTAACAGTTTCACTGCTAGGAGTACTTTGTCTCCTTTTGCCAGTTTTTAGTTTGTTATTTTTGTAATACTTGTATGTTATAGAAAAAAAATCAAAAGTATGTGCTCCCTTTAAGGAAAAGTAGAGAAACATACGTTCACATACTGTATGTTATAACTGAACTCTGATCTTTTCATTAGTAGGTGGTAATTGGTCACTGGTTGCAGAACGGTCTGAAAAGTGGTAGGGACAAGGATGCAAGGGGAGATTCTTCCCTAGTAATACATTAACTTGATTGCAAAAACTGATAGGGTCAATTATGAAAGTGGTAGGGCCAGGGCCATAGTGCCCCCCACTCCCATTTGAGCACCTGTGTACTTGGCCATGTCACTCATGATTTTATAATAGTGAGCCTGAAACATGCAGAATGTGGTATTTTTACACATCGGTTATGCAGAAGAGACAACTGCAAACCTATTAATTTAAAATAAAATATGGAAAGCTATATGTTGCGGCACATGCCTATGAGCGCACAACACCAACAATAAAAATGCTGCATGCAGAATACACTAAAACGCGTACTGTGACACTTGTATCACCATAACTTATTTCTAACCAATTATATTTTAGGAAAAAGTTTTCCTTCTTTTCTTTTCAGTTTCTGTACTCAGCATCGAGTTATATGCCCAGATGTTTAAATTTTTATAAACATTCATCAATGCAGCTGACCAGTTATGCAAAGTTTTGCATACTTTTTTAAAAGACACAGAATTTATTTATGCAAATACTTTTATGGATAACATGTGGGATTTTTTTTTCACAGAAAACATTATTCTGCCAAAAAATCCCCCCGAAATAGCAAGAATTAAAAATAACCATAAAGCACTAAGACAAAGATATTTGATAGCAGCATTATTTGTACTGCAAACTGAAATTGTTGCTCATAAATTAGTGCCACACCCTAATATGATGTATACTGAATGCTCACAAACAGAACCTGCATCTGCAAATTGTATACTAACAAGGATGGAAATAGTGCCTAGTGCAAAGCAACTGTCAAAGTGCAGATCAAATCACCCTTATGAGTGCTAAATGCATACCAACATATCATAGTACATGTAACTAGATGCAGACTATCACAGTAACAAAACAACCCTCACCAAGTAATCCCAGTGAGCACACGCTACCATTATTAAAAAATTGGTGAACCTGGGGGCATGAAACAAATTGACCAAGTAGGAGGCAAATTGGCTCAGTGGAAGAACTCACAGGGTAGTGGTGGGGAGGGACTCTTAGGAACAAGGGAGGTTACTAATGGAGTCCTGCAGGTGTCAGTGCTCAGACCTGGGTTGTTTAATGTATAAATCAACAACATGGGGATGGCATTAGAAGCAAGATTTCACTCTTCATTGATGACACCAAACTTTGAGGGAGGGTGGACATGGTGGAGAGGCATAAAGACCATAGAGAGGACCTTACAAAGCTAGAAAGGGAGTCTAATATCTGGCAACCAGGGTTTAATGCAAAAAAATGGAAAGTTATGCTTATAAGCTCCAAGAACCACAGAGCCTAATACTGATGGGGGGTGTCATGGCATCTGAGGAGGAACAGGATCTGAGGATAGTTATAACTAGCAACCAAAAGCAGTCTATGTAGTGCACAATAGCAGTGGCAAAGGTTAATGGGATACTAGGGTGCATAGCTAGAGGATTTACAAGCAGAACGAAAAAGGTGATCCTGCCATTGTACAGATCAATGGTTCGGCCACTCCTGGAGTACTGTGTGCAGTACTGGAGTCCCTACCAGAGGAAGGACATTAGCCAACTTGAGGCAGTACAGAAAAGTGCTACAAAGATAATTCAGGGTCAGTAGGACATTCCATATGAGGACAGACTAAGGGACCCTAATATGTGTTCGCACAAAAAGGGAAGGGAGAGTGGGGACATGATTGGAACTTTAAAGGTATAAGCAAGAAGGATCTTGAGAATCTCTTTAGCTTTAGTGAGAATAGGAACACTAGGGAGTACTGTTGCAAGTTGGCATGGGGGAGGTTCAAGAAGGAGGGCAGGAGACTTCCATATGGAGCAGGAGGTGACAGGGTAGAATGAGCTGCCAGCAGAGGTTGTCAACCAGAAGATGGCTGATAGATTCTAGAGGAGGTGGGACAAGGTAAAGGGGAACGTTAGAGTTAAAAGGGATGGGTGGCAGTGTAATCAAATATACAAGGGTCTCCGCATTTGGGCAGATTTAATAGATTGTATGGCCTTCTGCTGGCATAGTATTGTGTCCATGTGATAGGTGACAGACACAAGTGGTTGAGTAAAATGCACTTCAAGCAGCAGAACTCATCATAAATGGAAGTAGCCAGTTGGCACAAGGAAGATTCACAGACTGAACACTGCCAGGAAAAAAAAACAATTAACAATGGGAATATGAAGCACACCAGTGAACCAAAACAAATTAAATAAATCAGACTGCCATAATAAAATACACACATGCATCACTTCAAACAGCAAATCTGAATGGCCATCCACATCACTGGACCTGGAGGCCTGCTGAGATGCTACCCCTTTTGGCTAACCACGGATACCTTGACTAGCCAACAGTATCCACAAAAGCTATATCACCTCACCTATCATGTGAATACCATTGCCATATGATAATGCCAATCTCTTAATAGGCAAGAGCTGACTCTGTCTCTGCTGCACTGTCCACAGTGAAGCATCTCCTGAAAAACTAAAGCAAATGACATCAGCATAGGTGAGTAGAGTGGGCACTGTGGCCAAAATTTGCTTTGTGAATTCAATTGTAAAGTTGACAAAATTCATGAAGTGACAGCTTTGCAAAGTTTTTACCAGGTGAAGTGGAACAGCCTTTTTCCTATGTAAACTGATCTAAATTCATTGTGACTTTGCCACTTTGACATAACTTCACCTGACTTTGCCTGAAAAAGTGCAATTTTTGCCAGGGAAACTCACTGTGAAGCAGTGAAGTGGCAACTTTGTGAAGGTGAATTTCGCAACTTTGTTGGAACTTTGATGGTGAAGCACAATTTCACAACCTTTATATGGGTGAGCTACATGCTACAGGTACAGGACCACAAGTGATAGGTATGTATTGTTTTAAAATATTTCCCACTCCGACCCACTTGTTTATACCAAACCAACCCCTCGCCTACCACCCAGCCATTTAAAAAAACATTGTCTCACTTCTCCACGCACTGGCATGATTATTCAATAAACCTTCCTCCCTCAGTGATGTTCACCACCACAGTAATGTAGTAGTTGCTCTGCATTCCACCCACCTGCATTTTCTGAACCATTTCTCCTACCTCCTCAGCCTCACAACAGAAATTAGGGAAAGTAAAACCTTAAATACTTTTAAACTAACCTTAAATAATGTATTTATGGATTTATGTAATTGCATATGAAATTTATCAAACAAGACCAGTTGATATGCAAGGATGTGAACATGTTAACTTTGTAAATTATGAAACCACCTGAAGCATAATTGACTATAATAAAATGCTTAAATTAATTGGAGGCTAACTATATTCTGAAACTGTAAATTACATTACTTTTCTTAAGTATGTTACTCCCTGCATGTCATTTAGACATGCAGTGGGCCAGATATTCAAAACTTAGCCCCGAGGCAAAATTAGCACTGCCTGGCATGCAAAAATAGCCCAGAACCATTTGCACACTATATTCAAAAAAATAGCCCAGGGGCTAAATCAGTTGAATATAGCGTGCAAATGAAGGCATGCAAACAGGGTTGAGAGTGCACTTCAAAAATAGCCTAGCAAATAAGTCAGCTCTGAATATAGCAACTGGGCAGTGCAAACTGCAACAGCAGCTCAGTGCACAGAGAGGTGGAGTAAGGCAGAGTTGCATTAGATGGCCAATGTGGGTGATAGCAATGAAGTGGTGCACAACAACTGCAAACAGCATTGCAGGCCAAACACAGCAGACTGTGCTATGGTTTTGACAGGTTTGTCTGGGGCTAACTCGTTTGCCCAGTGCTAACAAGTTTGCATGGCGCTAACACATTAGCCCAGCACAAAATTTTGCTATATTCAAAGCTCCTATGCAAATTAGCTTACTTAGGCAATCCGTGGGCAAACAACCACATTAGCATCTCATTATGGCCTGCTTTGCATGCATTACAATGTAGATTGCCCAGTGCTATTGCATGGTACACACAGCTCCACCTGTAGGTCAGACTGAAACTACAGGTCAGTAGCTGCAGGCTGGGTGCGCTCACAGCTCCGTCTGTATGTCAGACATGAAAAACAGATTGGTAGCTGCAGGCTGGGTTTGGACACAGAAGCACAGACTATTGTGGCCCAGGGGACTAGCACCACAGGAACGGGTGGTTGTGCTGCATGCCATAGACATATTGTTATTCCTGCTACAGTGTGTATCAGATGGGGCCCTTGGTCAGAACAGTGCCAACCAAAAGGCCATCGGCAACAATAGCGCAGCAATAATGCTGTCAGTTTTATTTTTAGCCCCCTGCACCCCACCCGTGACATGGAGGACTCTGCCCTCCGCACCACTCAGACTGAAGGTGAGCGGATCACGGGGAAAGTTAAAATATGTGGGGCTGTAGAATACTGTTTCCATGGCCCCGTGTCAAAGAAAACAAAGTCCCAAGTAAACAAAAATGTTGGAGATCAAGATTAGAACCCTGGTCTTCATTGTGTGTTGACATTGGGGATGTCATACCAGGCATGTGCACTGTGGAATAACGTATGTAGGTGCACGTAGAGGCAAATGTGCATGTGTGAACTGCAATAAATCATTGGCATCTGCTATGACACCACTGTAGCATTTGACCACAGCAGTCACGTGGCTGAAGATAGACTTGTGCAAATGTATTTTGTGCTCACCATCTGCATTAGTACAACTCATACAAATGTGTATATTAGTACATAACATGCAAATGAACCTACTTCAGTGGCAGGAGCAAAATGTCTTTAGCATGTCATTTTGCACTCATTACTGGCACCAACACACCCATACTCAAGCACAATCAACTGTGCTTCTGTGCTTGCTGAAGCTACACCCTGGTCAGCACTTTGCAATAGGACATATACAGGTAGGTGTTTGCAGTTAATTATTTATCTGATCACAGCACTACAACAGCACTATCAGCATCACCAGTGTCATAGCAGTTTGTATTATTCTATTGTAGGATGACATTATCTGACTTAGGCAGGTATTGCTGTAGGGTCCAAAGTTTTTCTGCCCTGAAAGCCTCCTTGGGGGCAGTGCTGCTTCCATGGCAGCACCTTGTTTTTTGCAAATATTATTTTTTCTCAAGTAAGTCACTTCTCCTATGATTTATTATTCTAACAATGCACTGCCATGGCGCACCACTCAAGTGAAATTCTGTCAAAAGAGAACTGAGAGGAATTTGTGTGGATTTGAACTCTTAACCTGTTGTTTATCAGGCTGTAGACCTTTCTACTACACCACCAAGCAGGGACATCAGTGAAGCTGAGCTCTTTAGCTCTAGAGGTTAATGCCTTGCCTAGGAGGCAGCCCTATCCCTATCCCTATCTGCCTCTGAGGGAGGGCTGCCTCAGAGGCAGAACTACCTGTGCTGCCCCAGAGGCAGCACTGCCCCCAGGGAAAGTTTGAAGACAAAAAAGTTAAATTACTCAACCTATGTAGGCAAAGGCATGGGCAGGCATCACTACTACCATTAATATGCAGTGTGGCACAGACAGGAATATGGAGTAAGTAAATAAGTGCTACTTGGGCAAGAGGCACAGTGCAAATGAGAAGCTAGCCAGGGTACCCAGGTGACAGCATGGCACCAGAGTAGGACCATAGTGCATGCAGGTCATGACCCCAGGGGAGGACCTTCTTGCAGGGGCCATGGACACTTCATAGGTCACTGGAATAGAGGATGTCATAAACACTACAGCATGGCTATCCTAGCATGGTATGCATGAGTGGCGGAGCTGTGATGAACATGTTGTGGGTGTTTCTAGTACAATGCAACATATCGCTAAACTACCAATATTATTAGTCATTATTAGTATGAGACTGGAAATGGGCTGTATTGTCTAGTCCTCCATTCTTGGTAATCAAAAACTAAATAAATAAATACCACAAACAGGGGCACAATGTAGTGTTGGTGGTAGAGGGAGTATGGCACATGCATATGTGTTCTGTACATGTCACTGGGTGCACATAAAGGGGTGCAAACCAGTTTACCCACTGGTACTCATGTACATGGCTCTGTACTGCACTGTGGTGAATGGGTGCACTGCTGTTCATACAAGTCCCATTCTGTCATATGTCCTGCAGATCAAGGTGATATGGATAGCAGCAACACAGATGGCACAAGAGAAATAGGAGGAGGATGCACAGAATTTGCTCTCAGCAGGAGGTGTTCTGGTGTTGGACACTGAAGAAGAGGCAGGCCTAGGATGCATGCTTATAGTCCTCTATGACTCAACGCCAGGGCAGGAGGTCACTTAAGAGAATCTGATTGAGATGCTACTGTGAAAGGACAGACACTTTTGACCGGCCCAGTGGTGCTGAGGGTTGAGGTGCTGGATGCCACACCTCGCTCCATACTGGCGACCTGGGTTCGGGAACGCACCCGGGCCATCGGGGGTTGGCCGGGGAGGGAAAGGATTGAGCATCAGCAGGATTGCTCTCCTTTCCCTGGGGAGGGACTGGGGCATCCATCGGGCTGCAGCAGCCCTGATGGAAATCAACGGCACTACAGGAGCAGGGATACAAGTGAAGAAGTGCGGCAGATAGCGGCATGTTGTGCCTCGATGTCATTGCACATCCACACTCCTCAGGGAAAAAAATACAGGGAGGAAAATGGCAGATGACCAAGGGTGTTTGATGGCTGCACTTCAGCACCTGGGGGCTTGGCATGGAATCACAGTGCAGTATTGGTTCCTGGCCTGGCACAGGGGACTTGGGGGCCCCCCGGTGGGTACAGTGCTCTGCCAGCTGGTATGTGAGTGAGCCTGTGGGCTGATTGGGAATGAAGGTGACGGCTGGAGGTAGGCAGATCAGGCTACAGGAACATAAATAATAGAAACATAGAAACATAGAATTTGACGGCAGATAAGGACCGCTTGACCCACCTAGTCTGCCCAGTTCCCTACCTTACAGATAAATTGCAGTTCCTAGTTAACCAACAGGCTACTTTCTCCTACACCCACTAGAATTGCCTTATGTCTGTCTGTCCTGTGTGTTCTTGAATTCCCCCACTGTTTTTGACTCTAAAACCTCCTCAGGAAGGCTGCTTCATGCATCTACAACCCTCTCTGTGAAGAAATACTTCCTCACATTACCTCTGAACCATCCCCCCTCTATTTTCAAATTGTGCCCTCTTGTTCTTGCACATCTATTTTCTGAAAGATGCTGCCTCTTGGACTTTGTTGATTCCCTTGAGGTATTTGAAAGTTTCTATCATGTCCCCCCTCTCCCTCCTTTCCTAGAGGCTATACATCGTAAGCTCCTTTAGTCTTTCTTTCTTTTTTTTTTTTTTTTTTTTCGTCTTTATGTCCCCTTCCTAGCTGCCAGCTACCCGGTAGTATCGATCCAGTCACGGGCCACGGCTTCCATTCCCCAAATCGGCCTCGGGCTCTCCGATACCCCGTGGCTTACCCCCCACGGTGGGGCAGTGGAAGCGGGCAGGGGAACGCCGCCGCAGACACTGGGAATTGGTCGGAGAGCTGGCCTGGGGAGCTAATTGAAGCCGTGGCAGGCTTCATTGAGGGTGGCTGGCAGCCGTCCTTTTTCCAGTTTTCTCGGGGAGGCGGGGTCGTGCAATGACGTCAGACATCCGCCCCGCCTCTGCACGCTTTGCGCCTTCGTAGCTGTGTGACTCCCGCCTCTGCTAGGGGTCGCTAGTGTGCGGATACCATCAGCCCTCTCCCGGAGAAGGGAGCAGTCCTGGGCTCCATCCTTCTCCTCTCGGCCGCCCTGCCAGCGACCCGAGTCCATTCCTCAACCCGGTTGCTACGCCGCATGCGAACTACACCGCTATACCGACGGGCCGGCAGCTCCTTTAGTCTTTCTTCATATGTCTTCTGGTGCAGACCCTGCACCATTTTGGTTGTCCTCCTCTGGACAGCCTCCACCCTGTCTATGTCTTTATGGAGATGAGGTCTCCAGAACTGTACACAGTACTCCAGATGTGGTCTTACCAACTGTCTGTACAGAGGGCCGACAACTTCCTGTTTTCTACTGGTGATGCCTCTCCCTATGCATCCCACTATCCCCACCCTCCTTACTGCCTTCTCACATTGTTGGCCCACCTTTAGGTCATCTGATATGACTACCCCCTTTCCATTTTTGTTGTTGCCAGTATCTCACCCTCCATTGTGTACTCTTCCCCTGGGTTTTTGTTTCACAGGTACATTACTTTTCACTTCTTTGCGTTGAATCTAAGCTGCCATACATTTGACCATCCCTCCAACCTTGCCAAGTCCCTTTCCATCCTTTCCACCCCACCTTGCACATCAACCTTGTGCAGATCTTTGTGTCATCTGCAAAGAGACATACTTTCCCTTCCAGTCCCTCTGCAATGTCACTTATAAAGAAATTAAAAAGGACCGGCCCCAGTACAGAACCATGCGGTACCCCACTAGTAACCTTCCTTTCTTCATTGTGGATTCCATTTACTATTACCCGCTGTGCCCTGTTGTCCAGCCAGTGTTTTACCCAGGCTACCACCCTGGGATCCACTCCCAGGCTGGATAATTTGTTTATTAATCTTTTGTGTGGGACTGTGTCAAATGCCTTGTTAAGGTCTAGGTAGGCCATGTCCACAGCCCCTCCATGGTCTACTACTTTGGTCACCCAGTCAAAGAAATCAATTAGATTTGTCTGACATGACCTTCCTGCTGTGAATCCATGCTGTCTTGGGTCCTGTGCCCCACTGGCCTCTAGGTACTCAATAATTCTTTCCTTCAGAAGTGATTCCATCATTTTCCCTACCACTGAGGACAAACTGACAGGTCTGTAGTTTCCTGCCTCTGTCTTGCTCCCACTTTTGTGAAGGGGAATCACATCCGCCCTCCTCAAGTCCTCAGGTACCACACCATCTTCCCATGATTTATTAAAAAGTGTAGTCAGTGGTGTTACTAGTTCTTCCCTTAGTTCTTTTAGAATTTAGGGGTGAATCCCATCAGGCCCCATTGCTTTATCCACCTTCAGTTTTAAGAGTTCTTTCAGAACCCTTTCTTCTGTGAAAGGACTAATATCAATCCCCCTATCCAGAGTGCTTCTGTTGACTGGATTAGGTATCTCCCCCTGCTCTTCCATTGTGAATACTGAGCAGAAGTATTTGGAGGTAGCAAGTGAGTTTTATTTTCTCAGAAGAAGCCAGAAGGGGAAGGAAACATATTCAATTCATTGCTTTGTAGTAACTGGTAATTGCTAAGTTTCTTTTAAACTTAGATTGTGGGCTTTTAGTGACACTGTACTTTCTTTGTTGTCTTTACTTAGAATTGTTTTTGGGCTGTTGAAAATTTAAAACGTAGTGGTGGTGTATTTCTTTGTTGTCTTTAATTGCTGCAAATTTAGTCTTGGCTTGTCTGACTTGCCCTGTAGTTTGGGTGAGAGGTGTTAATTGTCTGGCCTCTGACCTCAGCTACATGATAACTGGAGGTGGGACTTAGTCAGAGTTGAGGTAGCAAGTGACTTTTATTTTCTCAGAAGAAGCCAGAAGGGGAAGGAAACATATTCAATTCACTGCTTTACAGTAACTGGTAATTGCTATTTTTCTTTTAAACTTAGATGGTGGAATTTTAGTGACACTGTACTTTCTTTGTTGTCTTTACTTAGAATTGTTTTTGGGCTGTTGAAAATTTAAAACGTAGTGGTGGTGTATTTCTTTGCTGTCTTTAATTGCTGCAAATGTTTGCACCCCTTCCCCCAACTCTTAATTATATGCCCTGTTAAATCTGATTGACAGGAGCTAAACACAGGGTATAGGAAGGAGTGTGGAGTAGGAGGGGCATAAGGGTGAAGAAGCCCACCCTCAGCACGACAAGTGTTTTGATTCATTTATTTCTTGGTTTATTTTCTTTTTTTAAAAAGAAAAGTATCTGAGGATCAGTGGCAGGATTTTTAGGACAGTAAATAAATAAAAAGGGAACTAGGAGAGCTTCAGTAGCAGACGAGTAGTGGAATAGCAGTATAATTGCAATATACTCTGGGGAGTGGTGCAATGCAGTGGCTGTGGGGCAGCCATATTCAGGCAGACCTTCTGGACACTGAGGTGCTGCCCTATCTGCATGCATCTCTCTGGACTGCAGGATGAGGTAGTCAGACTCAGAACAGAAGTAAACTGGGTCAGGAGTACCATCACCCCTATCCAGAGACCACCCAGTCCAATGCAACTGCCTCAAAGGATGCCAAGAATGAGGAGCACTTGGATGACAGTGGGCTCAGGGAGGGTTAGAGCGGTCAGACAGGGGCACATCCCAGATCCTATTCCACTCAAGAACTCATATGCCACACTGGCAAACGGGGACAACCAAATAGAGGTACCAAGAGAAGTGGAAGGAAAGGATGTGGAGGTTAGCCAAGGAGATGACCTCAGCGGGGAAATCAGTGGACCCCAGAGGTGGAGGAAGCAAATCCTGGTGGGGGACTCCATCATAAGATGGATCCAGCTCAGAACACAGGAGGGGGAGGACAGGGAGGTGAGGTGCCTACCAGGTGCCATGGCATGGAGAGATGGAAGTAAGATTCTGGAGATCACTGGGAAGGCAAGACAGGAGGGTGAGCTGGATGTCATTATCCACCTAGGTAATAATGACCTGGCAAATGGGGGGCCAAAGGAAGTTCAGGAAGAGTTTAGGAAATTGGGAAGGGGTCTCAAGCAAGTAGCTACTTCTGTCACTTTCTCAGAAGTACACTCATGTAGGAGGCAAGTTAGAGCATAGGGGTGCATGCACCAGTAACTTAACTCATGGTTGAAGAACTGGTGCTGTGGGGAAGGGTTTGGATTCATTGGCTACTGGGGACCCACCTGGAGGGATGGAGGTTTGTTCAAGCCTGACGGCCTGCATCCATCCGGGAGGGGAATCCAAGCAATCAATGATAAGTTTAAATACTACATTGACAAGCATTTAAACTAGCAAAGGTGGGTGGCAGGCCAGCAAGGAGGGTACCTACTTGCTCACCCCCCACAGCTAGCAGTGGAACCAGTGAACCAGAGGAGTGACTATCTCTACAAAGCAGTGTGCAAAAGATGGAGATTAGTGCCCAAGAGGTGGATAGGCAGAAAAGGGGCAAAATTCAGCAGAAGGGCAAGGATAACCAGGGATAAAGGACAACCAAGGAAGGGGCTGGAGTAGAACAGTGAAACAGTCTAGGGAGGTTAAATCATGGAAAGCCATGTGTGCAAATGCCAGGAGCCTTAGCAACAAGATGGAAGATCTGGAGGCTGTCATGGTACAGTCAGACCTGGACATTGTGGCCATCACTGAAACCTGGTGTAATGATAACCATGACTGGGAGATGGCCATACCTGGCTACAACATATTCAGAAGAGACAGGGCAGGCAGAAAGGGAGGGAGAAGGAGTGGCACTGTATGTGAAAACTGACATAAGGGCCACAGAGATCCAGGAGGAACAAAATGGGGGAGAGATACTGTGGGTTAAGCTGGAAAGGAAAATGAGGCCAGCCATCTGCACAGGTGTGGTCTATAGACCACCAGCCCAGGAGGAAGAAACAGATAGGGAGCTGATGTTAGCCATCCAAAGGATGGCAGACAAGGGTGAGGTAGTACTGGTTGGAGACTTCAATATTCCAGATGTGAACTGGAGTATCCCAGCAGCAGCATCAACTAGGAGCAGATTTATCCTGGACTCCCTTCAGGGTGCCTTCCTCAAGCAACTGGTCATGGAACCAACTCGGCAGAAGGCAATACAGGACCTTGTGCTCACAAACAGGGACAGTGTGATGGGGGTAACAGTGGGGGAGCACCTGGGGAGCAGTGACCACCAGTCATTGTGGTTTGAAATCACAGAAAGAGCAGAACCAAACCACACAAAAACACGTATCCTCGATTTTAGCGGGGCAGACTTTGGGAAAATGGGGAGATACTTGAAAGAGGCATTAAGGGGAATGGGGCAGGAATCAGGGGTTGAGGAGCAGTGGGCAGTATTTAAAATGGGGATTACAAGAGCAACAGGAATATGCATTAAGCAGGTTAGCAAAAGGAGGAAAAGAGGAGACCATTATGGTTTTCCAAAGAGGTAACAAGAAATTGAAAGCCAAATATTGCATTCAGGCAATACAAAAGGACACAGGCAGAAGGGATAGGAGAAGTACCAGAAGAAGCAAGGGAGGCAGGAGGTCAGTAAGGAAGCCAAAGCTCAGACAGAAGAACACATTGCAAAATCAGTGGTGGGGGGACAAAACCTTTTCAGGTACATAAGTGAAAAAAGAAAGGCAAAGGGAGGATAGTGAGACTGGAAGCGGAGGATGGGGCCACGTGGAGGATGACAACAGTAAAGCTGACATATTGAACAGTATTTCTGCTCAGTCGTTACTGAGGAAGAGGAGGGTAATGGGTCTGAAGGAGTACAAGGGGTGAGAATGGTGCAGAAATGGACACAAGTCCTTTACACGAAAAGGGTCCTGAAGGAACTGGAAGTAATAAGAGTTGATAAAGCAATGGGGCCAGATGGGGTGCACCCCAGGGTCCTTAAAGAACTAAGAAAGGTGGTGGCTGAACCTCTTGCTGATCCTGTTTAGCCGATCACTGAAACAGGGAGGTACCCAAAGACTGGAGGATAGCAGATATAGTCCCCTATACAAAAGTGGGAACAAGAAGGCGAGGAACTACAGACCAGTCAGCCTCACCTCGGTGAGTGGGGAGAAGTCATGGAAGCACTACTGAGAGAAGGAGGAAGTTGGTGGAACATCTGGTTGTTGATGGACAACAGGACCCAAGGCAGCATGGTTTCATAAGGGAGGTCATGTCAGACCAACCTCATTGAATTTTGTGACTTGGTGACTAGGAAGGTGGATCAGGGGAAGGCAGTGGACATGGCCTATTTGGACTTCAGCAAGGCCTTTGACACTGTGCCACATAGAAGACTATCACACAAACTATGAATATGGGTGTGGGCAGGACAGTAGTGTGGTGGGTAGGTAACTGGCTGGGCGGCAGGACACAGAGGGTGGTGGTAAATGGCTGTTACTCCACAGAGGGAAGAGTGACCAGTGGGGTACCACAGGGATCAGTGCTGGGACCGGTCCTATTCAACATCTTCATCAGTGTCATTACGGAGGACCTAGAAGGCAGAATTTCACTGTTTGCTGATGACACAAAGCTCTGTAACAGAGTAGACATACCAGAGGTGTAGACAGAATGAGAAGGGACCTGCAGAAACTTGAAGTATGGTCAGGGGTTTGGCAGTTGAAATTCAATGCAAAGAAGTGCAAGATAATGCATATGGGGCACAAAAACCCTGGCACAATTTATCAGTTGTGGGGTGAGGATATAGCATGCACCAAACAGGAAAGGGGTCTTGGGGTTATCATCTCTGATGACCTCAAGGTAGGGAAACAGTGTCACAAGGCAGCAGGTAAAGCAAATAGGATGCTGGGATGTATAGGCAGGGGCATCACCAGCAGGAAAAGGGAGGTCATAATTCCACTAGTGAGGCCCCACCTGGAGTACAGTGTACGGTTCTGGAGACCTTACCTATGTGAGGACATAGACAGGGTCAGAGAAGGTTCAGAGGAGGGCAACAAAGATGGTGCATGGATTGCATCACAAGTCCTATGAGGACAGGTTGAAGGAACTGAACATGTACTCCCGGAGGAAGGAGGAGAGGGATATGATCGAGACATACAAGTATCTTACAGGAGGATCAGGGTGCAGGAATACATTATTTTAAGCAAAAGATGTTCCAGGACTAGGAGACATGGGATGAAGTTGGAGGGAGGATGATTCAGAGGAAACGTGAGGAAGAATTTCTTCACAGAACGGGTGGTGGACAAGTGGAATACCCTGCTAGAGGAAGTTGTGGGGGCTGAAACAATCACGGGATTTAAGAATGCATGGGATAGACATAAAGGAATTCTGGAGGTCAGGGGTAAGGGGCAACAGACTTCTAGAAAAACATTAACTGAACTTACAAGCTTAAATTGGCAGACTGGGTAGGCCCTTATCTGCCAACACTGTCTATTTATCTATGTATGTATCTATGTTCAGTATCCCTGCTTTTTCACTGTCGCTCTCTGCCCAACAACCTTCCTCTTTATTCAGCCTCAGTATCCCTGCCTTAGTCTTTCTTTGCTTCCTAATGTACCTATAAAAGGTTTTATCCCCCTTCTTAACCAAGTTGGCTATCTTTTCCTCAGTGTTCCTTTTCCTCAGTTTGGGCCTTTGTTATTCTGACTGCCTTTGCCACTTCCTTCTGCTTTAACTGGTACAGTTCTCTGACCTGCTCCCTCTGTGTTTCCTTATACTTCCTGAATGCTATCTTTTTCTTCCTTACGATTCCCGCCACTTTTTTTGAGAACCATAGTGTTTTTTTCTATCTTTTTGATTTGTTTATTTGCTTCACACAAATGCTTGTTGCCTCTGCGATGACGGTTTTGATGTTTCCCCATTGTTGCTCCACCCCACCTTCTTGTCTGTTTGCTAGTGCTTTTCTGAGGCACTCTCCCATTTTGACAAAATCATCCATCCATCCTGAAGTCCAGTACCTTCACTTTTGTGTGGCTTGACTCTACAGCTAAGTTTATCGTGAACCACACTGTTTGGTGGTCGCTTGTTCCCAGATGGCTACCCACTTCAAGATCAGAGATCCTATCTCTGTCCCCATTTGAGAGTACCATGTCTAAGACTGCTCCCTCCTGAGTGGATTCCAAAACTAGCTGTCTGAGACATGCCCCCTGTAGGGCATCGAGAATGGCCCTGCTCTTGGATGTGGCTGCAGCAAAGGTGTTCCAGTTAATATCTGACATACTCAGGTCTCCCATCAGCAATATATCCCCTTTCTCTGCCATCCCAAGGATGCCTTCTATCATTTCCTTGTCTATTTCCTCCCCCCGAGATGGGGGTCTGTATACAACCCCTGTGCAGATTGTGGAGCCATTTCCTGTCTCCAGGGTGACCCACAGTGCCTCCTCTCCTCCCTGTTTACCCTTTAGTTCTGTTGCCTTGATCCCTTCCTTTATATAGAGAGCTACTCCTCCTCCTCCTCTTCTTACCTCCCTGTCCCTCCTGTAGATTGTATACTCTGGTATGTTGACATCCCAATCATGGTTCTCTGTGTACCATGTTTCTGTGACTGCCACAATATCCAGGCATCCCTCTTCCATCAAGGCCACCATTGCGGGGAGCTTTTTACCTAGACTACGGGCATTGGTACTTATCACCCTCCATTTTTTTATGGCTTCATTTCTTTTTGCCCCATCACTGTCCTTACTGCCTTTATCTTTTTCTCCATTTACCACTGCCCTTCTCTCTATTGACTGCTCTATCTTGGTGTTTACCTCACTAACTACCCTGATTTTTTTTTGGGGGGGCTAGAATTTCTCTTCTCCTTTTCAGTGCCTCCCCCCTTGTCTAGGTTAAATGCTTGCCAATGAAGCATTTAAACCAATCACCTAGGATCCTGGTTCTCCTTCTGGATGGATGCAGACCATCACATCTGTATAGGCCTGCATCCCTCCAGGTGGAGCATCAGTCCCCAATGAAGCCAGATCTCTGAGCTCTGAACCAGTTTTTCAACCAGTCATTGAATCCCATAGTGTGGAGTACCCTAGCCTTATCCATGCCATAGACACGTAGCACTTCTGAGAAAGTTACCGTGTGTGCTACTTGTCTAAGGCCCTTCCCCAACTCCACAAACTCCTGTTGCACTGCTCTGATCCCATTTTCAACCAGGTCATTCATCCCTAGGTGGCTAATGACATCCAGCTCCCTCCCCCTTGCAGCTGCTCCCACGATCCTGAGTATTCGTTTCTTGTCCCTCCAAGTCATGGTGCCTGGCACTCACCTTACTTCCCTTTCCCCTCCCTCCCCTAGTTCTACCCACCTAACAATTGAGTCCCCCACTGTGGGGTCCTGTGTCACCCTCCATTGTGGAGGTTCCCAGCATCCTCCTTGGTCTCCACTGCTGGGGCCTCCATAGAGGAACCATGCTCCACCAGAGTGGCAAATGAATTGTGGAGATGCACAAATGGAGGGATGCATCTCTGTTCCACCACCCTCACCCTCCCTGAGCTCACCGTGGTCCAACCACTCCTCTTTCTTGGCAACTTCTGCAGTAGTGGCGGTGACATGGGTGGTCCCTGGGTGGGGGGAGCATGTTTTCTGCATGCTTGCCAGGTCAGGAAGGAGACAAACAACCTCCTCCCTCAGACCAGAGAGGTGCCTGCAAATAGGGTAGAAATGCAGTCTCCAGAACATCTCCCGGAAGACTGCTGCTCCACAGCCAGTGCATTGCACCACTCCCCACATGTCTGTGTACCTTCCTGTTACAGATGCTTTACTTCTGTTGTTTTTTGTTCTCGTTTTAGTGTTTGCAAGCTTGTGAGTGTCTCTACCCTCTATTCAGTGTACTGTGCCTTTAAGGATATGAACAGGTGTATGTTGGTAGCAGTTTTGGGGAAGTGATGTCAGAACCCCTGCTATAAAGGAAGTAATGCACTTGGGGTGGGTGGGGTGAGGGAAAGGGTGGGATGGAGTAAACCTATGCTGTCCAGAAACAATCAACTACAACTCTGACCCTCCACCCCCGGGACTACCTTCCTTCCTCTCAGACACCTATTTCACAGAGGTTAAGTAACAGGTCTAGTCACAAATGACTGCAAATATCTTCTAGCTACAGTTCCTCCCTGGCAAATTAAAGTTAAAACTAAGAAAAGTCAACCCTAAAAACAGAATCAATACTAGTTACTTACACAGGTCCAAAAAGTAATAATTCAGTTCAGTGTAGTCTAGAAAATAACCTCCTTGATTCAAGGAAGCTGTGGCTGCTTTCTCACTCTCTCTGTCTCAGCAGACAGAGACCACAAACAACTCCTGTTATAAATCCACAGTTCAACTAGGCCACTTTCAGCTCCTCCCCTTAACAGACACCTATTTCACAGAGGTTAAGTGACAGGTCTGGTCACAAATGACTGCAAATATCTCCCAGCTACAGTTCCTCCCTGCAAATTAAAGTTCAAACTAAGAAAAGTCAACCCCAAAAACAGAATCAATACTAGTTACTTACACAGGTCCAAAAAGTAATAATTTAGTACAGTGTAGTCTAGAAAATAACCTCCTTGATTCAAGGAAGCTGTGGCTGCTTTCTCACTCTCTCTGTCTCAGCTGATAAGGTAAAAAAAGCACAGACACTTTCAAGTGAGTTCAACATTCCCCCACACTGCACACCAACAGGGATATTCACCAGTGCTGGGTGGTGTTTATGATACAAAGTCCACTGTCAAGGAGAGGGCTGACATTGTGAATGTTCATATCCCCCCACACCCCCCCAGCAAATCCACCCGTATCCCAAGGCCTTGGAGTTCATGGCCCTATACAACTGAGCCATTTTGGCACAGGAGGAAGTGGTGATGGGGGTATGACATCTGACTGATTTGATCATTGCACAGGCAACAGAACCACCCAGCTATAGCAACATTCTGCAGAGGGGATTGCCTGTGCACTGCACAAACAGCTGCATGCTACTCGTTCCCTGACCCAGTCCATATGGACGATGCATACCACAATGCAGACTCACACCTCCCTCCTGGAGTGATCAACAGTCTTGACTGATTTGCATGCTGCATCAATGGTACTCACCTCAAAGGCATGCATTATCTTGTCACAGAGGCCAGATGTCATTGCCTTGGGGGGGGTGCTCAAGGCACATGTGTCCAGGTGCAGTGACACTGTGGCCAGTGTTATGTGGCATACCTGCACACTGTATAACAGCGTCTGTCATGAACCCATGTCTGCGACCATCCACTTGGGCACAATCTGCACAGCCACAGCAGGAAGGCATGATGTAGGGCCATATATCACACGTGCAACCCTACACTCAGCAGTCTCCATAACAGATTTCATGAAACACCATGTTAACAAACATGTGACGGGGTGCACATCACACTGACCGGGGGCCCTAGCATTAGTGGTACATGTTGCAATCAGGGGTACTTTATTGACCTGGGGGAGGACCTTGTTTAATGCTGCAGTTGTTGCATGTGAGTCAACATTTACATCACCAAATGGGCCAGGATACACTGGCCTTTGTATTTCTGTTATTGTTTGGAGGGGGCATTTGTGGTTGCTAGAGCTGCTTGTATTATGTTTGTTCATTTGTTCGGAGCTGCATACAAAAACACCCTTGGTGCTGCTTGAGTTCTGCTACTTTGCAGATGAAGTTCCACATGGAATCAATACTTGCAAATAGTATACTAATGAGTGTAATGCATCCTAAATCCTGTCAGCAAAGTTCTGGGCAAGCACACATTCATTTACCTCCATGGAGCATCTGTCTATTTGTAAGTCCTCCTAGGGTCATACTGAACTAGTAGCTGTTTGCCAGGGCCTGCACTGCCATACACGTCTAGTACATTGTCCTTAGGGATATGCAGTGGTATTCTATGTTGGACTGCAATGCTGTGGAATATGTAGCAGTCCGTATGTACTTTGCGCACATCTGAAGAGCTATATGGCAGAGCCCCACCGAACTGGTCCATCCAACTACCTTTTCAATATTCTAGAAGACCCTCTCTATAATGTGCCTGTTAACCTGGTAGACCTAATTGTAATGTTCATCACCCATAGTGGCTGGCCACAGCACTGGAATCATTAGCCAGGGATGTGAGGGATATGCATCGTCACCTGAGTGTGGGATGCAATGCATTTGATTAGTTGTTTGAGATGAAGGTGTTGCAGAGATAGAGAGATGTATAATACTCACTAAGTACCCATCCACCTTGTATCTGCCAAGTCACAAATATCTGGCACAAGGAGGGGTTGTGCTTGTGCCAGATGAAGGCATAATGTACACCACCACAGTACCTAACCATCACATTGGTCATGGTGTAGTGTGCGTCTGACACCACCTTGATACTGAGTGAGTGGAAGCCTTATGGCTGATAAAGACCTTCCTGTCCTTCCCAGATGGTGCATTGATGGAGACATGGGTGCAATCCTCTGCATCCAACATGCTTGGGAAGCCATCATTCTGGTAGAATGCCTGCATGGTTGCTGCTCTCTGCTCCTGAGACATAGAAATGTGATATAGTCATCACACATAATAGTCAGGGTAATTAGAAACTGGGAAAATAGGTAGGACATTGTTGAACATGTTATCCCTGTGGTGGCCTGATATGGCATTTGATACATACCAGTGGACAGGAAGCATGGTGCCGCTGTGGGCTTCAGTTCCACAGAGAGCACCAGACTCTAGGGTGTGGAGCTCTAGATTTCCTGCTGAAGAATGTCTCACAGTTTCTGAATGCTGTTGTGGTCCAGTCTGCACTTGTCCACTATCTGCTAGTCAGACAACTCCAGAAAGATGTGTCATGTCCTCTATACACAGTTGGGGGGCATGTGGGAAGGTGGGCTTGAGTGTGCCATTGGGCAGCATTGTCCTAGGCCGTATCCACCTTCCACAGCATCGGCAGCATCAGAATGAAGTGATCCAGTGTGCGTGTGTGTATATGTGTGTGTGTGTGTGTGTGTGTGTTGCTTCAGGCATGGTTGACTTTTATAGCCAACTGCCCTCTGTGCTTTCACATCCGTTTCTGTTAGTGAGGGGGTTTAGACTAGCTTTCCACTAGCTTTATTTTTGAATGTGCTAATCAGTAGTCAGCATATCTTTTCAGTATTTGACTGTGTTAGGTATGGCTTTGTGAATAACTTTCCCCAAATATTTAGGACAAATATATTTAGTGCCAAATATTTGGGCAGATATAATGTATACAGTGCAGAAAAAGGGGTCGGGCACCTGAATATGCAGCACAAGTGTATTTTCAGCCAAAATTAGCGGCGCAAGTGCTGCACATCCCAAAAGTGTGCCGCGCAAAATTAGGAATAAAAGGGGCAACCCTAAATGGGCCAGCCACCCAGAGGTTGTCCGCAGCACTGCCGCAACAATGGATGGGTCGGCCTTTCACATGGCAGCAGTGATTGCTGATGTGAGGAGATGGGAAGAAGAACAATGAGGACAAAGAAGGGCCCATATGTGATATTCCCAACAGAGATGGTACCAGCCCCGTGTCACATTTGAACAGCCGGCTGAATAGGGCAAAGTTGAGACAGCTCTGTGAGCTGCTCCATGATTATCTGCCGGCACCCACACAGAGAAGTTATGCCATGACAGTGGAGACAAAGGAGACAGCAGCGCTGTGCCTGCTTGCCACAGGCACCTTCCAGACACTGATAGGTGATACCACCGGCATCACCCAGTTGAAAATATCAGGTCTCCTCCCTCAGTTCATCAACGCTCTGCTGCCCCATGCTATTGAGTTCATATGATTCCATAGCACACCAGTAGAGCATACGGAAACAATGCAGCACTTTCACAGAGTTGCACAACTAAGGGCATGCTAGGGGTCATTGACTGCACCCACGTGTCTATTGGAGCACCATCTGGTGGGGACAAGGAGGTGTATGTTAACAGGAAGGGGTACCACTCCTGAAACTGCCAGGTGATGTGCGATACCATGGGGTTTATTTCAAATGTCTGTACCCGCTTTCCTGGGAGTGCACACAATGCCTGTATCTGCATCAGTCATCCCTGTGCCAGCATTTTGAGTCTGGAGGGAGATACCCAGTGGCCATCTTGTAGGTGAGTGGAACATACCCCCAAAAACAAGGTGCTCACATGGCTGCATAGTGCAGTGATCGCCGCTGTGTAGGAGGTGGCCTGGTAGGAATGTGCTGCTGCAAAGACAGACAGCCATGTGACACACGGGATGGGGTAAGGGAGGCAGAGAGGGGACCAGAATATGACTGATATGGGACAGATGTGGAATACCATGATGGGAGGGTGTACACATGATGGATTGCAACAGGTACAGGCAACAGAGGTGCTGCCAGCCAGTAGGGACCTGTGACACTGTGTGAGGGGTAGAGCACTGTGTTGTATTTGAAGGTGATATCTTCATGTGGCACAAGCAGGCTGTGGTGTTGCCTTACCCCAAAGACCAAACATTATGCAGGCCACAGTGGAAGTGACAGTGGACAAAAGACAGCTGGGAAAGTGCCACAGAGGTGTGTATAGGCATATGCAACTGGGACACAGTGTCCGGTGTAACGTGCCAGTGCTGGTGACCAGCTGAAACAGGGCTTGGTGGGGTGCAGAATGTCATGGATGTGTACTGTAGACTAACATGTCTGCTTTCTCCTTGCAGGAGACAGCGCATGCCTCCTCTGGCCATGGTTGCTCACTCCAATGTTGCAGACCATGTCCAGTGCAGAGGAGATGTACAATTAGGCACACATCATGACAAGGAACATGATAATGCATGTGTTTGGCATGCTAAAGATGCAATTTAGATGCCTGGCAGGTCCAGTGGTGCCCTAGAGTATGGCCCGGACAAGGCCTGTGCCATACACCTGGCCTGTTGCATGCTACTTAACATGGCCATTGACCGTGGAATAGTTGTCCAGGTCCAGGAGGTTGACAGGAAGGAGGATGTGGATCCACAAGATGAGGATGAGCAGCCAGTGCAAGACTGGAGGAACCAAGATTGGCCTTGAGGGGACAAAGGCACAGGACACCATTATGCAGGTGCATTGTGGACCCCGAAGGTGAGTATTGTAGTCATCCATAACACTGCAGGCAAGCACACAGGCACAGTAGATGTGGGAGTACTGTGCACCCCACAGTGATGTACAATGTGAACTGGCTGACCTTTTGTGACGTGTAGACAGGTGTGCCATGGTTGCATGCACACATGTCCACAGGAATGGCAACAATGGCAAGGATGCACACAGGCCACTGTGGTGAAATGACATGTGTCTGAGACAGACCACTGGCACAGACCCACAGTGGTAGGCCACAGGTTCACTCATCATGCCCATGCCACTCCCATGACACCGTGGCACACATCCATGGCCTGGATGCCATCCAAATGACGTGAGTGCCACAGGGGTGTTTAGGTGGGGCACTGTGGTCACAAGGTGTGGACAACACACAGCCATAGGCAATACATGGCAGATGCTGCCCCACCACCAGGCATGAGGTATCATGGGCAGGCCAACAGGGCCCATGACACCTCAGGGTGTGCGCATGCGGCCACAATGGACACATGCACTGCCCCGTGCCATGGGACCAGGTGACTCCAATGGGGCTCAACGGGCCACATGGGGTGAGGCCTCCACTCCTGGGTGGTAGAACCACACAACCGAGAATGGCTACACATCAAGGTGGGCATGGAGAACCGCACACTGTAGCTAGGGTTGCGTGAGGGTGCAAGGGCAGGGGATGGGGTGTCAAAGGCATTGAGGACACAGCGTGTTAGTATGGGTGTGTGCGTGTTACTATACACTATGCGGCGTGTGGTACAGCAACCGTGGGTAGCCAATACTGCAGTGCCTTCCCTTATAGCTTGCGCAACACTGGTGAAGCCTGCAGTGATGTTGGCCCGTAAGAGGTGTATCGATCCAATGATCTCCACATGGCAGACAGTTGCCAACTCATCAAGGAGCCGTAACTGCCCCTGTAACCCCTGCATTGCTACACAGATTGCTACCTGGCTCTCCAAGGAAGCCCTCAGTAGCCTCATGTGTTCTGGCAGCTCGTCATCCAGGGCCATGTATTGTTGGTTGGGGGGCTGCCGACCTGGGGGTGTATGACCTGGCATGTGACCACTACATCATGTGGCTGATGGGGAACTGGGGATGTGGTGCATGCACCCACAATGCGTGCTGGTGCTGCCTGAACATGTGGCTGGTCAGATTGTGGCTGGTCACCAGTACCCCTTCGCAGGGCAGCTATGCCCCCAGCTGCACCTCAGCAGGCTGCAACACGATGCCCTCAACCTGCTTCTTGGCTGACTGTAAGTGATGGCCCACCTTTTGCACATGGGCCAGCCCTAGATAGCTGCTGGTGTCATGTGCAGCATATGGGGTATCCATCAGGATGACAAGGGGGGCCATGTCGGGGGCGACACTGTTGACCTAGGTGATGTCATTGTCGTCAGTGTCTGCGGTGAGCACATCCAGGGCTGTTGGAGTGCCTCTGCCGATAGGGAGATGAAATCATCCTCATTATCACCATCATCCCCCCTGTGTGTGTGTGGGTCCACAGCGGTGGCCACCACACTAGCCGATGCTGTGGCCACAGCTACATCACCCCGCTGTCCATGTGGCTGTACCTGTATAGCCACAGCTATTCCAAGATGTGATGGTGCTGTGGAAACAAAAGGGCAGAGCATGATTAGGGTTGCATGGCCATGGCAACATAACCGTAACATACACAGGTAGGTGCACATCCATGTAACAGGTGTGCAGATGGCAGGGCCCCTACTTTTCTGCGGCACAGTGGGTCCAAGTTCTGCGGCAAGACTACCATTTGCCGCAGAACTTCTGCGGTGGTGGTTTGTAATTTCTGCGGAAGTTCTGCGGCACTAACAAACAACCACATCACAGTGTCAGCTTGTCATCCTGACTTCACTTTCATGACAGTGGTTATAGCAATCAGGATGGTGGAAAGCACAGTAACAATAGTTCAAAAATAACAGACTTATAAAAATAATTTTATGCCTAAAAAAGCAAAACAAATGTCTCTGCCTTAAGGTCCTAGCCTGTTGCATAAATGGGATATGTAGAGGGGATCTTATGTGATAAATAATGTATTTCTATATGCATGCTATCTATCCCACTAATGAGGTTTCCACTGTCTATGACTTATATATTTGCATGTGCTTTCTACACCACTCATGAGGTTCCCACTGTGTATCACTTATATATTTATATGCAATCTGTAACATACATACAAATAGGTGTGTGTGTGTGTGTGTGTGTGTGTGTGGTGAGAGAGACAGAGATACTGTGTGTGTGTATGTATGTGTATATATGTATATATATATATATTTTTTTAATTTCCATGAACTTGCATCCTCATTCATACAAGTCCCATTGAAACAGAATAGAGGAGTTATTGCAAAACTCATTTTTCATGTCAACCTGCTTTCCCTGACGCACTGCGTAACACCACCAGGCCATGACATGCATGTGAACTGATAGTGAGATAGTGCTCTCCAGCCCATCACAATGTGTCCATCATGTGACAGAACACTGCACCATACCTTCCCAGGCTCCGAGCAGTGATGTGTTCCACTAATCCTTGTGCTGCCCAGCCAGCTCCCAGAGCTAATCTCAGAACCTGAGTTGCCGGCACGGAAACACAGCATGCTACTCTCTGGCCCAATAGCTGTCCCTGCACACAACATTTCTCCATAACTTTTAGGTGATTCTAGCAACCAATGACAATATGTAATCAATAACCCTGGCAAAAATGCATGCAGTGCAATTATTAATTTAACAGGTCGATTCTTTCAACAGGTCTACACATTATTATATTTCACTTTTCTGGACATAATTACTTTATTTTTCTTAAAAATGACAGTTAAATTCATTTTGCCAGTTATTCATTTCAGAAGGCATATCTATACCTTAAAGGCACAAATAGGTTTGTACAAAGTGAGGTATGGACTTGACAGGTCTGTGCTATTGACAAGGTTTTGTTTAAGTTGGCCCTAGTGCAATAATGCAAGACTGAAAATTGTATTAGGCTGTAGTGCAGGTTGAGCAACTATCATCATGCATGATGTTCTATGCCACCGTCTCTGGCAGTGGGAGCTGTGGTAGATAAGTGACTGTTTATTTCTGTTGCAGAATGCAGCCATTTCATTGGCTAATGTATGATGTTATCATTGCTATAACATCACATTCTGAGCATATAGGGGGGTTTTGGATATAAAAAGAGAGGAAGGGAAACAGATTCTGTGGATAAACAGAAATACTAATAAAAACTCACCCAAGAAGAGTGAATTCTCTTGACCACATGAAGTTCTGATAGATGCAAGTTCTGCAAAATTCTGCGGCCGCAGAATTCTAGGGGCCTTGGCAGATGGTAATACACATGGGCATGATAATGTGAGAAGGAAACATGGCAGACATGCTAGGATGCACATAGAGGGTGTGTCATGCACCAGGGGTGTAGCCAGATAATGTCATTGTGTACATGCACCCACCATCCACTGTTCCCCTTTGCATCCTGTTCACATCCCTGCAGTGCAGCCCCCTTACAAATACAGTGTTTGTCAGATGACCCCTCTAATCTCTAAACAGTCTGTAAATATTTCCACCCCTTACATTGTAGAGGCTGAAACAAACACACCACCCGGTAGCCACATGAGAATGACAATGTAAACAGAAAGGCATATGGTTGGGATAGGCATTCAACAAAAATGTATACAACTGTGTACAGTGAGTATGCCAGCCACCACCCATGGCATTCACACCCATACAGTGTCCACAACTCTGTGGCCACACAGTGCTACAAAGACTGGATGACATGCCACACACAGACTGTTGATGCCACATGCAGAACCGGACATGACCTGTGACATGCATACTCAATTTGCAGTGATGGCTGACCTCCAGTATCAAATCTACCACTGGGAACACCCTCCACAGCCACATGGCTGAGGGTTGTGGCAATCAGCACCTCCTGCAGTGTCATGGCAGGAGCTGTGGAGGGTATGCCACCGGTTGGCTGTTAGGAGGCACAGGCCAGGGACAGTTGATCCTTGTTGCGGTGACAGATGCCATTAATTCACTTAACGCACTCCTGGGGGGGTACGGTCATATTCCTCCTGTGCACTAACAGCCTCCACCACCACCCTCCAGTCCTGTTCCCATTTCTGCGAAGTCCCAGTCTTCTAACTTTGGAGATCCTCTCACAGCACGTAACCTCAGTGAAGGCCTTCAGATCATCCTTTGTGAAATTCAGGAGATGTGTTCATCTACCTGAAAGAGCTTCTGGTCCCCTACTGCCCTGGGTGATCACTCCGCTCAGCTGATGAGGGGTTGCTAGAGATTTCAAGGGTGTGTTTGAAATCTTCTGGGGCCAGAGCATTTATGCACATGGCCCCAACCCTTTAAAATTCTCTACCCCGTCGGTTATGAGAGTGCACGACTGTGGAGGGGTTTAAACAAGTTCTGAAAACACATTTATGGCACCAAGTATTCAGTGACTGACTTTATGATGATATTAGTGATTTTATATACTGTAATTTATGTTTCTGCGATGGTTGTTTTGTGATTTTAAATTTGTTAGGCACCTTGGCATTTGAAAGGCACCTTAAAAATGAAGTTTATTATTATTATTATTATTATTATTAATATTATCTTCCAGACTCATACTCCATACTGGTGTTTGTGGAACAAACAGACAGGGATAGGCTCATTTACATCAACAGTGACATGTGATACAAAACCATGTACAATTCAAGGACAGTCACACAGTAACATAACCGACATCCTACCTTCAAGGCTGCAGTACCTCTTTGTCACCTGTGCAGAGGGCTGGTGCAGGGTTGCTCTTATGGCATAGTGCATGCAAATGAGCTAAATATATTCCAGTAATGAGATGCAAATGCACAGATTGAGCACAGCCTGTGCAATGAGGCTATTTGCATATCCTGGCTGAATATTGCAAAGATACGCCTAGCGCATCTTGATTTGTATCATGCATTTCCATGTGCTCTGTGGAATCCCATGGTGCATTTCCACAGGAGGATGCATGATAGCCACCACACATCACTGCATGGTGTGGGTGCAGCTCACTGACATCAGTGTTGTTCTATCATGCAGATGTGACCGCATGGTGCACATGGCAACAGGTGTCTATGCGCATAGGCCTTGACATGCATGGCACAGATGGCTGGGGTTGTGGCAGCGGGTTCCCTTTACAAGATGGCAGCACTACTGCACATGTGTAGTTGCAGGGGGCGTGACCTATGTTTCTCGTGTGGCAAGATGCTATTGCGCGTGTCTGGTTATGCATCATTGAGCCCTATCATGCATTGCAATGGCTCACATGCCAACAGCATATGGATGACCATGTGTGCCCAATCACTCAATGGGTGTGGGACAGAGGCCTGCATAAATGTGCACCGTACACATATCCTGCAGCACCAGTTTCAGAAATGGCACATGCTAGCCACAGGGCAACCACCAGCCAGTGCTCTCAGAGGTGGGAGGAGGTAGAACTGGCCAACCTGGTGGCCCCGGTGGTCCCCAGGGAGGGCCAACTCTTTGGACAGGAGAAGCTGGAGGTGGCTCACTCACAGGTGTGGTCAGACATTGCCAGTCACCTCAGCAGGCAGAGTGGAATCCCATGGTTAGGGGAACAGTATTGCCACAGGTATGGGGACCTCGGACACAGGGACAGGGCATGGCTGGACCAATTCCATGCCTTAGTGCACCAGGGCATGGTGCCACAACAAGGGTGTAATCTATGTGACTTTGTGCCAATATGGCTGCTGTAATATTACAGGGGTGTGGCTGTGGCAGACACTGTCCAGTGTGGACAGTGGAATGTCATCCATAGTGAACATCGGATATGCTATACTGTGATCCATCAAAGTCTGTTGTGGCTGCCACAGTCTGGGGCCACCCAGTGGTGCACCCATGTATGACTTGTACCTTCACCTGTCACTGTAGTGTGTGGTCCTTGATGAGGTGGGAGGCACTGTACAGCCCTATATCGTGCCTCTGTGGTGGTACACTGTATGCCAGCTACAGGTGGGGGTTGTGCATTCACTTGTGGGTGTTTGGTTGATGTTAACAAACCTGCATTGTTTATGGGTGTAGTAGAGGATGACAGCTGTGGTACTGCATGATGCTGATTGTGCCTTTGTCATTGTGTTTCCATTGCAGACAGAGAGGCCATCAGGCAGGCGTGCAGGGACTCCTGCAGGTGTAAGGCAGAGGGACAGAGCCAGGACAGACAGCAAAGTGTGGCCAGGGTGTCATCATGCAGACAATCAGGTGAGTCTGCATGTGTTATTGTATGTGACATGACCATCATGTCCAGGGTAGCCACCATGTGTCACCCACTGTGGCCACTTGTTCTACACAGGTGTGTGCACATGGCAAACACATGCATGGGGTACAACTGCCCCATCCATCACAACTGTCTACACCATGATGTCCACCATGTATGCCTATGTGCACTATCATGCCACCTATGCTGTGCACATGTTTGGCCAGACCTATGCCACATGACATGTCCACTGTGGCTGTATGGCACATAGCTGTGTTACACCGCCATCCCCTGCACAGCTCCACTGCACACAGTGCATACAGACACATTGTACAGGCCATGTACCACATGCTTTGTCCCACTGCTGCTAAATGTGCACCTGCCCATGGTTGTGTGGCTGTTGGTGTCATGGGGGATCTGCTCAGCCCATTGTGGTCTGTGGCATGTGGTTTGGGCATGCACATGCGACACCCGCAATGCACACATGTGGTGGCAGTAGTGTGCTGTTCGCTGGTTCTGTGCCACTGACAGCTCTGGTGGACCCTGCAATGTTCTGTGTGTCTCGACAGGGCCACAGATAACCTCCACCACCTACTCTGTGTACGCCCTGTGGACATGGATGTGTGGTGCTTAGTGCTGCGTGTCCCCATGTTATGTGGTCATTGGCATGTGTATGCCCCTGCACTGCTCAACATGACTCCTGTGCTGTGCAACATACATTCATTTTATGCAGTCGACATCCAGTGATAATCTTTCCTCCCCTACGTCACCCTTGCATACCACATGTCACACATTGCTCCAGTGCTGTGCTATCATACTGTGCCACTGTGGTGAGATTCAGTTCAGGTATGGAGCAGTGTTGTGGCCAGTTCTGCCACTGCAGGGTACTAATATGGCCATGGCCAATCCCTGTGTGTGAGGCAGGACATATCCCTGTCCAGTGTGGACTGTGGCATGTACATGGTGGTAGTGGGCAGCCATGGCAGTCTTGCATCGGAGACTGTATGCGGTGGTGCCACTCCACACACCAATGGCCCAGTGTCACATCAACCACTGTTCGAGTGTGTTTGGTGTCGTCATCTGGCATTAGCCATTGGCTGCTACCTGCTGGTCAGTCCTATTGACCCATGCCAAGGTGTCACTGTGTGACCTGTGTGTGCCACACAGCTGTGGGTGTGACAACCCCCTGGCCATCCTAGGCATGCACATTGCACACACAGCATTCTGTGTATGTGCTACCATCCATTGTGCAAGTTGTGGGCAGTGCTGGGATGGCCAACACTGTTGCCAGGCTATATCCATGTGTGCTCCCACCATTGGGTACCTGGCCAACACATGGCCTCTGTCAATGTGTAGTGTTCTGATCCTTTTACTGCTCATCCTATTGTGTTTGAGGGGCCCTGACAGTATATATGTGCTGCAGGCACCTGGGGGTTCACTTCTCATGTACAGTTCCAGTTCTGGTGGTGTTCTAAGTTCACACCCATGTCCTTTATATAGACTTTTGAAGCCACATGTTTTGGGTCATTGTCTGTAAAATACTGCAAAAAGAATGACAATGTTAAATCCATAGAAAAATAGTAATAGTAGCTTTGTTTATTTCTGCCACCTTTCCCCACAGATTCAGCATGCCATTACAAAAGAAAGTGCACAAGTAGAAGACATAAAGCATAAAATACCATAAATATGTAAATTAAATAAATTAATAGTCACTAAGTAAGTAACTTAAAATAAACATCAGTAAAGCTTAACCAAATAAATGAATACTGGGGTGTCAGCATAAAGAAGGGGACAGTCACTTCCCAAATGCTTGTGCAAACAAGTAGGTCTTAAGTCCCCTTTTAAATGCCCCCACCGAGGGGTCTTCCTCAAGGTCCTTGGGAGTGATTCCTCAGGTCTTGGCCTACTACCTTAAAGGCCTGGTCCCAAAAGGTTTTTAACCTAGCTGTGTGGATAACAAGGAGGCCCTCCTCAGTGAAGGGGAAAGGGTGGGAGTACAAATAAGGGTGCAGGAGATCAGGCAAGTAACTGGGGCCCAACACATGTAGGGTCTAATAAGTTAGCAAACCAGGTTTAATGGAGACACATCACTTTACCAGCTGCCAGTGAAGATCACATAGTGCTGTGGAGACATTACTCATCCTCAACAGGCTGGTCACGTCCCTAACAGCTGCATTCTGCACCATCTGCATATGCTAAAGTGTACCACCACTGTCACCAGGGTATAGAGCATTGCAGTAGTCAAACTCAAGGGTACAAGTGCATGTACCAGTATAGCCAAGTTACTGGGGGGATATGGGATTAAATCCAGCTGATATTCCTTAGAGGGTAGAAGCCATTCGGAACTTCTGCCAATATCTGAGCCTTATATGTTAGCCCCTCTTCCACAAGGACTCCCAGATTTCTTACCCTTCATGACAAACAAAAGCCCAGAGGAACAGAGCCAAAGCTCTGTCTCTCTCTCTCTCAGTAGCTGACACTCTCCTTCTATGACATGGCAAAACCACCGGTACTTCAGTTTTGTCAGGGTTAAGTCTTAACCAGCTCTATGAAATCCAGTTTTGAATCTCAGCCAGGCATCTATTCAGCACATCAACAACACCCACTGCCCTGGATGCAAAAGGCAGATTGATCTTGATATCATCTGCATAGCAGTGAAACATAACTCAAAACTGTCTAATGATCCTCCCCAGGGCAGAATGTATACCCCAAATAGCATGGGTAAAAGGATCGAGCCCCAGGGTACACCATATGGCAGGGCCATCGGAGGTGAAAAGAAACTACCCATCACTACTCTCTTTGTCCTGCCACTGAGATAGGACTCAAACCAGCAGATGACTTTGAGGTGAGTGCTATATATACCCTGAGTCAGTCCAACAACAGTTCATGGTGCACAGTCAAAAGCTGAAGAGAGACATAGAGAGATCAAGGAGAAGAACAATTAACCACTCTTCTCTGTCTCTTGTCCTGAGCAGATCATTATGCACCCTGACCAGTGTAGTCTCTGTCCTATGCCAGAACCTAAAACTGGACTGGAGAGGCCCATAGATGTTAAAAGCAGTAAGGTGTGATTCAAGTTGTAGTGCAACCACCTTCTCAATAACCTTACTCAGAAAGGGTAGACTAGAGATAGGTTGGAAATTCACCAGGACATCTGGGTCCAAACATTGTTTCTTCAGAGAGTCGTCCCCAGTGCAGTTCTGATGAGGAGCACCAGATAAGCTCAGTGAATGCCTGGGCCAGATGCCCAACACAACTCACTAGTAGATGTTTTGACTCTGGATCCAGTTTGCAAAATACAGGCCACAGCTCAGAGATCACCCCACTCACCTCATCCATCATCACTTGTCAAAACTATCCCTGTGACCACTGAATGCATCTGAGAACAGTTAGCTCAATCCTGCTGGGCTGTGAAGCCCCACTTGTTGAGATGCCAGCTCACATATAGGACACTCTTCCATCAGAAATCAAAACACCTCACATGTCACAGATAAAACAGCTCTATCGGGCTCCAGACAGGTTGGATAAAGAAGCCTGTCCACAGTCTGAAAGAGCTGAGCCAGTCAATTCCTCCCAGCAGCAATCTCCCTAGAAAGAAATCTTGCCTTCTTATCGGTGATTGGGTGATTGCCCTTTGATACTCACCATCGTGAGAAGCCAAAGCCAATCTGTCGATTTGGGCCCTGGCCCTGTACCTCCTCCAACCATGCTCAAACCTCCTTCCCTTTGTTTTCATCTCCTTCTGCACTCCATCATGCCATGCCTGGCAAGGCATGAAAGCACCAGCCCTTACACAAGCTGGCCCCACAAGAAAGAAAGCCACCCCAGCTGCCCTATTATAGGCTGTCACTGCTTACTGTTGTCCCATAGTGCATGTCACAAACACATCTGAGGTGTCCAGCACCTTCAGCAATCCCTCTGGTTGTAGCCCTCATAAAGGGTGGTACTAGACCACCTCCAGAGGAGGTGGATTACAATTGGGAGGCCCTGAAAGAGAACGTGATGGTGCTATATTCTGTTCAACTGATTCGATCAATCTTGAGAGTCTCCAATTCAAGCCACAGTGAAAATACAAAGTTCAACGCATGGCCATGTTGATAGGTCACAGAAGTACTAACTTGTTCAAGACCTAGTGATTCCATACTCTGGAGGAAATCTTGACTAAAATGTGAGTGTTCATTGTTGAGTCAAGCATTGAAATAAGCCAAAATAAGCCATCTCGGTGACTCCAACATTTTGTTGGTAATAAAGTCTGAGATTTCCTGCAGAAACTCTCCATTGCACACCAGATGCCAGAGTACAGGAAAGTTTCTGCTGCCTGCATGTGGACCCCTGCGTACAGCCAATGTATCAAACAAAAATGAGGTATCACTCACTGGGTACACCACCAGGTTCAACTCAGATAAAATACAGATGGCAATCCCCCCTCATGGTACTTCTTGAACAGTGCAGTATGCATTTGGGACAGTTGATGTTAATACTGGGCCAGCATCATCACCAAGTCTAGTCTCAGTAATGTAAGACACAGCTATTATAGTGGTCTCATGTCTCATCAATCTGGCATTGAATAGCACCACCTGAAGAGGAGGAAAGTTGGCAGCTGGCCCCTCAGCTTCCTGCATTCTCTGTCTGCTAGGATCTATGGGAAGGGGGACTAATGTCTGGCATCTCTCAGGTTCCCTGTTCTCTTCAGGGTGTCTCCTGGTACTCACAGTCCTAATGGCACCTTCCACATCAGTTCTCCCCAAGTCCCACTCCCATCTTCTTGCCACCTACCAATCACCACCTTCCTTCACCAGTGGTATGTCACACCCAGTGTGGGTTTCACAGAAGGTGTGCACATCATGGATCATGGACAGAGAGTAACTGAGCCTAGGGGTCTGCTGATTGCAACACATCCCCAGCACTACACTGCATCTGTATCTATAAAAAATAAAGGAAACTGGTTCCAGAAATTAAATAGCATGGCTATAAAACTGGGACTTCCAAGTATGGGATTCTTTTAGCATTAGTGATGCACATATGTATTTAAGAGAAGCAGAACAAAGAATCTGTGATATTTTTTTACAAAGCAGTGCATGCAAAACTAGGGGATACTCCAGGTGTATAAACAGTATTAAATGTATAAAAAGAATAAACTATACTTACAATTATGTGAAAAAGAACACAGGGCTGCATTTTGCTGACTTAGACTTGGGATATTAGAAGAAGGAAATGCCCTTTATAGGAAGGGAAAGGTGAATAATGGTAACCTGACATGGAAATGAAACCATGAAAAGAGAATAACTGTACAACATCTATTATTAAATGTTAGTTTATTTCAGGAATCAAGAAAGAGATGGCTAGATCCTCTAGAACTGAATAAATATGTGAACAACAAAAGAATATTGGCAATTAAGCAACTCGGATTTTCTGATAGGAAAGCAACATGTTTTGTGGTTGCAAATTTTGCACACAGCAGAAATATATTTTTTTTTATTTAGTTGTTTAACCAAGTATAGCATACTAAGCTGAATGCTTTTTTACATGAGTGACCTGGGAGCACAAGGAGGTGAAGTGACTTGCTCAGGGTCACACAGTATGCAAGTGGAAGTTGTGGGATTCAAACCCAGGTCTGGTCTGCTGGATGTCACCAGATTTGCAGTTCAGAGCCTTAGACCATTGCACTATACTACCTCCCATATTCATAGACTAAACATATTTAGAGATGTAGTTGCAGTCATATTCATGCCTTCTGTACATTAATAGGATTGGTCGTTGGTTTTAATTGAGAGTATTATATTCAGGAGAAAATATAGAGGCTGTATTATGTGTCTTTAAAATATTAGTGTTATTTACTGTATGCCATATCTTGTTTTCTGTACATATATCTATTTATCAATACACTTAAACTTGAATTTTACCTATACTATAAGCAAGTGCACTGTATAGCATCACCCTGAATTCAGGGTAACTGTCCACAGGAAACCTGTATGAATCTAGCAATAGACGTCATGCAGCACAAATTGATGTTTTCCCAGGATAATAGTTTAGAAAAGTCAATTCCTATCTGCAAATACTCACTGGATAAAGGGAGCAAATATATTAGAGACTATCTCTTCTCTGAAGAAATTACCTTTCATTATGCCAGTGAACAGTAGTATTGACCCAGGCCTTTGGCATGAGATGGCTCCACAGACATGTATTTTCAGTGGGTGTTTGGGCTGTGCTTTCAGTACCAGGAATCCTTTTTCCTTAATGCAATGGGGCAGAAGACCTTCATGGCTATAATATGCTTGACTGTACAAATCACATCCAAGAATTTTTCATTGACCTCCATCCAGGATTTGCATGCTTCAACAGCTTAGATTTGTTCACCTCACAGATGACAGGACATGTCCTGTGGGGGGCAGGAAAAAATGTTGTCTATAGTTCATTATCTAGAATTGACTATTCCACCACCTGTAGTGCAGTAAATATTCCCAAAATTAGGTACCTTCTAGCATCATGGAATAAACAAAACAGCTCCCAATGGCTAACAGTGGGCACAGTCCTTACTGGCCACTGCCAAAGGTCCATCTCAACATGAATCTGATTAGTAGGACTGATAATTCAGACATTGAGTACCTCCTTTCTGCCAGTGTATGACAGACCTCTGCAGCACTGCTTTTACCATCAGCCACTGTTAGCTGATCCACAA
The DNA here is from genome assembly GCA_016271365.2 of Neoceratodus forsteri. NCBI lineage: Eukaryota > Metazoa > Chordata > Ceratodontiformes > Ceratodontidae > Neoceratodus > Neoceratodus forsteri. The sequence continues at coordinate 508,831,454 of CM028131.1, read as the reverse complement.
TGTGGGAAACTTTACTGCAAAGAAAAATAAAACACATTGGGTTATGGCAACTGTTGCAACACAACACTGTTCAGTGCCATCTCACTGCCATGTAATTTGGCTTGCTCTGCACACTGAGGCAGCATAGTACCCTCTCATTGTCATCTAATGTGACTTCCTCAAGGCCACTGAGGCAACACAGTACCATCTCACTGCAGTGTAATGTTGCATGCTAAGGGGTAGCTGAAGCAGCACAGTACCAGCTCCCTGCTATGTAATGTAGCTTGATCAAGGTCACTGAGGCACCACAGTACCATCTTAATGCAGTGTAATATTGTTTGTTTATGGCCACTGAGGCCACACTGTGCCATCTCACTGCCATCTAATGTGGCTTGCCAAGGCCATTGTGCAAGCACAGTGCATAATAGTACTGTATTATGGTGTGACAGATGCCCACCTAGTGCACTTTGTCAGCATGCTTGGATGTTCTTTGCATGGACAAATATGACTGTAAGGGCCACAGAGAGAAAGTAGAATTCCTGCCATTGCAAGGTAGTTTTGTATCACCTCCGATGAACACCCCTTTTTGTGCATTTTACAAACATCATTGCTAATTTTTTCATCCAGCTTCTTGGTCATGAAGACAATGTGAATGTGATGGTTTCTCATTCTTCAGATAAACTCCAAAACATTGAGTTAAATGCCACTGAACTGTATAGTGTTTATAGGGGGTTATGTGGGTGTTACGGAATCTAGAGTGAGCCAATCAGATGTTGGGTAGCATGCAGGCATAACATGGCTATGATGTAAGAAAGTGTGACCCAATAAACAGCTATGTGCTGGATGTTTTGAATTCAGTGAACAGTATTTATGGGGGCCTTTGTGGAGATTGACAATTGCTATTACAGACATCAGAATGTAAGAAAAGATACTGTACTATTGCACTGAACTGTATGATGGACTGAAGATGATTTCCAGATTTTCCAGTGAGTTTTTATGAGGCAATTAAGGCAACAAGATTCATCAGGAAGAGGGCATTGATGCTGCAAGTGCAAAACAGCACACCAGGAAGCAGAAAGAGAGGTGGGAAAGATAATGCTGCTTCACCTGCAACATGTGCCATTAAATTCAGAAGGAACACAACAAATATATGGTAGTTATTCTAAAGATCCACTGGTGGATCTCAAAAGATTTTTGGTGGATCCTGGGGCAAAGCTTGCATTTTCAAATCAATGAACTTACAGATGATGAGCATGATTATTGTACTTTTTGTTCACTTTATTGTTGCTGGATCTTGGAGCTTCTTGAGATCCACTAAAATGGATCCCAATACAAGGTGTATTGGCCACCACTGTTCTAATTACTGGTTTGAAGTATACATGAAAATAATAATTTATGTATTTAAATATAGATATAGTACTGTAAAAAATGCACCCTCCCATTGTTTCTAAATTTACTATTAGTCCCCCCCAGTCCTTCTCTTTCACTTTTAGGCAATTTCTAAGTGGGTTACTTCTAAGTATAAATGTAAATTAAAAATAATGAATTGTAAATAATATTGGCATGTACTGTGTTCTCTACATCATCAACTATACAGTATTCTCAAAAAGTACTTCTGTCTTCTAAACAGTGTAATATCATTTCCAGGGACAAAGAACCCTCATTTAAAAAAGAATGGGAAGAACACCAAGAAAAAGAAATGACCAAGGCACTCAGACAGCAAACACATACACAGAAAAGGGCATCCACCAAGAAGCAGGCAAATTTGCAGGAAAGGGCGGCACCAAGCATCAGACAGAAGCAAAACATGAAGAAAGGTAGCAGTAGAGTAGGAGCAACATCTAAAGGAAAGGGCAGTGTCTGATCAGCATGAAAGGGCAAATCATGAGGAAAGACAGCAAGAGGAGCAAAATCCAAAGGAGAGGAATGCCCCAGAGCAGTAAGGGAAAATGCTGAATGCAAAACAAGCAAAGATAAGAAAGTGAAGGAGAAAGAGCAAAGAATGTGAGCATTGTGTGTGGAACAACATAAAACAAGTTCAGCTTGAACTCCAACGGTGGAAGGACACAATTTTTTTATTTTTATTTTATTTATAGAACAATCAGAATTACAAACCTTTGAGTCATAGACTCTTTTGCAAAGGCTCCATGTCAGGTAATACAGGATTAAGCATTACAAGCAACAATGAAAAGGAGAAGCAAGACCAACAATCTGAGGGTAGAAGCAAATCTAGCGACAGAGGATACATGTGTTTCAGTAATAAAAAAAAATCATTAAAGACAATAAAATGCAAGAAACATCTTAGTTAAATTGATGTCACACAGGCAGACAACAGCTAGATGAGAAGACAGATAGAGAAGAGAGGAGAAGGAGTGTATGGTGCTGTCAGAGAGGGGAGGAGAGGAGGCTAGGTGCAGTCGCAGGCCAAGGTCATGAGGAGCAGTTCCCTAAGGTTGGACTTGAAAGGGCCTAGCTTAGGCTCAAGGGAAATAGTAGCAGGAAGGTCATTCAACCAATGAGGGACCCTGTGAAAGAACGTTCTTTGACCCAGGGATGTCCTACAATGAAGGACAATGAGGGAGGCCTTGGAGGAGCTTCTGAAGGCTCTGGGTTGAGGATCAGGCTGTATTAGCCTAAGGGGGGGGGGGATAGTTTGATAGACATTTTCTTGGTTAGCAGGCATGTGTGGTATTTAAGCCAACCTTCTAAATTTAGCTGGTTAGTGAACCTGTAGAGTTCACACGTATGGGTCCATCTGTCACAACCCACTACCAGCCGGCAGGCTTTGTTCAAGGTAGTTTTGATTTGGCGGAGGGCAGTGTTGTCAGCTGAGCCATAGATAACGAAGGAGAGGACTGATGAGGCTACAGCTGGGGGAATGCCTCAGGGGGGCAGGCAGCATTTGTGTCAGTATAGGAGTTCAATTCTAGTATTGATAGCAGTGCAGATAAGGGTGGGGAAACTCCAGCTGTGGTCCATGAGGTAAAAGCTGAAAAGAGAATTGAGGGAGACACAGTTGCCAGTGCCAATACCATGGACACCCACCAGTCAGCTCAAAAAGTGGAGCCCTTAACAGCATATAAAGGGTAGGCTTTGTAATTTTAATTTGCTTGTTCATTTGCCCATGTTTTTAACAAGTTTAGAGTAAGTTCCCCCAGACCTACGCCTTCCCTACTAGGTCCAAACAGGGATGTAACCCACTGTCTTCCCTGAAGACCTGCTATATCCATGAGTGTAACTCACAATTTTGTAACATTATGTAACCTAAGTAACATACAAACTACTGCTTTATGTAACCTAAGCGTATCTATGTTAAATGTTCCTTTTACTGCATTTGTAATGTTATCCTCTGTTTTAATCTGCACTGTAATAACTGTCTTGATGTCTGCCCCCCCCCGTGACAAGGTGTCTTTGTAAATGAGTCTCTGACTCAAAGGTTGTAAACCCGATTTGTAATGAATAAATGAATAAAGTTTCATAACACCGAATTTTCACACAGTTCAAACTTGCAGGCAGCTTGCTTTTGTTAAAGTGCAAGAGCAGTTCAGGAAACAGTTCAAATTATTTGACAAGTTCATAGCAGACTTAGTAACATTAGCTAGTTACTGAATGTTGGAACATCTTGGATTGGCAAATGCAGTAATATTAAATCAACAAAGCTTTTGCTGCAGAGTCAGAGGTGCAGAGGTGGCAGACAGATCACCCAATGCGTTATGATATAAAAGAACACTTCATGAGAGGGATGTGATCTGAAGAGGGATGGTCTTTTATACCCCTAAAAGTTCACTTATTAAGATTTACTCAGATACATTTAAATTATCTAGACAGACATGTCCAATTGAATTAATGCAGGCATTAAATTATTCTGTAAGCTAAGAGTGGAGCATTTGCACTTAAATTTAATCCAATGCTCTAATGTTAACATGTCCCTTCAAAAACATTAACATACACCAAAAAACCACATATTATAAATACCCATCAATCCCCTGTAAGCATAATTCAAAATGTATCTAAACAAAAAAGAAAACAATGGACTTGATTTTGAAAGAGTGATGCAGGACTTATATCAAACCCTGTGTCAAACTAATTTTTTGGCACAGCTACACTAAACTCTTTTGACGCAACTGCATCCAATATTATTACATTGGGTGCAGTTGCGACAGGTTCCTCAATTTACAGCTGCTTGTGCCAAAGATTTGGTGCAAGCCCTGTAAAAAAGACCTCCCAAATGGTACAAAGTAGACCAGGGAAAAGCTGGTCTAACTTGCAGCATTTGGCACTCAGGATTGAAAATCCCGATCTCTGGCTGGAAGAATGCACACAAGCCCTGTTCGCCAAACGATCAGTGTACCAGGGGCTTGCATCATTCAACAGACCTTGAAAATCAAGCTCAATACCTCTACATTGATTTTTAGTATTCAAATGTTCATTTAAATAAATATTGTATTGTTCCAAGTATTTTTATTATTATTAATAATAATATTTTTTTTATATTGCGCCTTTCAAGTGTCAAGGCGCATTCCAATAAAATAAGATAAAATACAGAATGCAAAAACAGAGATACAAACGTAATATTATAAAAACATGCAAAACAAATTAATGGACAGTAAAACCATATGTCTTTTCCCACAAAAAGGATTTAAGAGCCTGTTTAAAACTCCCTACGGTTGTACACTCCCTAGTCTGATGGGGTAGAGAATTCCAAAGGGAAGGGGCCGCAAACATAAAAGCCTGGGCCCCAGCAGATTTTAACATCACCCTGGGAATCTCTAGCAACCCCTCATCAGCTGAGTGGAGCGATCTCACAGGGTGGTAAGGAATCAGGAGTTCTTTCAGGTAATCAGGGCCCAGATCATGCAGGGCTTTGAAAGTCAGTAATCCAACTTTGAAGGTGATCAGCCACTGAACTGGCAGCTAGTGCAGTTCCCGCAGCACTGGAGTAATATGGGAAGATCTAGGGGTGCCCATCAATACTCGGGCTGCGGAATTCTGCACTAGCTGCAAGTGGTGGATATCAACCCCCGGAAGCCCAAGATAAAGCGAGTTGCAGTAGTCCAGGCATGAGGTCACAAAAGCATGGATCAAAGTTGGCAGATCACCGGACGGAACAAGGTGCTTGATTCTGGCAATGTTTCTTAGATGGTAAAAAGATGACTTTACCACTGCTGACACCTGAGATCAAACAGTCAGACCCGCATCTAATATCACCCCCAGATCTCGCACCTGCTTAGAGACCCATAGCTCGACATCCCCAAAAAACAATCCAGATGGGGTGCCGGACATAGGTCCCCCTATTCGGCGATCCGGATCCAATACCAGCACTTCCGTCTTTCCAGAGTTCAACTTCAGCCAACTGGACCTCATCCAATCCTGGATTTCATTTAGTCAGCTGTTAAATACTGAGATAGCTCCTTCCTGGTCGGGTGCAAAGGACAGGTATGGCTGGGTATCATCTGCATAACAGTGGAACCTCAGGCCATACCATCTCACAATGTCTCCAAGGGGAAGCATGTACACCGCAAACAAGATGGGGGACAATATAGAGCCCTGGGAAACCCCACAAAATAGGGAGATGGGATCAGAGGAAAAAAAACCTGACACTACCCTCTGAGTTCTTCCAGTGAGGTATGAAGTGAACCATCTGAGAACAATCCCAAAGAGCCCACAAATACATCTCAGGTGCTCCAATAGGACCCCATGGTCAATAGTGCCAAATGCTGATGACAGATCTAATAGTACCAAAATGGACTGTTTTCTCTGGTCTCTTGCCATCAGGAGATCATTGAGCACCCGAACCAGCACAGTCTTGGTACTGTGACTCTTTCAAAAACCTGATTGGAGAGGTTTGTAGATGCTACGGATGGTGAAATGGTTCTCCAACTGGGCTGCCACCACCTTCTTGATCACTTTCCCTACAAAGGGAAGGTTCGACATAGGTCTGTAGTTGGCAAGACAGTCTGGGTCCAAAGATGCTTTCTTCAACAAGGGTGTCACCACTGCTTCTTTCAAGGAACAAGGATATCCACCCAAATCGAGGGAACACCAGACTATCTGTGCTAGAACCAGTAGAATGGATTCCCCACACCCCAAAATTAGGGAAGTAGGACCTGGATCTAAACTACAGCAGGTAGGGTGCAGCCCTTGGACAATCCATATAATATCCATGATTTCTGGGTGGTCGAAGGTACTCCAAGAAAATGAAGGGGCGGTGACCCGATCCTGGCAACTAGCAACCCGCATAGAATGTGTCACACAGATCTCTGACCTGTCAGCCACCTTATCAGCAAAGAACTGAGCAATCTCGTCACACTGTAACTGTGAAAATGCTCTACAGAGCTGTAGACAGGTTGGGTTGCACAATCTGTCCACAGTTCTGAATAGCTGAGCTGGTCAGTTCTGAGTGGCAGAAATATCCCCGGACAGGAATTCTGCCTTCTTATGAGAGATTTCTGACTGATAGAATTGATAATGTTCTAACAGTCTAAGGTGGTCGGCATCCAGGCCAGATTTCTGCCAACAACGTTCTAACCTGCGTCCAAGTCGCCACAACTCCATCAAGGCCCCATCAAACCATGGGGCCCGAGGTCAAAGGGAGAGAGGATGCACACGAACTGGAGCAATAGAATCCAGGGCAGAGTTAATGGCAGTGTTATAAGCCACAACCATCGCCTCTGGATCATTGCAATGCACAGGAAATTGTGATAGGTCAAGAACCACAACAAGGCCATTGGAAGAAATATTCCGCAAAGGGCCATACTTGACCATCTCCACAGGGGTTGGCCTACAAGGGTGGGTCCCAAAATTGAATCTCACAGTGTAGTGATCTGACCAACTGACTGGTTCCACCCCCACATCAGAAGCCTCGATCCCCAGGAGGAAGACCAAGTCAAGAGAATGGCCACCTTTTTGTGTAGCAGTGGTAACCACCTGTGTTAGACCCAGTGAATCCATTAACTGGAGAAAGTGTTGTCCAAATTGCGAGAGTTCATCATCGACCCATGCATTAAAGTCACCCAGGACCATCAGCCTGGGAGACTCAAAGGCCATGTCGACAACAAAGTCCACTACTTCCTTAAGGAATTGCTTCTCATCTCCTGGTGGATGGTAGATGAGAGCAATTTGATAGCCCACACCTGCTACAGCAGCACATTCAAAAGAGATGGTCTCCTCAACTGGAACACTAGTGAGAGCCAATTTGGTCTTGAAACAGATCGCAACTCCCCCCCATGGTCCAACCTCGGGCGATGCATCACCGTATACCCGACTGGAATTGCGGCCTCCAATATTGGTCCAAGACATTATCCAGCCAGGTCTCAGTGATGCATGCCAGATCTGTTGAACAAACAAGATCTGAAATCACAGCAGTCTTGTTTCAGACAGATCTGGCATTGCACAACATTGCCCGGGTTGGAAAAAACTCCTGGGCTGCCCCGACTACCTGCCCATCACTAATGAAGGTGCCCTTGGGTATGGGGACCAAACAAGGTGGTCCCCGCTCCAAGCTCCCACCTTGCCTCAGGGCATCTCCTGGGCTTAATCACCCTAATGGGAGCGCTCCACTCCACTCGCTTCCACTATTCACCCCCCACCCCTTCCCCCCCCATGGGCAATGCCTAGAGCCCGACAGCATTGGTAGATGGAAAAAAACAGTGGGGGGGTATGAAAAGGGTGGAGTGAGTGGAGAGCAGAGGCTGAGTAGCGCACGACAGGGGGGGCAACAGGTAGGCACATCTCATAAATTACCAATCCTCAGATTTCAACAATTTTAAAAACAAAATAATATACACTTAAAAATCAATCCCTTATACAATTAAATCCAATTAAATAACTAAAATTACTGAACTACTAATTTAACATAATCTAAATTAAAAATGGACTACAATAATAACAACTAAACAAAAACCAATTTAACCCCCCCCCCCCCATAGACTGTCTCACAGTATTGGGGATGGGAGGAAAAGAAAGCAACTAAAACATAAATAAATTTCCTCCTAAATGTCCTCTCACAACAAGTAGGAGAGAAGTATACATGATATTAGCAATCCATTTGAAATAATTGGCACTCTCACTACCAGAAAGTTAGATTTTTATCAAGAATCCAGGGCTTTAAGGTTAGTGAGGCTCTCTCACTTTCCTTCAAATAGTCCCAAAATTCAGTAACAGATCAAAGGTATTACTCAATAAGGTGTTCAAGCTAAATACAAATCCATAAATAAAAACAGACTAAAAGTAAGCCAAAGATATCCACAGGCCCTAAGCACAAAGCGTGGAGCCCACTCCTCAGCAAAATGATCAAAAACTTGCAGTTTCAGAAGCTAATCAAAGTACTTGCAGTTTTAGAATGCAGTTCCTCCTAAAATCCAGTCAGCAATAATCCATGGAGAAGGGTACTTGCTGATTCTTAATTCCTTGGGATTCCCAGAACAAAGATGGAGTTAAATCAATGAGCTCAATGGGTGTGAGTACTCCAGCCCAGCACAGACCCGTGAAGGAAACCCAGACCCCGCTACCACACCCTTTTTAGGTAACCACAGAGCACCCAACCTAGTCAGATGAGCCAAAGATGCCGTGGACTAGACCAGAGGAATGATCGATCCTCTGATCAATCTCTTCTGGTCCCCCCAGGGATAGCAGCTAGGGCTAAGACCCCTCACAGCCATGGCTTGTGGAATCACACCCCTTCTTTCACCTCCGATAAGAACTTCCCAGGTCCCGAAGGACCAATGCTCCAGAAGGATGGGAGAATACCCGAGGCAGTAGCCCCAACTACAGGACTCAAGGTAGTCCACTCCTCAGAATGGCCACAGCCAGTCCACTCCACCATCCGATCCAGACAGCTACAGTCACCGTTCCTCCAAATTCAGGCACACCCATACAGCGTGGGCTCCTCAATGAATTCAACGAGTCCAAGTCAACTCATATTCCTTGAACAAAAACGGCCCAGAGGCAACTTACAACTTGCAAGCAGTCCAAAAGACAAGGGCGTACTGACTCCAATCCACACTCAGGGAGACAGCAAAAGAAAATGCTGGAACGGTGCATCCACAAAAAAACAGCGACCGCAGAAGACTTACGGCCAAAAAACACACAGTCTCCAAGCGAGAAACAAAAGTGCGGTAAACAGCTGTAGACTTTTGATCAAAATACAGTCACCAGGGTCAAAAAACAGATCAGGCTCTCCTGTAGCTCTCCTGCAGTGAATATTCCACAAACAGTTCCATGGTGCGTCCACAAACAAACAGCGACCGCAGAAGACTTACAGCCAAAAACACACAGTTTCCAGGCGAGAAACAAAAGCGCAATAAACAGCGGTAGACTTTTAATCGCAATACAGTCACTAGGGTCAGAAAAACAAATCAGTCTTTCCTGTAGCTCTCCTGTAGCGAATATTCCACAGACAAAATAATGACTTTGCTCTCTGAATAGAGAGCCTACAGACAGCAGCCCAGCGTAGCCACCATCTTGGATAACCAGATCTTGTGAGCAACTAACGATTAAGGAAAACACAAAAGTAGATATAATCCCTGTCAGTACTGAAGTACCAGTATTTTTGGAACTTCTTAGGATTTCTTTGGATATTGCTAACAAAATGGTTCAACTCCCACTTATTAAGAGAAAATAATCACACCAAGCAGCACCAGGTTCATTATAATAGCAAATCACCCCTTCAATGTATTCCTGTTTGAGTACAAATTCTGCACTTCCAATTTCATTCAATCAAGACAATTTACAAATGCATAACTAGTATTTACACTTTATAAGTAAGCATTAATCCCATTGACAGGAGGCATTTCCTGGGAATTAATGCATGGGTGGGGGAATGTATGCATGAGGCCAAAGGCTGAGTGCTTCCCACCACCCCCCAACCATGCATTCATTCCTAGAAAATGCCTCCTGTTGAGGGGATTAATGCGCTTGTAACATGGCTGTTATTGCCACAAGTTGTGCTACTAGTAAAAGGTATAATGCAGAAATAAAGACACATACTATGTGTTTAGCACTGATCATTTTTATATGAATATTATTGTACTTCACATTGAGGAACAAACTTCTTACAACCATGCTTATTTGTGTATATATGAGTAATATCCATATCTCTTCATTAGTATATGTCTTACAGTAACTACTGTGTTAAATTACTTTTGAAGTGACAGGTTTGAAATGGTAAACAACTTAAGAGTTCTATCGCTCAGAAATGCATTTCTCCGACTGCTGCTTAGTTGCATAACATGGAACAGAACATATGCTGCAATCTCTCAAAAGATTTCTTTAACAAAACAGTTCATATTGTAACAATTATGTAGTTATAGGGATACTTTTGTGCCGGTTTTATGTTTCTAACATTTGATGGGGACATAGGCAGTTATACTGATAATGCACTTGTATTCATATAGTGCAACAACAAACTTGTGCCCCAGAACTGGTTTGCTGTCACATGGCACTGAAAACATTCTGCTATATAACTCACAATGGTTAACATACTATTAATTTGTAACCTATGACTATTACATTCATTTTATCATTTTGCTTGTAATTTAAGAGTTGCTTTGTTACACGACCACGGTAACTGTTCTGACCATAGAAGGCAAACATACTTATACTAGGATCCTGTGTGTCAGCGCCTATGCTATCTTGCACATCCTTATCTCAGGTACTGAACAACCAAAGTACTTATCGACATAGCAATATATGCCTATTACTTCACAAATAGAAAACGTACTTGTAAAATTCTACATTTTTTTTCCTGATTACCACTCTCTGTGAATGTTGACAGATCTACTGTGTCCACTGGGTCAGTGGGTGGGATACTAATATTATTACAACATTTTTGTTTCCTTGTGGTTACTTCTATTACTGCACAACTGTGCATATCTAGGGAATTAATGCACGGCTGTGATAGTGACATGTAACGTGCTCTAACCATTTATGTACATTCTCACACTGGTTACATTAATGCCATGTTACAAATATGAACAAAAGTAATATTTGTACTTTGCTAAACAAAGCATGTTATACTAGTTCTTTATAAAGCAATAGAACAAAGCTGGTGTCATGAGTGAAAACATTAGGGGTCAAAAATATTCAGTACAAAAATCCAGTGGGATTCTGACTGTCCCAGTTTTTTAACCTTTTACCCCCCATGACATAATTGGGGCTCCATCAAAGACTATGAATCCAAAAGATGCTGTATCACTTCTATGCACATTCCTAAAAATTTGTCTTACTGTACTATTTCAGTTTCCCGATGAATGTAGGTGCTCAAAAACTATGGTTGTAGCTTCCTTAATGGTTTTGCCAATATATATTTTCCTACAACTAAACCAGGTTGCATAGAAAATGAAATTGCTTTTGCAGTTATCGAAATCTCTATTATCAGCTGACTGTCCGAATGCCAGTTAAACAGATTGTTTACTTTTTACAGCACATTTACATTGTGCACATGCTCCACGGTTTAAGAACTCCTTCAATTTATTTTTATTCTCTTCTGGTCTATTGGTACAATGATTTTGTGTTAGGAACATAGAAACATGTGTCAGCAGTAAAGCACCAGTAGGCCCATCTAGTCTGCCCTGTTTTCATTGCCTACTACTACACCCTGGTCCCCATTTGGTCACAGGTGATCCTCCCACCTCCCCTGACTCTACTTATTATGCCCATGTGCTTATCCCATGCATGCTTGAAGCGCTCCACTGTTTTTGCCACCACCATCTCCTCTGCTGTGCTATTCCTGGTGTCCACCTCCCTTTCTGTGAAAAAACTTTCCTTACATACCTCTTATACTCCCCCACCCAGTTTCATAGCATGCCACCATGTTCTGGTGCTCCTCCTCTGAAAGAGACTCCCCTCCTAAACATTGTTTACCACTGTGAGTACTTATATGTCTTAATCATCTCCTCTCTTGCCCTCCTCTCCTCTATAGAGTATATGATGAGCTTCTGCAGCTTCTCCTCATATGGTTTCTCATGCAACCCCCACACCATTTTTTCTTATATTTTTATTAGTCGATTGGATAAACAATACAATTACATACAGGACAGACAAAATACAGCTGTAGAAACTGTAACCACTCTAGGATAGCACTGACAGTGTAGTATTATGCTAACAAATATACTTCCTTTACCTAATGATTATAGCTACATGCTGCCCATTACAATAGCTCCATTAAGTACAAAATAAACTTATTTAACAAATAAACATAATGAACAATTAGCAGGTAACAAGTAACAACTGTACTGGATTCATATTACCTGCATCTCATATGTCTAGTTGATGCATCAACCCAATCACAAGTATTGTTTAAGATGAACCTTATCTCTTTGTGTCCCCTAAATTGTTATTTAGTAACTTAGTCACTGTCATAAAGTCAGCCATAGATGCAGCAAGGGGTTGCCTCTGTGGGGGAGGGGGGGAGTCAATGAAGGTGCCCCAACATCTCGAATAGCTTCCCTCTGTCTTTCAACTCGTATGTGGTTCCTTTCAGAGGAAGTGTCTTGGTTACCAATTCTAACCACATACCCACTGTGTGGGGCTGTCATGATAGCCATGATACAGAGGTACAGTATGCTACTGAATGTGTGGGAGGGAGGGTAAGATGAGATGGAATAACAAGGGAGAAATTACAGGTGGCATGTGATCTGTTTTCAGTTTGGCAAGCTTTCTATACAGTAGGTGTGTGTGTGTGTGTTTTGGGGGGGAATTGTTGCAAGTGTAACCCCCGGGGGCGCTATCCTAAGGGCTACCACCCCTGCCTGTCTCAGCTGTGACAGGGTAAGGGGCCCAGATCCGTTGATGGGTGCCTCCACCCAGAGGTCGGGGTTAAGACAGTCAAGGTTGACTCGGTTACAGCCCTCTGGGTTACTGCAACCCCCCCTTCTTCCCACTAGTGGATCACACGGATTAATTACAATGCTTTCCCCCTGAACACTTACCCCGCCGGCTCGAACCACTCAGCTCACTCCGGGAACCCCCTTGAAAGTAAGGTACAGTTATCAAATATTCACCATGCAGTATATCCCCAGTAAGACACCAATCAGCCAGGGTACAGTTGCAAAACGAACAATCTGATTTATTTGAGGGGAGATAACAATGACCGGGGGAAATCAGGGTGATTGACTTACCACTATAAAATATATTTAACTACCTAGGGCTCTGTGCACAGGCCTAAACCTATCAGTCACTGTCTATGGGTACCCAAGCCCTAATGGCTAGTTCCTCAATGCAGCTGGTTGGGGCCCTGACACAAAGGAGCCTTCAATTCCTATGAAGCTTAGATGAAGCCAGGAAGCTCAATTAGTACAGTTTGCAATACAACAAAATGACTGTGTCTTGGTTTATAACCTTTAGCAGGGAGTTACCCTGATTTAGTACTCACAACTCCAACAGAGAACCACTCGTTCACCCTTTGCAGGGCTGAGCCTGAGCTTCAATGGCTTCCTCAAACATTTATATGGAAAACAACAGAGGGGTACCATATCAGGCAGCTGCTCCCTGAACTCGACCAAACTCACAGCTATGCGGGCGTTTCACTGCAGCTTCAACTTTCCTGACAGACCGAGCGCGATTCAGCAGATTCTCCAGTCCTCTACAGGTTGAGCCTGGTAGGTAGCTGTGTTTATACACAGCCTCCTCTGACCGCATGCCGGCGGATTTAGTCCGAAGCTTTCTGGCTATGGGAAATGGCCGCCTAGGTCTCTCACGCGCTTCCCGCCTGAACACTCAACGGCGCAGAAGCTCAGAGCTCCCTTCAGCTCCACAGTCACAACGTCTCTGCTTCTCAGGCAGTGGGGGAAAACCTTCTCACTTGCACGCCACCCATTCCCATAGGTGGGCTGCAGACACCAGGCTATGAGATCTGTTCCGATTGACGCAAAAAGGCGCCCTTGGTCAGACTTTACTTCCCAGGATTACTAGCTAAGTCCTCATTGGTCAGCCGGCTCCCTAGGGCATCCTCACGATTCAATTGGCCCACTTCAACAGTTCAGGACCAACATGGTGGGGCACAACAGAAACAGTCCAGGCTGCAAGAAAACAGGTTAGAACAAACTGTATCTTCATTATCACTTTTTAACAATTCCCAGCAAGTAGTTACATCTTTTTAATGTGCTCCCTCTGCGCAATTAGCGACAGCAAAAACAGAGCACTCAGGCAGCAGCTCAAGCAGGACTCAAGCAGGGAAACACACAGACCCCCCATTTGAACTAATTATCACCACAAGAGGCAGCCCTTAAAGGGACAGTACACAGAGGCTCTAAAAGAACTCACAGCATTGCCATTTAAAACGGCTTAAACGCCGAACGCCAACCACCAGGGGTAACACTTAGGCAGCTCCTAGGAGGCTTTTTAGGAACCCCCATTTGTAGGGGGGTTACACAAGATTGACTAATAATAAAATACAAACATTTGTACTATCAGACACAAATGTGTAATGGGTGTTGCTTGTAATCTGAGTTCTGTGCTGCTAGTGACTCAGAAAGCATGCAAAACAGAAGGATGGTTCACAAGCCACCTAGCAGCAGACTGTGCACTAACAGGCATAAGTTTTGTGCCAAAAGCATGTAACACACAAGCGCAGCTATGCACCTGCAGACAGGTGAGCACCGGCCGAGATTCACCAATGGCACCTTCATTCACATATTTGGGACTGTCTGGTACTGTATGCCCTGCAAGCCCATTGGTCCACAGCCCATACTGTACCTGTCATTCGGCGGGTGGCCTGGAGGTATGTAGGTGGGTTGCAGCTGCCCGCCGATGATGGGGGGCAGGGTGGCAAGGGGTCCTGTGGGTGGAGGGGTGGGGGGTGCCACTGGATCACCAGGGAATTAAGTTACGTGATTTACCACTATCAGGGAATTGGGAGAGGGGTCCACTAGACTACCAGGGAATGAATTAATAGACATTTACTGGCCATTGGGGAATTGGGAGGAAGGGGGGTCCACTAAACTACCAGGGAATGAATTAATAGACATTTACCAGTGGTCAGGGAATTGGGAGGGAGGGGGGTCCACTAGACTACCAGGGAATTAATTAATAGACATTTATCGGGGAATTGGGAGGGAGGGGGGTACCTCTAGACTACCATGGATTTGTTCTAGGGTGATTTACCACAATCATGGCCATAGGGGTGGGGGATGCCCCGGGACCCCCAGTGTGTACATGTCATTCTGTGCAGGGCATCAGGCGCAATTCGCCAGGTTGCCCTGCACAAGGCAAGCAAATGGGGCCATAATGACATGAAAATGGCTCCATTTGCACCTTGCATATATTATGGCCTCATTTGCATACCCTCTGCTGAATATCGTGGTTGATGTGCCCAGCACAACTGCTTTTGCGCTGGCACATGCCCGTGCTTCCTATCTGTGATTCATTCATCTTTGTATGTAATAAATAAAATTTTACTACTACTACTACTACTACTACTAACTGGTGCTGGGACTCTGCTGGGGGGTCTCCATGATGCAGGGACCAGCAGGTGCTCTCTGTGTTGTGAGGTGTGCTTTCTACTGTTTCTCTGGACTGGTGAGAGCCTCTGTGTGTGTGCGAGTCTGGCATGCATCGTGGTTACAGCAGGTCCCCCTGCCATAACCTGCTCACCCCCATGCCCCCTGTGGCCAGCACTACATGCCTTTGTCAATGGTGCATAGTGCAGGCACACCCCCTCCCCCCGCCTGCCTCTGGTGCATTGCTGTCTGCACGGCCGGGGGATCATGCACGTATCTGGTGTGCACCCCATTTGTGAATGCTGCATGGTTACCGCTCTGTGGCATTTACTTGCAACAATGCTTATGTGCCTGGTTTGAGTGGTATGTTAGCATCATGCATACAGCTCATTATTTGTTGCTCTGACATGGATGTCCTGCTCATAGCTTCATAGTACATCGTGGTGTACTATAATGTCCAATATAATTTACTGTGGTGATGGCTACCACTGTACTACAAGGAAGCTAGTGCATTAAATGGTCTTGATGACCTTGAGGCATTAATTACACCCCTTCTTATAGTGTACTTTACGCAATGATTTCCTTTATTGGGATCAAAAGGGGGTTTGGCTAAATTCTGAAAGCCAACTCAAATTTATGGGGCCTAAACTAAAGCCTAAACAATTTTCTCTATGGCCAGCTTCACTCACCCTTATTCAAATCTTTCATGCCACAGCTTCTGATTTATTCTATGCAAGCAAAAGCCAGGTCAGAAAATTTAAACTTTCAAGGACTTCAAAAAATAGAAATATGCAAATCTAAATCCATATACACTGATTGCAGTCTCTCTCTTTGTTTCTTTCCTCTCATTCTGGTGGTATGACAGAAGATTTGTAAAGGGCCTAAGATTCATGTCAAGTCTGAAGACATTGTACAAGCCAAGTCAGAGCAGGGTAAAACAAGACTGTCTAATTTTCTTCACACTGTTTTGTCTCAACATTTCAGGTGTTCCATTTGGTGACCTCTGGATCAAGATTCACTGACCCTGAATTTATGTAAGTTGTTTTATACTTTGCAATGTTGATCTCATTTATATAATCTTTGTTTTTCCTTTTAAGCAAATTCATATTTTAATCAAAAAAAGCTTTACTAGATTTTCAGTGGAAGACAAAATAACAAAGGAAACAATAACAACAACAATATAACCTTGTAGCCAAGTGAACAGTTAAAATGTCAGTTACAAAGCAAATTCATATTTAATTTTTATGTATGCCAGTTATTTTTTAACTCAGGCATTCGTGTTGATGTATTGGTTCTTGTAACACAAGATCCACACAAACAGATAGTTTGATACCTTTTATTGGACCAACAGAGTTGTTAAAAAAAGAAAATAAGCACTTTAACAGAGAAGCATAGTTTCATATTGATTTTGTTCTTCACTAATAAATGCTGTGGTGCACTTCACTGATACTAATAATAAATAGAATAATAGATACATTCTGGGGTATTACAAGGCAGTAATTCATCGAGAGGATCTGGGGGCACAGTAAACCTCGAGAGCGAAGCTCGAGAGGTTTCAAGTGCCCCCTGATCCTCGAGATGAAGAACTGCCTTGTAATACAAGAATGTATTTGTTATTTTTTGTAATATATGGATGCAAGGAAATTGTCAGTGCTTTCCTTTGCCAAAGAATGAGGAATCTTCGATTGGGGTGCTGAGGTGATTTTCATGTGAGAAGGAGCCAATGATTGCGGCAACGTCAAAAACTTTTCAAAAATTCAAACAGCTAAACTGTGCAGTGTTAAACTGCTAAATGAAACAGTGGTAACAACTTTTTTTTTCTCGAGCGACGGTTGCTGTGGACACTTAGTCAGACTCCGAGTCAGAGTAGTGAAGTGAAGGAACAATTTTCTCTGACGCCAGCCATGTTTTTTTAAATAATTGGTCCTTCCACAAAGAAAGCGCATACAATCAGGAGGTGTGGTTTTAGGAATGTCACCACACACAGCTTTGGGGATGTCAGGAAGCTGCCTATGATCTTGAATTTGCTCACTTCAAGGTTTGTGATAATGCTATTGTTCTGAGCTCAAACGATAGTATCACAAGCGTCGAACGATAGTATTATCACTTGCCAACGATGGTATTATCACTTTGGCTCCAGTGTATTACTGGAAATTTTTTATATGCTTTTCAATAGTATTATTTAAATATCCATATATTACAATATTTTATTGACAGCTTGTTAGGGTTCTGAAAAATAATTTATTGCAGCATCAACATTGGCCTGATTTCCATTTTCATTAAAATAAGTTCATTTTTGATTTAGTCCATTCTCACTAATCATTTTTGTATGATTCACACTACCACTGCAGTTATCATGTTACTGTCACAACACTAAGACTACTATGTGATGATGGTACAGCAGAATCTTGACCAAAGGTCATGTGTTTACACATATTTATTTTCTGTATAAGCACATTGACAATTGTCTCATTAAATATTACCCAGACTAACTGGGTATTATTAATATCGAATAGATTGACCTCTCTGCTTTGAGTAGGTATTATTCAATAAATATTAAACACCCAGCTGGCTGCTAAAACATATGTGTAATTTATATGCAGACCATGCAATATCTGAGTGCAGTTGTCTGACACCAACATGACTATTCCAGTCTGGTTTGCTGTAAAGTGACAGGGAAGCCACAAATCTTTTTTCAAATATTCATGCTTACATCTGGATGGATGTCAGTTCTGCCATTCTAACCTGAGCAGAGGAGGATTCATGAAATATTATGTGACCGTGGCTTTTAATTATAAACAATTTTTGATCGCCTCCTTTAAGCAGGTTGAATTCAAACCGACATAGGTCAAAGAAAAAGAACTTAAGACATCAGTACACCCATAAGACTCACATGTAACCCTAATTGTATTTTTTCCTTATTTGACATTCAAGTTGAGGAAGTAGCATACCGTAGGAACATAGTATTGTGATTATGGAAGGGACCTAGGATTCTTTTTATTCTGCCCCTACTGCAGCATTGCAGTAACTATACCAAGTTTGAGTATGGACATTTATTCAAGTTTAACAGATGGAATGTTACTCTCACTTGTGTTGTTTGAGCCTCAGTGCTATGTGCCTTCAAAAAACTGTTTATTCATGCTTTGAAAGCCTGAACAGTGCTACTTTCCACAACCTCACTAGGTAGAATATTCAGCATGTCAACCATCATTGTTCTCAAGTAATGCTGTTTGGTGTTTTTCCTTTATTCTACTCACCTCGGATTAAATGCATATCATCTAGGTCTGCACACATTCCACAGTTAGAACATCTGTGTAGCTAGCCCAGTGGTGCTGAGGGCTGAGGTGCTGGATGCCTTATCTTGCACCACGTGGGCAACCTGGGTTTGAGAAAGAGCCCAGGTCTTCGGACAGCCGGCACGGGATGGGGGGTGGAGCAGGATTCAGCAGTCAAAAGGCGGCTCCCCTATCCCAGGGAGGACTCTTCACCCACCATAGTTCCACTGCCCCCAGATGGAGGTATGTGGGCAGTGAAGGCGAGTGGGTGGCAATCAGTGGAATGGCGTCCTGGTACCATGGCATGCAAGTGCCTCCACACGTACATGACTGGAACAGAGTTGGGAGAAAACGGAGGTAAAATCAGAGATAAAATATAAATTTATATAAAAAAAACTTCAAGTTTTTCAAGTTTATTGCAGGAAAAAACTCCATTGAACAAGCTCATTCACAAGCAGGTCCTGATACATATATACAGACAAGGCAGATACTACATACAAACAGTAATTGCTTAGTGCATGCATAAAGCGCTCAACAGAAAACAGTGCATCCAATCGCCTAACAAGTATGCTAGTCCCTATATTTAAGACTATTGTAATCAGATGGGCCAAGACAACTCAGATCTTAGTGGCAGCTACACACGTCTTTTATTTTTGCATTAGATAGCAATTTGAAAAGGCTGGGCGAGACTAGCTTGGGAAGCTTCAGGGATGTTTGTAACTGGTTCCAGATGGTGGGGAGGGTGACTGAGAAGGCACGTTTGCCCAGATTGGTGTGGGTATTTGGGACCTTTAATGCTAAAAAGTCTAAGTTCCTAAGCAAGTAGACGCTGTGGGCAGTCTGAATAAGGGAAGTTAGGTAACTAGGCAGTTTGTGGAGAAGGAGTTTTATGGTTCAGGTACCAGCGTGGAGCATACGTCTGGTAGTGAGTGATATCCAGCCTATGGTTGAATATAAGTTACAGTGATGCATCTGAATCAGGGAATTCATAATGAAACGCAAGGCCTGTTGGTAAAGGACATCCAATTTCCTTAGATTTGAAGTTGTAGACAATGCGTAAATTATGTCCTGTATATCTGTGTATATTCTGCTCCATCTACACTGCTTAGTATTCAGAAAAGTATGATCATGCCCCTTCTCTGCTTTTTCTTCATCAGGCTGAATAATTTAAGAATGTCCAATCTCTACTCCTAGCTTTTGCTTATTAAGCCAATAATCTTCTTATTAGCCCTGTACTGGACCCTCTCATGCTCTGCAGTGCTCTTGTTGCTGTACTGTGGCCAAAACTGGACACAGTGGCAGTACACCAGGCGTGATCTAGCCAATGTCATGCACAGGGAGAGGATCACTTCCCTTGATTCTGCTGTTTAACCCTCTCTTAATGCAACCCAACATGGCATTTGTTTTCATGACTGCAGAAGTGCACTGCCTGTCTAGCTTCAACTTACTGTCCAAGTCTAAAACTTAGAGAAGCAGTGAATTTAAACATTGTGGGTAAAGATAGTACGAAGTTGCAGACTTCATGTTACACACAGCATAACAAAGCTCCAGACTTTACCTCAACTTCGTTCAGCAAAATGCTTTTTCTAACAGAACCTTTATCTTAACATTTAAATCACCCCATGCTGTGCCACTGAGTCCCACTCCCTCCCATGACCCAGACCTTTAAAAAATTATTACCCCACCTTGCCACCATCTAACGCCCACCTCTCCCATAGACCTGCTGAAGTTTAATTAATGAGTGAATACAGTAGTAAAATTAATCCCATCCCCCACCTGCACCAACTCATGTAATCTCCCACCACCTCCACCATATCAGTTACCCCAACTACAGAATTCAAGTGACAACCCCCAACCTACCCATCCTGTAGTTTTTTTGAGTAATGCTGTATCCTTATAATTTAGCGGCTGAGGGGTAGGTTGGGTACTAGAGGAGGGGTAGGATAGGGAGATGTCACTTGAATCCAGGAGTTGGGATAATAGGCCATTTGGGGGAGGTGGGGTATTGATTTGGTATGGTGGGGTTACATGGTTTATTGTGCTACTATAATGACTTATTAAGGAAACTTAGCTGGGATTGTGGGACAGGGGCAGAGGTAGGTACTAGAGGGTGACAGAGCGGGTATTAGTTTTAAAGGTCTGGGTGGTGTGGTGGTTGGTCTTGATTACACAGTGGGTGGTAGTGGTATAAATGTAAATCCAAAAGGAGTTTAAAAAAAGCACTTTGCTTTGGTTTTGTCAGCAAAGTGATACTTCACCCAGCAAAACAACCTTTCATGACACTTCACCACACACTTTTGTCAGTGAAGTGCCACTATACATAGTTTCACAAGGAGAACGTGGTTACTTCATCAGGTGAAAGCTACACAATATGTACAGTGACATCCCACAGGATGAAACCCACTTTTAAAGCACTCTGCAGTATGCTGCAGCAGGCCTACTGAATAAAGCAATGCAATTTAAATGGCTATTAGTCCATTTTGTCATTCAGGAAAATGTGACACAGCCAGGATGAAGTGAATGTCACTGAATACTGCAGAGTTCTTTAAAAGTGGGGTTCATCCTGGGGTTGCCACTGTACATTGCTTTATTCAGTGGGTCTTCTGCAGCATTCTGCAGAGTGCTGCAAAATGCTTCAGAATCGGGTTTCATCCTGGGGGATGCCACTGTACCTCAACCAAAGTTATGCTAAGGGAACTTTGTGACGTACTTCACAATGTGATTTCCCTCTTCTTTACCCATCTCTACCACAACTGCCACCAGATCTCTTTGTCACCATTATGATGCCCCCTTTTGCTCTACAAAGGCTACAACTTATTATTGTTTTATCTATTTATTTATACATTGTCTCTTTTAATGATGTGTGCAAGGGCTTGTAATGATCTTGTAATGATTGATCAATAAAGATTTGACTTGACTACACAGGCTGTATATGTAACTCATATTCCTCCCCCTAATAGTAGCACCTTGTACTTCCCCACTTTAAATTTGCAACATCATTTCTCAGCTCATTCCTTTAATGTGTTAAGATTCATTGTAAATCATTCCCTTCTCAGCTACATTCACTTCTCCTAACAAATTCATATCATCAGAAAATGTCAGCACCATGCTACTGACACCTTGATCCATGTCACTGTAAATGTAAATTAAGGGCTGACCCTGCAACGACACCTTGCAGTCTGACGGAGCACATCCCTCCACTTTGATTGGTCACCATTCACTACAACCCACTTCTTCTACTGTTCAACCAGTTTGTTTTCTACCAGCTGTACACGTTGTGGACTATGCATTATACCGTTTGTCTCCCTAGGTTTTCCATCTGACACAGTATCAAAGACCTTGCTGAAGTCTAGGTAGACTACATCCACTGCACATTCCCAATAATCTAGTTAACTCCTGAAAGAGGCCCTTCACTGCATGCACTCTATCAACTTCTTTAGTTACTTCAGAGTAGGCAAAAAGATTGGTTTGGCAGAATCTACAATTTATGAAACTATTTGTGCTGCAGAACAATCCATTTTTGTAGCTCTACAGTATGCTGACCAACCGCACATTTTATGATTGACTTAAATAGTATTAGTACTAATGTTTAATTCTTAGGCACCAATCCCACAGGCTCTGGCCACCTTACAACATACTTTATACTGAATACAACAACAGCAGCACAGTTATAAATTAATTAATACAACTAAAACTGTGGTGATAATGATGGTTAAATATCAGCAGAGTAATCTACTGCAAACAGGTTATATAACACTGATTAAATATCAGTGGGGCATCTATTGAAAACAGTTGACATTTTAACCCCTGCTTAAATGCCTCAAATGTAGGGGCTTCCTGAAGCCTGTGGGGCAACAGGTTCTAGAAACCTGGAGCTGCCACCATAAAAGTCCAGACCTCAGAACACTTCAGGTCATGATCTAGTAACCTTCGGGAGGACCACCTCAGAGGATAGGAGGGGTGTTCAGGGCCATATTGACATAGGAGCTCTTTTAGGTAACCTGGGCCCAGCTTGTGTATGGTTTTGCAAAGTGCAAATGTAGAGGAAAAGTTTATAGGCTGTAGTTACTTGAGTTCAACCTTACCCATTTCTTGAATGGGTGATGTCATTAGCTGTTTTCCGATCCTCTGGGACTATCCCTGACTAAAAGATGTCATGGATGGTTCTAACCAGATTCCATTTTAACTCCACTGTTACCTTCTAGAGGATACTTATTTAGAAACTGAGATTGCCCTGGATTCATACTCCACAGAAACTTGCCTACTAATTCAGGTGTGATCATAACTGCCTTCTGTTCTGCCTGCTACTCTCCCAAAACTTCCCTATCCAGCTAGTTATTTATTCTGACTTTCTGATTAAATATTGACATGTTTTTTTTTCAGCATCTATGATACAGTATTTGTCCTGCCTTACTTAAAGATCCATCTTTCCACATCAGTCATAAGGCCTACCCTATCACCACTTTCCTTTTGTTCCCAGTGTATTGGTTTCATTATTCCTCTTGATATGCCGCACAATCTCATTTTCCTGGCAAGCATCGAACACAGAAATATTCCAAAGCATTTCTTTTGTGAAATAATCATTAGTAGTGGATGTATGCCATGAATATATGTAGATGATACAGTCCCTGTCCTTTAAATGCAATTTATTCTTGCATCATGACTTTCACACAAATTATATTTCAAAATGTTCCCAGTGTCCTGGCCAAATTGCCCCCGTTCATTAAAAATACTACCAACCACTTAATCTGGTTTAGTATGTCAGTTTGCATCAGTAACCTCCCCAGGTCAAGGCTAAAAAGAATGAACAGTATTGCCTAATGAGCAGCATTGCCTAGCCCTCCTTTTCTGGTCAACAAATCCCAAATAAATAAATTAAACACATTTTTCAGAGGTACAAACATCTGAACATACAAAATTTGCCAGCAGATTAAGGCCTAGCGGTCTATCAAGTCCGCATGAATGTGCAGCTAGCACCCCTTATTCTGTAGCTGCCCCTCCTTCCCACCCTTCCCCTCCCTTGACCCTCCCCTTTGTCCTGGCCAAGCCCCTTTTGAAGCAGTCCACTGTTCTACGGGATACCACTTCAGCCAGTAATGCATTCCACATAGCTAGCACCATCTCCATAAAAATGTGTCTCCTCATCTCACTCCTGAACCTGCCTCCCTCCAGTCTCACATTATGGCCCTGGGTGACCCTCCGCTCCCTTACTTTGAACAGACCCTCCATATCTGTCTTGTTCATTCCTTTCATGTACTTGAAGGTTTCAGTCATATCCCCCATCCCTCCTCTCCTCCAGCAAGTACATGTTCAATTCCCTCAGCCTCCTCTTGTATGGTAAGTCGCCCAGCCCCTTGATCATCTTTGTTGCCCTGTGCTGCACCCCCTTCAGTAACTTAATGTCCCTCTTCAGATACAGGTGCCAGTACTGCATGCAGTACTCCAGGTGTAGTCTAACTAATGATCAATACAGTGGCAAGAATCACCTCCCCCATCCTCCAGGATATACCCCTAGCAGTTCAACCCTGCATTTTGTTGGCCTTTGCAGCTGCCTTCCTATATTGCTCCGAGTTATTCATTGACCCTGTAATGAGCACCCCCAGACTCTTCTTCTTCTCTGTCTCTGCTAGCTGCACTCCCCCCAGTTGGTAACTCCTCCTTGGGTTTTTCACCCCAAAATGCAGCACCTTGCACTTTTTGGCATAGAACTCCAGTTGCCAGGTGTCTGAACAGGTTTCCAGCTTTGCCAGATTATCCTGCAATCCCTTCCATTTCCCTAGGTCATCCACCACTGCTCCCATCTGGTGTCATCAGCAAACAGACTGGACTTGCTCTTGATTCCCAATGATATGTCTGCAATGAATATCCCAAACAACACTGGTCCCAACTCCAAGCCCTGCTGAACATCAGTCATCACTACCCTTGGGATGAGTTTCCTACCCACCACCACCTTCTGTTGCCTTCCCTGAAGCCAGTTCCCTATCCATCTCACCAGCTTTGAACCCACCCCTGTGCCTTCTAATGTACTTCCTAGCCTCCCATGTGGCACCGAATCAAATGCCTTACTGAAGTCCAAGTACAGGACATCCACTGCATGACCACCATTCAGTTGCCTAGTTAACCAGTCATAGAACTCCACCAAGCTGGTTTGGCAGGATCTGCCACATGCAAAGCCATGTTGTCTGTTGTCTTGTAGTCCTTTGGCCTCCAGGAGGGCCACCAGCCTCTCTTTCAAGATAGTATCCATCAGCTTACCCACAATGGATGTCAGGCTCACGAGTCTGTAGTTCCCCGGTTCATCCTTGGGGCTGCACTTGTGGAGGGGCACCACATAAGCCATCCTCCAATCCTGAGGTACGCACCCTGAGTGTAGTGAGGCATTAAATAGGTCTTCCAAAGGTCTCACCAGGACCTCTGCCAGCTCCTTCAGTACCCAAGGGTGAATGCCATCTTGGCCTGGCGTCTTGTCCACCCTCAGTGCCCTCAAACCCTCCAGAACTCTGCACTCCATGATTTTCCCATGTGTCCCCCCCCATTTCTGCCCTCCCTCCCCCCTTGGGTATCACCATACTCTTTGCCTTAGTAAATACTGAGCAGAAGTAATCATTTAGCATTTCTGCCTTATCATCCCTTGCTTCCACCCAACCCACCTCCTTCCTAATCCTTACTATATGGTCCTTACAGTTCCTTTTCTCCCTGATGTACCTGAATAAGTCCTTCTCTCCCTTCTTAATGCCCTGCACCAGCCTGAGTGCCCTAGATGCCTTGGCTGCCCTTACTGCCCTTGTCATCTCCTTCGATTCCTTCAGGTACTCCTTCCTGGCCTCCCCGCCCTGTTTTCTTGTACCTCCTAAAGGCCGCTGTTTTCCTCCTTACCTTTTCCATTACCTCCTTGCTCACCCAGCTAGGTGTCTTGGCCCTACCCTTCTTGCTCTGGGCCATGCTGCAAGTTCTGGTTGCCTCCACTATCCCCAGCTTTATGAGCTCCCACCTCTGGTTAGTGCCCATACTGGTTTGAATTCTGGCAAGGTATCCTTTTACCACTTCCCATAACTGCCAAAAATCAGCCCTCCTGAAGTCCAGCACCCTTGTTCCAGATTCCACTTCTTCTTACCCATATCCAATGTGCGCCATACTGAGTGGTGGTTACTCCCCTCCAGCGGTTCTTCTACCCTAAGTTCCCTCACAAACTTCCCATTTGTCAGCACAAGGTCAAGGGAATTCCCTAACCTGGTTGATTCACTGACTTTTTGCATCAGGAAGCTGTCCTGGAAGGCATCCAGCAGTACGTGTTCCCTTCTATTCCTGGTAGTTGGGGTACTCCAATCCACTCCTGGCAAGTTGGAGTTCCTCACCATCACCACACTACCCTTCTTGCAGGTCCTCCTGATCCGTTCTGCTAGTTCCCTGTCTAACTCCTCTGTCTGGCTGGGCAGCCTGTACACCACTCCCATCCTGAGACTCCTATTCTTGGAATTCTGGTTTTGCATCCATAGTGACTCCATACTACCCTCCTCCCCCTTCCTCTTGTACACACTTCAGTCCTTCCCTCACATATAGTGCCACCCCCTTCTTTCCCAATCACTCTATCCCTACAAAATAACCTGTACCCTGATAGTGACAGGTCCCAGTCATTGTATTGGGTGGCCCATGTTTCTGTGATGGCTGCAATGTCCACCTCCCCTTCTGCATGAGAGTCTGTAGTGCTGCAGTTTTTTTCCCAAGGCTCCTAGCATTCAGTGTGACCACCTTCCACCCCTTCCCCCTTTCTCTTCCAGCCCTTCTTTACTAGCATCACCACTAGTACCTGCCCTTTGTCCTTTGTCACTGTTATGGGGGGGTAAGCTCATATGACTTCCCAACCTGTGGTCTCTGCATGTCCCTTGCCCATTTGCCACCCCTGCTCCTCGTTTAAATTCCCAACTTCCTCTATGTACTCTTCCATCCTCTGTTTCAACATTTTCTTTCCTGCCTCACTAAAGTGTAGTCTATCCTTGGCATAAAGTCTACTGTCCTCCCAGATCTCTCCCCACCCCCACCAGCCCATACCCTTTAGCATAACACCAGGTTAATAGCCATATGTTAAATTCCTCTGTTCTCAGCTTTCTTGGTGTGCTTTCCCTGTGCACTGGAAGTATCTCTGAGCTATCTATGTTTGGGGGCATCAAAAAAATACAAAAGGAAAACTATCCTGTGTAGGCCAAATGACTTGCCTATCTTGTCAAAATTGGATTGAATCTGTATTTTTCTAGACAGTTGCTCTGCTAGATGAGCCTGCATTATGTATTCTAGTAACACATCTGAGTCTTCCTCCAAAATGTCTGAGTGGTGATTCCATTTCAGATACAAAAACAAGCAAACTTTGTTTTCTGAGGATCTTCAGTATTGAAGTCTTCAATGTCATCATGATCCTTCTTGACACTGAGCAAGTCAGTGTAAGAGGAGAAGCAGTATGACCAGAAGGTTGAGTATGCACATTCTTGGTGGTTTCTTCATGTTGTCTTAGCAATTCCACCGTAAGTCCCTGCACTGGCTTCCCTTTGATATAGTCTGTGCATACACAAGGAATAAGCAGAGCTTTATAAAGAAGATCCAGTAGTATTATCATACCAAACTGGCATGTCTGATATAATTATGTCAAACTTCTTGGCACGTTGTGTAAGAAACATCTCTGCCACTTCATTAAAGAGCACTATATCTTGCTTCTGCAATGAATAAGAGGAACTAGTTGCATCTTCTTCTCTTCCCCCACCATCGTTGCAGTCAACATAAGCACTGCCACCAGTGCTTCAAAGGCTAGCACCACCATCCACAAGCCTTGGTTTGTTTATTTATTTTTATTATGTAAGTGCACTGGAGCACAGGCTTCATTTACAGGAAGATCCAAGAGTTCATACTCAGATACAAAATTTCCAAACTACATTGAAGTAATACCTCTAAAAGACAGTACAAATATGCAATATATAAATATCACAATTCAAAAACACATGCAACCAAAAACACCATTATAGCATTCTTTTAACTGAGATTCATTGGGTTGCTGTAGAAGATGATAAATAATGGTCTGGGTCATGTTTAAGTTGGCACACAATGTGAAAGACCAAGGTATGTGTTGCTGATTCTGCCCTGAAATCTTTGGTGGCCTGTTTACAGTATATGGTTACGGAGGTGGAACAAGCTTTTACAGAACACAAAACTACACACCTGACTGATATCCCCACAGGACACATTCTTGAATTCTATAGTCCAGAACACTGGTTTCTGTTCTTGGATTCTCACCATCATACAACAGACAGAGTTGCACCATGGGAAAACATCTTTAAGGAATGCTGATGTCATACACTGTGCTTCTGCTATTAATAACAGAGAAGTGGAGTGTATTTGGTGGAATGACAGAAGTACCGTACTGTATCTAGTGGTGTTCCACATATCTCACATATGGCCATGACTTTTAGGGATATTCCTGAATTTGAATAAATAAAAATTATTGGCCCCTACTAAATGTGTCTTTTATCACTAAACAATATAGATTTGTAGCATAAAATAGTGCCAGATAGTAATTCTGTGGTATAGTTGTCATTTAGAAAATACTTTCATACTAAGCCCAACAATATAGTAGGATTCTTAAGCTGATAGAGTATTTCCATTTTGTAAGATTTGTCTCTGATTTTAGTCATTTGTCTTGGACTTTTTTAAAGTCCTGTCCCTAATTTGCAAGACAGGAGATTGAGAGGTATTCTAGGAGGGGGGTAAGGGCAGACTAGATGGACCATGGGGTCTTTTTCTGGCATCAAGTTCTATGATTCTATGATTCTATGATCATGCCTTATACAGTTGAAGTGTTTTCTTTAACTGTGCATGACTTACAAGCTTATGTCTCACTGCCAGATTTATTGTGTGTAGAAAATGAGGTGCATGAGTGAAAACCCAGTCATTCACCAGCTTCAGTATGTTACTGTCAAGTGCCAATATCCATCACAGATATGCTCACCTTCATATCTTGAGAGTATTTCCAGATGTACTGTATATTAGGGATTGGATGAACTGTAGAATGTTTTCCCCACTGTGCTTCCCCTCCTTGACTGGCACATTAAGTAGGGTACTTCCTCTATGGCTTTGCCTCTCTGAGGCTATTTGCTTCAATATAACTCCTGCTGGGGCTGGAGTCATTGTAGTCAGAATTAAGTGGTTATTTTGCTTGATGTGGATACAGTCCAATGGGCCATGATACTCAGAATGCTTTGGTTTGCACTTCACTAGTGATTAATGGAGAACCCATGCAAAGTAAAATGTTCTGTAATACTGTACTCTGAAAGCTTTGGTTTGTATTGCTTCTCCAGCTGTCACTAGTGGAGCGCACATGATTCCCCTATTTGCCTATTTCAGAAGTATCACCATCTGCATGCATACTGTTTCATATATAGAAGGAAGAATATGCAAAGAAAACATGACACATGAGGGAATGTTGCAACTGGGTTTTACTCCCTTAAAGAGTTTTTAAAAATCAATGTCTTCTGCAATTTATAATGGCTGAAGATCAAGGGCCATCATCTCCCCAGTAAGTTGTCATCTCTGATACCAGGCCTGTTTGCTCAGGTGTCCCCCAGGGATACATTCTGGGACCCCTACTATTCAGCTTGTTCCTGAACTCCCTTCCAGATTCTTGCTCCAAAACAATCATCCTCTATGCAGATGATGCTGTAATTCTTGCTCCCCACAAGGATCCTAAACCTCTACAAGACATCCTTCAGCTTGGCTTCACATCTGTTGAAAACTGGTTCTCAAATCACAATCTGGTCCTCAATAATAGTAAAACAAAGCCTATGATGTTCAGCAGCTCTCATAACAAGCATAAGCTTCACCCCCATCCATCAAAACCAGTCATGGGGTCACCCTGGAACAGGTTCAAGCCTCTAAGTACCTTGGGATCACTCTAGACCCTCATCTAACTTACAGTGCCCACATTGACTCTGCAGCCAAAGCATCAAATACTTGCCTTGGCCTTCTCTTCTGGCATAGGCAACATCTTACCCCAGAAGCCCTGACTGTCACCGTTCAGAGCTCTGTTGTCTCCATTATTGACTATGAGCTTATCATCTATGGCTCTGCCCCCGCTACTGCTCTTAGACGCATATCCACCTCCCTCAATAAGGTCTGCTGACTTCTCACTGGATCCCTCCACCTCACACATACGTGCGACCTCTATGCACAAACTGGATGGCTGCAACTCATCAATCAGATAAAGTACCTAACCTGCACCATGGCAAAGAAAATAACTATGGGCCTTGCACCCCCTGGAATGTGTGCATGCCTACACCCTAGCAATAATCCCCACTCAACCAAGGGGTCTGAATCACAGCTCCTGCAGGTTCCATATTGTCATACCTCACAAGGTCAAAGATCTTTTGCCTGCAGGGTGCCCAGCTGGCTAAATAGTCTAAACAGTTACATCTTCTCCACTCCTACCCTTGGTGCATTTAAATCAAGGCTACGCCTCTCTCTCTCACTGCCTCTAGCTCCTGTGACTGCCTCCACTAGTTGACCCCATGAATATTACCCTAACCTTATGCAGTTCTCTCTCTCCTATTAGCACTTGGTTACCCCTTATCACGCACTTCCCCATGTTATGTCCATGACAATGCCTCTGGCTGTGCTCCTCCTCTATAGCTCTTTGCCCCCTCTACTCTTCCTCTATCTTGTCCTCTATCATTTCTGCACCTCATTCACTATCTCCTTGTAACCTAGCCTCCAAAACTTGTTTTGTTTCTCAGATGCTTTGTAACTCTGTTTAGCTTACACTTTTGTAACCTTGTCCTATGTATTGAATTTGTAATCTGACTGACATGTCTTATGTTTTGAATTGTAACCTGACATGGAACCTTTGTAAAAGAGCCATGGCTCAAAGATATTGTAATCCAAGACCTAATAAATAAATAAATAAAAAATTCATATGATAATTGAGTGAGTAGGTGGCAGTTTAGTTTGGGCATGTAATATCCTGGGCAATGTAGTTTATTTTGTTGCAACAAATTTAGAGACAATGCTGATGAGCACATGTTGTTGCTAGCTCTGGCTAGTAGCTCTTTCTTCTTGGACTCTTTCCTTCAGTTGGCTGTTGTGGCTGCCATGGTGACCAGATTAAATGGACATGCCATCTTATTCAGTCACTTTCCATCTCCAACTTTCTCAACTGCCATTAAACTGTCTGAACTGAGTAAGGACTTGGAATTGAGGTGGCTGCTAGGAAGATGCAATGTTCAGATTTTAACTGATCAGTCAGAACACTGGTTCCCAAAGTTAGAGTAAACTAACCCAATTGATCTTTCTACCACATTGATTTGCAACATGCTTTCAGTGGATTTGATGTGTCATCTATAACATACTCCCTACACTGCAGAGGATCTTTTTTTGGTTTGAGATTTTGTGGACTTGCTGGGGTGAGGGGTACTTCTGGAGGAACTGGGTTGTGAGTGTGAGCCAATTTCTGTTTTTCAACCACTGTGGAATGACATGACTGGGACTGGC
The DNA here is from genome assembly GCA_016271365.2 of Neoceratodus forsteri. Taxonomy (NCBI): domain Eukaryota; kingdom Metazoa; phylum Chordata; order Ceratodontiformes; family Ceratodontidae; genus Neoceratodus; species Neoceratodus forsteri. The sequence continues at coordinate 508,800,238 of CM028131.1, read as the reverse complement.
CACACAGGGCAGCAGGTGGTAAAGTACTATGGTGCGTTGGGGGGGGACTACTTAACTTAGATTTCTTTGCCTGAGAAACTTCCTTTATTGCTTTTCTCTCTTTGTTTTTTAAAGTTTTTCCATATCCTCCAGTGATGATCTATATTTCTTAGTATTACACTCATCACCACTAGTCGTTGATATACCTAACACCATTCACTTCTCATGTATATGCTTCCTCATTCCTCTTCCTCTCATGCTTCTTCCCTCTCCTCCCTTCCTTCTGTACTTCTTCCCTCTGTTCCTTCCCTCATCCTTCTCCCATGCTCCATCTTTCCCCTGCTCCTTCTGTTTGCATGGGTCATGGGCTTTCCCTTGCCCTTGCATCATTTCCTCTAATGCTTCCACCTCATCTTCCACCATAGTCTCATATCCCTGATCTGACAGGTCCACTTCTTTAGCCTTCTCATTGGTACTCTTCATTAAAACCTGCTTTGTTGATGGTGCTACTCACTTGCTTTTGTAACATTGTGGGGCTGGTAAACCATGGCCTGCCCCATCTCCTATGATAACTGTGCTTTTTCCTCTGCTGACAAGATAATATTAATGTGCACACCAAACCTAGACTTTGTTACCCTCCTCACATGATGACTGAGGAGCAGTACTGGACTGTGCGCTGCTGCTGCTAATTCATGATACTGGGTCTGTGGGGTATAAAATAGTGGTTCAAGTAGTCTGACGATTGTTGACGCTCTTGCACAGGTGACTGTGGCATCTGTTGTTATATTGTTCATATGAGACAGATGGAGGCTTGCTTGTATATTTCTGGATGCACTATACCAATTATATCCAAGGTCATGGAACTGGAAATGGAAACACTTTAAGGAGTACAATGCAGAAACCAGAGTGCTTCTGGATTATTTAGGGTTGTTGCATCACAAGATCCACTTGGCAGACTGTGGAGGCTGTTGCAGTGTGACTGGAATCAGTTAACTTCTGCAGACTATTGAACCACATTTTCTTTGTCAATGCTCTCATGCACCCAGCCCTAGTCCTCACAGCCCTGAGACTATGACTCCCACTCCCTGTGCAGCCATGACTATCTCCTTCATCATCATCACTGTTTACAGAACTTGTACATGGCTAAATTGGCATGGTGGAAACTTTATGTTCTCCTCTCCTCTCCTCTCCTCTCCTCTCCTCTCCTCTCCTCTCCCTTGCTTTCTTTTCTCCTCCTGTTCTTTTCCTCATATTTTCTGCATGCATTGATGACACACAAGACAGATGACACTATGATTCAGCCTCTATCAGATGCTAACAGTGATGACTCAAAATAGGCATCAGTGATTTTTACATGCTCAGGTGAAGTGCACATGCTCAATGACTTGTGAGGCAATGCAGAGAGTTGAGGGAAATGAGTGAGCATAGCACCACCAGGCCACACCCTACTGAGAGACCCTCATACCACCACAATGGGAGACACTGAGAGACCTATTGTCTCACACAGCAGTCTACATCACTTTTCACTCACTGACTGACTCACAGGTCAAAATATACAGGTATAAAATACAAAAATATACTTCTGTGCACTGCGCAATCAGCACTCAGTGAAACAAAAGTTATTTATCAAATACATCCTTTAAAAATCCCCTGCATCATTTGGTGTCTTCTAAAGCCACTCACTGCCCTGCTGTGCGGGATGCAGCTGCAAGCCTGCAGGAAGTACACTATTATCTCCTTTCGTCTACAGAAGCATTCAATTTCAGTGGCTGGCCTGACTGCCTGACTAAAAAAAATCAACAAAAAAACTGTTAAACGCTGTTAAATAGCTAACTGGAATAATAATGCACAATTTTCAATTGATTCATCACATTTTCTTCTCACATATTACTCTTTTGACAAAGAAATGAAGAGCTCTTGGGAACCAGAGGCAGAGAGAGGAGAGAGAGAGAGAGAGAGAGAGAGAGAAAGACATAAGACAAGCAGAGCTAGAAATGGCACTGAGACATGTGAAGTGTGAGGAGTTCTCAATCTGCAGCACCACTAATTGGCTGCTATTAGAGGGCATAGTTACTGTTGTTAGGTGCAGAGATAGGGAACAATCAGTGGAAAGAATGTCAGCTTGAAAAGCAGACAAGTACAGTAGATGGTAGAGAGAAATGCAGTGATGATGGTAGGGGTACAATCAGGGTAATATTAGACCCCATTGCTGAAGACAGGAATAGATAATGGAGGTAAGAGTCTGAGGAGAAGAAGATTATAAGTGGAGAGGAGGAGACAGAGAGCACAGGCTCAAATATTATGTAAGAGGAGATGTAGATAGCCAATCCACCACCCCTCTTTGCTCGATCCTGCATGATGATTGAGAAGCCAGGGATGGTAACGGAAGCAACAGAAATCTTGTAGGTGAGCCAGGATTCTGAAATTACAAGGATACTGTATCCAGTTTGAAGTTTCACATCATGAGTTGTAACTGATCTAACATGGGGAGAATGCTATTGATCTTAAAGTGTACCACTCTCAGACCTTTAGGTAGCTAGGTGGGATTGGTGGAGAGGGGACCAGGATTTAGCTAAACATCAACTGCTGCCATAAGCAGCAAGAAGACAAGAAGCTTGAATGAGCCGATGTGCTAGCTGGGGGAAGGAGGGGGGGGTCAAGGATAGATGATGATAGGAAGGAAGGAGGTGCCAGAGGGCTTTAATGTGAAGCAAAGGAAATAGTAGGAGAATGCACCCAGAACCCCAGGGGGATGAAGACAGAATAGCAAGAGTGTAGTGGACAGTGGAGGATGCTGAGTGAAGGGAGTAGGAAAAGGGAAAGATGGGGTAATGGCTTGAGAAATATGAGGAGAGAGGGTGAAAAGGAGGGCGAGGATGCTCATGATTCAGAATAACACAGCAGGAGAAGAGGGCAACACACCAGAGAGTACAACAACTATGCTTGTCGAGCTTTAGGGGATCCCAAACTAAACTCCAAGAACACATACTGTATAAGAAAATTAATTCACTGCCCTTAAATTTCACTGTTTTGTCCACTCTGACATTTTCACGGCAGTTTGATTTAACTGAAGTGCAAGAGCAAGCTAACTTGTCAATTGCAGCATATAATTTTCACTAGATTTTCAAAATAGTGAATAAATCAAAACTTTTATTCCAGCAAAAATAATGTCTTATACAGTAATTCTAGCTGAACTCCATGAACACATACTGAATTCTCCCTCTACCTCAACTCCACCTCCTTTTTCACCCTCTTCCAGTCTGGCTTTCTCAAACATCACTCCACCACTTCCTCTCTTCTCAGACTCACTGACTCTGGCATGGAGTAAGGCTTTCTCACTACCACCATCTTCATCGATCTGGTGAAAGCCTTCAACACTGTTTCCCACCTTCTTCTCCTGGACACAGGGAAATCTGCTGGTCTATCTGACTCAGCAAGCAAATGGTTCCACTCCTACCTTGTAGGTAGATCTCAATCTGTGAGAACTGGGAAATCCACCCCCCCCACACACTTTCCTTACAAACTGGAGTCCCCCAAGGTTCCATCCTTGGCCACCTACTTTTCTCCATGTTCCTTAATGACCTCCCTCAGCCTGCTTCTCTGTATTCATCCACATATATGCAGATGATATGGTCCTGTTTTCCTCTGGATCTTCTTCAGAGCTAAAATCCAGGTTTCAAACTAATTTCAACTCTGTTCAGAAATGGTTCAGGGCCAATCAATTGTCCCTTAATGCAAAGGAGACAGTCTCCATGTGTTTTGGCACTCAGCAGAGGCTTTCTAGAATTCATTCAATCCCCCTCCTTCTGCACACTTGATGGTGGTATAATTGATGATGTTCCCTCATTTAAGTACCTCTGTTTCTGGCAAGGCTGTCACCGTGACTTTTCTCAGCACATAGATGCTATGCACAAAAAACGCTGCCCTAAGCTCGGTACCCTTTATAGGAACAAGAACTGTATGCCTATTTTTGCCTGCTGTGACATCATCACTAAGATGATATTACCCATATTTGACTATGGCAACATAGTTCATGGAGCTGTGTCTAGATCTACCCCGGGCCAGTCTGGATCCCCTCTTGCACTCCTTTTGCCAGTTTGCCTTGGCCTGTCTACCCTCGCACTCACCACTGCTCTCAGTACACTGATCATTCCTTTCATTCCTTGAACGACCTCTGCCTCGTCCACTGTGCTGCCTTTATTTATAAATTTTGGTTGGCTACTCTCCCTCCTTACCTCAGCTGTCTTCTATCCCCTACTCCCCCCTCCACATACTCCCACCATGGTTCAGATTATCGTTCCCTTTCACTTCCCACGCGCAGAACTCTGTCTGGTCAATCTTGTTTCTGAAACACCTGGTTTCGCCCGAAGACCTCCCTACCTTGGTCCACACCTTAGTTACCAGTCATTTTGATTACTGCAATGCCCTCTATCTAGGGCTATTGGGAGTGGATATCCGTCACTTGCAGCTAGTGCAGAATGAAGTGGCTAGGTTGTTGACTAGAGTCCTGAGGTCCAGTCATAAAACACCTGTGCTGCATGAACTGCACTGGCTGCCTACATAGTGGCGGATCATTTTTAAGATCATGTAACTCACCTACAAAGCCCTACATGAGTTGGGACCTCACTATGTGAAAGAACTCCTGTCTCCTTACTGTCCTTCCCACTCACTCCAATCCTCTGATGAGGGATTGCTAGAGATTCCCAAGGTAACTTTGAAGACATCTGAAGGAAGATCTTTTGCCTTTGTGGCACCTATCCTGTGGAATTCTCTGCCTCACCAGATATGAGATAGCCTGACTGTAGAAGGTTTTAAAAATTCCCTTAAAACCTTTTTGTTTTCATCAAGCATTCTCAAATACTTAATGTATGCTCTCTGTAATGATATATGCTTTACTGATATTGATATTATGTATTTTAAATTTATTGTTATGATTATTGTAAGGGCGCACTGAGCTCAGGAAGGGCGACTTATATAAATACATTTTACATTACATTTTTCCTTCCACCTCCCGAATCTCTGGAACACTCTGTCACCTCCAAATGCTCTGTAGTCCCTCTACTCCAAGGACATACTGCCCCCAGTTGCAATTGCCCTTAGTCCTATGCCCTTCACATACTCTCCTTCCCCTCCCTCTGCACTCCTTCACTCATCTCAACAACCTACACCTAACCCCTTCCCTCGCTCTTCATCATCTTCATCTCCTCCTTTCCCTTCATCCCTCCTCTCCCTCCCATTTTCACCCCCTTCCTGTAACCCTATTTCTTTTTTTACATCACTTCTCTCTGTTTACTTCTCCCTACCTCACCCCTCACCCTCCTTCTATCTCTCCTCCCTCTACCACACCCATCAGCCTCCTTGTATCCCTTCAGATCACAATGAGTCCAAATTGGTGATACCCTATCCGCAGCTAAGAAGGTGCACCTTGGGGTTCCACAGGTGTCAATCCTTGGTCCCCTACTCTTTAGTGTTTTCATCAACTCCACCCCAATGGCTTGCTCAGCAAGCACAGTTCTCTATGCTGATGATGCAGTGATCTCAGTCTCTGGCAAAGACCAACAATCCATCACAATTGAACTCCAAAGCAGCTTCCATAAACTTTATCTTGGTTTACAGAAAACAAGCTATGATTAAACGTCAAAAAAATAAAGAGTATGCTCTTCACCACCTCCCAAAGCAAAAAGAAATACATGCCCCTGCGTACTCATAACCAAAAGGGTGAGATCCTAGATCAAGTATCTAACTTAAAATATCTCGGCATTACCTTTGATGTCACGCTCACCTTCTCAAATCACATTGACTCTGTTATCAAGACTGCAAATATAAAACTTAGTGTACAGTAGTAGTACCGAATTTGTCAAGAAATTTTGTGAGATTCTCTATTTATGCTTCACAAAATTTAGGGGAAAAAATCGTGTAAAATTCTTTTTGTTATACCTACAGAAAGATGCCAGTTCCACTCACAATACTTAAGTGCCGTCTGGTAGATTTTCAACTACAGTATTAGATGAGACAACCCTCTCTGGGTAGCAGTGAACACACTAACAAACAAAACAAAATTGCAAACTAAAGATTTCACAATTCTCATTAGGGATTTTTAAAAATCCTTAAAAATCCTTTGACTAATTTGGTGCTACTACCATACTTTATTGTCACAGACATCCAATGACACCAGATGCAATCAAACTAGCCACCACTAGCTCAATACTGTCTACCATCTACTATGGGTTGCCTATATATGGGGTGGGCACAAAAACTGCTCTTAACAGGATCAACACACTCCTCAATAAGGCCTGTCATCTTACTTTGGAGGCTACTCTCGACTCCGACACCTGCTCGCTGTACACTGAAACTGGATGGCTCCCACTCCATTTTAGAGGGCAATACCAAACCTGCCTACTTCAAAAACAAGTGCTACTTGGACTGACATCCCCCACACTGGGTGGACACTTTAAACTGGCCATCCCAACAAAATCTACCCACAGTGTGGTCGCTGACAAGATGATGATTCCTTTCAAAAGGATGAAACTTGCCCAGAACTCCATCCTGTATCAAGGACTGAAATGGTACAATGAACTACCTGCTGACCTCACTGATACTACCAAGATTAGTACCTTCAAACTTGGGCTCAAATCTCTCTTTGGCTCCAAAGTGAATTCTGCCTGTGCTAATGTGATAGTACCTCACCCCAGTTTTCCATTTACCATCTCCCCTCTACACCTTTCTGCTAAATACCACTTTTTTCTTAACCCGCTCCCCTACCCCCAATTACCTGACGATGGCCTCACTTGGTTGAAAGCTCCACTTCTCTCCCATTTCAGATGATGTCACCTCTGGCTGACCCCCCCAACCCCCTCTTATCTAATCAGTCTATCATTAATATGTACTAATTTGATGTGTGTAAGTTCAAATTTTACTATTACTGCCTGTGTATATGCTTTAATGTTTTTCTTTTTTTCTCTGTAAATCTTGTATTTTTGTAATTTTTATTTTTTAATTTTTTTTTACTGTAAATTCAGAATTACAAACCTTTGAGTCAAAGACTCTTTTACAAAGGCTCCACGTCAGTTACAGAGGGTGAAGGGGGCAACAAGAGTTGGGGAAGACAGACGGAACAAGGAAATTAGTTACAAGCATAATTATATACAGATTTATGTTCAAACACATTTTTTTTTTTAAACAGTAGCTCCACAGTGGTTACAGCGGGTGGAGAGACATATGACAGTAAATGGCAAATGGAAAACAACTTTCAGTACATAATAAAATAGTTTATAGATTACATTGCTGGCATGATAGCAGAGAGACTTTTTTATCCGGTTAGAGCAAGTAGAAGAACATACCTGTGACCCCAAGATTGAGCTTGGGGGGGGGTTTCGACGGGCCTGAAGGGCCCCTGTGTGGGTGTGAGGGGGAGGGGTGGAGGAGACAGGTAAGGCCAAAGTAGTATTCACATTTAGAGCTATCCAATAGAAAGGTTTTTAGGCCTGTTTTGAAGAGTTGAATGCTGCAGGACTGGGTGAGGTAAGGCAGAAGAGTGTTAAGCCATTTGGGGGCACGGTAGCGGAGGGATCTCTGCGCAAGGGATGTTCGACATGGGGGAACCGTGAAGGATGTGGTAGCCGAGAGTCTGGTAATACACCTGAGAGGGGCCGGTTTGATGATGGGGAGTAGGACGGCTGGCGCTAGCTGGAGGTGGATCTTTTTTGCAAGAATGCAGGTGTGGTATTTGAGTCTTTGATGGAAATTAAGCCAGCCAGTCAGTTTGTATAGGTCGCAGGTGTGGGTGAGTCTGTCACAACCTGAGACAAGGTGACAGGCTTTGTTTAGCACAGTGGTTATGCAGCTTAGGGTGGAGTTATCGGCAGTACCGTAGATAACAATCCCGTGATCGATAAGGGAGAGGATGGAGGATGTGACAGCTATCTGCATGGCTTGAGCGGGCAGGCTGTTTTTGATCCTGTAGAGGGTACCAACTCTCGAGTTGATCACTGCCGAGAGGAGGCGTACATGTCTGTGGTAGGAGAGGGAGGTATCTAGGGTGACACCCAGGTATTTGAAGTGATTGACGTGTTCCAGTAGGGAACCATCTGAGTTGGAAATGTGAAGAGCCATCTGGCTGTGCGGGCTTTGGCAATGAGCAAAGGTCATAGCCTTGGTTTTGGAATAGTTAATGATCAGTCGGTGGTCAGCGAACCAACTCTCCAGCTCCCTGAAGTATTCCTGGAGGGTGAGCTGGAGGGTGTACGGTTGGGGGTGTTTCCAGTACAGAACCACATCGTCCGCATAGAGTAAGAGATGGCTGCTGCAGGCTTGGGGGAGAGAATTAAGGCAGAGTGTAAAAAGCAGCAGGCCCAAAATTGACCCCTGTGGAACACCGGAGCGAACAGGCTTGGGGGTGGAGATGGTGAAATTTATTCTTACTTGCTGCGAGCGTCCTGAGAGATAGTCCTTTAACCAGGCTGCTTCCTCGGGGACCATATTTAGTTGCTACAGGACTTGCAGGAGTAATTCATGACTGACCATGTTGAAAGCCTTGGTTAAGTCTATAAAGATAGCCCCTGCAAGTAACCCTTGGTCAAGCGCCTCATAGATGAACGTTGTGAGCTCAGCGAGAGCCATGATGGTACTGTGGCCAGCTCTGAACCCATGCTGTTCCTTACTGAGTAGGTTGTGTTTTGTTAGATGCTCAGTAAGCTGGTCTGAGACTATTTTTTCCAGGGCTTTGGAGAGAGGAGGGAGTATAGAGATTGGTCTATAGTTACTGGGGAGGGTGGGATCACCGCTCTTTAAGATAGGGGTGATCAAGGCTTTTTTCCAGGTAGCGGGGAATTGGCCTAGGCAAAGTGAAAGGTTTAGGATTTGTGTGAGATGGGGTAAGGTGACATCAAGGGTAAGCCTAATGAGTTTTAGGTCCAGGGAGTCATTGTTGAAGCGAGTGTTGGCGATTGCTTTGGAGATATAGCATTTGGCTAAGGTGCAGGGGATGGTACGGAGCCAGAAAGGGGGCAGGAGGTCTGTACTCACCATAAGAGGAGTAGGGGAGGGTTTGGGAGGGTGGAAGAAATTAGGCGGGAGGATATGTGAGAGGTCTGAGAAAGATTTGTTGAGGACTTCAGCGATTTTAGTAGGATCTTGAGTAACGTCCCCATTCAGACTGAGTTGGGTAGGGGTGGGGGAACGTGATTTACCACTGATTTCTTGTATGTTGCTCCAGAACTTTTTCCGGTCTCCCCAGGAGGAGGAGGAGAGGGTGTGCTGATAGTAATCAGCCTTGGCCTGCCGTGTGGCCCAGGTGCATTTATTTCGTACCTCCCTATAACGCTGTCTGTCCTGGGTGTGTTGGGAGTCTATGGCCCTGTGCCTGAGGTTGTCCCTGTGTTGCATAAGTTTTAGGAGGGAGGGTGTAATCCAGGGCGTAGACCTGGTTTTCACTACCTGCCTAGTGAGGGGAGCAAATATATCACAGGCTTTGTTAAAGGTAGCTATAAAGTGAGTGAGAGTGGCATCAACCGACTGTGCATTATATAAAGGTAGCCAGTTACTATTGGCTAGGTATTCTTTGAGGTGATTAATGCCTCCTTTTTTGAGTTTTCGGTGCCATGTGGTTTTGGGTGGTGCTGTGGGCAGTTTGCCCGACCACCAGCAGATAACCGGGGAGTGGTCACTGATAGAGTCAGGGAGCACTGAGGCCTGGGTAATATTTTGTGGCCTGTTGGTAAAAATGAGGTCTAATAGTGTGGATGTCCAGGTTCTTGTGTCGCACCTTGTTGTGGAGGTGATAATTTGGGTGAGATCCATAGCCTGGGCAGCGTCTCTGAAGACGGAGGAGGATTAGGATGCCCAGTCGATGTTGAAGTCACCCATTAATATGGTTTCGTTAGTATTAGGGAGGTGTGAGACAGCATGAAGGATGGATTCAAATGCAAGTTTCTGGTTTCTTGGGGGGATATAGGCTGAGATGATGATTGTTTTAGAGCCCAATCTAATTTTGACTGCGAGAGTCCCCATGTTCGGGGGGGGGGGGCTGTCAATGATGGTGGCGCAGAGTGTTGATTTGATGAATATTGCGCAGCCTCCACCTCGCTTACCAGATCTATCCATCCTATAGAGGTTATAGTTACTTAGGGAAACAGCATCATTGGGGATTTTTTTGGACAGCCAGGTTTCAGAGAGAGTTAGGATGTCTGGGGCATGTTGGGCAATCCAACCCTGCAGTAGAGTGTGTTTTTTGGGAAGGCTACAAATATTAAGTGATGCTAGCAGTAGTCTTCCCTGTGGTTTGTTTGGGGAGATTTTTGTTAAGGGGGAACCAGGGTTGGGGTGAATGTTTCCAGAAAGGAGGAGTAGAAGTAATATGTGCCGCAGTAGGGAGAGCCTGCAGAGCTTAAGAGATGCATGCTGAGAGCGAAAGGGTGAATGTTTTATTTTTTTTGTTTTTTTATTAGTTCAACACTGATGTGGAACCTTTGAAAATGAGTCCTTGACTCAAAGGTATTAATCCCAAACTGAAATAAATAAATAAATAGATAAATAAGTAAGTAAATAAATAAAAAAATAAATCTCTTCCTCCTCTTTTATTTAGTTCATCCACCAACTCTGCCTGATACTTCAGTCTTTACAGACTGATCAATGGCCTGTTATCCCCTTCTTAAAATTGATCTAATCGTGCATCATTTATCATTTGACTAATTGTTAATGTATTTTTTAATGCATCTTATTTCTTATAGTGTATCTCAGAATCACTTTGCCAGATTGATTGTTTGTATTGTATGTACTCATCCCATTTTCCCTCCACCAGGATGCATCTGGTAATCTCATCTCATAAAGGGTTTACATGCATTTCAAGGCCTGATGGGCTCATGCACTGCATTGGAAAAGTGGGGTGTCAAAAAAAATGGTAAAAAGAGTACCTGGCAGTATGAAGATTTGGTCACTGCAGGCCCCATACCAGTGACAAATCCCCTACCACTGTCACTCAGCCCAGCCCCATCACTCTCTTTCTCGGGACCTTACCTTGTACCTTTGGTATCCCCCCAAAGAATCCCCCCATGATGGTGCTAGGAGGAGGAAGGATGTCTGCCTCCCAAGACCGTCAGCCAGTTTGGCAGCCTGTTGCCCTGCTGGTGTTGCAGGGCATGTGAAAGGTGGATTCATTTTGGCTTGGTGGTGGTTGAAAAGTGGAGTGTCTTGCTTCTTCCAGGAGAACAGAGGGCTGTGGGACACTGAATCCTGTCCTTATTCCACACACTGGCCTCCATGAGTTATCCAAGACTGTTCCAAAACCCAGGTCACTGCCATGGTACTTATATCTAACCTCCAAATCTACTCATTTTAAACACCCAAAATAAAACCAATACACATATATGTAAATATTTTCATTGCAAAAAAACTTTGTTAATGCACTAGTTAGGGTTTAACGGACAAAAGTAGGGACATCTGCTGTTAGGGTTTCCAACCTTAATACCCCATCCCACCCTGCAAGCAAAAACAGTAACAACCATTATGGTTTGACATCTCCTGAATCTTAGTAAATCAGTTGTGGGGTGTACCTCAGGGTTGTCAATCCTAACACTCAAACCATTCTATCATTAAACAATCTCTGGTCAGAGCCAATATGGCTGAGGAGAGCATTTAGGAGTGGCAAGGGCATTGAAAAGAAAATGTGGTGCTCTCGCTGCACCAGAATCAACCATAAATAGTACTGCAGAGTTTACAGTACAGCGCATGTATGATACTCACACATGCACAGTTTGCCCCGGACTCAGCCGTGCATAGCATGGCAGTGCTGACATGACTATGTATGCGCAGTACTCACATGTGCGCAGTTTAAGTCAGTGCCGCCATGTTGCACATGATGGCTGTCACTTCCACAATTGTGGAAAGGAAAAGTAGTGCACTGGGAAGAGGGTGTGTTTATGTGGCCCACTGAGGGGAAGGGCTGCATAAACAAAATCAATGTGAACTATGCTGGAGCACTGTGGCAGCACACCAGACAGCGCTCTGGTCATGTGCATCCACAGAGCTCTTATACAAATCTGATGATGGCATAACGTCTGTGGAGCTTGGCCCACACAGCTGTAAAAATCAGAATCAGGAGTAGACTATTAAGCTAGAGATTTGGTCTGGGGCTTGCTCGTCATCATAGTCACTATCTCATTCTTTTCTATTCCAGAACATTTTGTTTGATACCTTTTATTGGATCAACAAGGATGTTACAAAAAGAACAAATAGATTTAGCTTTCAGACCAACAAGTCCTTCTTCGGAAGCTTAATGACAGTTATTTAGAAAATCTCATATTATTAACACTTAGAACATGCAGACAAAAACAGAAATAATTCCCATTGGTTTAAAACAGGCATTCAGAACAAAATTAAAGTGATGTCAGAGAGCCTGCATATCTTAAGTGTGCTTTCAGCTGAACCAAACTTAAAGGTCAAAGGTTGTCAAGAGATAACAGCAGGCGGAGAGTTCAATCCACATATATTATACCATGTCGCAGTCTAATGAATAATAAAACACTAAGATTCTCTACTCACTAAATATAATGAAAGGACCAGTACTAACAGAGTACCCTTAGTAGTCACGTATCATCCTGATCTTGAACTTCTACATAAGATTATTAAGGACCTACACCCAATAATCAGTGAGGATGAAACCCTTAGTTGTATTTCTCAAAGTCAGAGTTCTGTACTTGCCTGTCTTTGGACATATTCATCATCATCATCATCATCATTTTAGAGGTCGGTGGCAGTTGTGCATATTATAGCACTGGCACTTCCAATAAGCTCATCCACAGTCACGTTGTTCACTCCATCTCATCCCATTTCACTAATCATGCTGTTTATTACTACTAAACAGTGGTTTAATGGTTTTTTTCTACAGATATGTTGATTAAAAGCAGCTTAAAATGATTTTTTAACATACAGTTACCATAAAACAATAAAGGGTGCAAAAGGTTTGGGTAAGATTTTGATAAGGATCTGAACCTTTGTTTGCTTATCAGAACCTTTAAGAACCTCAGAACCTATTGAGGTTCTCCCATCCGTATTCCTAAGTCACCTTGGAGAAATAGGTGGCAATAATGAATGCATGTCTTAAGACAAGGTAACAACTGGCTAACAATAGCAAGATTAGAAGTTGGGCTACTACACCACTGCCAAAGGAGTGTCCCTCCCCATCCCAGAAAGGCTTCACCTGTGATGCAAGCCTTAACCTGCTCTGCTTTCACAATTTATTTTTTTTACTGAACTGTACAAAACAAAAATGGCCTTGTAGTTGCGTAGGAAAAGGCTGGTGACACTGTAGACAGGAAGCTACTATGCAACTGCCAAAGGGCTGCCTTCTCCCTCCAAAATTGGTTGACATGTGACACAAACCTTTACTGGCTCTGCTTTCAAAGTTTATTTTTATTGGACCGCACAAAACAAAAAATAGTTATGTGCTTGTGTGGGAAATGACTGATGATGCTGAAGACAGGGGCTACTATGCAATTGCCAAAGGGCTGCCCTATCTCCAAAAAGATTTCACACTTGAAACAATCCTTTATCTGCTCTGCTTTCACAGTATTTTTTGTGTCTGTTTGTTTGTTTACTACAGTACACAAAACAAAAATGGTCTGTACTTCCGTGGGAAATGGTTGGTGATGCTAAAGATAGTGGCTACTGTGCAACTGCCAAAGGGATAGCCCCCCTCCCCCCCAAAAAAAGGCTTCACATATGATGCAAGCCCTCGCTGGCTCTGCTTTTGCAATTTATTTTTTTATTGGACTACACAAAACAAAAATGACGGCATACGTGGGAAATGGCTAGCGATGCTGCAGAGAGGGGCTACAATGCAACTGCCAAAGAGCTGTTCCTCCTCCCAAAACAAGATCCACCCCCAAACACGCAGTCTCTGTTGTAAAATAAAATGTAATTTTTTTTCTTCTTTCTTAGGTCTTTTTCTGTAAAAGGGCACAATCTATTTTCTGTTTAAAGCATTTTCTTACTTTCTATAAACATTTTCTTGTTATTAGTTTTCTTTTATGTTCTGCAGTTGTGCACTCTTGTTGTGTACTGTAAAGAAAAGACAGGACTACTGTTTGTGCTGTGCAGTTGAGTACACACTGACAACACAGACTCTAGCCCGAGCAGTCATCCCCAACTCCCTCTTGCTTTTTCCACAGTTTCTTTGTTTATTTTTAAATGTTCTTCAAATTCTATTCTGCGCTTTTCTTCATGCTAGAAAGTGAGTGCCCCAATACACAGTCTCTGTGACATAGTTTATTTTTTGTTCTTTCTCTGTTCTTCCTTACTGTTCTTAATTTGCTTTCATAATCATTTTTCTCAAACTCTTTAATTTTTTCTGCAAATCTGCAGACTGCAAACATTTGGCCTCTGTCTCCCCCACCCCAATACACAAAGTCTCATCTCTAGTCAGTGTTATCTTTTCTTTGCTATTTTGCAAAGTTTTCATTTTTTTTGGTTAAAAAAAACCTTTTTTCTCTTCCTATCCTGTCTGTCCCCAACTCCTCGCCCCTTTCTTCTCCTTGCTTTGGCCTGTTGAGGGCTGCTACAGGTGAATGGTAGCAACCAGAAAATTCAGTTCCTTACCCACTGCTTGATGAGTTGGAATTGTATTGTGGCATAGGTGCAAGAACCTATGGGTGCAGGGGGGCTGCAGCTGCCCACTTTTGCCAATGAGCATTCAAAGTGCCCTTTAGCTTGCAAACACTACTTTTTTCCCCTGTGACCTTTTGAACTTCAGCACCTTCAGCTTACCCCATGTTCCAGCACTCATGTATTGAGGTCAGAATCACATGGCTATATATACTTCCCTGAGGCATCCTTTGACCTCTCATCAGCCTCCTAAGCCTGTCACATGGCAGGAAGCAATTAAGCTGGAAGGCTGGGGGAGATACAAAAATCAATGCACTGAGATCTGACCTGGCAAGATTTGGTTCAGGTCTCATGAAAATCAAGTACCGTGCATTCAGGGTGGCTCAGCTTTCTTCAGAGAGGTTCTGTACATTATTATTTACAACTACTGCTTTAACATTTAACATATGATTCATCATGTTTATGGAAAACAATGCTGAACCCCCTCGCTTTCTCCCTCAGGCGCTGTTTCTGAAACCACTGCCATTGTCTTGATAATGACTCTGGCTCCTGCCCCCTCTCGGCTGCTTTGTTTAACTAAATTGCTGTCTGCCACTAGTCCCAGCTTCCCCTACCCCACCAATTTAAATCTGATTATCTAACCCTTCTCTTTCCTTGCTCCCCCCGGATCTACCTGCCCTGAACAGGTGCTGCAAGCAGCAGCACAGTGCAGCTTTTTGGATTTCCGCCACCGCTGCCAGTGCTCCAGCTACCAGCAAGCCAACCCTCCCTGCTAACTTTCTGCCCAGTTGAACATTTTCTCTAAAGCTATTCTGTGCACCTCTTAGCTCAAATTCTGAGCGCCTTCTTAACTGAATTGCTGATTGATTGTTCCCTATCCTTGGGCACTACTGATTGGTTGCTTCACTAGCTGTATACCTTGCTACTCTATTTTAAATCCTCTTTGAATTTTGCCTACCAAATATTAAGACTGTATTAATGTCAAATGCCTTGTAAAACCTGTTATTGAATTGCTTGTGATATTTTAACTGCCTCTCTGCTGCTAGTACCTAGTGTTGGGCAAAGTGGCCTCAATTTGCTCCATGAAGTGATTCACAGAGTGAAGGCAAAGTCACGCAGTGCTCCATGGCATGAAACGTAGTACTTTGCTTCATAATGGGTAACTCAAAGTCCATTGAAAACAATGACTTCAGGTTACTCCACCTTCCCCAACCACTACTCCACAAATGTTAAGGTGAAGTACATTGAAAGCAATGTACTTCGCCTCACTTTGCCTTGTTTTAAGCTCCAAAGGAAAATTTTGCAGTGTTTCATGGGATTTCAGGTCACATGGGCTGTAGGTTGTTCTGCACAGTCTCAGTTTTGGGTAGTGTGTGTAGGAAGCTATAGAAGACAGTCTGCTCTGAGAGCTCTCTGTGATTCAAACCTTCTAAAAGCCAGTAAAAAGGCCTTTTTGAATCATTTTCTTTTTTGATGAAACTTTAGTTCATCGATTGCAGGAAACCCTCTTGTGCTCATATGCAGCGTTTATTGTTTGTGTGTGGATTTTGAATGTTAATGTACAACATTCAGTCTGTATACTGAGAGACAGTGGAAGTGTGCTTTCGGGGAGGGGTGTATCTGTGGTGTATGTAGACTTAAGTTGGAGAAACAGGGAGTTCTTTGTTTTTTGCTTATATTTTTCTTGTATGACTGATTATGTTATTGTACACACAGTAATATTTTCAGTAATTGTTGACATTTTTTTGCTGATTGTATGTGTTGTGGACCGGGTGCAGCAGTGCATAATTTCAGGTTGTTTAAAATACGTTATATATTACTGAAGTTTTCAATTTGCTACGCATTACTTGTAGACAAATTGTGTGTGTGTGTGTGTGTGTGTGTGTGTGTGTGTGTGTGTGTGTGTGAGTGTGTGTGCGGTGCATGACATCAAATAATACACCTTTTATTGTGCTACAGTGTAATTGCAGGTGCAGCAGTATGAACCTGTTATTCACTGTGCCTGCATGATTTTGTACTGCCATTGTGGTATCTTTTCTTGGTTTTGCACTGCTGTAATCTGCAGTTAGTGCCCCCACCAGCAAAAGGTATTCTTTTCCAGATTGGATTATTTGTGACTTGAGAGCACCACTGGTTAGTTAAGGTGTTGTTGAACTTGTTGTGACTTTGCATCTGCATCTCTAGTTGAAGCCACAGTTGTTTTTTTTGGCTTCACATTCAACATTCCCCCCCATCCCCCACCCAGAGTGAACATTCCAAAATCTAAATTTGTTTAGAATATTCTTGTTGATCCCCCAAAATGCCCACAAAGAGACGTGCAGTCAAAGCTGTTTCTTGTCATGGCACTGCTGCCAGTGGTAAGATTTTCTGTGGGCGTGGTAGTACGCAGTCACAGAAGTGCATTGCTGATGTGAGGAAAGGTATTTCTCCTTCAGTGTTTTTACAGCACAATCAGTAGCTTCACTCATAGTTGCAGGAGATGATGTTGTCCCAGTTGGTAGTGTTAGTACAGTTGCCGGTGGTGGTATGAGTATTGTTGCCTCAAGTTCCACTTCTGACCAGTTTACCATTTCTAAAAATATAGTGAAGTGTGAAGCAGTGCCAGTGAGTGACAGTGTAGATGATGTCATACTCCCCAGTAACATCCCAGCAACTGAACATAAGGATTCTGATCATCATGTCAACGATAGTACAAAATGTCATATTTCTTGCACTGTGATTCAGGTCACAAAAATATTGGGTGATGGTGCTGTTGATGATGATGATGATGTTGCTGTGATTTCAACATGCAGTCCACATGCCAGCATCCAAGCAGAAGATGTGGATGTTGTTGATGAATATGATGATGATATTAGTGACCCCTGTTTGGAACTGGAGAAAAAGAAATTCAAGGTGGCTGTGTCTTGGTCTGTTTGCATTAACTCCCCCCCCCCCCCCCCCCGTAAAAAGCTGTGATTTACCATTTTCGGTTGATGATGATGATGATGATGACCCAGTAATAATGATAGGTAGTCACAGTGATCAGTTGCAGTCCAAGTGTGCCCTGCATGAAAAATCATGTAGCCCACCCCCCACTTTATGGCTTAAAAAAACAGTCCAATAATCAGCATCAGGGACATGTTAAAAGTAGGCGATCACAATCCCTTGTTTGGGATTTTTTGTGCAAGATGCAAATGATGATTCAGTTGAGGTAAAAAGGGGAGCCATCGGGGGTACAGGGGGACAGCATACACATCTTAAGAACAGGTACATGACATGTGGACCCAGCATAAGATGGCAGCTAATACCTATACCACAGTGGGGTGTTCACCCTCATCATCAACCATAACAAGCAGGTTATCCCCTTCCATGACTGTAACATCAAGTAGAACATTAAATGTATGCTTTAGTGATGTAATAACAGTAGAGGATTACTACAGGCATGATGAGGTGGAGGAGCATAATGATTTTTCGGGTTCCATGCATGGCCCATTGTTTAAATCTTGTGGTGCAGGGGTTTCTGCAGCACCCTGATATAAAGGAAATGCTGACAGTTGCACACTGTATCTGTTCTCACTTTTCACGCTCTGCAAAGGCCCGTGACCAACCTCGGCAGTTGCAGATCTGAAACAGCCTCCCGCAGCACCGCTTGAAGCTAGAAGTTGTCATCTGGTGGAACTCCACTTTATACATGGCAGAAAGGCTGTATGAATAGTACAAAGCCATCTCAGAATATCTTGTCATGCACACTAGCTGCGACAGTTCCAGGGCCTCCATGCTCCATGTCTATGACGACTGACCAGTGGTGCCGCATAGATTCTGTAATAACAATTTTGAGGCTTTTTGAACATGCCACACAGGCAGTGAGTGGCAAGTCTTCCTCCATTAGCCAATCAATTCCACCACTGTGGGTGCTGAGGCAGACATTGGTGAATGTACAGCATAGCCTTGATGTTGCTGGAGACAGTACCAGCAGTGCATTGCTGAAACACATTCTGACAGTATTCGACCAGAATCGTCACATCTTGAGCATTCAGCGTAGTGACAACTTTGTAATAGCATCAATGCTAGACCCATGATACAAAAGTGGAATTGCTTCAGTACTGGAGAGCGGACCTGAATGTGTAAAAACTGTCAGTTAACAACTGGTGCATTTGGTTCTTGGGGCACAGAAGTCACGTGCCAAGGTCAGAAAACCTCAGCAGCATAATCAGGTTGAAGGTGAACTTGGAGGAGTAGTATCAAGCATATACTGTAAGGGGAAGGGGACTGCAGTTCCAGGTGGTCTGTCATCAAAAGCATTTGGCATTAACCCACTTTGGGAGGCTTTACCCAAGTGGGGATTTGTGACATAAATGAATCCGGAGAAGAAGATGATGCATCAACCACTGGATTTGGTGCAGCATAGCAAATGGTTGAGTCATATTTGTCTTTTTTTTTTCCAATTCAAATTTTATTAACAAATTTTTCAATAATACAGGGGACAGAGATAGTGACACATTCACAACATGATAACAGTTCAAAACATGTTCTGCCCTTCCCCCCACCAACCCTCCTCCCCCCGGTACAGCAGTAAGATAAAAATAATCCAGTAATTGGACTAAGACAAGCTATTGTCAACATCATCCTTGTCAATACCAATAATAATTAGAGTGTGTAAGGGATCCCAAATTCACTTATATTTCCGTTGCCTGTTATAAAGGCTCGCAATAGCTTTCTTAGTACGGAGATTAGCAAGGATTTCATGGACCCACTCTTGATACGATGGGCTAATGTCATCCTTCCAATGTTTAAGTATGACTTTTTTAACAGATAATGCTATCATGGACATATGAAATCTCCGAGTGGTAGCTTCTATAGGGCACAAGTTCCCTAGAAGGCAAATTTCAGGGTTAAAACAATCCTGCAGACCCAGTAAAGGATCCAGTTTGGCCTTAATTGAGTTCCATAGTGGGGTTATCTTGGGACATTGCCAGAATATGTGGAGAAGTGTCCCTTTCTCTTGGGAGCAACTGGAGTACAAGTCATAATCGAGAAGACCCCACCTAGCCAATTTTAGGGGAGTGTAATACAGGTTGTGTAAAATGTGGTATTGCATAAGTCGTAGTCTGTCTTACGACACATACCTATGACAATACCACCATAATATGGGCCAGTCCAAGGAATAATGAGGGAAAAGGGAGGACCAGTGTTTGGTGGGGCCATAGGAGCCTCCATATTGCCAAAGAGAAAGGGCTTGATACACTCTTGAGATTCCCTTAGAAGGACCCAGCAAGGAAGAGAGCTCAGATATTAAGGAAAATGCAGGAGGAGTATTACCCAATGTGGTAGTGAGAAGGTGCCTTAATTGAAGAACCTTGAAGTGACTGACTGCTGGAATGTTAAATTTCTGGATTAACTTAGTTACAGAGAGCCAAGCTCCCTCTCTGTCAAGAAAGGTAGATACAATCCCTTCCCCCAGCTGGGGCAACCACTTAGAGGAAACCCTCTGTTTGTTTATTAAGAAGGACGGTGAATTCCATATGAATTGAGACAGATCCAGCTGTGGTTTATAGCACAAAAAGGAACAAAGTTGAGTATGTATTCTTACAGAAGTCATAAGGGTTGGACATTTTCAGATATCTTGTAGGGAAGAAAGCTTGACATAAAACAGAGTCGGGGGGTCCATATTCATAGACTGGATAAAATCTAATTCAATTTTGAGCCAGGTCGGCCTCAGACTGTCGGGCCCTGGGTGTAACCATTTTAGGTACTTTGATAGATGACTTGCCCAATAATATATTGCCAGGTGAGGAATACGTAAACCACCATCAAATTTTTGAGTGACCAGTTTGTGGTATGCTAACTGGGGATGTTTGTTAGAGCATATAAAATTAGTAAAAAGCCTATGCATTTTCTGAAACCAGGACAATGGAATAGAGTCATATTTGTCTAAAAACAGGCATCTGTCAATCACTGATGATCCCCTTTTATACTGGAGTGGAAAGGTCAGTGAATGACCAGAGCTGACCACTGTGGCTTTGAAGTACCTGACATGCCCACCCTCCAGTGTGAGTGTCGAGATGGTATTCAGCTCAGCAGGTGCAATAGCTCGGGATCGTCATACCTCTCTTCTGCAAATGTCATTTTTCTGACATTCATAAAAATTAATGAGAGGCACATACCATCTCAGACTGCAACCTCAGTATTTATACCGCCGGCATAGTCATGGTTGTGCTGATGTTGTAGAAAGGGACCATTCTGGTGGCAATGGCAGCATGAATTGGCCTACCACTGATGTAGATGATAACACAATGGAGAAAGAATTTCCCAGTGGTCAGAATTCAGGCATATAAGACTGTGAGGGCAGCTTTCTTTACGAGGATGGTGATGAATGATGATGAGGTTAATGTTGGCAGGTTTTAACTTAAGTGAGTAAAAAGCTGTCACATTTCTTGAATGATACATGTTTTCTTTTTCATGAAGTTAAATCAATGTCCAACTCATAGTGCCTCAAATTCCATATATCACATCACATTTATAACACAGAGCACAGTATATCCTGGCCCCTGGACTACCACCACTATATGACCGCTGTTACCTATTTGCCACTGCCACCATAGGAAATGTGACAGTGTGTCCCCCTGGACTACCACCACCATAAGACTGCTGTTCACCACTGCCACCATAGGGAATGTGACCATGTATCCCCCTGGACTACCACCATCATAAGGCTGCTGTTAGTCACTGCCACCACCACCAGATGCAGGAAGACGTGAGAGGGAATGTCATCATGTGCCTCAGCTATGACCACCACCACCCATCTCCACCATTGTGACAATGTTTTCCATTACATGTCTTGACCATGCCAAGGCAGAGGGAGTTGAGCAGGATACCACATCCATCAGCCAGAGGCAAAAGGCTTCTTACTATTAAAACTACAAAGTGAGTAAGTGTACTAATGTTTTTCATGCTACTCAACTTCCTTCAGCTGTGTGTTTTGTTTTCTGTCGCTTTTCCGAGCAACATACGTTCTAACCCTGGCCCTCCTCAACATAGTTCCAGTGGCATAAGTAGGTCAGGGCTACTCTCTCTCTGACAAGCATCAACATCTGCAGCCTTCTCTCAAAATGTGATGCCCTTAATGCATGGGTCGCACAGCACAACCTGGTTGTCCTATCAGTTGTTGAGAAGTGGCTCTCACCCAAGATCCCTGACACTGCCATTGCAGTACCAGGCTACTCTATCTTTAGACAAGATGAGATATCTAAAAAAGGTGGTGGCTGTGCTCTATACATAAAAGAAACATTAATGGTGCATGCCCTGTCCTTACCCAGTACTGGGATTGATATGAAGTAGTTGCTATCAAGATATTGCTTGGTGCCCACAACAAAGCACTTTTCTTGGCTTTGGTATATACAGTATGCCATCCAAGTAGACAGCCCAGGGCCTAAACTCTCTCCTTGACTGCATCTGCAACCTGGGACATAACTTAGAAATCAGAAATCCAACATTGGTCTCACCCCTGACGCTCTGTCGTGGTTCTCTGACTACCTGTCTGGAAGAACACAAAATGTTCGGATTGGATCTGCACTTTCCTCCTCTCTCCCTGTCCTATCTGGAGTCCCACAGGGTTTCATATTTGGACCTCTGCTTTCAGCCTTTTTCTGAACACCCTTCCATCCTCATGCTCTGGCCAACTCCTACTCTATGCTGATGATGCTGTCCTATACACTTCTCACCTCGACCCCTCACAACTTCAACCAGCTCTGCGAGATCCTTCTCAGATGCTGAGGCCTGGTTCACAGACCATCGGTTGGTTCTTAATCACAAAAAGACAAAGGTTATGCTGTTTACCAATCCTCAGAGTAAGCACAAGCACACCACGCTCAAAATCCTCAATGCCCAACAACTGCCTCTGGAACAGGTTATCTCATTTAAATATCTCTGCATCATCCTGGACCCGACCCTCAACTTCTGCAATCACATTCATCACCTCTGCTCAGCAGTTAACACCTGGATAGGCCTACTCTACCACATTAAACACTGCCTCACCCCATTTGCCCTTTGCCTTGCAGTTTCCTCATCTGTCCTAGCCCTGATTGACTATGGCATCCTAGTCTAAGGTGCAGCTGACCCCACTGCCCTTCAGAAACTGTGAATCACCCTCAACAAAGCCTGCCACCTTGTTCTTGGGTGTGACTGCTCCACTCACACCTGTACAGTCTACCAGCACTCAAAATGACTGAACCTGGATAACCGGCTCTGATACCACACCTGCCTCCTCTCTAAAAAGATCTCCATTGGCCTGATCTCTCCTGGGCTCTTGACCCTACTGCAGCTTGCCCCTCTTTCCATTAACACCCAGAGTTCCACTAAAAGCACCTTCCTCTTTCCCTGATTCAGGACCCCTCTAGGACAGCGAACCTTTTCCTACTGTGCCCCTCTCTGGATGAACTCCCTTCCAAAAGATATAACCGCCGAATGCAATTCAAAACTTTGCTAAGAAACCACCTCCAGTGCTCAAACAAATGTGACTGCACCTAGCCCCCCCAACTCTGTTACTACCCCCACTCAACCATTCATGTCTGGGGTTGCATGGCCCACCTTGGTCTGCTCCAGCAGGCTCAATTTCAGACTTTACCTATTGTTAGGAATTATTCATTGCATGTTTTATCAACTGCCTACATGTAATTAACTAAGATAATATGTCTGAAGTGCTGTAGTACCTCTGACTCTCTAGCAACTCTACTGACACAGCCCGGCTTGCCATGGTCAAGTACTTGTTAGCAGTAATCTGCTTGTACATACTGACTGTATTTGCACTGCCTACCCAATGTATGCACCAAATATTTGTTTATGCCTATTTGTATGTACCCTTTCATTTTCTGTTCTCCCTGTTTTGTTACTTGACGTGGAGCCTTTGGAAATGATTTCCTGACTAAACGGTTGTAATTCCAAAATTTTCAGTGAAATAAAAAAAACAATAAAATAATGTTAGGGGATTTCAATGCCAGATGAACCTAGTTGAGTATTATGACTGGATCACGAGGGAACTGGACATGGGTCATGGGGTGGATGTTATATACTTGGACTTCAGTAAGTCCTTCGATTTGGTGCCACATGGGAGGTTGGGAGGGAAGTTGATATATGTGGGGGTGGGGACTAAGATGGTTAAATTGATTGAGAATTGGCTGCAGGGGAGACAGCAGAGGGTAGTGGTGGGGGGAACTCTCATCTCCAAGGGCTGTGATGAGCAGGGTACCACAGGGATCAGTACTGGGGCCAGTGCTGTTTGGAATATTCATAATGCATCTTGTATGGCATCAGGAATAAGATCAACCTATTTGCTGATGATACCAAATTGGGGGTGGTGGTGAATGGTATAGCAGGTTGGCAGGGAATGCAGGAAGACCTGACCAAGCTGGTGGAGTGGTCAGAAGCATGGCAGTTGGGGATCAGTGTGACATAGTGCAAAGTCCTGCACTTTGGAGCAAAGAACCCAGGGCAGGGTTACCAATTTGGAGGTGTGCAGCTAGGTTCCACTGAGGAGGAGGAGGAGAAGATCTAGGGGTGGTCATAACTGGGAAGATGAACAATACAGAGCAGTGTAGGAGGGTGGCAGCAAAAGCCAACAGGATGCTGGATTGCATCATGAGAGGGATCTCCTCCAGAAGCAGGGAGGTGATCCTGCCTCTCTACAGGACACTAGGGAGGCCACACCTGGAGTACTGTGTGCTATTCTAGCACCCATATCTGAAGAAAGATGTGAAATTACTGGAAGGGATACAACACAGGGCAACAAGAATCATTCAGGGACTGGAGGACAGACCATACAAGTAGAGACTGAGAGAGCTAAACATGTACTACTTGGAGGAGAGAAGGTACCGGTGGGACATGATTGAGACCTTTAAGTACTATATGTAAAGGGGATAAACAAGGCAGGCGCTGAGGGGATACTCAGGCTGAGGAGGGGGTGGGACACAAGAGGGCATGGCATTAGCTTGGAGGGAGAAGATTTAGGATGGAAATGAGGAGATACTTTTTCATGGAGAGGGTCATGGCAGAATGGAATGCTCTACCAGAGGAGGTGGTAGCCTGTAAGACAGTGGGTAGTTTCAAAAGGGGATGGGACAAGTTAGGGGGGTAATTTGGA
Source organism: Neoceratodus forsteri (assembly GCA_016271365.2). Taxonomy (NCBI): domain Eukaryota; kingdom Metazoa; phylum Chordata; order Ceratodontiformes; family Ceratodontidae; genus Neoceratodus; species Neoceratodus forsteri. The sequence continues at coordinate 508,775,547 of CM028131.1, read as the reverse complement.
AGGGGGTCAGGGCAGCTGCAAGGTGAGGGTGCTAGCTGCACACTCGAGCAGACTTGACAGACCAAGTGGCTTATTTCTGCTGGCAAATTTGTATGTTCGTATGTTCATAAATTGGCTCTCCCCTGATGCAAGTAACTGCAATACATGGATGGTTTGTCTGCTGTCAACTTCACACAGCTAGTTGAATCCCCAACTAGGATGAATTATAGAACAGGGACTAGTACACTACTGGAATGGGTGCTCACTAACCACCCTGAACATATCTCAAATACAAAAGTCCTCCCTGATTCTGGAAGTGACCATTCCCCCATCCTGTGCAACTGGTCAAATAAATTCATCAACTCCCCAGCTAAAACAATTAGTAGTAGAGTACTGACACCTTGAGCCTCTAAAATCACTCCTGCATCAACACAACTGGTTGCAAATTGATAACTGCTGTCAATATGGACACTGCATTCAATTATTCATCTCTAGCTTCAATGCAGCTTGTGATGTCCATGCCCCCTACAAAAAGTGTAGGGTAAGGGGCACCAGTAATCCTTGGATTATACCAGGCCTCATAGAGCTCATGAAATCCTGAGATCACATCTGGTATCGGGCATGAGCCATGGGTAGACAAGCAGATATTCAGACCTACAAAAAAGCTAGGAATGCTTGTACCAGAGCAATCCATTCTGAAAAAGACCAGTACTGCAGAGATGCCCTAGCCAACACCTGGAATGATGGCAGGAAATTCTGGAGTAACCTCTTTGAAGTTACAGGGAAGGACCCCAAAGTGGTACTTTCCATGCTTAACATTGATGGCACCGCTACACTAGATCCCATAACCATAGCTAAAGCATTTAACTCTGACTTCACTCACCTTAGTCATGTACTCCCCTCAATATTCTTTGACACCCCCTCAGACATGAGTCACAATGCAAAACTTGCACAGCAGCAAGATCATTTGCCTTTCTATCTTAAAGCGGTAAAAGAATATGAAGTTAAAAAGTACATACTGTACTTAAGGTACTCAGGGAAGCCAGATCAAATAGGGATACGCTTGACCTTAAACTCATTACCCTAACTCTGGAAGAAGTACTGTATCCCCTGACCGAGATTATTAACCACTCCCTAATGCTATCCCAATTCCCTCAAAAGTGGAAATCATCCATAAAAGCAGTGATAGGGCAGGCGCAACATGATAAGAGAAGAAGCCAGAAGGGGAAGGAAGGGGAAGGAAGGAAACATATTCAATTCAGTGCTTTAGAGTAACTGGTAATTGCTATTTTTCTTTTAAACTTAGATTGTGGGCTTTTAGTGATACTATACTTTCTTTGTTGTCTTTACTTATAATTGTTTTTGGGCTGTTGAAAATTTAAAACATAGTGGTGGTGTAATTCTGTGCTGTCTTTAATTGTTGAAATTTTCACCCCCCAGCTCTTAATTATATGCCCTGTTAAATCTGATTGACAGGAGCCAAACACAGAGTATAGAAGGGTGTGAAGTAGAGGGGCATAAGGGGAAGAAGCTCACCCTCAGCATGACAAGTGTTTTGTCTCATTTATTTATTTATTGGTTTCTTTTTCTTTAAAAAAAAAAAATTTCTGAGGATCAGTGGCAGGATTTTTAGTACAGTAAATTAATAAAAAGGGAACTAGGAGAGCTTCAGTAGCAGACAAGTAGTGGAATTGCAGCATAATGTGGGGAGTGGTGCAATGCAGTGGCTGTGGGGCAGCCATATTCAGGCAGACCTTCTGGACACTGAGGTGCTGCCCTATCTGCATGCATCTCTCTGGACTGCAAGATGAGGTAGCCAGACCAGAGCGGAAGTAAACTGGGTCAGGAGTCCCATCACCCCTATCCAGGGACCACCCAGTCCAATGCAACTGCCTCAAAGGATGCCGAGAACGAGGAGCACTTGGATGACAGTGGGCTCAGGAGGGTTAGAGCAGTCAGGCAGAGGCACATCCCAGATCTTATTCCTTCAAGAACTCATATGCCACACTGGCAAATGAGGACAACCAAATAGAGGTACCCAGAGAAGAAGGAAAGGATGAGGTTAGCCAAGGAGGTGACCACAGTGGGGAAAGCAGGGACCCCAGAGGAGGAGGAGGAAGAATCCTGGTGGGGACTCATCATAAGAGGGATCCAGCTAGGAACACAGGAGGGGAGGACAGGAGGTGAGGTGCTACCAGGTGCCATGGCATGGAGAGATGGAAGAAGATTCTGGAGATCACTGGGAAGGCAAGACAGGAGGGTGAGCTGGATGTCATTATCCACCTAGGTAATAATGACCTGGCAAATGGGGAGCAAAGGAAGTTCAGGAAGAGTTTAGGAAACTGGGGAGGGTCTCAACAAGCAGCTACTTCTGTCACTTTCTCAGAAGTACTACCTGAGAGGCAAGGAAGAGCATAGGGAATGCACCAGGAACCTTAACTCATGGTTGAAGAACTGGTGCTGTGAGGAAGGGTTTGGATTCATTGGTGACTGGGGACCCACCTGGAGGATGGAGGTTTGTCATGCCTGACGGCCTGCATCCATCCTGGAGGGAATCAAGCACTCAATGATAAGTTTAAATGCTACATTGATAAGCATTTAAACTAGCAAAGGGGTGGCAGGACAGCAAGGAGGGTACCTACTTGCTCACCCCCCACAGCTAGCAGGGAACCAGTGAACCAGAGGAGTGGCTATTCTGCAAAGCAGTGCAAAAGATGGAGATTAGTTCCCAAGAGGTGGATAAGCAGAAAAGGGCAAAAATTCAGCAGAAGGGCAGACAGCAAGGAGAACCAGGAGCAAATGACAACCAAGGAAGGGCTGGAGTAGAACAGTGAAACAATCTAGGGAGGCCAAATCATGGAAAGCCATGTTTGCAAATGCCAGGAGCCTTAGCAACAAGATGGAAGATCTGAGGCTGTCATGGTACAGTCAGACCTGGACATTGTGGCCATCACTGAAACCTGGTGTAATGATAACCACGACTGGGAGATGGCCATACCTGGCTACAACATATTCAGAAGAGACAGAGCAGGCAGGAAGGGAGGAGGAGGAGTGGCACTGTATGTGAAAAATGACATAAGGGCCACAGAGATCCAGGAGGAACAAAATGGGGGAGAGATACTATGGGTTAAGCTGGAAACGAAAATGGGGACAGCCATCCACACAGGTGTGGTCTATAGACCACCAGCCCAGGATGAAGAAACAGATAGGGAGCTGATGCTAGCCATCCAAAGGATGGCAGACAAGGGTGAGGTAGTACTGGTTGGAGACTTCAATATTCCAGATGTGGACTGGAGCATCCCAGCAGCAGCATCAACTAGGAGCAGATTTATCCTGGACTCCTTCAGGTGCCTTCCTCAAGCAACTGGTCATGGAACCAACTTGGCAGAAGGCAATACTGGACCTTGTGCTCACAAACAGGGACAGTGTGATGGGGGTAACAGTCGGGAGCACCTGGAAACAGTGACCACCAGTCATTGTGGTTTGAAATCACAGAAAGAGCAGAACCAAACCACACAAAACACGATCCTGGATTTTAGGGGGCAGACTTGGGAAAATGGGGAGATACTTGAAAGAGGCATTAGGGCATGGGACAGGAATCAGGGGTTGAGTAACAGTGGGCAGTATTTAAAATGGGGATTACAAGAACAACAGAATTATGCATTAAGCAGGTTAGCAAGAGGAAAAGGAAGAGGAGACCATTATGGTTTTCCAAAGAGGTAGCAAAGAAAGTGAAAGTCAAAAGATTGCATTCAGGCAATACAAAAGACACAGGCAGAAGGGAGAGGAGAAGTACCAGGAGAAACAAAGGAGGCAGGGAAGTCAGTAAGGGAAGCCAAAGCTCAGACAGAAGAACACATTGCAAAATCAGTGGGTAGAGGGGACAAAACCTTTTACAGGTACATAAGTGAAAAAGAAAAAGACAAAGGGAGGGATAGTGAGACTGAAAAGGGAGGATGGGGGCTGCGTGGAGGATGACAACAGTAAAGCTGACATATTGAACAGGTATTTCTGCTCAGTCTTTACTGAGGAAGAGGAGGGTAATGGGTCTGAAGGGAGTACAAGGGGTGAGAATGGTGCAGAAATGGACACAAGTCCCTTACATGAGAAAAGGGTCCTGGAAGGAACTGGAAGTAATAAGAGTTGATAAAGCAATGGGGCCAGATAGGGTGCACCCAGGGTCCTTAAAGAACTAAGAGAGGTGGTGGCTGAACCTCTGGCTATCCTGTTTAGCCGATCACTGGAAACAGGGGAGGTACCCAAAGACTGGAGGACAGCAGATGTAGTCCCCTTATACAAGAGTGGGAACAAAGAGGAAGCAGGGAACTACAGACCAGTCAGCCTCACCTCGGTAGTGGGGAAGATCATGGAAGCACTACTGAAGGAGAGATTGGTGGAACATCTGGTTGTCAGTAGACTACAGGACCCAAGGCAGCATGGTTTCACCAGGGGGAGGTCATGTCAGACCAACCTCATTGAATTTTTGACTGGGTGACTAGGAGGTGGATCAGGAGGGCAGTGGACATGGCCTATCTGGACTTCAGCAAGGCCTTTGACACTGTGCCACATAGAAGACTATTACATAAACTGGGGAATATGGGTGTGGGCAGGACAGTAGTGTGGTGGGTAGGTAACTGGCTGGGTGGCAGGACACAGGGGTGGTGGTAAATGGCTGTCCTCCACAGAGGGAAGAGTGACCAGTGGGTACCACAGGGATCAGTGCTGGGACCGGTCCTATTCAACATCTTCATCAGTGACATTGTGCAGGACCTAGAAGGCAGAATTTCACTGTTCGCTGATGACACAAAGCTCTGTAACAGAGTAGACACCCCAGAGGGTGTAGACAGAATGAGAAGCGACCAGAAACTTGAAGAATGGTCAGGGGTTTGGCAGTTGAAATTCAATGCAAAGAAGTGCAAGATAATGCATATGGGGCAAAAAACCCTGGCACAATATATCAGTTGGGGGTGAGGATATAGCATGCACCAAGCAGGAAAGGGATCTTGGGGTTGTCATCTCTGATGACCTCAAGTATGAGGAAACAGTGTGACAAGGCAGCAGGTAAAGCAAATAGGATGCTGGGATGTATAGGCAGGGGTATCACCAGCAGGAAAAGGGAGGTCATAATTCCGCTATACAAGACACTAGTGAGGCCCCACCTGGAGTACAGTGTACAGTTCTGGAGACCATACCTACGTAAGGACATAGACAGGGTAGAGAAGGTTCAGAGGAGGGCAACAAAGATGGTGCATGGATTGCATCACAAGTCCTATGAAGACAGGTTGCAGGAACTGAACATGTACTCCCTGCAGGAGAGGCGGGAGAGAGGGGATATGATAGAGACATACAAGTATCTTACAGGGAGGAACAGGGTGCAGGAAAACACTATTTTAAGCGAAAAGATGTTCCTGGACTAGAGGGCATGGGATGAAGTTGGAGGAGGATGATTCAGAGGAAACATGAGAAAGAATTTCTTCACAGAACGGTGGTGGACAAGTGGAACACCCTGCCAGAGGAAGTGGTGGGGCTGAAACAATCACTGGATTTAAGAATGCATGGGATAGACATAAAGGAATTCTGGAGGTCAGGGGTAAGGGGCAACAGACTTCTAGGAAAACAAACTGAACTTACAAGCTCAAATGGGCAGACTGGGCGGGCCATAGGCCCTTATCTGCCAACACTGTCTATGTATGTATCTATGTATAACTACAGGACAATCTCCATTCTCCCCCCTCCAAAGCTCTCGAATGAATTGTGGCTGGCCAACTGGTAGATTATCTGGAGAAATACCAGTTGCAATTTCCCCAGCAGCACGGATTCTGGAAAGGGCACCGTACCACCACCACCACCCTGCTCAAATTTATGAGCTACATCCAAAATGCACTTGACCAAGGGCAACTCGATGGTGCAACTTACAGTATACTTACCTTACTAAAGCCTTTGATATGGTCAACCATTCCTTGCTGGTTGATCAGCTAACCAACTTAGGGCTGTCAAAGGACACCACAGATTGGTTTAAAAGTTATCTCTGTGACCGATCACAACAGGTGAGGATTGGAGATGCCCTCTCAGATGCCCTCTGAGATGCCCTCTCAACCAAGCAATCTGTCCAATCAGGTGTTCCCCAAGGATCCATTTTGGTTCCCCTCCTTTTCAGCATCTTTTTAAACAAGCTCCCTGACTCCTGCATGACCAGATCCTTCTCTATGTGAATGACACTGTTATCTATACCAGCAGCTGTGATCCCCTACTGCTAGAGAACCAGCTGCAGAGCAGCTTTGTGAATCTTGAGGCCTGGTTCTATAGGCAGAAGCTCATCCTAAACTATGAAAAAAAACAAATGTAATTTTATTCCATAGCACACACAGCAAACATAAATCCTGAGAACTAACTGTAAGAAACTGGGCACTACTCTGGATATGATACAACAGTTCAAATACCTTGGAGTGACCTTAGACACCACTCTATCCTATGCCTATCACATAGACAATGTCTCCAAGGCCATGAACTCTTATATCGAGCTACTGTTCAGACAAAAGAGTTGTCTGACTACTGATGCTCTCAGTCTAGCAAACCAAAGCTCTGCAGTCTCCATCATTGACTATGGATCTGCCACTGACACAGCTCTGCATCGTATCGCTATGGCACTAAACAAGGCCTACTGACTCCTTACTGGAGCTGCGTGCCTCCCACATACCTGTGACATCTATGCGCAGGCAAACTGGCTCCAGCTAAAGGGCAGAGTCACTTATCAAACTTGCCTGTTAGCTAAGAAAGTCACCCTTGATCTTGTGTCCCTAGGGGTTCAGAGGATCCTCAGTCCATACTGCAACTCCCATCAGACAAGAAGCTCTGAAAAACTCACTTTCCAAGTGCCCTATTTTTGACTTCACAAGGTCAGTGGTGGTTCACTGTCAGAGCCTCCATGTGGTTTAGCTCACTTCATTGTGCTATCACTAACACTGCCACACTAGGCCCTTTCAAATGCATGCTTTGGCAACACATTGCGACAAACACCACATGTGACTGCTTCAATTAAAGCTGGTGCAGGCCTCCTCCCCCTCAGCCTCCATCTCTTTACCTAATTTCCTCCCCTTACCATCCCCAAACCCCCTCTTTTCCTGTACCTGCCATTGTCTTACTGATACACCTTGCCTCTATATTCAACCCACTTTCCAATTTTCTCCCCTCTCCTCTCCATTTCCCACCCTTACCTGCTTCCTCACCCAAACTCCTACTCTAATTCCCACCCCACCAACACTCTAACTCCTCCACCCCCTTCCTCTCCCACTCCTTCACTCCCTACTCACTCCCTTTTTCACCCAAATCTCACTACCCTATATCTCTCTTTCTTACCTAGACAAGGCCTTCTGGCTGCTCTTCTCTTAATGTACAGTAACAATGAGTTGTTCTAGTACTAGTAAGTTTCTTTTTAGTTTCAAGTATTGTTAGTCCACAGCCCAGGCATACATTGTACAATGCCTGTTTCAGCTTTTTGATCATGTTATTATCTTGTCTGCCTGTTTGTACTTATACTCATATGTTCTCTTGCTATACTTCTGTGTTGTATTCTGTCTATGTATCATGACATGGAATCTATGTAAAAGAGCTACTAGCTCAAAAGTGTTAATCTGAGATTTAAAAAATTAAAAAATAAATAGTTAAATAAACCCATATTTGTAAACAGGTCTCAATCTGAGCATTTGAATTTTGCCTTAGGCATTGAAAGAATTCAATGAATCACCTCTTCTTCATCAGTTGCACAATCAGACTGCCTAGTAGTTTGGATTACTGGTTTCACCTCAACAGCAGAGTTTCAACTCCTGTTATGGGAAAAATGCTAGGATTGCATTGTTTTGAGAGGGCACTGAAGAGTGAATGAGGCAATCCCAGGTTTAAATCCCATCACAGCCACTCACTACTCGTGTGGTCATATGTGTGTCATGTGACTTCCCTGTGCATTATTCCACTCAGAAATAAAATGGGTTGACAGCAGGCCTCCACTATAAAATGAAATGTTGCTCCAGCCTGTTGGCACAGTGGTAGCGCTACTGCTTGTGACACCAGTGACCCAAGTTCAGGAATGAACTCTGGCCATCAGGGGCCAGCTGAAAGAAGGAGGTTGGAGCATCCAGTAATCTTGTGAACAAGGATTTAGTCTCTTGAGAGTGATCCTGTTTCACAATAACAAAAATCCTTGTTCATGAGAAAAAATTCATTTTTCAGGAACCGTCATCTTGGTTTCCATTTAAAAAAAAAAATTTGAAAACCCACAAAAATGTAGTTAACAAGATACACCGACACATGCATCTTGTTCATCAGGACTCCCTCAGATGGATTCTGAAGTTCTTTCATGCAATGCAACTTTCAAGGGTGTTTTTTTACCCATTTTGATTCCTTTTTTGCCACTTGCTAACTTCCTTTTTGTGAGCAATTCCTTTTTTGCTTGCCAGTAGTTTTCATCTCCTTGAGTTGCAACTAGTATTGTGCGAATTGTCACTGCCATAAAATATTTCGTGAAATTAGCACATTATGCAAAATATTTCACTTGGCGAAAAACTAAATTTCAGCCATGGTTGTTAGCAAAATTTTGCCATCAAGCTGATGAAATTTTGCCTGTGGGAAAAATGTTACCACTGCAGGTGAAATTTTGCCACTGCTGGTGGAATTACGCCACTCGTGGATGAAATTTCACCTCATGTGGGTGAGATTTCGCCATCTGTGCTGAATTGGTGGACTGCCGAAATTAATGGCGAAATTGTAAAATTTCGCCACAGTTACGCAAAACATTTTGGGTGGCTAAATTGACAATTTCACCACAATTTTGCCAGCAAAATTTAATTTTGCTACATCCCTACTTGCAACCCATACTTTTTTTTTAACAAAAATGATGTCGACATTGGGGGTGCTCAATCTTTGGGTCATTGGTAGAAGCCCCCCCCCACCTATATGAGACACTGGGGAGCCCACTCACAGTGTCCCACATAGAAACCCCCTGCATTCCCTGCTAGTGTGGGACACTGGGGAGCCCACTCCCAGTGTCCTATAAGGTGATTTTATGGTCTCTGTGGAGAATCACCTTTCAGGGCCAGTTAATGAAATGACAATGCCAGTGTTCATAAGGTGGGGTCCTAAAAAGCCCATGTTAAAAATGTGGTACAAAAACACTAAAAAAATGCCTGAGTTATGCATGGTCATTGAACTTTTGTTACACATGTGTGTAACTTTGGCAATTTTTGTAGTTGCTTGCATGCATGTGCAAGAAACCCATTGTGTCAGCTTCGTTCTAAAGTGAGTTGTGGAGGAGTGGCAGTGTTGTGCCAAATGGCAGCAGTCTGTTCTGGGGCTGGTCTCTGCTGCAGTGAATAAAGGAGCATGCTGTCGATGACGGACGTATGAGCATGCCACTATGCTCAAAGAAACCTGGCCGCTGCAATCAGGGAGTGCCCTGTCACTACACAATCAGCTGTTTTTGCTGCAGGGTGGTCTCTGACTGCAGGAGCCAATTAGAGCTGCATTGTGTGGTATACCCTTTCAGTAAACATGGTGACGGCTTCTCCATCAGTGTCTCACGGTCCCCACGAAGCCGACGGAAAGCCGCCGCCCACCTCTCCCAGTTCTTAAAGCCGATGGGGGTGCCCAGTCCCCCTGTTGACATGTCCCCTCCGCAGTTCATTTGCCAATGGGGTAGCCCAAACCCCATTGGTATGATGCACCCCCTATTTGTTGTGTGCCAAGGGGTTGCCTAATCCCCCCTCAGCTAATGTACACTCCCCCCCAAGCACACTGTATTGCCGACGGGGTTGCCCAATCCCCATCGACTCCAGCCCTCCCAAAAGAAACACCCAGGTGTGCTGGCATGCTGGGAGCCCACCCCAGCATGCAAAAATGTGTCCCACAACATCTTTATTTTTTTAAAACCTGTAAAAACAGAAAATGGTCCCTCTTGGTTTTTCGTGACCCCCTCCCCCAACCCGCACCCACCAATTGCAAACCCACCTACCCACATCCACCTCACCCCATTCTTACCTCCGGAGCCTGGTGCGATGATCTTCAGTGGACCTGGAACACGTCTGCACTCTTCAAAGCCGACCACAAACTGAAGAAATGCCGGTAAGCTGTATAATGGCATAAATAGGGTTTTTTCAACTTAGGTGGATATCTTGGCCATTTTTGGGAATTTTTTCACCAAATTTTCAACATGGGGTTTTGGGGACCACACCTCATGAACTCAGTCACTTTAATTTTGTTATTCAGTCCCAAAAGGTGATATCGCAGTCACTGCATGGAACTGCCTTTTGGGACCAGTGACAGTGTCACAGTTTATGAGGTAGGCCCCCAAAAACCCTATGTTGAAAATTTGGTGAAACAATTCCCAAAAATGACTGTTTTACAAGCGTGCATTGCACAGTTCCTACGCATGCATGTAACTTAGAGAATTTTTTATATTTTCACTCCAGATTTTAAACATTATTACCACACCTCCTTATGAACAATACAGCTGTCATTTTTCACATCTCACCCAAAATGTGTTTTCACACATGTAGCACACAATGGCATGGTCGGTGTGCAAAATAAATGTTTGGGACAGATTAAGAAAATTACAGTGACACTGTTCATGAGCAGAGGTCTTAAAATGCCTGTGTTGAACATTTGGTGACAAAAGTCCATAAAATGACTGTGTTATGAGCGTATACTGTGCAGTTTCCACGCACCTTCGCAACTTCACGAATCTGTAATATTTTCACTCCAGATTTTCAACATTGACATTTTTCCACAACTCCTTATGAACAGTACAGCTGTCATTTTTCACATCCTGGCCGAAATGTGTTTTCGCACTTCCAGTGCAGAATAGTGTGGTTGCTGTGGGAAATCAGTGTTTGGGACAGATTAAGAAAATTGCAGTGACACTGTTCATGAGCGGAGGTCCCAGAATGCCTATGTTGAAAGTCTGGTGTAAAAAATCTCCAAAATAATTACATTACAGGTGTGCATTGTGCATTTCTATGCACGCTCATGACTACACCAGTTTTTTATCTTTTTACTCCAGATTTTGACATAACCATTTTTTACACCTCCTCATGAACAGTACAGCTGTCATTTTTCACATCCTGTTTGAAATGTATTTTCACACCCGTGGCACCAAATGGTGCAGTTGCTGTGCAAAATCACCTTTCAGCTAATGAACTGATAGTGTCACTGTTCATACGGTGGGGTCACAAAAAGCCCATGTTGAAAACTTGGAGTAAAAATACCAAGAAATGCCCAGGGCATTAGGGTTTCCAACCATAATGCCCTACCTTGTAGGGACTAACAGGTATCAGGGGTGTGACTTGGGATTGTCGACAGTAATGCTCACGCCATTCCACCCCAACCCCACCCTGCAGCCAGTGACAGGCATTGAAGTGCACCTCGGACTCTTTGGTCCCAGAATTCACTCCATTCTTCTATACTGCACCCATTTTAGTGTATTTCCTTATGGAATGAGGTGAGAGTAAAGCCAGAACACCCCAAGGCACACCTTGACACTTGTCAGTGTCTGTAGGGTAGGGTGAGGTGAAATGTCATGACCATTATGGGCGACAACCTAAATGCACACCCCAATGCCTGTCCATCTCTGCAGGGTGGGGGTGGAGTTGGCATCAGTTCAATACATCACTGCCATTCCTTAAAGGAGTAGCAAACCCAGAATGTGCAAAAAACATATGTTATGTAGAGTGTTTTGATATGTATGTTAACTCCTAGTGTGTCCTTCCCTCTGTCTGCTATTTGGAGTTTTTCCTAAATTGCCTGCTAGCTGTATAGTAGTTTTATGACCCTTGGGGATCTCCATAACAAATAGTTTTATTGGCTTTCTTTCTCCCAGGATGCCCCCTGTCTCATGTAACAGTGATGTAGCCATGCCCTTAGATGTAGTATGTGTATTGCTTTAAAATTAGTTTAGCAACAGCAGAGCCTTGTAACTTCTCATTCAGGGAGCACAAATGGCAACAGTTAGTTTAGCAGATACCTGAGAGCAAGCTAACTGGGGTTTCTGTAAGACAACAGCTACTAAATAGCTCTAATTCATTATTTGTGTTTTTGATGTTAAAACACTCCTGCTAGCTAGACCTGATGCACAGAGAAAGCAAAAATAGTGAATCAAAGCTATTTAGTAGCTGTTGTCTTACAGAAACTCCAGTTAGCTTACCTCAGGTATCTGCTAAACTAACTGTTGCCATTTGTGCTCCCTGGATAAGAAGTTACAAGGCTCTGCTGTTGCTAAACTAATTTTAAAGCAATACACATGCTAAATCTAAGGGCATATACATCACTGTTACATGAGACAGGGGGCATCCTTGGAGAAAGAAAGCCAATAAAACTATTTGTTATGGAGTTCCCAAGGGGTCGTAAAACTACCATACAGCTAGCAGGCAATTTAGGAAAAACTCCAAATAGCAGACAGAGGGAAGGACACACTAGGATTTAACATACATATCAAAACACTCTACATAACATATGTTTTTTTCACATTCTGGGTGAACTACTCCTTTAATTGCATCTGTCTAACTCCTGCACTTCCACTACTAATGCCAGCAAGCAACCATTCGGCATTGACAAATGCTTGTTTATATTTTCACTCCAAATTTTCTACATAACCATTTCTTCATGCCAACTTATGAACAAGATAGCTGTAATTTCGTGCATCCCTCCCAAAATGTGTTTATGCAGCTGTGGCATGGAATGGCGCAGTTGCTGCACAAAATCACCTTTCAGGACTGAGTAATAAAATCACAGTGCAAGTGTTCATGAGGCGGGGTCCCAAAATGACCATGTTGAAAATTTGGTGCAAAAATACCTAAACATGCCAGAGTTAGCTCAGTTGTTGAAATATTTCTACACACTCTCGTAACTTTGGCAATATGTCATATTTTCAGTCCACATTGTCAGCATTGCCATTTTTTCACACCACATCATGAATAGTACAGCTGTATTTTTTAAAAATCCTGCCAAACATGTTTTTCTGCACCTGTTTTGCAGAATGGCCTTACAGTTGCACAGAATTACATTTTGATGAGAGTTTGAAACTTTTCTGTGCTGGACACATGCAGTGAGGTAATAAGAAGGTTAACTTGAACATTTAGAGTGAAAACTGTTTAAGATGGTACAGTTAAGACTATCTGTTGCAATTTGGCTATGCCTGCTTGTAACTTTATGCATGGAAGGCAGAGGCCCCTGCGTTTCCACAGCTAGATACATATGCACATCTGTGGAGGGATGGGAGTGCATCCAAAATAAAGATACTATTAAACTAGCTCAAAAAGTAAGGAAATAAACTGCATAAAACATTGTTAATGCATCTGTTAGGGTTGCAACAAAAGTAGAGAAATGTGGTCTTAGGGTTTCCAACCCTAACACCCAACCCCCACCCTCTTCAGATGAAAAGGGATCAGAGGGTGGCATTGGCATCTCCACCACCAAAGCTCACCACATTCCATTAGAAACTAAGCTGGGTGGGCACAGCATAGGAGAATGGGATGAGATTTAGGGCTGAAGATGCCAATGCCACCCTCCGATTCCTCTTCATCTGTGTAGGGTGGGGGTGGGGTGTTAGCTTTGGAAACCCTAATGTCACATTTCCCCTACTTGTGTCACCTTAACCTAACTAATGCATTGATATATATATATATATATATATGTCTGTGTGTACCGACATGTCTCTTGTGCCTAGATGGCCATTTCCTATATAAAGAAAAAGTTGGCAGTCTTCTCATATCTAGCATGCCTGATTTATACTACTCAGTGAGACAAAAACCTCCATTGGCAAATGGGCTCTTGTTGATATAAATCAAGAAATAACAAGGGACAAACTGACACTTGGCAAAGTTGTAATAACTCCTATTGACACAATGCTGTCACTGTGCACACTGCTTAACGTCAGCCTGAATTGACCATATTTTATTCATTATATGTATCAACACTATGTTAAGGAAAACAAGCATTTGTCAATGCCAAATGTTGTCTTGCTGCCATTGGCAGTGCAGGAGTTAGAGAGATGCAGCATAGGAGTGGCAGTCAAGTATTGAACTGATGCCAACCCACCCCCACCCTGCAGAGAGTGAGAGGCATCAGGGTGTCCCTGTGGGTGTTTGTTAGCGCAGTGCGGGAAAACGTGCTAGGCAGGATGTGAAAATGACAGCTGCACAGTTCATAGGAGGTGTAATTAAATGCCAGTGCTGAAAATGTGGCACACAACAAATATACGGAATTTGCGGAGTTGCAAGGGTGCGTGGAAATATGTGCAAGGCACGCTTGCAGCACTGCCAGTTTGTGGGTGTTCGGCACCAAATTTTCAACATAGGCATTTTAGCACCTCTGCTCATGTACAGTGTCACTGTCATTTCCTCAAAGTGTCCCAAGAAGTGATTTCACACAGCGACCACGCTATTCTGCGCTGGAAGTGCGGAAACACATTTTGGGCAGGATATGTGAAGTGACAGCTGTACTGTTGATCAAGAGGTGTGTAAAAATGGCAATGGTGAAAATCCAGAGTGAAAATATCACAAATGCATGACGGTACGAGCATGCTTGCAATCTGCCAACGCACGCTCATAACACAGTCATTTTATGGAGTATCAGCTCCAAATTTTCAACATAGGCATTCTAGGAGCTCTGCTCATGAACTGTGTCACTGTCATTTTCATAATCTGGCCCAAACACTGATTTCCCACAGCAACTGCGCAATTGTGCGCCGGAAGTGTGGAAACACATTTCAGGCAGGATGTGGAAAATGACAGCTATACTGTTCACAAGGAGGTGCACAAAAATGCCAATGCTGAAAATATGGCGTTAAAATATTGCGAATGCGTGAAGTTACGAGCCTGCGTAGCAACTGCGCAACGCATGCTCGTAAAACAGGCATTTGTTGGATTTTTTCCACCAAATTTGGAACATAGGCTTTTTGAGAGGCCTACCTCATGAACACTGGCACTGTCATTTCGTTAATGGGTCCCGAAAGGTGATTTTGCGCAGTGACTGCGAAATCACCTTCTGAGGCTGATTAACACCATGACAGTGACAGAATTCATGAGGAGGGACCCCAAAATCCCCATGTTGAAAATTTGGTGCCAAAATTCCAAGAAATGCCTGAGATATGCAGCAAAGTTGAAAAAACCCTATTCATTGCATTATACAGCTTACCGGCATTTCCTCAGTTCGCGGTCGGCTTTGAAGAGTGCAGACGTGTTCCCGGTCCATTGAAGATCGTCGTGCCAGAGTCCGGCGGTAAGTATGGGGTGAGGGGGGTGAAGGGAGGAAGGGTATGCTGTGGGTGTGTGCGGGTGGGGGGCATCTAGACTACGAGGGACGGTTTTCATTTCCAGGTGGAAAAAAAAGGAAAACCGTCACGGGACAATTTTCACGTTGCAGGGCATTTGTGCAGCTGGGGTGGGCTCCCAGCATGCCACCTAAGTGGGTTTTGTGGGCTTAGGTATCAGTAGCCGACGGGATCAGCACCTCGCTGCACACAACACAGGGGTAATGCCGGCGGGGATTGGGCACCCCCGCCAGCAAACAAAGAAAGGGGAGCGCGAGCGAGGGATTGGGCACTCCCTCGGCATTCAACAGTTGGAGGTGATGCTGACGGGAGTGGGCTCCCTGTCAGTGGGCAAAGAAAGCAGGGGGCACGAGCTGAGGGATTGGGCATCCCACCCTGCATTCCACATTTGAGGGGGATGCGACAGGAGTGGACTCCTGTCGGCACACAAACACGGGGGGGTTGCTGACAGGGGGATTGGGCACCCCCGATGTCGGGAAAGGTGAGACGGCCACCCGCTCGCTGACCATGGCCATAATGGTGGCGAGCATGGCAAGCAAAGGACCGCTGCATATGACGAGCTTTGATCGGATTGCAGTGGACCTTTGCTTTGATATGCTTGTCCCATTACGTATGCATGGCGTGGTGGTGGCATACAGGCTGATTGGGGAATGAGGGACGCACCTACTGATGCATGCCCTGCATTCGCCCAACAGCAGCAGCGCCCCCAAGACCTGCACTGTCACAAGATGTTGCTTGCGCATGTGCGCAAGCCAGCATAAAAATACACTGCAAGACAGCAAGTTCCCAAACATGATAGGAACAAGCCTAGCATATCATAACTGTTCCAGAGCAGACTGCATGGTAAGTGATCAATGGTCCAAGGATAGACATGTACATCATGCAATGCAGTATAACAGTCAAAAATGTACATGCATATTTACTAAAGGCACATACTGAAGTCCTAACTGATATGTGAATTGTCCCCTCCCCCACTCCTAAATGCATGTCTTTCAGTCAGGGAAAAAACACTGTATAAGAAAGTATTGCAACTGTTGAACCAGTTAGGAAAAAAACAAAACAGAAATACCACAGTTTTTAAATATTGTAAAAATTAACCAGCAAAGGTTGTAAACAGGATCCCAGTAGAACATACTTTGATATGAGCATATCAGCGTCCCTTGACCCTTGTGATCTCCCATCTATATGGTTGGGATATATACAGCTCAATGTTAGATATAGAAATTGCTTAAAAATTTGACCAGCCACATGAGGAACTAAGTTCAATTACATAACTGTTCAGTAAGTTATGTGTGAAAAGTGCCCTTCTCTTATTCCATTATGCTATTTACTGGGGGAAAAGATGGGACACCATTTATAGTATAATGGAAGGGAAGTGCTACAAACTTTCATAATGGCTTAACAGTAGCACATTAGTTCACTGTGACTGCCATGACCTCCCATTAGGAGATGGCTGTTAGGTTGGATATCAAGTAGCATTAATTAGCAACCTTTGTTAAGTCTGGTAGTGTGATATCATGTAAGTTGCTGCAAAATGATAATTTAGATTATACATTATGCACCAATGAGAATCAATTACATGTTTTATAATCATGATATGTATCACACTGTAATGTAATTCTAAGTTAGAGGTTCACTATTTGTTTGTTATAGATTGCAATTGTCTTTACAGCTGTGCTATTACAGACAGTTACTATTTACAACTTTTACAATTTGAGTTCTGGTTCACAGCCTTATAAAATGTAACTTTTTTCAATGGAAAAACTGTAAGGGCAATTGAAATCCATATAAAACAAATAGTTATTCTATAATGTCCTATTTGTAGTATCACACATATTATCCTCAAAATAAATATAATTGTTTTCCATTGGCCATAATGTGTAGTCTAAGCCATCCTTTTACAACTCCATAATTTATACAAAACTACAGGATTTAAAAAAGGAGGTTTAATAATGTTCTATGAAATCCAACCTCACAGCCTTCTCCTAATGGGAGGTCATGGGTGGCCACAGTGAACTACTGTGGTACTGTTAAGCCATTACCAATGATTGTAGCACTTCCCTTCCGCTATCAAAGTAATGAAATAAGATAAGGATACTTTTTTCACATACCTTAGTGAAAAACAATGTAATCAAACTGACTTCATCATTTCGCTGCTCAAATTTTTTCACCCATACCTATGTCTCACATTGAGTTACATATTTCCTAAGCATGCTAGCTATTACAGATAGGAGGTAAGGAAGGTCAAGGTGAGTTAATATTATTGTATGGAATTATGTGATGCAATATCTCAATTTTACTGTGACAACTTATAAAACTGCACACCCAAATACTAAGGTCTGGCCCTACTGGTATTCAAACCTGATGTCTCGGGTACTCTCTGTATTAAGCATAATGCACTGACATTTAGCTAAAACCTAATTAAGACCTTCTGAATACAATCTTGAAATGTATTATCTGGCAATAGAGTAATACAATATAATTAAAAGCAGGACTATGTAGTGAATCAGACTGTCACTGCTTCTGTCCAGTCTCTTTTGTCTTACTATGTTGCCACTGTATAACTTGCCTGCTTGTATTTTGAAGCTTTCGGTTACTTTTCAGCACTGGTTTTGTGCTTTATGGGTCATACAAACAGTACCTGAGATTTCGGGTTCCACTCCCACCAGGGCATACTGTGAGTGTGGTCTACATTTTTCTAGCTGTCAGGGTTCATTCTTTGCAATACAATTGCTTGGCCCTGTCAACATTTCCAGCTTTTTTAACAGATATGGTGGTGAGAGAGTACACCGTTCCAAGTGATCACAGTAGCTAAACATCCACAGGTGTCACACGACTGTTGAAATGTTTTTTTTTTTACCATGATCAATATTAAAAGGGTAATGGAGGAAATGTGGAACTGTTACCTAATAGGGAAGGTATTAATTGTTTCACAAAGGGTCTATTGCTTCACCCACACATCTACTAAAAGGATAGAAAAGTAGAGAGGATCAATCAGTTGGAGTACAAGGGAAGCACTCCTGATACAATCTCAAAATGTATTCACTGGCAATACAGTAATACAATATAATTCAAAGCAAGATTATGTAGTGGAACAAACCGTTGATGCTTCTGTCCAGTCTGGAAATCTGCACCTGCCACGGTTGCCCAATTCACAATACATTTCAGTCTGTATTTTTAACATCTCATTTGAAGGTTTTCTTTAGATTTCTGCACTGTTTTGCAGACTGCACATGTTTAAACACTGTGAGTCTAAATATTCACAAATAATATTGAAAAATGAACACACAGAGTTATGTGTTTTACATATTTCTAATTCTTATGATTTAGCACACACACACACACATACACTCACTCATTTCCTTTGTCTTCAGTGAGATTTAGAACATCTGAGGAGACAGTTCACAGCATTCAATTCTGTGACCTTTGATTTACTAGTCTCATGGATGTTTGCTAATCTCCGGTTGTATTTCTTGACTAATGGTTAATCTCTCACACTCATATTTTAAATGTTTTTTTCTCCTTGTTTAAAGCAACTCATTTATTTGGCAATTATTATCATCATATAATTTATTTTTTTAAGAAAAAAAAGCAAAAGGTATTTCTGACATCAAGCCAAAATCTAAGAAGCTGACATTGCTAAGAAGATCTGATCATTACAGCTTGGTGCACTCTGGAAGATTTGACGTTCCATTTACTTTAGGTTGTAGGGTTTTTACTTAACTGCTGAAAGAACTAGAATGAATCTATTTGATTGAGCTCTGGACATATGTTCAGTCTGCAACCCCACAAGGGAAAATTTCATTCAATTGGTGTAGGGATTTGCAGTTGTGGAAGGACACACTGAAATCTCCAAAAATGTGTGCTTCAGTATCCCATTTTTCCAGCTACAGTAAGATGACTGCAGGCTCTGTCCACAGCCATAAAAAGCTGAGATGTGTAGAGTAAGTGAGAATGTGGTGAGCATAAAGGTTGACAATCATGAGGCACACCCCACACCTGATTTACAAAGATGCAGGAGAGGTCAAACCATAACAGTTGTTCCTGCTACTGTCTGAAGGGTGGGGGTGGTGTGTTAGAGTTGGAAACCCTAATGCCACGTTTCCCTACTTTTGTCAATTTAACCCTACCTAGAGGGGGCTCTCCTCTAGTGAGCCACTCAGCCATTGCCTGATATATAAGGAAGTATCCATCAAGCAGACCTCTGTGTGAAGGAACACAGTGCAAAGGACAACACAGGGGAGTTTACCAGGAGGGAGTCAGCCAGTGGAGGCAGTCATCAGCCTTAGACTCTGACCTGAAAATCATGAGTACATAAAAGGGGTAAGCAGGTGTCTACAGCCACAAGGCATAAGGTAGGAAAAAAGATGTAGCACCATATACAGGGCTAAGCTACATTACAGATTCAAAACTTACAAAAAACTCGGGGCCATTAAAACTCCCTGTATAGGGTAGGGTAATAAAGGGAATTTAAAAGGATAAAATAACAAAGAAAGCAGGTAGACTAGGACGATGGGACTGGTGCAGTGCTATGGCTGTGGGGAGGCTTTCTTCAGGGAGACTTTCTGGAGGCTACATTACTGCCCTATCTGCATGCACCTCTCTGGGCTGAGGGAGGAGGATGCCAGAATCAAGTCCAAGTTGGCCTGGGTTCAGAGGATCTTCTCTCCCACCCAGGGATCACCTAGTCCACTGCCACTACCTCAGAGCTTGCTCAGAAGATGGAGATGCTGGACAACAATGGGCTTAGGGAGGGTTAGAGTTGTGAAGCATAGGCATATCCCACTTCTGATTCCACTACAAAACTCCTATGCTATACTGGCAAAGCAGAAATGTCCCACAGAGGCACCCAAAGTAGTGACTGGGGTGGATATGGAGGTCCTCCATAGTGGAGACCCCAACAAGGGTGACAGAGGACCCCAGAGGAGGAGGAAGCAAATCCTGGTGGGGGACTCCATAGTGAAGGGGATAGAGTTGGGGTCAGGTAAGGATGATGAGAAGGACATTTAATGCCTTCCTGGTGTCAGGGCTCACAGGGATGGGAAGAAGATCCAAAGGATCACTGGTACAGTAGGAAGGCAGGGAGAGCTAGACATCATTGTCCATCTTGGAACTAATGACCTGGCTTGGGATAAGCCAGTAATAGTTCAGGAGGAGTTCATGGAATTGTGGCTGGGTCTTAGGCAGGTGTCACAATCTGTGACCTTCTCAGAAGTGTTACCTGTCTATGATAGGGTGATGACAGGATTCTCCACACCAGGAACTTCAATGCATGGTTGAAGGAATGGTGCAAAGAGGAGGCTTTCAACTTCATTGGGGACTAGGGCCCCACCTGGAGGGATAAGGGCCTGTACAGGGAAGACTGCCTGCATTTGTCCAGGTGGAGATCTATGGTCATCAGAGAATGGTTTAAATGCTACATTTGGCAACATTTAAACTATCTAAGGGGGAGGCAGAAAGACAAAGGGAGACATAAACTGCCACCCCACAGGCAAACAAGGTCAGCAAGGGGAATTCTGAGGGGATAAAACCCCCAAAAGAACCATATAACAAAGGAATCTGGGGGCTAGAAAGCAAGAGTGTTAATGAGATAGAGAGTGAAGAAAACCAAGGAAGGCAAATGGGACACAAAAGGAGGGGTGGCAGCACAATCTGGAGAGCCATATATGCAAGCGCTTAAAGTCTAGGCAATGAGACTGCATACCTAGAGGCCACCATGGCAGAAGCAGACCTGGATGTGGTTGCAATTACTAAGTCCTGGTGCAATGAAAACCAGGATTGGGCTGTAGCCATACCAGGGTATACTCTGTTCAGAAAAGACATGGTACAGTACGTAAAAAAGGGGGAGGGGTGGCTTAATACATTAGGGACAAAATAAAAGCCACAGAAATACAGAGAGAACAGGGAGGAGCTGAGGTACTGTGGGTCACCCTGGGAACATATAAGGGGTGCCACTATTTGCATAGGAGTGATCTACAGACCTCCAGAACAAGGAGGGAGAGGTGAAGTAGGACATGACATAAGCCATCCAAAGGATGGCATGCAAGGGAAAGGTGTTGCTGGTGTGTGACTTCAGTTTACTAGATGTGGATTGGAACCTACCAGCTGCAGCAACAATTAGAAGTATGAACATCCTGGATTCCCTGCAAGGGGCATTCCACAGACAAATAGGTAAGAAGCCCACTAATGTGGGGTCGATACTGGACTTGGTACTGTCAAATGGGGACAGTGTTGCTGACTTAAGAGTGGGTGACAACCTGAGGTCCAGCAATCACTGTACAGTGTGGTTCTACATAAGGACTGGACCAGAACTGAGCCACCCTAAGCTGAAGGTCCTGGACTTCTGGACAGCCAATTTCAGGCAGGTTAACAAGTGCAAGAGAAAACAAGAGACTGCTATGGTTCTCTAAAGACATAGCAGAAAAAGTAAGAGCAGAAAAAGTAGCTTTAGAAAGTAGAAAAAGATACAGAAGGAAGAGAATAGGGAAAACTACCAGGAGAAACAAAGAGAGGCAGGGAAGGCAGTTACACATACAACAGCATAAACAGAGGAGATAATGTCCAATCTGTAAAAAAAGGGGATAAAACATTCTTTAGTTATATAATCGAGAAAAAGAAGACCATAGGGGGTATAGTAAGGATAAAAGAGGAAGGAGGGAGTTGCGAGCAATGGACCAAAAGAAGGCAGACATATTGAACAAACACCTTTGTTTAGTATTTACAGAAGAAGGGGTAGGTGATGGGCCAAAGATAATGGACAAGGGCACAGATGATAGGGAGGTGGACACCAGTCCTTTTACAGAGGAAAAAGTCCTCAAGGTACTAGTGCAATTAAAAGTAGACAAGCCTATGGAACCTAATGGGGTGCCCCCCAGGATACCGAGGGAACTCAAAGAGGTGCTGGCTGCAACTCTGACAACTCTGCTCAACTTATCATTAGAAACAGGGGAGGATCCAAGGGACTGGAGGAGGGCAGATGTGGTCCCACTTACAAAAGTGGGAACAGGGAAGAGGCAGGAAATTACAAACCTTTCAGCCTGACTTTGGTAGAAGGCAAAGTAATTGAAACATCATTGAAGGAGAGGACAGCAGAATACCTTGTAACTAGTGGATTACAGGCTCCAAGTCAACATGGTTCCATCGAGGGAGGACTTGCCAGACAAACCTGATTGAGTTCTTTGACTGGATGACCATGGTAGTTTATCAGGGAGAAGTGGAAGATGTGGCCTACTTGGATTTCAGTAAGGCCTTCAGCACTGTTCCACATAGAAGACTGGTAAACAAGCTAGCCTGTCTGGGAGTGAGTCAAAAAGTTATAAAATATGAAAGAAATTGATTAAGCTACAGGAGTCAGAGGGTGGTGGTAAATGGTGTCCACTCTGGAGAGGCAGAGTGACCAATGGGGTGCCTCAGGGCTCAGTATTAGGCCTGGTCCTTTTCAATAGTTTTATTAGCAACATTGCAGAAGGGCTAGAAGGGAAAGTATGCTTTTTCGCAGATGACAAAAAAATATGCAACAGACTAGACACACCCGGTGGGGGGGGGGGATGATAAGAATGGTCAAGGCTTTGCAGCTGGGTTTGAATGCAAAAAAATGTAAAATCATGAATTTGGTGCAGAAAAACCCAGGGGCTACATACCAGGTAGGAGGGGAAGTACTGACAACCACAAAATAGGAAAGGAACCTGAGGGTAATCATTTCTGATGACTTGAAGGTAGTCAAGCAGTGTGATAAGGCAATGAGGAAGGCAAGCAGGATGCCAGGCTGCATAAGGAGGGGCATCACCAATAGGAAGAAGGAGGTAATATTATCCCTGTACAGATCACTGTTAAGATCCCACTTGAAGTACTGTGTCCAGTTCTGGAGGCCCCACCTGCAGAAGGACATTGATAAAATGGAGGCATTACAAATGAGTGCGAGGAGGTGTGGGAATGGATAATCCAGACACAGATTTTGTCAGGATTAGAACACATAAGCATGTGTGAATTTTATTGCGAATATAAAATGGAAAATAAGAAACTAAAAAAAGCAAGCAATAATTACAGAGTGGAATTCTTCAAGAACTCATCCTTCCACTATGCTCTGTGTTAGCCAGAGATCCTTCTGGCACAGCCTTCCAGGCTGAATTTATCTACCCTGAGATTAGTTGGGGTCCTTTATAGGACAAACAGGTCGTCTGATCCACTCTTAAGCTAATACAGACAAATTACTGTTCTAATACAAAACATGTGGTATCAGAATGACATTAAACATCTAAGGCACAATGTACAGTTTTATAGAAAGTCTTTTCATACATTTTAATCAAAAAACAGTACAGAAATACAAAGAAACACAACTTATGCCATTAAGCTCCTCCCACCTCCTGATGATTGGCATTTACTATCTCATAAAGATCTTTAGCTTGGGGCTGCTGGCTCCTTAGGAGGCAGTCCTACACATACATTCTAGGAGCAGCAGCTAATTACCAGTCTCAGCATAGGTATGAAGGTTTTCTTTTAACTTATTGATAACTAAAAGCATATAACACTGGGAAAAAAACACTATTTTATACAATTCCTATGACTAATGCTTAATATCTATTCCCTTTAACTACCTTTATTTCTTTATTTTCTCAGCCAAATTACATTATAGCCAGAGACCAGAAAAGGACTCTGTAGGAGCGGTCTGTAAAGGGATTGACAATGCAGTAAAAGTGGCCTTAAACAAGCTGCCACAATTTATTCCTGCTGCATTCTATTAAAATTAAAAAAATAAATAAAAACATTCTGAGCAAGGCTGAGTTTTAAAACAGGGAAAACACCCTCGGTGTAAGTTTTGGAGCCAACCTTAGGCGCTGTACTGTGAGCCATCAGCCCAGGATAAATAGATGAGTTTTATCAGGACTTAATCGTACAAACTAATGCTTGCAGGTGGTTGGGGCATTTTTATTTTATTTCACAAAGCTCCAACCAACCTGACAAGTGAGTCCCTATACAGGGCACTGAAGGGCTGTTCAAAAGGGATCTGCACTGCTTGTTCAGCACAGCCTGAAATCTGCATAAACACTGTATTGCAGAGAAACAAGGACATGCTGTGAATAGAGCAAAAGGGCAGAGATTAGTGGACTTGCTGAAAGGGGTAACTTTTCATTTAAATATAGGACATGCCAGCAAAATCCTGAAACAGGAACTTTGACAGCGTGGTTGAGTACAAACTCCCAGGCTCTGCATTTAAAGACACAGGCATTATTTAAAGGCACAGGCAGGCGCCACAGTGCTTTTCAGTGTTTAAGCAACCAGACATGGGGAAATTTAAGGAAACAAAGCTGGGAAGTGCAGAGTGCAGAACATATCTGAGTGGGTGACCAAGTCCACTCAAATAGAAAAGGGAAAATAAAGATTACAGAAAGAGAGGCGCTACTGCAGTAGACTTGGTAGCAGAGGGGAAGCGGAGAATGTCCAGGTTGTTAAAAATGGCAGTACACTCAGAAACAAAATGGGGGTCATCCTACTGACACCACTACAATGAGGGCTACCAAAGTGGTGCAGGGCCTGCATCACAAGCCCTGTGAGGAGTGACTCAAGGAATTAAATATGTACTCTCCTCAGGAGAAAAGGGAAATGGGTATATATATATATATATATATATAAATATATACACATTTATTTATTTATTTTAGTTTGGAATTAATACCTTCGAGTCAAGGACTCATTTTCAAAGGTTCCTCATCAGTGTTGAACAAACATTACAAAAATACAAGGTTTACAGAGAAAAAAAAGAGAGAAAAATCATTGAAGCATATACACAGGCGGTAATAGTAAAATTTGAACTGATACACATCAAATTAGTAAATATTAACAGATAGACTAATTAGATAAGAGGGGGTTGGGGGATCAGCTGAAGGTGGCATTGTCTGAGGTGGGAGAGAGGTGGAACTTTCAACCAAGTGAGACCATTGTCAGGTAATTTGGTAGGGGAGAGGGTTAAGAAAAAAGTGGTGTATAGCAGAATGATGTAGAGGGGGTAGGTAAATGGAAAACTGGGGGCAAGGTACTATCACATTAGCACAGAATTATAGAAGAATTACAGCATTATAACAGAAACATTAAAATACCTAACAGGTATTAATAGGATACAGAAAGACAGCATTATCCATAGAAAAGAAGCTCAAAGCCAAGGGATATGCTAGAAGGTGGTGGGGAGGTGCTGAGGAAATGTGAGAAAATACTTCCCCACAGACTGGGTGGTGGATACCTGAAACAGCCTTCCTGTGGAGGTGGAGGGTGCCAAAATTGTGACGGGATTCAAGCATGCATGGGACAAATACAAGGGGAACTTAATAGTAATGCAAGGGGAGGAGATGACCGGAGATTGAGTAGGGTCTGTGGTGGCACAGTAGGCCGGGAAACCTCTGAAGACTAGGTGGATCAAGCGATCCTTATCTGTTGACAACTTCTGTTTTCCTATGTAGTGCATTAACAAAGTTTTTTGCAATGAATTTCAATACTTTTTGAGATAGAATAATCGTATCTTCATTTGTCTGTGGGCTGCACCTGAGCTCCCATTCCTCCATAGATCACACATGAATTGCCTTACCTTCTGAGATAGGGTTCTGCACTCCAATTCCTCCATTGATGTGTACATGTATGTTGCTGTGGAAGTGCAGGATCGGCATTTCTGGCAAAACAGCAGTTTCTTCCCTTCATTGTATGGCTTGTTAAATGTGTCAGTGGTTCAGTAGGTAGCACACTCGCCTCCGAGGCTGGGAGATAAGAGAGTTGTGGGTTCAGTTCCCACATCTGGCACTTGGGTTAATATCCCAGTACTGACACTGTAGTGTAGCATGAGAGGGGTGCTGCACTTCTGAGGTGCCATCTTTCAGATGAGATGTTAAACTGAGGTCCCATCTGCTTGGATTGGTGGTAGTTCAGGTGGATGTTAAAGATCCCATGGTACTTATTGAAAAGAGTAGGGGAGATTTCCCCGGTGTCCTGGCCAAATTTCCCTCATTCACTAAAAATACCAACAGCTTAATCTGGTTCAAGGTCAGTTGGCATTCATCAGTACCCCCTTCCCCCTGGTCGTGCTTGAAAATAGGCAGGTTTTGTCTAGTGCACTTACCCGGTCAACAAAAACTAAACAAAATAAAAAATAAATAAAAAAATGTCCAGTTTTGTCCTATGGAAAATTGCACTTTTTATTTTTTATTCTTTTTTTTTTTTTTATATTCTCACTAAATGTTTAAGTGGCAGTAGATGTCTTACTCTTACAGTACTCCTTAGGATATGTTGTTTAATATATAGATGTGCCTTAACTCCAATTATTGAGGAAGTTATGGCTTCTTCAGGTTCAATTCTGTGGAAAAAAATGAAGTCCAAATCTTTTTTCATAAGAACTAATCCTTTATTATATCAAATGAAAAAGCATACAAGAAAGAATCCCTTCATACAGAAAAAGAACCTGGAAAAAACTAAGTCCAAACTCTTGTTTTGTATTAAGGTATCCTTTTTTGCATAAACAAAACAAATCATGTAAAAAAGGACACCTTCATACAAAAAAAGAATCCATAAAATAAGTCTGAAATCTTTTTTGTATGAAGGGATCCTTTTTCATATGAACAAAAAAAAAATATGTATGAAAAGGGATCCCTTCATATGGAAAAATAATTGGAAAAAGAAAGTCGAACTTCCTTTTTTATATGAAGGGATCCTTTTTATACAAATGATTAAAGCATACAAAAAAGGATCCCTTCATACGAAAAAAAATCAGAAAAAAAAAAATAAGTCCAAATTAGTTTTTCAGATGATGGGATCCTTTTTTGTATGGCTAAATTATTTTGTTGTATGGCCATACAAAAAAAGGTGACGTGAGTCACGAAAAAGATGTTAAAAAGGTAAAAAAAAAAATATGCATTGGGTGGTCATTTTTCCAACAGTTAAATGCAGAATCCTCCTAACAGGGTCCTGATGAGCAAGATACATGTGTTGGTCTGTCTGTGGGATGTCATTTTTGTGGGTTGTGAAAATTAAAAAAAATGGAAACATTGTGATGGCCATATGAAAAAAGATACACATACAGATACACAGAAGGTGACAGCAGATAAGGACTGAGTGGCCCACCTAGTCTGCTCCTTTTCCTGCCCAATGCATTAACACAGACCCTAGCTGATATGTGGCTTACCCTCTCTTCTCTATTGCTAGAGTACTCTTATGACTATCCCATGCATTCTTGAATTCTCCTACTGTTTTTGCCCCCACAACCTAAGCAGGGAGACTTTTACAAGCATCCAATGCTCTTTCTGTGAAAAAGTACTTACACACTTTGCCCCAGAGCCTACCCCCCTCACCTCATATCATTCCCTCTTGTTCTTGTACACCTTCTTTTCTGAAAGATGCTAACCTCCTGTACCTTGTTAATACCCTTGATGTACTTGAATATCTCTATCATATCCCCACTCTTTCTCATCTTCTCCAGGAAATTCATTTTCATATGAAAAAAGATTAGCCCCAAACAAAAAAGAATCCTTTCTTCATGGCCAAATTATTTTTTAATTTATTCTGCCCCAGATGTAGACACAGCTGTCTCCCATTTTTTCTCCTCCTCCACAAAGTCTAGGACCAACATGCCCCCCTTGGGTGCCACAGGGTACAACAACAACATCTCTCCTGGGTCTTGGTGGACCCTCATCCATTTGTGCAAATCTCAAGACAGAGCATGGGCTCAGTAACAAGCTTCCCATGAACCACCTGATCGAAGTAAATACGGGACACTGTGAAACTTATACACAAAGTCTATCAGGTCAGCCAGGGCCACCCTTTTCCTCTGCCTTCTGCACACTACTCAAACCTCCCCTGCTGACTTCTGAACCACACTTCACTCTCTTATTGACCCACTTGCCCAGTCCACTACCCCAAGTTATCTATTAATGGCTCCCTGGTTACTGACCCAGCAGCAGTTGCAACTGCCCTAAACTCCTTTTTTGCTACCTATGCCCTGCAGCCCTACCCCCACCTACCTCTTCCCATCCCCCACTACCACTCGACACCCCACCCTCCCATGGCTACTCATTCTCCCCATCTCAGTACAGAAAGTTCAAAAAGCCATTGCCTCACTAAACCCCCAAAATCTAGCCCCAACTCTATTGATGCCTATCTACTCCGCATTTCCGTCCCCAAAATATCCCTCCCCATCACCCATATTTTAAATCAATCATTCATCAAATGCACAGTCCTGCAGAAATGGAAGATAGACCAAGTCATACCCCCTCACAAAAGAGGAGACTCCCTCACCCCAGAAAACTACCGTCCTATGTCACTCTTCCCCACCCTGGCCAAAATCTAAGAATCCCTTTTCTTACAAGACTCAATGACTTTCTAAACACAACAGATTTCCTCTCTACATATCAATTTGGCTTTAGGGCAAACCGCTATACCACCACCCCTCTTCTACGAGTCACAAACTCCATCCTCTCCTCATGGACCTAGGTCACATAACTACAGACATTTTCATTGATCTTGCCAGGGCCTTCAGCTTCATTTCCCATCTGGTCCTTCTAAACAAACTCTCCTCTGCTGGCCTCTCCACAGAATCGGTACATTGATTTAACTCATACCTCACTGGCAGATCCCAACAAGTCCTAACTGGCTGAGCCCCCCCCCACTTCAAATTCACATAGGTGTTCCACAAGGCTCCATTTGGGGCCCTATATTATTTATAGTATTTCTAAATAATCTATCATCGGCATGCACTGTGGCTAGCATACAGATTTATGCTGACGACACTGTTCTCTTTGCCACCGGCCCCTCTACTGCTGTAGTCAAATCCCACCTCCAAGCTGATTTCCACACTGTCCTTCACTGGTTTGACAAAAACCTACTAAAGGTAAATGTAAAAAAAAAAAAAAAACGGTGTCAATGACATTTGGTACTCCCCAAAAACTAGCCACACTCCCCTCCCCCCTACATTCTTAACACTGCACAGCTCCCTACTGGACAACATTCCCCATTACTAATATCTAGGGGTCTGGCTTGACTCCCATCTATACTACACAAAGTATATTATGTATATCCAGTCAAAACTTCACCCCAGAACTGGGTATGCTGCACAGAAACCGATAAGCCCTCTCCATAGCTACTCTCCATCAGCTCCTAACCAAAATGATTATCCCCTCATTTGACTACACAGACATAGTATACGGTACCGTCTCTGCCTCCCTCCTAACCAGGCTGAACTCCCTCAACAATGCTTTTGTCATTTTGCCATAAAACGCCCCCCCCCCGCATTCATCACTGCTCTCTCCACTCATCCCTTTCCCTTACCTCCCTACACCACCGACGTCTGCTACATAGAAACATAGAAACATAGAATTTGATGGCAGATAAGGACCGCTTGGCCCACCCAGTCTGCCCATTTCCCTACCTACTGGATAAGCTGCAGATCCTAGTTAACCAGCAGCCTACTTCTTCTTATCCCCACCCCCCAGAATTGCCTTATGACTGTCCCATGCATGCTTGAATTCCACCACTGAGTTTGACTTCACAACCTCCTCCGGAAGGCCGTTCCATGCATCCAAAACCCTCTCTGTGAAAAAATACTTCCTTAAATTACCTCTGAGCCGCCCCCATCTTCAAATTGTGCCCTCTTGTTCTTGCAAACCTCTTTTTTTGAAAGATGCTACCCTCTTGGACTTTGTTGATTACCTTGAGGTACTTGAAAGTTTCTATCATGTCCCCCCTCTCCCTCCTATCCTCGAGGCTATACATATTAAGCTCCCTAAGTCTCTCTTCATATGTCTTCTGGTGCAGACCCTGCACCATTTTAATTGCCCTCCTCTGGACAGCTTCCATCCTGTCTATGTCTTTGCGGAGATTGGGTCTCCAGAACTGCACACAGTACTCCAGATGGGGTCTCACCAGCTGTCTGTACAGAGGGATAATAACTTCCTGTTTTCTGCTGGTGATGCCTCTCCCTATGCATCCCAGTAATCCCCAGCCCTCCTTGCTTCCATCACATTGCTTACACACCTTTAGGTCATCTGATGACTACCCCCAGGTCCCTTTCCATTTTGTTGTTGTTAGTATCTCACCCCATTGTGTACTCTTCCCTGGGTTTTGTTTCCCAGGTGCATTACCTTGCACTTCTTAGCATTGAATCTAAGCTGCCATACATTTGACCATTCCTCTAACCTTGCCAAGTCCCTTCTCATCCTTTTCCCACCCTGTGCATCAACTCTGTTGCAGATCTTAGTGTCATCTGCAAAGAGACATACTTTCCTTCCAGTCCTTCCCAATGTCGCTTATAAAGACATTGAAGAGAACCGTCCTAATACTGAACCCTGCAGTACCCCACTAGTAACCCTCCTTTCTTCTGAGTGGACTCCATTTACTATTACTCTCTGTGTCCTATTCTCCAGCCAATTCTTTACCCAGGCTGTCATCTTGGGACCCCTCCCAGGCTGGCTAACTTGTATATTAATCTTTTGTGTGGGACTGTGTCAAATGCCTTGCTAAAGTCTAGGTAGGCCATGTCCACAGCCCCTCCCTGATCTACTACTTTGGTCACCCAGTCAAAGAAATCTATCAGATTTGTCTGGCATGACCTTCCCGCTGTGAATCCATGCTGCCTAGGGTCCTGTGCCCCTCTGGCCTCTAGATACTCGACAATTCTTTCCTTCAGAAGTGATTCCATCATTTTCCCTATCACTGAGGTTAAACTAACAGGTCTGCAGTTTCCTGCTTCTGCCTTGCTCCCACTTTTGTGAAGGGGAATCACATCTGCCCTCCTCCAGTCCTCGGGTACCACCCCATCCTCCCATGATTTGTTAAAAAGGGTAGTCAGTGGTGTCACTAGTTCTACCCTTAGCTCTTTTAGAATTCTGGGATGAATTCCATCTGGCCCCATTGCTTTGTCCACCTTCAGTTTTAAGAGTTTTTCAGAACCCTTTCTTCTGTAAATGGGCTGGTATCAACTTCTGTATCCAAGTGTTACTACTGTTTGTTTTATGTACCTCCCCTCTTCATTTGTAAATACTGAGCAAAATATTTGTTTAATATCTCTGCCTTTTCACAGTCTCCCTCTGCCCACCCTCCCTCCCTTTATTAAGCCTCACTATCCCTCCCTTGGTCTTCCTTTGCTCCCTGATGTACCTATAAAGGTTTTATCGCCCTTCCTAACTGAGTTGGCTATCTTTTCCTTGGTTTGGGCCTTTGCGTTCTGACTGCCTTCCAGCCTCCTTTTGCTTTAACTGATACAGTTCTCTGTCCTGCTCCTTCTTGCGATTCCTTGTACTTCCTGAATGCTTTCTTTTCTCTTGAACCTTCACTGCCACTTCCTTTGAGAACCATAGTGGTTTCTTACATCGTCTTGTTTTGTTTATTTGCTTCACACAAAGGCTCGTTACCTCTGTGATGGCAGTTTTATTATTCCACTGTTCTTCACCCTCCTTCCTGCCCATTTGCTAGTGCATTCCTTAGGCACTCACCCATTTTGCAAAGTCAGCCCTCCTAAAGTCCAGTACTTTTGTCTTTGTATGACTTGACTCTATTGCTGTGTTTATTAGAACTATACTGTTCGATGGTCGCTAGTTCCCAGATGGCTACCCACTTCTACATCTGTGATCTTCTCTCCATCTCCATTTGAGAGAATCAAGTCTAATATTGCTCCCTCTCAAGTGGACTCCAGTACTAGTTGTCTAAGGCATGCCCCCTGTAGGGCATCTAGAATAACTGCACTCTTCGAAGTGGCAGCTGCAACTGCACTCCAGTTAACATCTGGCATATTCAGATCACCCATCAGCAATATCTCCCCTTTTTCTGCCATTCTAAGTATACTTTCTATCATTTCCCTGTCCATTTCCTCCCCCTGAGAAGGGGGTCTGTATACAACCCCTGTGCGTATTGTGGTGCCATTGCCTGTCTCCAAATTTACCCACAGTGCTTCTTCTCCTCCCTGTTTACCCTTTTGTTCTGTTGCTTTTATTCCTTCCCTTATGTAAAGAACTACTCCTCCTCCTCTTTTACCCTCCCTGTCCCTCCTGTAGACAGTGTATCCTGGTATGTTTATGTCCCAGTCATGGTTTTCTGTGTACTATGTTTCTGTGACTGCCACAATATCCAGATGTTCCTCCTCCATCAAGGCCACTAGTTCAGGAAGCTTGTTACCCAGACTACGGGCATTAGTACTCATTGCTCTCAATTTTTGATAGCTTTATCTTCTGTTGCAGCTTCCCCCACTGACCGTTCTACCTCAGTCTTTTTCTCATTTAGTACCCTGTTTTGTAGGGAGAGGCTGGGATTTTCCTGCTGCTTGTCAGTGCCTCCACCTTTGACTAGTTTAAAAGCTTGCCAATGAAGCATTTAAATTGATTGCTCAAAAGACTTGTTCCCTTCCTGGACAGATGCAGACCATCCTGCCAGTATAGGCTGGTGTCCTTCCAGGTGGAACCCCAGTCCCCAATGAAGCCAAACCCCTGTGCTCTGCACCATTTTTTCAACCATTCATTAAACTGCATGGTGCCAATTACCCTCGCCTCCCCCATGCTTTTGACAGTCAGCACCTCTGAGAAGGATACTGTGTGTGCTACTTGTCTTAGGTCCCTCCCAAACTCTGCAATGTCCTTCTGCACTGCTCTAATCTCATGATGAGCCAAGTCATTTGTCCCTAGGTGGACAATTACATCCAGCTCGGAATCCCTTGCAGCTGTTCTCATGATCCTGAGGATGCGCTTCCTGTCCCTCCAAGCCATGGCACCAGGCAGGCACCTTACTTCATTTTTCCAAGCTCCCCCCAGTTCTATACCCCTAATAATTGAGTCCTCCACCAGGAGCTGCTTCCTTTCCTGTGGTGTCCTCTGCCTCCTTCCTGTGGGCCTCCCTTGTGACAGTTATCAGTCTTCTCTGTGGGTGCATCCATAGGGGAGCTATGCTCCACCAGAATGGTGTATGGATTGTGGACTGGAACAATTGACTGGGTGTGCCTCTGTTCCACCCTCCTCACCCTCCCTGAGCCCACTGTGGTCCAACTGCTGTGCTTTCTTTGTAACCTCTGAGGTAGTGGTGGTGGTGCTAGTGCTCCCTGGATGGGGGAGGTTCCCTTCCTACTGTTCAGTGTGACCTGGGGGAAGGTTTCCTTACTACTGTCCAGTGCGGCCTGAAGACGGGCAACTTCCTCCCTCAGGGCAGATAGTTGTCTGCAAATAGGGCAGCATCTCAGCCTCCAGAAAGACTCCCGGAAGACTGCTGCCCCACAGCCATTACATTGCACTACTCCCCACATGTTTATCTAGTTTTTTTTTATTGTATTTGTGTGTGTGTGTGCGTGCGTGAGTGTGTGATTTGTTATATAGAAATATATATATATTATACAATGTGTATGCTTATATTGTCAGTGCAGTGTGCTAGAGAGGATATGACAGTGAAATGCACCTTGCATTCAAGGAACAGATGTCAGAACCTCAGGTATAAAGGAACTATCTCCAGGGGTGGGTGGGGTGAGGGTGGGAAGGGGTTGGGCTTAAACTGTGTCCTCACAAAACAATCAACTAAAAGCTCTCACCCACAGCTGCGATGAGTGCCTTCCTGTCAGCAAGATACCCTACACAACAATTTGACAGAGAAAGTACCCTGCTAATCAAACAGAGAAAATCCAGACATCCAAGTCAGACACAGGTAAACCTCTCCAGACAAATGGCTGGTGGTTTGTTAACCAAAGGAAAATCACATATGCAGTTATTTCAGCCCTTCTGAGGATGCTGACAAGATAAGCAGTTTTAAAAACCCTTCCTGAATTAAAAACTAAAACAAACACAAAGCAATACCACTTTAAAAGTGAGGAAAACTTCTCTCAGATGTAAACCCACCAAAAGTTGCAAAATATATTGATGCAGATTCTCACAGAATTCTAGTAATCAGTCCAGTTAGCCACAAAGGAAATCAAATATGCACTCCTCATTCTTCATCTCTAAATACTGGTTTGGGACCTTACCTTCTTACATCTAATCTTTGTTGAGTCCATCCTCTGAAGCCACCTATTCCCTTTGGTCAAGAGACACCCACACTTTCTCTCTACCATGGCTCTCCTCCTGTTCCAGCTCAGCAGTATTTACTTACAGACTGTCCTTGCACTGGAACACCCTCCCCTTCCAAGTCAGACACACCCCTTCTGCTTCTCTCTTAAAACATGCTCTGTCTCATGAAACTGAACTATCCAGTGCCTGCTGCTGCTACTGTTAATCACAAATTACTCCCCCTCATGTTCTGCTAAATCAGTCCCTTGTACACCAAGCCTATTACTTTTTGCTTCATATTGCAACATATTTTTTAACCCACTCTGTATAAACTGCAATTGATCGTACAGTATAGCGACTCAGTTTTCAACTGTATCATAAATCCTGTTGATCTGTTAGTTGAAGTAACTTGAAATTGTATTTAAAATCTGTTTGAACTGTTTTATTGAATGTAACCACCCTAATCCCCTCTCCCCGAGTCACACCTGGAAATGAGCTGTGGCTCAGTGCGCCTTTCTTGGTTAACAACTTTAAATAAATACAAATTAATTTCAAACATCTATCCTAATGTACCTACTGAGCATGCTCAGAACCCAAACTCCAAGTCCTTGTAACTCTGCAATTGATTAGTGTTTTTTTTTCACCAAGCCAACAAAAGACACTTCTGTTGGCCCTCTACCCTGAGAATGTCAAACCAAAATTCCAAACGTTCCTAGTGTTGGGGGTCTCCAAGTAAAACAGCAAAAAATAAAATAAAGTTTTACACACTTTGCATGGTGTGGATCTCAGAATCTGCACAGCAATTCCCAGTGGAGATGGAGGGATATAAAACCAGAGACCCATGCTTCTTGTTTGCTATTTGCTCACATTAAGAAAATCTTGGCTTGCTTCATAGGAAATTCACTACCTCCTTTTTTCCAGTAAAGAGACAAAACAGGCTTAACCAATAAAAATAAAACCTCCAGACAACAGCCATTTAGTTAATTTGTGATCCTATAGTCATGTAAAATGTCTGAAAAGCATTCCATGCCTGCTTACACATCCTGGTATCCAGAACAATCAGCTGATACATAGGACTGAAATGCCAGGGAATTTGTTTCTCAAGGTGCACTGAGTGGCTATGAAAATGAATCATGCCATAGTCCTCCTGGAATCCAGAAGCTGATACATGGGACAGAGATGCCAGTCTGCCAATTTAATTTTCTGGTCAGCAGCTCAAGTTCAAGTTTGGGACTGTGTTGCAAAATCACTGTTGCACTTTCAGTGCATGAGAATATCGAAGTGTTAGCATTTTAACTAAAGGTCCTTTTACTACATCATCTACTTATCTATGCAGGAATGAATTTGTAGGGGAGTATATAGTGCCTGACAATCACAGCATATCCCAAACACTGTCCTGAACAACAAGTAAAGGTGCTGCTCATGCAGCGGCTGTATGCAATCATTTAGCACTTGGCATCGACATTCAAAGTGGACAGTTGAAATAAACCTATTTGATAGGTAGAAGGCAGTGTCAGCCAGGACCCCAGGGTTATCCTCTACACTTATGAAAAGTGCAATGGAATCTTTGACTTGCACCTGGATAGTAACCAGAGATGGGCAGATGGGATCTCATGTGTAACATAGCATGGTAAAGATGGAAGGGACTTCAGGCCCATCTTGTCCACCCTTATGCCACACAACACTGACTATATGCAATAGTGTTTTCAATTTTTGTTTTGTGTAATTCTGATATAATTCCAGGCATGGTTGTCAACCAATGGCCAGAGCCCAGTTCCTCAGTGTGGGATTTGAACCACAACCTGCTGGTGATGCAGTGCTACCAACTAAGCATTGTTGCTTGCACTAAACAGCATCAAGCAGAGGCCCCCAAGCCTTACTAAGCATCTGGAATCTCCAGGTATCAGATGTCCCCAGAAGGACATTGGCATAACTTAAATTGAACTCTCCCTCATTTTAAGTTTAATTCAGGCCAGGCACAAAACCAACCAAATGAGCACATTAAAAAATCTCAAAAAGGTTCTACACAACTATAAGTCGACTACCTAAACAGGAAGCTGATTTTCCAAAATTGAAACCAAGAAGTTAAGTATTAGCTCAAAATACCAACCAACACGTGTCAATTTTTCCTAAATAACCATTCTACAATATTTTGCTTTGACAATCCAAAATATGGTATAAAAATTCTTCATAGCTTTTTAAAGCAGTTTGGGAAACAGTGCATGTGAAAGACGCTATGTAAAACAGATTCCATTCCTTTTCTTAAACCTGACTTTAAAAAAAGTTTGAAACAGATATTCTTTTTTTAATTAAATGTACTTTATTGATATTTAGCAACAAATGCACTTTAGAGATAATACCCATTTTCAAGAACACAAATGTAACCACAAAGGCCAACTAACCTGTTGATCAGCCTACACCAACCATTGGATTGAAGAGGTAACATTTCTACAGCACGTCGATTTTAACATTTGCACACTTTGGAATGGCTGATTCTGGCAGTGATGTGTATTACTCCCGAATGTTCGCTACGGTTGTGCTGCGAGAGTAAGCTGCTGCTTTCAAAAACACTTTATTAATTTGTGTCTCTACATTTCACATGAGCCCTATAGGCTATCATTATTGTAAAAAAAAAATTTTACTTTGCAGGATTGCGTAAACTATCAATTCATATGCTATTACATGTAAGCCTTTTTTTCCTGAAAAAGACAGCTTTGTTTTCTTGATCTAATTGTGAACATCAGATCTGGCTGCCTGTGATTGAGCGTATTAGCATAGTCTGTTAAGCTAAAGGGAACGAAAATCATAATTTAATTTCATAATTGTTTATTTTATGCTATTTCATATGTTTGTCTGAAAATGAGGTAAATGGATAAGCAAACCCAACAAAGAGCAAAATTCCTTTCAAATATGCAATTGATTATATGTGTAACACAGCAGCAGTGGCTCAATGTTTGAATACAAACAGACGAGTGCACATACCTGGACAGTTAATAAATTCAATGTCACAAAACCTTTGTTTGTATACCACATAGTGACTGCTTAATGCTTTAGATTCCAAAAATGAAATGGATTTATATGAGCCTGACCTATCTCCTCTGTGCTGCTGTTTTTGAATAGAATGAATAAAATAATATGGAATAAGAAGTTCAAGGTGTGGCAGGCCTTTCTTTTGATGTGCTGACCGTTGCCACCACGGAGGTTGTGTGACATTGTACACAGTTGATTAACACATTCCCTAGAATCTGCAGTATCACATCTTTTCCCTATGGACCATCAAGGACTTGGTATAAGCACTGCAATGTAATTAAGTAAAAGGCACAGGCACAACTAAGGACTGGCAACTACAGTAACTGTCACTCAGAACTGGTCAACTAACAACATAAGGTGGGGGAAACTGCATCTCAAGTGCCATCTGATTATTTTAACCTTTTTTTAGCCAATTGCATTTTACATAGCAAAGGATTACATATGAACTTGAAATATTTTTGTGCTCCTGAGATGATGTAATACTTTACAAATGTTCGTCTTCTTCCACAACAGTTCCCTGAATTCTGTATCCCTGCTGGAAATACCCAAACTGTACACTGCATCCAATCTACTTAATTTTATTGACTTTGAATCAGCCTTCACCCCTTGCAGCCTCCTATGGGTCCTACAGCCTGAGGCAGCCCTCCTGACTGCTGGAGGAAATGGCACTCAAAGCTTACTCAGTGGGGATTCTCATGTCTCGAAGGGGATGTGGCTCATGCAATGCTGACTTTCCATGTTCTAGGGCCAGATATTAATGACCCACACATTGCCCAGCTCTCCAGACAAGTGCATTGCTTGTTGAACTGAGTCTGAGTATTTCCTGATACAAAATCTATCAATGTAAGCAGTAGCCAGGCACAGGAAATGGGTCCCTCCAAGAAAAACCTTCTTGTCGACACTCAATTACAGTCACAGTGGCTCCATTTGCCTCACTGTGAATTGCAAAGGGAAATGGTTGAAATGTTTTCAAAACTAGCACCTCCTCAGAGGCGGGTCATTCACATGACATAAAGGAGATATGAGATGGATTGATGAATAAATAATGAAACAGACCAAGCTTGTGTCCAGTGCATTTAAGCGCATCTAGTCATAATGTACTACGCTTAATAGCCTTCGGCATTATAGCGAATCCTGGACCTGTGCGCACTCCGAGTTGGACCCCCCAGAGTTGGACTCTTTACTGGGGGTCTGAGAGCACAGCCCCTGTAAGGGGTGTGGGGTGGAGCCCCCAGAGAACAACAAATAAACCAAAATCACACAGCACGATTCAGCCGTGCGACATTATGACCCCATGCCGTATTTATTTAGGTAGTAAAACATCAGTATAGATTCAATTTTTATTCAGTTTCACTTATTTCAAAGCAGTGCTTTTTTCAATCAGAGCAACAAGTCAGTTTAGCTCACACTATGCCTGTCAGCTGATTCTGACAGTGATGTGTATTACTTTCGAATGGTCAGTACGGATGAGCTGCGAGAGTAAACCGCTGCTTTCAAAAACACTTCCTTAATTTGTGTCTCTGCATTTCACATGAGCCCTATAGGCTATCATTACTGTAAAAAAAATGTTACTTTGCAGGATTGCGTAAACTATCTATTCATATGATATTACATGTAAGGTTTTTTTTTTCCTGAAAGATAGCTTTGTTTTCTTGATCTAATTGTGAACATCAGATCTAGATGCCCTGTTACTGAGTGTATTTGCATAGTCTGTTAAGCTTAAGGGAATGAAAATCATAATTTAATTTCATGGTTGTGTATTTTATGCTATTTCATACGGTTGTCTGAAAATATACTAAATTTTGATTATTGAGTGAAGCAAACATACTCATTTTGGTAACACTGTGATAGTCTATATGGCTTTTCAAATGCAGTTTCCAATTTGGATTTGAATAATTAAAACTTTGAATGCTACTATTTTCTTGTCATTTAGTTAAGTGTGTTGGTATTCTGTGTTAGTGTTAGAGATGAGCGAAATTTGAAAATTTCACCTAGCAAAATATTTTGCGCAATTCCCACATTACATGAAATTTTTTGCCTAGGCGAAAAGTAATTCCGCCTCCAAATCTGCTTTCGTGTAATGTGAAATTTGATCAAATTTCACCAATTTTGCTTTCACGTAACATGAAATTTTGCCATTATTCTGAATTTCGCCAATGTTTTTCAATTTCACCAGCAAAATTGCAATGCATTGTGGGTAGATAGCTCAACTATCACATGCAGGCTGTTTTCTGCACAGTATATTATCTGTTGAGTTGGAGAGCAGTTCAATGTGGAGCAGCACAGCCAATAAACCATTCAAAAACCTCTTTATTTGACATTTTTGAGAGTTAATTGCTCCCACAATCTCGAGTTTAGTTCCTAGAACTGTAAGTGAACATTTTTTTGGTTTTTGTATCTTTGGATATTACTTAGTTAAACTTAGTGTTTTCAGTTTTCTCTGTGTCTGTATCTGTGAGGGAGTTGAGTTGGGGAGGGTCGACCGAGTGGTGTGTGTGTGTGTGTGTGTATGTGAAAGTAGAGCGAGCTAGTTCCTAATATTTGACATATTTCTCACAAGTTGTAAGTGAGTTTCTGTAATTTCTTTTAAATCTTAATATTTTTTGTTTGTGTGCTGCTTATTTGTTATATTTTTCTTACATATTGACCCTTTATTGGGTAACTTTATCTTAACAGTTACTACATTCTGACTGAGTCGTTCTGTTCCTGTTTCCCTTTGCTTAATCACTTTTGTGATTCATTTTTTTTTATTGAAAGTATTTGTGTATATTGACCACTTGACTTGTCCATATCCAGGTACACTGCATTGCTGTATTGCTCACAGAAATTAAAATTGTGATCTAGCA
This sequence comes from Neoceratodus forsteri, assembly GCA_016271365.2. Taxonomy (NCBI): domain Eukaryota; kingdom Metazoa; phylum Chordata; order Ceratodontiformes; family Ceratodontidae; genus Neoceratodus; species Neoceratodus forsteri. Next base: position 508,735,393 of record CM028131.1, on the reverse strand, counting down.
TCTGCATTGCTGCGTTCCTGTTTTTCTATTGAATTTGCATACCACATTAACCCTTTCCTTCCTGTTACACCACTGTTGTTTACTACCTGACCTAGGCTACTCTATAAAAATTACATAGTTTTCAACTAGATAGTGGTGGTCCCTGCATGAGTTTTGGAGATGACTTTCTTCATCTCAAATCTTGTTGTCCCTTCCATCTAGTATATCTGTAAGCCAAAGCCGTATGTAGTAAGTACTAACACATTGTAGTACTCGCCTTATCCAGACACCACTTATCCGGACAGTAGTTTGTATTTTGACTGAGAGGTGTTCTGTGCAGTTGGTTTAGTTTAGTTTTTGTGAACCTACCAGCACCTACCTGGTTATTATCAAGTAGTGTAATAATCATTCCATTTAAAAACTGACATTTGATTAAGAACTACTTAAGTATTCTTTTCAGAGTTACTGTGCAACCTTATTGTGGTGGTGTTCTCTGTTGGTTTTGTATTGAAAGTCTCTTACTTCTGTCCTCCTCTTAACCCATGTTACATAAACTTGTGTATTTGTAATTGAAAAAATAAAATAGTGTTTTCACACTCGAATAGGCTACAGTAGCAGTTGTAGGTAGTTATATACACTACAGTGCAGCTATCTGTTCTGATTTCTGTTTGACCTTTGTAGATAGCACTGCAGGTGTTAAATCACACTTATTTAATAGAAATACATAATAATATAGTTACAGACTGAGGAAGCCAAATGAAACAAACATATAAATATGCCTTCCAAGAGATGTTCAACTTCAAGTAAAGTTGCTAGGGTGGGAGGTGGATGAAAGAAGTCTGTTGGAAAAAAAACAAACCTATTTCTGAAACAATGCTCTATGTGGCCTCTACTGCTGTTGTGGCAGCCAGTAGCAGCAAAATCAAAGTTAGTAGTGGCTTCAAGTCCGTGACTCATTTTTTTACTGCTGAATCTGTAGCTAGTATGCTTGTTGGGGATGATACTGGGAATAAGGGAGACACTCACACCAGTGGAGGCACAGAGGTTCAGGAGGAGGTCGAAAAAGTTGTCAGTGTGACTGTTGTTCCTGCTCAAGGAGAAGCTGATGGTGGTGAGGGTGATAGTGCCCAGCTTCAGTCTGTTTCTCCTGGAGAAGGAGATAAGGAAAGTCAGCCCCCCCACAGTGAGGAGATTCCAGAGAAGGGAAACATTTGTCTGGCAGTAGAAAGTGATCAGGATGAGGAGGAGGATATAATATGTTTTGGTACAGATGATGATGATGATGAGGTGTTGGATCCCCCGTGGGAGCCAGAAGTGAAAAAGATGAAGGGTGATGATGTAGCCCATTTAGATGACAAGACTGAGGGCAAGGATATCAGCTAGCCTACAACAAGCAGTCCAGTCACCCCACCTTCCAAATGTAGCAAGGTGGATATCATGCAAGCGGCACAAAAAGCAAAAACTTCCACTACTTTGGCTCCGCTGTGCATGTCTCAGTCCCATGTCAAATCTAGAGGTGCAAAGTCCCTAGTTTTAGATTTTTTCATGCTTGATGCAGCTGCATACAACAAAAAGAACTGTCACAACATCACATAGGTTTGGGAAAGAAAATGTGCTCATACGACCAAATTACAGTACTTGACATTTGTGGATGAGAGAAGGATTAACATAAAAAAAGAAGAAAGATACACTGTTTATTATAGCTAACATACAGACTTACTGACAGTAACATACATGATGGGGGGATATGTAGGGTACTAGGTGATAGGGTATTCATATCTGAGGGGAAAGAGAGGGAACTTACACAACACAAAACACACTAAACACTGGACAAGAAAAAGAAACAAGAGGATATAGAAAGAGGAAGAAGGATAAATACATACATATATTTTTTTTGGTAATTTTTTTAAGTTTTTTGGGGAGTGGAGATGAGGGAAGAGTGATAGTAGTAAGGACAGGAAAAACAAAATAAAATGCTGGTGCTGTGCTTACTGCCTGCCTCACATGCAAGCACATTATAGTCCTCGGACCACGTCATAACAAGATGCCTCCACCAGGCCCCGATTCCACCCTGCCATTACCACCGCCATGACAAAGCTCCACCAGGAGGTCCAAACCATTATGTTGGTCCTCCAACACTTTCCTTAAGTCACCCCTCAGCTCCTGGCAGAATTCATCAAAATCCTGGCGCAGAGATGTTACCTCTTGTCGCACTGCTGCCAGGTCTTCTTGGCTCACAGGAGGAGGACCGACTGGGAATAATGCAGGCTGTCTATGCTGACATCCAGCATGAACATGGTGCCATTGCTGCCTATGGGGTGAGGTGGATGATGGTGCTGCAGCTGCCTGCTGCCAATTTTGCTGGCACTGCTGGAACCTTCTGAGCTGTTGTTGCTGAGCCCTGGCACCTTGTTCCTGCTGGCTCCCTTCCTCTTGGGCCACACTCACTCATGCTGCTGCTAACTTATTTTGCTTTTGGAGTCATTCTGCAGTGTGGTAGTGCTGCAGGTGGCTCCTTTGGCCACCAATTCTTTTTTTTATTTATTATGCTTTTGGCCCCTTGCTCTGAGGCTATCAGCCACCTCCTTGTACTCATCTTACCCTCCGACTGCCACCATCATCCACTGTCACCGATACTCCCTGGCTTTACCACCAGGGTAGGTCCGTGGCACCACTGTCTGACCATCTACAATGGGGAAAGGTACCAGCTACTCAGCATTGCCTCCCTGACTTCCCCCCAAGGGAGGGGTTTGGGGCTCACAGTGGCCAACAGCACTGTAATTAATTGGTGGTGTGGATGAGTGGTGGAGACCCATACAGGCCAGGCGCAGAGGCGATGTCATGGGTCAGGCTCAGGACATTTTGTGTGCTTGTGCGGGGGTGGGAATGTGCAATAATGTCTGGCCTGCCCCTCCAGTCACTCTTCCAATGCCGGTTGCTGTGGTGCCCAAGGCCTCTGCTAGGGGTCCATCAAGCACCTGACATCCACCCTACCCTCCCCCCGGAGAAGAAGAGTAGTCCCTGGAATGCTCAATCCTTCTCCAAACGGCCCTCCGATGACTCAGGTTCATTCCCGAACTCTGGTCACTGGCATGACAAGGGGAAATCCAACTGCTGTGCTGCTCGGCAGAAGACACCAGGAGAAAGGACTGCTGTGTGACTGGACTTCTCTGCTGGGACTATATTGCCCTCCTTCCCTCGCCTCCACCCCCCCACCCAAAGCTAGTTCTATTTTTATAGGCACAGGAATTGACTGACAACAGGAACTTCCTGTTTGGGAGCAGGAAGTGAGTGATCACAGAACCATCAAAGACCCACCATCCTAGAAGGGCAGGAGTAGCTCTCCAGCCCCCTCTAGCTGCTGGAGGTCTGCCTCTGAGTTAGTAAGTGGTATACTGAGAAATATAGGATATTCTTGTCTCAGAACAGGACATTCAGGAGCTTAAAGGGCACACAGGCAGAAAGTAAGGAGAGAGAGAGAAAAAAAACAGAGGAAAGAGTAAGGATTGAAAACAGTTAAGGGGCCAGAAATAAGACATGATTGGAGTGGTGCAGTGCAGTGGCTGTGGAGCAGCAGTCTTCTGGGAGACGTTCTGGAGGATGCGGTGTTGTCCCATCTGCAGGCACCTCTCTGGGCTGAGGGAGGAGGTTACTCATCTCCAGGCTGAGTTGACCAGGATTTGTGGTACCTCCTCTTCCATCCAGGGACCACCAGTGCCACTGCCGTTGCCTCTAAGGTTGCCAAGAAAGAGGAGCGGTTGGACCACAGTGGGCTCAGGGAGGGTGAGGGTGGTGGAACAGAGGTGCATCCCTTCAGTTGTATCTCTCCACAACTCCTATGCCATTCTAGCAAAGTGTGGATCCTCTATGGAGGCACCAGCAGTGGAGACCAAGGAGGATGCTGGGAACCTCCACAAAGGAGACCCACAGGAGGGTGGCAGGGGACCCTGCAGGGGAAGGAAACAACTCCTGGTGGGGGACTCCATTGTTAGGAAGGTAGAACTGGGGGAGGAAGGGGAGAGGGAGATCAGGTGCCTGCCTGGCACCATGGCTTGGAGGGACAGGGAGCGAATCCTCAGGTTTGCCGGAGCAGCTGCACAGGGGAGGGAGCTGGATGTCATTGTCCACCTAGGGACAAATGACCTGGCTAAGAAAGGGATTAGAGAAGTGCAGGAAGAGTTTGTGGAATTGGGGAGGGCCCTTAGTCAAGTAGCACGCACGGTAACCTTCTCGGAGGTGCTGCCCATCTATGTCATAGGAGAGACTAGGGTGTTCCACACCATGGATCTAATCAGTGGTTGAAAACTGTGTGAAGCTCAGGATTTGGCTTCATAGGGACTGGGGTCCACCTGGAGTGATGCAAGCCTTATACTGGCATGATGGGCTGCATCTGTCTGGGAGGGAACCAGGATCCAGGTGATAGGTTTTAAATGCTTCATTGGCAAGCTTTTAAACTAGCCAAGGGGAGGCACTGGAAAGGAGCAGGGAAATCCTAGCCCCCAAATAATCATGGTAGTAAGTGCGGCAAACACCAACGTAGAGGTGTCGATAGGGAGAAGGGCAGGGGTAAATGGAGAAAGTGACAAAGGCAAGAAGGACAGGGATGGGGCAAAAGGGAGTAAGGCCATCAGGAAATGGAGGGTAATGAGTACCAATGCCAGTAGTCTGGGCAACAAGCTCCCTGAGCTGGTGGCCTTGATGGAAGAGTGATGCCTGGATATCGTAGCAGTCACAGAAACATGGTACACAGAGAACCATGACTGGGATGTTAACATACCAGGGTACATAACCTATAGGAGAGACAGGCAGGGGAGAAGAGGGTGAGGAGTAGCTCTCTATGTAAAGGAAGGGATAAAAGCAACTGAACAAAAGAGTAAACAGGGAGGAGATGAGGCACTGTGGGTCACCTTGGAGACTGGAAAGGGCACCACAATCTTCACAGGGGTTGTGTATAGACCCTCATGTCAGGGGGAGGGAATGGACAAGGATATGATAGAAGGCATTCTTAGAATGGCAGAGAAAGGGGAGATACTATTGATGGGAGACCTGACTATGCCAGATGTTAACTGGAGCACATTTGCTGCAGCCACATCCAAGAGCAGGGCCATTCTTGATGCCCTACAGGTGGCAGGCATTAGACAGCTAGTTTCAGAACCCACTCGTGAGGGAGCAATCTTAGACCTCGTACTCTCAAACGGGGGCAGTGAGAGGATCTCAGATCTAGAAGTGGGTTGCCATCTGGGGACAAGTGACCATCAAACAGTGTGGTTCACGTTAAACTCAGCTACAGAGTCAAGCCATACAAAAGTGAGGGTACTGGACTTTAGGAGAGCTGACTTTGGCAAGATGGAGAGTGCCTCAGAAAAGCACTAGCAAACAGGCTAGAAGGAGGTGTGGAGCAACAATGGGGAATCATCAAACTGCCATCACAGAGGCAACAAGCCTTGTGTGAAGCAAATAAACAAATCAAATGAAAGAAAAGCCACTATGGTTCTCAAAAGAGGTGGCTGTGAAAGTCAGGAAGAAAAGATAGTATTCCGGAAGTATAAGGAAACACAGAAGGAGCAGGACAGAGAGCTGTACCAGTTAAGGCAGAAGGAAGCAGGGAGGGAAGTCAGAATAGCAAAGGCCCAAACTGAGGAAAAGATAGCCAACTCAGTTAAGAAGGGGGATAAAACCTTTTATAGGTACATCAGCTAGTGTAGAAAGACAAAGGGAGGGATAGTGAGGCTGAATAGAATGAACGGTGGGTGGGCAGAGGGGGACAGTGAAAAAGCAGGGATACTGAATGAATATTTCTGCTCAGTATTCACAAAAGAGGAGGGGGAAATGCCTAATCCAATTAACAGAAGCACTCTTGATAGGGGGGTCGATCCCAGTCCTTTCACAGAAGAAAGGGTTCTGCAAGAACTCCTAAAACTGAAGGTGGACAAAGCAATGGGTCCTGATGGAATTCACCCCAGAATTCTAAAAGAATTAAGGGAGGAACTAGTGAAACCACTGGCTACTCTTTTTAATAAATCATGGGAGGATGGTGTGGTACCCGAGGACTGGAGGAAGGCGGATGTGATTCCCCTTCACAAAAGTTGGACCAAGACAGAGGCAGGAAACTACAGACCTGTCAGTCTGACCTCTGTGGTAGGGAAAGTGATGGAGTCACTTCTGAAGGAAAGAATAGTTGAGTACCTAGAAGCCAGTGGAGCACAGGACCCAAGGCAGCATGGATTCACAGCGGGAAGGTCATGTCAGATGAATCTAATAGAGTTCTCTGACTGGGTGACCAAAGTAGTAGACCAGGGAGGGGCTGTGGACATGGCCTACCTAGACTTTAGCAAGGCATTTGACACAGTCCCACACAAAAGATTAATAGTCAAATTAACCAGCCTGGGAGTGGGTCCCAGGGTGGTAGCCTGGGTAAAACATTGGCTCCACAACAGGACACAGAAGGTAATTGGAAATGGAGTCCACTCTGAAGAAAGAGAGGTTACTAGTGGGGTACCGCAGGGTTCAGTGTTGGGTCCAGTCCTTTTTAATGTCTTCATCAGTGACATTGCAGAGGGACTGGAAGGAAAAGTATGCCTTTTTGCAGATGACACAAAGATCTGCAACAGGGCTGGTACACAAGGAGGCATGGAAAGGATGAAAAGGGACTTGGCAAGGTTGGAGGAATGGTCAGAAGTATGGCAGCTAGGATTCAATGCAAAGAAGTGCAAAATAATGCACCTGGGAAACAAGAACCCAGGGGAAGAATACACAATGGGTGGGGAGGTAATAACAACAACAAAAAAGGAAAGGAACCTGGGGGTAATCATATCAGATGACCTTAAGGTTAGCAAGCAATGTGAGAAGGCAGTAGGGAGGTCTGGGGTATACTGGAATGTATAGGAGAGGCATCAGCAGCAGAAAAGAGGAAGTTGTTATCCCTCTGTACAGACAGTTGGTGAGACCCCATCTGGAGTACTGTGTCCAGTTCTGGAGACCCCATCTCCGCAAGGACATAGACAGGATAGAGGTAGTCCAGAGGAGGTCAACTAAAATGGTGCAGGGTCTGCAAGAGAAGCCGTATGAGGAGAGACTAAAGGAGCTTAATATGTATACCCTTGAGGAAAGAAGGGAGATGGGGGACATGATAGAAACTTTTAAGTACTTCAGTGGAATCAACAAAGTCCAAGAGGGTAGCATCTTCCAGAAAAAGAGACTTGCAAGAACAAGGGGACACAATTTAAAGATAGAAGGAGGGCGGTTCAGGGGCAATGTGAGGAAGTATTATTTCACAGAGAGGGTAGTGGATGCATGGAACAGCCTTCCTGAGGAGGTTGTGGGGTCTAAAACTGTGGGAGAATTCAAGAATGCATGGGACAGACATAAGGCAATTCTTGTGGGGGGTAGGAAGAAATACGCTGTTGGTTAACTAGGATCTCCGGCCTATCCTGTAGGTAGGGAAATGGGCAGACTAGATGGGCCAAGCGGTCCTTATCTGCCATCAAAGTCTATGTTTCTATGTTTCTATGTTTGGCTACCAGTTCTAAAATGGCCCCCTTGCTTGCCCCTTCGCACTGATCTGCTGCACAACCTGCAGATGACAACATTGCTATCAGTGTTGTTTACAGTGAAATAACACCACACGGCAGACCCTTTATGCTGGGGGGAGGTTGGGGGCACATGCTTCTGCTGGGGGGGCATTAATACACTGTGCTAGCTGTTGTCTGGGGGCCATATGCTCCTGCTGCTGGTAATGGGGGACTATAGGAGCATTCTTCTGCTGGGTGGTTGTGGTGGATGTGGAGGGGACCACATCATCCTCACGCTGCTGCTTGGGGGAGGCAACTGGCTCATGCTGCTGCTGGTCCTGGGACATTAGTGGAGGATTCTGCTGCTGGGTGAGGGATGTGGATGGGGCAACATCATCCTCACATTGTTGCTGATGGGTGGGGGAAATGGGCTCCTGCTCCTGCTGCTACTGCCGGGGGTTGGTGGCTACACGCTCTTGTTGGGTCTGGGAGGAGTTCTCTGCCTCAGCTGCCCTTCCCCTAAATACCTGCCTGTTCAGATGGACAGTGGGTGCCTTCCCACCAGTCCCCTTGCCCCTACTTTTCCCTTCCATCAGTTAAAAAAAAAGGTTTCCTAGAAAGGGAGAAAGGAAGTCATACACACACACACACACACACACACACACACACACACACACACTCTGCATAGACACCTAACAGAAGTTATCAAGAAACACAATCAAAATATATGTTAACTTAGGAACAAAAAATGTGTACAAAACACACAATATAACATACTGCTGACCCAAAAACTCTTTCTGTTACTGGCTGCCTGCTTCCTACAAGTCTCCAGCTACACAGAAGGGAAATGAATCACTCACTTCCTGCCAGTATATAGTCACTCATGTGATCTGCAGAGAGTAAGTCATCTGAAAAGCCCAATTTTGCCAGATTTCACCAAATAGAAATGCAAGGCAAAATCTAAGGTGAAATTTGCTGGTGAAATTTCACCGTAACAGCATAATTATGTGAAATATTTTGTGTGGCAAAATTTGTGATTTTGTCGACATTTCACTGGCAAAATTAAATTTTCAGCATCTCTAGTTACTATAAATGTTCAAATTATATTTGCACTGTGACACATCACTTCACTTGTACCAAATTCGGTATCTGATACAGTGCAATCATATCAGATCGTGGGTGGGTGAATGCCTTACCCATCCCAAATTAGCCTCCCCCCACACACACACTGGTGATCAGTGAGTTATGCAGATCAATTTGGCAGATGTAGCACACACCTTCAAATGTGGCATATTATATATAAAATGAAAATAAGAAATGTGGAAATACATTAATTATTACTGTATATTCCAATAAAAAATTAAGCAGACACACACTAAGATGAATCAATCTGTTGGGCTGCTTCTCACAATTTTGGTTGGGCAACAGTCAGAATCAAATTAAATAGAAATGACAGTGCTTGTGATTATGCAGTATTTTCAATAGGCAGAGTCCCATTGGTATAAATGCTGATACCATGTGCTTGTTAGATAACCAACTGTACATTTTTCTATAAATATTTATCCATATGACATTACCATTGGGCTTCACAGCTGTTTTCAGTCATGTATTTTAGCAGATTCTTCCTGCCATACTCATCACAAGACATTCACACTCACTTGTTGCTGCAAGCAGAAATTCAGGATTCTCAAATCATGACACTGCTTCTGTGTGCAGAAGCACTGTGCTAAGCAGACACAGATGTGAATGCATAATACCCAAATTACAAGAGTTCATTTATTTGCAGAAGTGCAGGCTCATAAGGGGCCAGCACTTATGTAGCCTAAGGTATTCATGCACACTGTAAGACATGCAGGTATAAGACATAGACACTGACCTTTGGCTGCAGAAGCACAGGAGTCACAAAATCCATGACACAAAATTGAAGCTTCTGTCTTCAAAAGCACAGGCCCCAGAGGGGCCTGCAACTCTTCAGTCACAGGTGTAACACATACACACTGATTTCTGGCTTCAGAAGGTGGTCCCTGTGAGAGGCCTGCCACTACAAAGATGAAAATAATGTTATAGTGTGATATTGTTGTTTCAGTAGTGGTTGTCCCCTGAGTTAAAACTCGGCCCTGCAGTGAGCAGGGTGAGCGTGAGCAGGGCGCACATCGCAGCGCATGCCCCCAACAGATACTGTATCTAGTAAAAGCAAAACGGAGGTAGCACAGAACATCAATGAATCAAACTTTAAGGACATCCCAAGAGATGTTCTGGTCATTGGTGATTCAATGCTGCGTTACACAGACCGGACCTTATGCAAAAATAGAAAAATGTATACCACTGTCAGTGCCCTGCCAGGAGCAGGTATAGGTGATATTAGTAAATTGCTAACAGGACTACAAGAACATATGCACAACCCACTCACCCTTTTACATGTGGGGATAAATGACTTGGGCAAGTGACCTATTACTGAGATACAAAGAGACTTTGAATCGGTAGGGAACTCAATAAAGAATCAAGGTGGAGACCTAATTATTTCTGGATTATTACCCGTCCCTAGAGCTAACCCAACAAAAAGACAAAATATAATTTTTCTGAATGGGTGGTTCAAGTGATGGTGTCAAAGAGAAGGTTTTGTATTTCTTGAAAACCGGGATGGTTTTTTAAATCAGGACCTATTCGCAAGGGATGGTATGCATTTGAACAAGCGAGGGAAATGGATATTTGTAGACAGGTTAAGGAAACAAATTGATAGTAGTTTAAACTAGTAAATGGGGGGTTATCTGTTAAACCTAAGATAAAGAATAGCATGGTTGGTTTAAATACACCAGATTGGAATTTTTTACTCATAAATGCTAGGAGTCTAAATAATAAGTTTGATGAGCTAATAGATACCCTGATTCAATTAAATATCCATGTATGTGCAATAACTGAGACATGGTGGCAAGATATAGATACATGGGAAAAGGATATTACTGGCTGCACCTTGTTCCATAAGGATAGAATCAGTGCTGGGGTGGGGGGGTGGCCTTTTATGTTTCTAACAACAACACAACTGTGAATATTGAAATAACCCAATGGCCGAGTATTGAAGCCTTAAGGATTAAAGTGCTCCCTAAAATCAGTGAACATATAAATTTAGGTGTAGTCTACAGGTTCCCATCTATTTCCCTAAGAGACGATGTCCAATTACTTGAATTCGTAAATGAGTTCTCATCAACATCTAATGCTATTCTTATGGGGGATTTAAATTTACCAGGCATAAATTGGAACACATTATATACTGATACCATTACTGAAAATAATTATTTGAAATTATTTCTGGAGCACAATATGGAACAATTAGTAAAGGAAAATACTAGGGGCGAAAATATTTTGGACTTAGTCTTAAACAACCTGGGTACCAGTATAACAAATTGTAAGGTTATTCCACCACTTGGGTCCAGTGATCACTCAATGGTATATTTTACTTATAAAATAAACCAGGAATTCGACCCCAGTACTATTTCAATATATAACTTCAATAAGGCTAATTTTGGTGACTTTCGAAACAAAATGACCTGTTGGGATTGGGAAACTGACTGTAAGCATAAAACACTTTTAGAAATATGGCAGTCCCTAAATGCTAAATTGACCATTACTACAAAAAAATATATTCCCCTAATTAAGAAAATAGAAAACAACAAACCTAAAACACTTTGGATGAACACAACAGTTAGGAAGCATATTAAAAATAAAAACAGGGCATTTACAAAAGCTAAATTAAGTAATTCTCAAAAAAATTGGCTAGATTATAAACAACATTTAAAATTATCAAAAAAGAGTATTAGAAAAGCAAAATGCGATTATGAATATAGGTTAGCTGTAAATGTTAAAGATAATTATGAAACCTTTTATACCTACATAAATAATAAGAGGGGAGGTGCTCCTGTTATAGGCCCAATAAAAAATCAAAACGGAGAACTACAAACTGATAAATTAGAAATGGCTACAGTTTGTAATAATTACTTTTCTTCAGTTTTTATTAGTAAAACTAGTCCTACTGTTAGTCATAATATATATTCCACAGCTAAACAATGTAAGATTGAGAAAATGGAAATGGAGCAATTACTTTTGAGATTAGATCCCAACAAATCTGCTGGTCCTGATGGAATTCACCCCTGTATTTTGAAAGAATTGGCAATTCCTCTATCTGGTCCAATAGCTGCCCTATTCACAAAATCACTTACAGAAGGAGAAGTCTTAGAAGTATGGAGACAGGCCACAGTTATTCCCATTTTAAAAAAAAAGGATCCAAACATAACGTTGCAAATTATAGACCCATTAGTTTAACATCTGTTCTGAGTAAGATCAAGGAGGATACAGTAAAAAATTATATTGGGACCATTATGCAACCAGACACTGCACAGCACGGTTTTGTAAAATCTAGATCCTGTATGACAAACCTGCTAGAATTTTACCGTGGTGTCAGTGTGGCATTGGACAAAGGTGAAGCTGTGGATGTGATTCTATTGGACTTTTCAAAGGCCTTTGATAAGGTACCACATGGTGAACTAATAGATGCAACAATAAAAATGGGATTAGATGGGAATATTACCAGATGGATAGAGTCATGGCTGTCTGAGAGGACCCAACGAGTTTGTATAAAGGGTTACTACTCAGAGTATGAACTAGTTACTAGTGGAGTCCCTCAGGGGTCTGTTCTGGGACCCTGTCTTTTTAATATCTATATCTCCTCACTATCTTCCTCAACTGACATCTGGTTGACCAAATTTGCTGATGATACCCGTATTGGCTACAAAATTAACAAACCTGAAGATGTAATTACCTTACAATCTGCATTAAATGAACTAGAAAATTGGGCTTTAACAAAGAAACTCATGTTTAACATCGAGAAATGTGTTGTAATGCATTTCGGGAAGAAAAATCCATTAGCAAATTACAAAATGGGTAACAGACTGCTTCAGGTTGTTGAAGACGAGTGAGATTTGGGAATCAGAGTAAAAAAATATTTAAACTTTGGCCTACATTGTCAACAAATTATCAAAAAAGCTGGGGGTATTCTCCATTGTAAGCTAAGCATATAAAAAGTAAAAGTAGTAAGGTCTTGCTCCCACTGTACTCCTCGCTTGTTAGGCCTCATGTGGAGTACTATGCCCAGTTTTGGGCACCAGGAGACAGGGGTTCTATAAATGCTATAGAACGAACCCAGAAAAGGGCAACTAAAAGAATGGACGAGGTACAGGGTCTAGAATATGATGACAGACTTACAAAACTTGGACTTTACAGTCTGGAATATCACAGACTGAGGCGAGACTTATGCTTGGTGTATCGAGCTCTACATGATATTAGTTTGTGGGAAACCTTGGGATTGGTTTTCAGAGATGTGATTTATGAAACCAGGGCTCACTCATTACAATTAATAGTAGAACGATGTAGAACAAAACAGAGAAGTTCTTGGTTCTCTGTCAGAGTATCTAAAATATGGAATGGCCTACCACTTTCTGTGGTGACCAGTGAAAGCATGAACTTATTCAAAAATCGTTTAGACACTTTTCTGAGTAACAAATTAATAAAGGGTTATAATTAAACAAAATTGGTGAGCAATATGGACCACGGTCTTCTTGGTTCTGATTTACCTATGAAACCTATCAAGAAATTGTTCAAGGAGGTTGCACATTTTCAGATATACAAATTGCAAGAATATTTCTGTGTGAAGTAGTGCAGGCCCCTGAAGGGCCTGGTCCTCTTCACCCACTTGTGTAAGACATATTCACTGATGTCTGACTCTAGAAGTGCAGACTCCTATTGGGCCTGCTGCTATACAGATGGAAGTACTGTTGCAATGTGGGTATCATTGTTTCAGCAGTGGATCTAGAAATTGTTCAAAGGGCTAGCAGGTTTTCAGTTACACAGCTATATATAGAAAACCATGCAGTAGAAGATAATGCTGTCTATTGAGGTACCTCATATAGCATACACGAGTTACTCTGTCTGCAGAGCTGTAGACCACATGGGACCAGCTGTCTGCAAAGCACAATATACAACACATTCACACAGTTGTGGCTGCATAAGCACAAGACTCAGTGGGGCCTGTGTTTATGCAGCCTAACGTACAAATATACAAAGATAGCACATCAGTGCTACTGCATTTCTGCCATGATTATATTTGTTGGTGATTGCTTTGGTGTGCTTATCCTTTTGCTGCTTGGGGTGGTGGGGAGTTAGGGTTGGAAATCTTAACACCACATTTCCCTATTTTTGTTATTTTAAGTTGAATCCTTACTAGTGCATGACCACATTTTTTTTTTGCAATGAGTTTCCTTTCTTTATGAGTTAATGGAATTGAATTCTCATTCATGCAGGTCTCTTTCGGACGTGTATGAATAGATCTGTTTGGCTGTGGAAGTGCAGGACCACTTGGGACCTGCACTTCCATGTGGCTACAGATGTAGATGTACAGGACCTTTTGGACCCTGTGCAAAATGTACAGTCCATCAGGCAGTAGAAGTGCAGAACCCTCTGGGCCCTGTAGTTCCACGCAGCACAGATACAGACATTCAGGGTCCTCTGGGATAAGTGCATCTAAATGTGGAAGCATAGGCCCCTCCACCAAGTGAGGAGTCCATCTAGCCACAATCCTAATTTGCCTTAATGTAGTTTTTTGCAATGGATTTTCTTAGTTTTTGAGATAGTAGAGTGTTTACTTGCTTTTTCAGCGACCTTCAGACCCCGTGCAAAGAAGGACGTGACTCCTAACTTTCTTTGCACAGGGCACTTTTGTTCCTTTGCATGAATCTTAACTTTTTTTGTGCAGGGCCCTGCTGTGTGTGAGAACAGCAGAACTAGTCTAGTTATATGGTAGCTTCCAAGGATAGACACCAGGAGAGCAGTAATGCCTGAGGGAACTTGAAGTCTGAAGGCCATTTAGTGTGTATTGCCATTATTTCTGGAAGGAGTGTAAGTGATCTTCAGAAGGAGTAATGATCCTAAGGGGCTACCCTCAAGGGAACTCCATGGTAGTCTTATAATGGACAGAGGAGTTCAATAAAGCAGGTGTTTTCACTTTGAGGGGAATTTTGGTACTGTCCATGACAGAGAGATCTGTTGAAGACAGTAAGATATCTGTTGCCCAGGACTGAGCTGCTGAAACAGGTAAGGTATGGACCTATGCTTTGTATGGGAAATCCCAAGCTGGTATGCATATTAGAGATGTTGCCTCTGGCAGATGGCCCAAAGAGATTTCCAGTCACTGCCTGAAGGCAGGCTGAGATTAGTACTGGTGCACTGGTGCCCAGCACACTGTCCAGTGAAAGAAAAGACCTGATTTATGTGAGGGGCCCTGAGCCAAGGTAGGCATTAGCCATGCCTGCCAGAGTGAATGTCCCAGCAGCAGTGCTACCTCCTGCACACCAGCTAAACTGACCCTGCAATGTCATAGTAGTAAATGAAAAATGAGTGAACCCAAAGTATATAGCAAGGTGATAGACCTGGTAAATTGAAAAGGCAGCATAGGAAAGGCTCTCTCCTGAGATAAAACCCCACCCACTGGTAGACTGCAAGAAAAAAGATGAGTCATGGGGTGCCTGTATGAGATGTGTAAAGGGTAAAACCTTTAAAGGTAACCTGAGGTTTTGACTTATGTTCAGGGTCAGAATCGATCCTGCCTTGAAGAGTTGACACAGATGGTGATTTTAGGGCCACGTTCCCATGTGTGTAAGTGTAAATGTTAGTAAACATGACCATAACCCATAATGTAGTGCAGTGATTTTTTTCTGGGGCACTGATGACATTTCATCAAGGAGTGACTTAAAAGGAAAGTAAATGTAAATATCTATATATTTGATTGAAACAGGTGAGCAGTTAGCACCTACCCTAGACACGGTGGATACCTATTGGGCTATGCTCAAACCTAGTCTCTGCCTGATGCCAAGGGAGTATTATCATATGGTATCAGCCTCCAACTGAAATAACTTTTTTTTTGTTTGCTTTTTTTTAGTTAATAGTTAGGACTCGACTACTACAATAGTCATGCATGGTGCATATGTTAATCATTACCACAGCCCCTATTGGCAACAGGATCCCGTGAGCAAAGGGAGTTAGCCAGTCTGAAATTGAGTAGTACCATCACTTTTGAGAGCCATATTTCTATGGCTGGCATGCTAAAGACCACATATTTATGGCATGCATTGTGCTAAGCAGCCATTTGAATGTCATTATGTGGCCATTAGCTGCTCAGCATAGTGTGTCCATGCACAAATGCAGGATGCATTGTACAGTGCCTCTGTCACCCCCTACATGGTAGCCCTGCTCACCTATGCCATTTCTGGCAGTCTAGTAGAACTTCTTCTCTTACCTAATTCCTGTCAGCATTGTAGAACTGTACTAAAGCCCTTCCCTGGTCATCTACTGGACCCCCCCTACCTCACCCAGTCATTGCTAGTGTTGTGGAACTGTACTAAATCCATTCCCTGGCAGTCTAGTCGACCCCTCCCTCACCCAGTCTAGTGTTGTGGAAAAATATTAATGCCTATACCTGGATATTTAGTGTTACCCCCTACCAATCACTGTCAAAGCCCCCCTCCCTGGTAGCCCGTGATATGGACGTTGGCGATTGAGCACTGTTTAAAATGATAACTCAATCCCAGTGCATATCAACAGGGCTACCAAGGAGGAATGGCGACTGGATGGGGGAGGTTCGCGCATATAGCAACAGGACATCGCTATATGTATACGTGCGGAGGGAAGCGAGCATGATGAAAGGGAGGAGGGTTGGTCTGGTGTGATTGGCATGGGGCTGCCGAGCTGGCCCAGTAGTGTGGTGGCTGGGTGGCAGCATAAAGCTCTGAGGGTTCTGGGTTTGGGACCGGGCGCGCCTACATTTTGGTGTGCCCAGCCTGAAAATTATTTTCATCTAGATTTTGCACCCCCCTGACGTGCACCCCCTCTGGAGTTAAGAATCCTTTACTAGGGTGTGTGTGGGGGGTGCAGGGGCACAGCCCCCCACATGAACATTTAAATCCCCAGCTCCATTTTCCCTTGTGCCGGGGGTGTACATCACTGAAACAGATTTTCGGAGATGTACACTTGCCCTAATGGTGATCGTCTTTGCAAGATCACTGTTATGGCATGAAGCCCCCTCCCCAGCCCATCTATGGATCAACCACCACCAGTCTTTCCTTAACTCACAAATACATCCACAGTTGAGCTGTCATCAGGTCCTCCGACATTTGACCAGCACTGCCGCCTCACTCACCATCTCTGCAATCTGCCATCTGATTGATAGGTAGTGAGTATGTGCAGACTGCAGAAACAGTTGATTCTATAGAATGCATGCATCCAGTCCTTGTCAATCACACTGCAGCCTTTGGAGGTAGTGGGAGGAGGATCTGT
Source organism: Neoceratodus forsteri (assembly GCA_016271365.2). Classification (NCBI taxonomy): domain Eukaryota; kingdom Metazoa; phylum Chordata; order Ceratodontiformes; family Ceratodontidae; genus Neoceratodus; species Neoceratodus forsteri. The sequence continues at coordinate 508,718,525 of CM028131.1, read as the reverse complement.
GTCAGTTGTCATCTGAGGACCAGATGGTGGCTCACCTATGGGCAGGTGGGTGAACAGGGAGCTGACAGGGGTTGTGGGTGATGGGTGCTCAGTCAGTGAGTCAGGGAGGGTGGGGTTTGACAGTGATACATTGAGGGATAACACTATACTGTAAGGGATGGGCGTTTGTAAATGTCTACAATACTAGATTGGGTGAGGGAGGTCCACTAGAGTACTAAGGAAAGGCTTCTCTACAGTTCTAAAATACTGACAGGGAGTGGGTGAGGAAAGGGAGTTCACTAAGCTGCAAGTGAAGGGCTTTAATAAAGTTCCAAAATACTGACAGGGTTCAATTAAGGTTTTGGGGGGTCCACTAGACTGCCAGGCAAGGGCTTTAGTATAATTGTACAATACTGCCAGGCATTGGATGACAGAGGGGTATTCATGTAACTGCCAAGGTTTAGATCTTTAATACTGCACATTACTGGCAGAAATACTGGGTGGGAGAACCATTAGACTGCCAGTGTTTGGTTTTGCAATATAGCTCTGTACTAACGTGGATGCGGCAGGTGAAATTAGGGGTTGCCAGCACCAGTGTTGTTGGGAGAGGTGGCAGGGATCACAGCATGATGAACATTGTTAAATGCAGGGTTTCATAAGTATTAATTAGGGCTGCCTCAGCTGCTTGTTATCACATACAAAAGGTAGGCAAGAGGGCACTTGTTAACAAGTTTGCAGTGGTGTAGTCTAACTATCAGTCCTATCCACTGTGCACAGTGCCAGGTAACCCTTTGGATATTGTCCCCACCCCAGCCAGATGCGCGGAGTCTTGTTAGCCTGGCAGTATGCCTGTTTATGCTGCACTAACATGCATAATATGCGAGCCATTATCTATCTTGTTCTATGTCTGCCTCAAAAGCACTAAAATATTACACTTAACATTAAGAATTGAGTAAGTTATCTTGCTGTACCTTAAAGTTTTTAGTCATGTTGAACTTAAACACTGCCTAGGAACATTCTCTCAGTAGATCGATTTTGAAAACCATTGTGCAGCAAGTTGATTTTTAAAACTGTCACACTACCAGTAAAGTTTCAAAACCTTCATGTAGGATTTCTGTTTTGTGAAAATCATTGTGCAGCAAGTAGATTTTGAAAAACCATCATGCAGTACAAAGACATGGGAAACCACTGTGCAGCACATATGTTTGAAAAAAATCATGTGACATAGACTTTGAAAACCATATTGCAGCATGAACATTTTGAAAACAATTGTGTACCTGCTCAAAATGTTCATGCAGTAGGAAGATTTAAAAAAAAATTGTGAGTAATTCCTGTGCAAACCTCTATTTTTTATTAAAAATATCTAAATACAGGCTAGCTCAGTGGCACAGAGGCAGAGCTGCTCTACCATGCTTAGGGGTGTGCAAAAAAAAATTCTACTGGCAGAATTTCCACAGAAGTGCAACATTTGCTTCCCCAGAAGTTAAGAAATCATTTTCACAACTTTCACAGAAATTCAGCCTTAAAAGGTCTGTAACAGGGTTGATACATGAGATGGGGTGGAAAGGATGAAAATGGACTTGGCAAGGTTGGAGGAAAGGTCAAATATATGGCAGCTCAGATTCAATGCAAAGAAGTGCAAGGTAATGCATTTAGGAAACAAAAACCAAGGGGAAGTGTACACAATAGGGGTTGAGTTAATAACAACAAAAATCGAAAAAGACCTAGGAGTAATTATATCAGATGACCCTAAAAGTGGCAAGCAATGTGAGACGGCAGTAAGGAGGGCTGGGGGGATACTGGGATGCATAGGGAGAGGCATAGGGAGATGCATCAACTGTAGAAAACAGGAAGTTGTTATCCCTCATGCACGCACTCATTAATTGACAGTTCAGTAGGCCACCGGCTGTGGAGGAGGGCTGCACAAGTGACCCGCTCAGGGTTCAGGTGCTGGGGAGCTGGGTGGTGGGGGGCTAACTGTCTGGGTGTGGGTCCACTAGACACCAGGGAATTGGGATTATGTTTTTTTTAAAGGGGATCAAGGATAGGGAGTAGTTCCACTAGACACTAGTGAATACTATGGTAGGGTGGAAAAATGGGTGGACTGCCTTTTTATTTATTAAGGAGATTCTGGCTAGGGTGAAGAACCACTATACTCAAGGGAATTATAACTTTTTCAGGGGATACAATCAGCGAGTGAGGGGACCACTAGACAACAGGGACTCAGGAGTGGAGTTTTTTTTCTTTTTTCTTTATGTGACCTGCGGCTGCTGTGTAGATGTGTGTATGTGTATGTGTGTGTATGTGTGGGGGAGGCACTAGACACCAAGGATCAGCTTTATTTTTATGTGGGACCCACGATCGGCAGGTGGGAGGCACTAGGCACCAAGGAGTCAAAGTTTTTTTTTACTGTATATGGAGGGGAACGACAATCAGCGAGTGTGTTGGGGGGTGGCACTAGACACCAGGGGTTTCTTTTCTCATGTGGGACCCATGATCAGCGGGAGGGGGAGACTAGACACCACCAGGGTGTTTTATTATGAGTTAGGATATGAAATAATACATTAAACTGTGGATGGAATAAATTCCATAGTTTAATGTATTATTCTGCAGTTCAACAAAAAAGTCCATGGAATTGGGTGAAAATCCATGGAACATATCAATTTCGCCAATAACGAAAGTTCAGAAAATTTACACAAACTTTCTGAAATTTCGTGGAAGTTCCGAAAAAGCAGAATTCACAACTTTCGCCCCTACCTGAACATGCTGGTGGACTGAAATTGGGAGTGGTCTCAGGTTGCTGAGGGTGTGCCAGGGAATAATATGGAGTGTACTTTGGATTGCACTCCTCTCTTGCACAGGGATGGCTTTTCAGCTCCACCGCAAAACTGCCACCAGGTGAAATCCTGGTAGTAGTGTTGGTCTAGAGCAGCAGGAAAGGAGGGAGCTGTTTGACTCTGAGGTACATGCATGCCTCCACATGCACATTCTGATGTGTGCACCCTAGCTACAGTGAAGAGAGAGAAAACAGCAGAGGAAAATGGACAGTGGGGCAGGCATACATGATGCTCTCCCTGCTGACCCCTTACCAGGAGCATTGCCAGGACACTTTTTTGCAGCAACTTGCTGAAGGTTTCCAGTGGGCAGGATGGCCCTCCTCCTTTCTGGCCCACCATGGGGTACAGTCTAGGAGGAATATGGCTGACACGTGAGTCCTGAGGAGGTGTTTGTTAGTGGGGGTGGTGAGGATGGAGCTGATGGGTGACAGTCTGCACTGGCTGAGGAAAATAAACACCTTCATACTACAGAAAAAAAAAATATATATATATCTAAGGGCTGACAGTATAACCTAGAGGTTAGAGTAACGAGCTGTGAATGAGCTCAGTACATCCAGCAGACCAGACCTGGGTTTGATTCTCACAACCTCCACTTACATACTGTGTGACTCTGAGCAAGTCACTTAACCATCCAGTGCTCTCAGGTCACCCTTGAAAACAGGCACTTGTGCTGAGTGGGCCTTACCCAGTTACCAAAGACTAAAATGAAAAAAAAAATATTCCCTTGCATAGATTTTTCCTGTGGCCTCTAGTCAGGGACGGCTTGTATTGCAAAATCAAATTTTTACATTCTAAAATAAAATATTACATATCCTAGACAGGACCACACCCCCCACCCACCTAAAAAATCTGCTGCAAACCAAACATTGTGAAAGGACCTTAAGGTCCTCTGAACAACAACTGCTTCAGGTACACAGAGTCAGAACCTCTTGCGGAGCTTAATCCTTTTCCTCCTCAATCCACTCCCTATGGAATGGGCTCCTGGGCAGCATCCAAGCATCTACTTCATGAAGGAGTTTCAAAAAAGAGCTCAAATCCCAATCTGCTGAACTGAAACCACTGTTCCTGCTATAAATAACAATGGTTTAATTTAGTCTCCTAAAATTTCGCTTAGGTGGCCATGTACTGCATAAAGTAGAGATTTATTGTTGCTCTGAAGGTACATGATATCCCAAGTGCATAATTATACTCTACTGTACTGTACTGTTCTATTTTTTTATTTAATATGCTTTATTACATTTTTAAACAGTCCATGACACAGAGCCAGATCAAATGACAAGGTAAGCTGCATATACATACACAACAAACACTAATACAATTACTAGACAAACAAGTCCCCTACCCACCTCCCACCTCCAAAACCTCACCCCACTCCTCCCTGCCTCCCTAGTGCCAACACTGGTAATTAATCTAGAAGAATGTTAAGTCCTAGCAAAGAGAGGAAAAACCACAGAAGGACCTATGGTTTCCCTATTGATAACAGGGTATATAAAGGTTCCTAAGTAGTCTGAAAGGCCTGGGGTCTATTGTACATGTGGGCTATGTGCTTCTCAAGTTGAATTGCAAAAGTAGTACTTCACGATACCACTCCATCACTGAGGGAGGAGAGTCATCTATTCAGTGCCTCAACATAGTCAATTTCACCGTGGCCGCTATTAGAGCAAGATAGGCTTTCCTAATTCTAGGAGTTCCTGAAGGGAATATATTTAGGAGGCAGCATTCTGGAGTAAAAAGAGGCTCAAGGCCCAATAGTGGGTCAAGCACCTGCTTAATAGAATTCCCAAAAGCTTGGGATTTAGGGCAGTGCCATAGCAAGTGAAACAGAGTTCCAGGAGCCTCTCCACATCAGGAACACAATGGAGAAGGAAGCTTACCCATCCTGCCAAGCTTTACTGGGTATAGTAGAGGTTGTGCATGACGTTGAATTGGATGAGCCGCAGCCTGTTCTGCTTAACAAATTTGTAAACTGACCACAAAGTCTTCCTGCAGGTAGCCACCTCGGTGGGAAGAGATAATTCTTGGGTCTAGTAGTAACAAATGCCAGTAGGAAGCTGGGGATCCAGGGATTGCAGGTGTTTGTAAACTTTAGAGACAGAGTGTGATTAGTCAGTCATCCAGAAAAGTGAAGGTAAATCTTCACTGAGCAGGGAGGGCCAAGGCTTCATTCCCAGAAAGGACAGGATGGCTTCCCTAACTTGTAGGAATTTAAAGAGGTCTCTGTTGGGAACCTGAACTTGAAGTTGGAAGGCAGATAAGGAAATTATTTCACCATCAGTCAGGAATGAAGAGAGAGTACAAGCCCCCAAGGGAGACCAGAAAGAAGATGGGATAGGGTGGTGACCAATCCAGAAGTAGGGATTACTGGTAATGGGCTGCATGTGAGACCCATGCCAGTTTATTGAGAGGTGGGCAAGAACTTGGTGCAAGGCCCTTAGTGTCCACCCTATTGGGGAGTTCTTTAAGGGCCGGGGAATATAAGAGGGGGATGAGTAAACCAGGGCTGGTAAGGAACAGTTACATTTCTTTGCCAGAAATGTTTCTATCTCAAGCCATAAGGGAGTATATTCATGCTGTCCCTGCTGGGACAATCTAGTATTCCAAAGTGCCATCTTGCTAATATGCTGGGCTCCATAATAGGTAAAGAAGGAAGGGTGTGCAAGACCACCCTGTAATTTGGGTGCGGTAAGCTTATGGTAGACCCTGCAGACCCCTTTTTTCTTCCACAAAAAGGCATTAAGAGTATTTTGAAGCTGAGCGAACCATATTTTGGGAAAAAAGAAACCCAGCATACCCATCGGATATAGCATATGAGGCAGCACATTCATTTTGAAAATATTGAACCGTCCCCCGAGGGAGAGTGGAACAGTGTCTCATCTATTTAAATCTGATTTTAAAGTGTTTAATAACTTAGTACAGTTTTCCTTAATCATGACAGGAATACTTCGGGAGACTTTGATACCCAAGTATATCAATGAACTGGGATCCCAAGAAAGACCAAGTTTGCCCATATCTATTTGGACAACTTGATTATTCAGAGGGAGGACTTTAGATTCAGAGAGAATGAATTTATAAAAGGATACCTTAGAGAAGTCACTTATTTCTGCTAGCAAGATAGGGATAGTAATTTGTGGGTCTTCCAAGTGTAGTAGTAAATCATTAGCATAGGGTGATGGAGCATACTGTTTATCTTCTATCTGGATCCCTGTCAAAGCGGGGGAGTTGATAAGCTTACGAATCAAGGGCTCCAGGTAGAAGTTAAACAACAGGGGGGAAGTGGACATCTCTGCCGGATGCCACATTGGACAGCAAAGGAATTTGAAAGGCAACCATTGTACCAAACCCGGGCTGTGGGAAACATGTACAGGATTCGGATCCACTTAATATAGTCAGGGGAGATACCAAAATGACACAGAGAGGCAAAAAGGAAATCCCAGGAGACCCGATCAGAGGCTTTTTTGCTGTCTAGAGAGACCAAAGCAGCCGGCCTGTTGTACTAACCCAATGCAGAAATGTGATGAAGCAATTTCCGCATATGATCTCCCAACATCCTACCTGACATAAATCTCACTTGCTCATGGCTAATAATTCTCCCCATAATTGGGACAAGACAATATGCTAGTATTTTAGCTAGAATTTTAACGTCAGTATTTAGTAATGATATGGGATGGTAATTTTCAGGGTATAAGGGGTCTTTCCCTGGCTTCAGATTGAGAGTGATCAAGGCCTCTAAGAAAGTAAAATCCACCACCCCTTCGTCAAACTAGTAGTTAAAAACATTTACTAGGAGGGGAGCTAATTGAGGCAGGCAAGACGTATAAATTATTAGAAAGGCCATCTGGTCCAGGTGCCTTATCCAGGGGCAATTGTCTGATGGCCTGCTGTACTTTGCTTAGCCTTATTCGGGCACCCAGGGATGTAGTGATGGCTGGCAAAAGCTGGAGAAGATTAGCAGAGTCTAAATATGCTTCAATAGCATAGTCAGGAGGACAAGATGCTGAATCCACAGAGTAAAGATCCTGAAAATATTTCCCAACTATGACATTTATTTCCTTGGAGTCAGTGACTCTAGCAACTTCTCCAGTTATATGGAGACCGGGGAAAAACCTGGTGTCTTCTGCCTGCCTCAATCAAAGAGCTAAAAGTTTGCCCGCCATTTCCCCAGACTCTAAATATTTTAATTTGGTATTATGTAGGGCAAGTTCGGCATTCTGATCCATAGGGTCAGAGTATTGTGACTTCAAGTGATGTAATTTAGCCCATTCTGAAGCACTAGATAAGCCAATAAGAGAGCACTTGAAAAGGTGATTTCACTAAGCAAGGAGTCTAGTTGTCCCAGGTTTTGCAGGTCCGGGTGACTGCTAGATGTACAAATTCACCTTGCAGGGCACTTTTTAAGGCCATCCACACAGTTTCTATTCTATCCACAGAGCCTAAATTGGCTTCCAGAAAAGAAGTAATGAAATCTTGGATATTGGTAAGGGATGCAGGGGTTTGCAGAAACTGGGTATTTAGGCACCATATAGAGTCTCGCCTGACTCCAGGTCCTAATAAGTGGGAGATACTGATGGGGGAGTGATCCGAGAATACTCTGGCATGAATTGTGGCATTCACCAGGCCTGTAAAGCCAGAAGAGCTAATTAGAAAATAGTCAATTCGAAAAAACGTGTTATGTAGGGGGGAGAAGTATGTATATTGTCTTTCTGTGGGGTTGAAAATATGCCAAACATCTACGGTGCCAGTGGCCTGCATAAGATCTCTTAGGGCCAGTTGAGCTGGGTTTAGTCTAGATCTCCTATGATCTGATCTAGCTAAGTCAGTTTGGGGAACTAAATTCCAGTCTCCTCTCAAAATAGTTAACTTAGGGTAGTCTGAAATGAGTAGGGTCACTAAATGAGCAAAAAATTGGGGGGAATCTGTATTTGGGCCGTAAATGGAACCCAGAAGGATCTAATGGGATTCTAGGATGCTCTGGAGAATAATTTAACATCCATCTGGATCCCAGTGTTCTTGAACTAGTCTAAAGGGGATAGTCTTGGCAAATAATATTATAGTCCCTCCTTGTTTCAAGGAGATACCAGATCTGAAAACGAGCCCTACCCAGCTTCTTTTGCAGAGGGAGACCTCTTCCCTACTAATGTGCATCTCTTGTAAACAAACTATTCCTGCCTTAAGATGTTGCAGAAGGTGCAAGATTACTAATCTCTTACTCCTGTCTTGGGCCCCTTTAATATCCAGCTGATAAATGTGTAGGGGCCTCCCATTCACATAATGAATGGATGGTCTGAGGTTCTGTGAGCAGGCCCCAGTGGTTTCTTATGGGTATGACCATAGTTAGCTGAGGAGTCACATTAGCGTTCCACTGACTCTCCTACCCTCCCTTCCCCACCTCCCTGAAACTATGTAATACAACATCAGGAGTAAAGCATTCTACCTCACACTCCACCCCCCACAAACCCAAGCATGTACATAAAATTCCCCAACATCAATAATAATAAAAAATACAAAGACTAACTATATCTACCCCCAGTTCTAATAAACTGTATCACCTTCAACACACCGTCAGGTGATGTTTACAAAGCTGAACTAAGAAAGCCCCAACATGACCTCCATCCCCCCACAAACAAGATACTACTAACAGGAAATATAAATTGCAATTAATAAATAATAGGCAATATTTTGTATTAAACAGTGTCTATAGGCAGCTAAACTCCTACTGTAGATACTATGTCTATCAAAAGTAAATGGATCAGGCATCTCACATTGGGCATTCATTTGGGTAAAGGCCCCTTTAAACTAATTACATGCCAACAAAAAAGAAATGTCATTCTGCCAAAACAGTTTCAGACTAGTTAAGTTCCGAATGGCCCTTAGATAAACAAAATTAAACTAGCCAGAGCCATGTATTAAGGCTAAATCAGGGTCTCTATTAGAGTTTGAAAAAGGCCCAATTATAAAAGTAAGGAGGAACGTCCAAAACATCTGCCGTTATTGGAAAGTAAAGCTAAAAGGAGAAAATGCCTTGTCAGTCTTAAAATCCAACAAACGATGGGGAAAGTAGCTATTGCCAGTACGTCCTGAGTTTACAGACCCTTGTTGTTATGGTTGAAGCTAGTTCAGACCAGCAGGGAAAGTCCGTGGTAACAGTCCGAGCAGGCCCTCCATGCAATTAGCCTTGTTAGCAACCAGAAAAGTATCTGTAATGAGGTATAGTACTGTCTAATCAAGTCCCTGAGGTACCAGAAAAAGAGATCAATCCTCTGATAAGTAAGCAGGGTAATCAAAAAATAATAATGAGTACTCTGGGCTTAAATCGACAAATAGCAGGCACTTTATAATTACTGTGTTCCTGAGGGAGAGAATCTCCTGAATAAGACTACGAGGGGCCTCACTTGAAAAGATCAGGCAGCAAGGTTTTAAGTTCAGTGGTTGCATACTCTGGGTTGTTGAACAAGATCCATTTATCAGCATGTTTTACCTGCAGAATGGCTGGGTATCTGACCCAAAATGATTTTCCAGCCTCAATCAGCTTAGATGCCATCAATGCAACAATGAAACAAAAAATACCTTACCAGAGTCCTTGGCAAAACTAGGATGGGTGGTGATGGATGATGGTATAGACATGAAACTGATCTCTATAGCCCTTCCTGAGATCATTGGACCCATCAACAAGCTATTCAACCTGTCACTCCTACTGGCTACTTTCCCCTCCACATGGAAAACCTCCCTGGTCACACCTGTGCACAAATGGGGTGACCGGTCACTAGTCTCGAATTATAGGCCCATCTCAAGTCTCTCACCACTCTCAAAAGCCGTGGAGAGAATCATAGCTGACCAACTCATGGACCATCTGCACAAATACGACCTCCTTTCCCACCAACAGCATGGCTTTTGCAGACTGCACAGTGCTAATACCATCCTTTTTAATTTCACTGGATACGTACACGAGGCACTCGACCGGGGTCAGCTGGATGGGGCAATCTTTATAGACCTAACCAAAGCCTTTGACCTTGTGGACCACCAGCTGCTGCTTCACAGGTTAAGAGGCCTAGGGATGTCCCCTGGCTCAGTCCAATGGTTCTCCAGCTACTCAAAAAGTCCGAAATAACGGTGCTATCTCCAACACCTGTGAGGTGTCAGTAGGTGTACCCCAGGGGTCTATACTGGGCCCTCTCCTCTTCAGCATCTTTTTGAACCACATCCCTGATGCCCGCACCATGTCTGAGATCCTGCTATATGCAGACAACATAGTGCAATTCTCACGAAATTCCTGCCAGGAAGCACTGACTAAGGAGTTGCAGAACCACTTTAACCTACTACAGGAATGGTTTAAGGGCCGCATGCTGGTGCTCAATAGTTAAAAAACCAAGGCAATGTTCTTTGCCAGACGATAAAAGAAGAGGTCCAGTGTACCTCTCTATATTACCTACAGTTCTCACACCACCCTGGAGCCAGAAACTTCCTTCTGGCATCTTGGTCTCACTGTAGATGAGTCCCTATCATTCGACAAACATATACGCAATATTACCGCACCGGTCAATAGGAAACTAGGGGCTTTGTACAGGCACAGGTTCTATCTTACTGCTGAGGACAGGACTCAGGCAGTCAAAGATACAGTCCTTCCAATCCTGGACTATGGGAAAGTAGTCTATGAGGCTGCCACTGAAACTAGCCTGCTCAAAGTGCACTCCTCCTTAAATAAAGCCTGTAGGTTTGCATTTGGGTCAGATCACCTATTGTATACATGTGAATTGTATATATGGACTGAATGGCTCCCACTTAAGGACTGCATTAAGCTCCATGCCTGCATCTTGGGACAGAAGGTTCTACTTGGACTTGCACCTCCCTCTATACAAGCCTTATTCTGTCCTGCTCCTGCTGAACATGCCACAAGAAGTGTTACCAAACATGCATTAGCTGTTCCATTCAGAAGGACTGCCTTGGGGAAATGAGCCTTTGCCATCAGGGCCCCTGCTTGGTTAAATGAGCTACAACCACCATCGCAAGCCTTACCAAACCTGGGCCTTTCAAGTCCGAGCTAAGGAAGTCTATCCACCCTCCTGTACATTGCTATTGCCACTCTTAACCCTTGAGCCAGCATGCCTCTGCTCCCTAAAGCCATGCTCCTAAAGACTATCTCCCCTCCTGTATACTGCCATAGCCACTCTTAGCCTAGCAGGTACCAGAACCCTAGGCTTGCCAAGGTTCTTCTTTCATGCTACAATTTGATGCAAACCTCCCTGCTCACCACCTGTCCATGTCGGCCTACCTGCTTGCTCACCTTTCTCCTCTCACACTCTCCCTGACAAACCTTTACCCGCTGACCTTCTTATACCACTCACCTTTGATCCTGCCACCATCCGCTTCCTCTGATTCCTCTTCTCCTGCCTAATCCTGATTAGTTCCCTCTACCTTTTCCGACTAGTATGCCTAGGCTGTCTCCTCTGGCTATAGCCTAGTAACCTTTGAGTATTAGTTTTGATGAACAGCTGCATCTCCTGTTTCCTCCCAATACAAGATCCTGCTAGCTTCCCCCTCTGATTTTTTCTCAAACTAGCACCTAACTCTGGCTTAAGCACTTAATTGTATGGCATGATGTGCAAACCCAACCCCATTGACTATGTGCCCTTGTTTTGGTTATGTGTTGTTATTTGCCTATGTTATCCTACGTTGTATTGCTATTGCCAATGTTTACTGATTTTTCCTGTTTGCATTTTTCTTACTATTAGATGTTCTTGACGATGCCTATTAAGTCACTATTGACTCTAAACTTATGTACTCTCCCCTACCCTTGTGACAATGATCTTTTGTAAATGAGTTTTTAGCTCAAAGGTTGTAATTCTGATTACTAAATAAATAAGATACAGTTGGGAGGAATTCTTGTCTTTTTACCTGGACAGTCTGTGGTAGATCCTGGGTTATCCTTATTTTCTGCCCATCCCACTGCAACTCCTGGGGTTCCTTACCTTTTGCTGAAATGTGCTGTTTATCCTGGAAGTTGAATAGTTTAAAAATCAAAGGTCTGGGGGGGGCACCCAGGGGAGGAGGAGGGGCATAGGAAGCAATGAGATCTCTTGATAACATATGTGGTGCCATTGGGCAATGGCCCAGCGATTCTAGTACAAAACTTCTGGATAAATAATGTTGGAGCATTGCCTTCCTCTACTTCAGATAGGCCTATGATCATCAAGCTATTGTGCTGACTGCACCCTTCTAAATCCTCTAATTTCTCCTCCAGCTTCTGTAAATGGCATTTCATGTTTGTGTTATCTTGGTAGGTTCTCCCCTGCCATTTTTCCACTGATGAGAGCCGTGCCTCTGAGTCCCCGACCCAAGTTGCCAATCAGTCGACTGAAGAGTGGAGTTGTTGGAGATCTGCTGAGATAGCAGAGATAGTCTCCTGCATTGAATGCATGATTTCAAGAAACTGCTTCTCTGACTGTGCTGTTTGACTGGACGGGTTCTTACGTGAGCTGGCAGCTTGTTGTTTGGGCCTCTTCGTGGCCTTGTCCTTTTCTACTGTGGGAGGAGGAGAGTGGTATGGGGGAGCTTCTTTCATGTTTACATCCATCTGCTGTGCTCTGATTCTTGCACTGCACTGTTCCTGCAATTTAGGGTGCTGTTTTAATCTTAGAGAAGACATTCAGTTTAGGCAAATGTAGAGTTTGTTTGTGGATAGAGTGAGGAGCGGTGGCAATATGCTGTTCTCTCTCTCAGACCACCATCATGTGACCTGTACCTTACTGTTCTGCAATGCATACTCCCCCCACCTCTCTTCTTTGTTAAATGCCCTTGCACACTATATAATCTTAATGATCTGATGCTGTTGTTAGCAACTCGATAAGAATGACTGTAATATGTTGACTAATAATGTATTTCTCTGTATGATGTGTCTATTTTAACTTTCTGAATGTATTTTGCTTGAATCATTTCTTTATGTATTTATCTAATTGAGCCCGGGTTGCCCCTGAAAAAGGGACCATCCGGTGTCAGTGGGCCTACCCAGTAACCAAATTTCAATAAATAAATAAATATATTTGACCAAGTTTATTGTTCTTGGGTCTGCTTCATGTCAAAATATGTAAAGGAACATCAACTAACATAATCAGTTTAAAAACAAACTAAAATAATGATTATCATATTTACAGAGATTAGTAACAGAATCCCACCTGCAGTGTTTAATCTGATATGATTTCAACCCTGACTAGCAGCTATGGTTTGTGTTTGAGGGTGGCTTTTGGTAAAAGTATTTCTTTTGGCTTTTGTTGAAAGCATTTGTTCTGACCATCACTTTGTATTTGATGGTGACGTTTATTTAAGGATGGCTTTTATTTGATGAATTACGATATTAAACTATTTTTTCTTTCAGCGAACTGAGATGGTGCAAACAATAAATCATTAATAACTTCAAAATGAATTAACATTTGTTCACCAAACCACCAAAGGACCTATAGCTCTATAACCTCTAACAAACCTATAAGTTTAAAAAAAAACACTGTAAATTTTTCAAGCTATTATTTTGGCGAACTGTGCATGTTTTAACACCTTTCATTAATAACTACAAAACTTCTGTCACAAAACCCACAAAAGGACCTATTCTTACATAACATCCAACAAACCTATGAACTTCATAACTTAACTACTTTTTTTTGTTCTCTATCCTTGGAAAAATGTTTGGTTGAAAATGGGCAAAAATGCATAAATTCAACACTCTATAAATTAAAACCTGGCAAACAGATTTATGTGTCTTTTTCCACATTAGTAGCCCCTAGGACTGAGATTATGTATGACAACTTCACAGTCCTAGAATCTAAGACAGACAAGTTATGCAATAAGCATTTAAACATGGCATTTTAAAGAAACCCAAACACAATCCTAATATACAGGCACTACTATACCTGAATAACTGAACAAAATGTGTTAATGCATCCATTTTGATTCAAATTAATGCCAGCCACAAGAATAGGAAATGTGCTTTTAATATTTCCCACCCTAATTCCCTAACCACCAAACAGCAAATGGACAAGGTCACACAAGCAACCACAGACAGCCATCATCAGGTAAGAAAAACAACATGCAACTGTTTCCAGATTATGCAAATGCAGTAGCACTGATGTGCTACCTTTGTGGATTTGTATCTGTGGCATGCACATGTCAAGATCCACACAATTGTGGCTACAGAGAGTTCAACAATACTCAAATTACAACAGTTCTGCCAATAGAACCACAGGCCCCTCTGAGGTCAGTCCTTTTGCAGCCAGAGATGCACATGTACAGTGCAAAACTTAAACACTGATTTATGGCTGCAAAAGTGCAGGCCCAGCACCCCAGCAGGGTCTACACTTCTGCAGCTGCAGATAGAAATCCATGACATCCAAATTGTAAAACTACTCTCTGCAGAAGCACAGGTTGCTGCAGGGCCAGCACACCTGCAGCTACAGGTATATATGACTGCTGTCAGACATACACATCCAGTTCTGCAGCCGCAGATACAAATCTACGCTTCCCAGATTACATTACTTCTGTCTGTAGAAGTGCAGTCTGCTGATGGACCTGCAGTCCAGCAGCCACAGACACACATGCACAATATAAGACATCCACACCCACTTCTGGATACAGAAACCCAGGTCCCCATGGGGCTTGCAATTATACAGCCACAGATAAATATCCATGAAGGCAGCACATCAGTGCTACTGCAATTGTGTGATCTGGAAACAGTTTTATGTTGTCTGTCTTACTTGATGATGGCTGTCAGTGGTTGCTTTCGTGGTCTTGTCCTTTTGCTGCATGGGGAGTGAGGAGTTATGCTTGGAAACTCTAACACCACATTTTTTTTACTTTTGTGGCATAAAGTTGAACCATTGAAACATAGAATTTATTAACAGATAAAGACTGTTAGGCCTACCTAGTCTGCCAATTTGTCTCTGCTACACTGTCACTGGAGTCCCTACCTGATCCCTAGCTACCTCCTTCCCCCTGCTTTCCTATTAAGATTCCCATGTACCTATCCCATATATGCTTGAAGCCCACCACTGTCTTCACACCCACTACCTCTACTGGAAGACTGTTAGAGGCATCCAACGCTCTTTCAGTGAAGAAGTGCTTCCATACATCTCTCCTAAATTTCCCCCTTCCAGCTTCATTGCACATCGCATCTTTGCTTTACCACATCCCCATCCAATCAGCCTTCAACTGTCATCTTCTTTCACTTTGGAACCAACTTACCTTATCCATCGGTTTTACTACCTCCCCTTCCTCACTCAGATATCAGGTGATACTCATTCTCTTCCCTCTTGCTCCTTTTTCCCCTCCTCTTAATAGTCCCCGTACCCCTGGTGCAATGCTTAAAGGGAAACATTCATGTACAGTGGCTGACATGGTTTGTAAGCCCATTAAAAGTGCTTTCAAGAGAGGTATTAGGTTCACCTGTAGATTGAAGCACTCCAGAGATACAGACAACTGAGTCTGTTCAAAAGTAATACAACTTTGCAGCCATTTTTATGTTGGTGCATTGGCGCATCCAACATCTTGAGGAAGTACAGATTTGGAGGCACGGTCACTGTTGGGCGAATGCAGGGCATGCACCAGTAGGTGCATCCCACATTCCCCAATCAGCTAGCAGCAGAGGCAGTCACCCTGCCTAAGTAATGAGGTGAAGACATCACAGAAATGGTCCACTGCAATGAGAGCAAAGCTCTCATGCACCGTGACCACAACAGGCCTTCCCCTATGTGCAGGCCACATGATGGCAGTGACTGCCACTGTTGCCTGTCAACCCCCCCTTTATTGTGTGCCAATGGGGGTGCCCAATCCCCTTCAGCATCATGTAACCCTCCCTTTTTTGATTGCCAATGGGGTGTCCAATCCCCTCAGCATCATGCACCCCAACACTTTTTCTTTGCCGATGGGGGCCAATCCCATCGGCATGTATCCCTCCTCCCTTGAATTTGTCAACAGGGAGCCACTCCCATTGGCATAATGTGTCCCCCTATTTTTTATTGCCGAGGGGTACCCAGTCCCCTCGGCTCCTGTGACTCCCCCCTTTCCTTGTTTGCTGATGGAGGTCCCCAATTCCCCCATTTGCAAAAGCACCCACCCACACACACACACACTCTCAGGTGGCATGCTGGGAGCCCACCCCAGCATGCCAAAGCACCTATTAAAACAAAAACAGTCCCCTGATGTCTTTTTTTTACCTATAAAGCAAAAACGGTCCCTCCTACTCTTCCAACCCCCCTCCCACAACCTGCACCCACCCACTGTGCACCCTGCCTCACCACACACCCCCTCACCCCATACTTACCTCCGGAGTCCGGCGCAATGATCTTTGGTGGACTGGGAACACATCTGCACTCTTCAAAGCCGACCATGAACTGAGGAAATGCTGGTAAGCTGTATAATGGAATAAATAGGGGGGTTTCAACTTTAATGCATATCTCAGTCATTTTTGGGAATTATTACACCAAATTTTCAACATGAGGTTTTTGGGACCCCTGCTCATGAATTCTGGCACTGTCATATTGTTAATTTGTCCCAAAAAGTGATTTCACAGTCACTGCATGGAATCAGCTTTTGAGACCAATTAATGAGATGACAGTACAACTGTTCATGAGGAGGGCTCTCAAAAAGCCTATGTTGCAAATTTGGTGGAAAAAATCAAACAAAAGGCTGTTTTATGAGCATACATTGCATAGCTGCTACACAGGCTCATAACTTCACAAATTTGCAATATTGTCACACCAGATTTTCAACACTGTCATTTTTGTACACCTCCTTGTGAACTTGCTGTCATTTTTCACATCCTGGCTGAAATGTGTTTCCGCACTTCCTGGGCACAATAGTGAGGTTGCTGTGGGAAATCAGTGTTTGGGCCAGATTATGAAAATTACAGTGACACTGTTCATGAGCAGAGGTCCTAAAATGCCTATGTTGAAAATTTGGTGACAATACTCCATAAAATGACTGTGTTATGAGCATGCGTTGGCAGATTGCACGCACACTCATAACGTTTTGCATTTGTAATATTTTCACTCTGGGTTTTCACTATTGGCATTTTTCCACACCTCTTGATGAACAGCACAGTTGCCATTTCACATATCCTGCCCAAAATGTGTTTTCGCACGTCTGGCGCAGAATAGCACGGTCGCTGTGCAAAATCACTTTTTGGGACAGTTTGAGGAAATAACAGTGACAATGTACATGAGCAGAGGTGCTAAAATGCCTATGTTGAAAATTTCATGCCTAACATCCTTAAAATGACTGTGTTACAAGCATACGTTGTGCATTTCCCACGCATCCTTGTAACTTTGCAAATGTGCAATGTTTATATGACACATTTTCAACACTGGCATTTTTTTACACCTCCTTATGAAATTGTACATCCTGCCCAAAATATTTTTCTGCACTACACTACCAAAGCAAATGCCAGCGTGACAACATTTGGCATTGACAAATGCTTGTTAGTACATTGTGATGTCGCTGAGGGATAAGCTATGCTTGATTCAATGTAGTTAGACACAGCTTGTTCATTGATGACATTACACTGTTCTAAAAATGGCTGTAGTATAATATTAATGTAGAACAGCCTCACTTGTTTATTTCTCTGGAGTGTTTCAAGCTACAGATGAGCTCAATACCTTGTTTGAAAAAGCTTTTCATGGGTTTTCAAATGCTTGTAAGCCACAGAGCAAGAATGTAACTCTTTAACTGAGTGTTTATATTTGTTTGATCATTATGCACTTTTTAAGGTCATTGGGTGTTATAACTTTGCACTCTTTTCGTAACACAATATTTGTCAAAGCTATGTATATTTTTTATCATTTGCTCCTTCTGCTCGGGTCACACCTGGAAATGATACCCCGCTTTGTGTGCCTTTCCCAGTCACCAGTTTTCAAATAAATAAGTAAATAAATAAATAAAGTCCACTTGTTCTCATGTACATTCTCCTCTGAAAAAATATAGAGACATTGACACTGACAGCAGAAAATGATAATTGTTCCCTCCAGTATGTAAAAAAACCCCTAACAAACCCTGGACCCATTATCCATACAGGGTTCTAACCCATACTATCCACCCACATTCTCCCTAACCTACCACTACTAACCTGAGCAACTGCTAATAATGAAAGTAAATTAAATTGATAAGTAAATAATCCCCTCTTGTTCCATGTTCAACCCATGAGATTTTTATACTGTAGTTCACTATCATGTTCATCCTCTCCTTCCTCTCTTCCAGGGTGTACATATTGAGATCCCTCAGTCTCTCCTCATAGGTCCTCTGATACAGCCCCTGCACCATTTTATTTGCCCTTCTCTGGACAGCCTCCTCCCTGTCTAATTCTTTCCTGAGATTTGGTCTCCAGAACTGGACAAAGTACTCAAGGTAGATCTCACCAATGATCAATGCAGTGTCAACACCACCTCACTCCTTCAGATAGTGACACCCCTTCCTGTAAACCCCAGGATCCCACTGTCCCAACCTACTGTCTTGTCACACTGCATTGCCACCTTGAGGTCATCAGATATGATTGCGCCAATGTCCCTTTACTGTTTGGTGACTGTCAATACCTCCCCCCCATTTTATACTCCACCTCTGTGTTTCTGTGCCCGAGGTGCATGATGTTCAAGTTAAAACACAGCAGCCACACCCTTGACCACTCTTTGAGTTTTCTCAGATCTCTGCACATTCTCTCTACCCTCCCTGGAGTGTCCTCCTTATTACAGAATTTGGTGTCATCTGCAAATAGGAATACCTTCCCTTCCCTTCCAGCTCTTCTGCAATGTCACTTATAAAGACATTAAAGAAGTCTGGTCCAAGTTCTGAGTACTGAGGTACCCTCCTGGTCACTCTCCTTCCCCCTGAGTGAGTTCTGTTTACCACTGCATTCTGCCACCTATCCATCAACCAGTTTTGTGCCTAGTTTGCCACCTTAGGACCCACCCCAAACTTTCTAGATTCCTTATGAACCACCTATGTGGCATGATGTCAAAGGCCTTGCTGACGTCTAAGTAGGACATGTCCGCCACCCACCCTGATCTATTTCTCTGGTTACACAGTCAAAGAAATTTATCACTTTTGTCTGACACTACCTTCTCCCTAAATCCATGCTGCCTAGGTTCTTGTTATCTTCTGGATTTATGATACGCCACAATCCTTTTCTTTAACAGCCACTTCATTAACTTCCCCACTACTGATGTTGGACTGACTCACTTATAGTTTTCAGCCTCCTGCCTGCTAACACTTTTATGAAGTGAGACAACATCTGCCCTCTCCAAGTCCTCTGGAACCACTCTAGTTTCTTGTGAGTTTTTAAATAGAGTTGTCAAATGTGCAGCCAGTGCTTCCCTGAGCACCTTCAACACCTGTAGAGGTACTCTTTCTGGCCCCATTGCTTTCTTCACTTTCAAATTTGCAAGACCTTTTAAGGACTATCTCTTTTGTAAATGGACTTGTGTCTACCTCCTCCCCCACAGTGATCCTGTTGCTTTTATTTGATCCATCCTCGTCACCTTCCACTGTGAAGACTGAACAGAAGCATCTGTTCCGGACATCTGCATTTACCTGACCCTTCTTTGTACAGTCCCCAAATCTCACAGCTCCTTCCTTTGTCTTCCTCTTTTCATTTATGTGCCTAAAAAAAGCCTTGTCTTCTTTAGTTGCCCCTTTGTCTATCTCTGTTAAGTTTGCACATTTGTACTTCTCACTGCTTTCCCTGCTTCCTTCTGCTTCTTCTTATATACCTCCCTATGCTCTTCTCATTGTATCTTTTTCTACCTCTTGAATGCTACCCTTTCAGCCTTAACCTTTTCAGTCACTTCCCTCAAACTCCAACTGGTGCATTAATGCAGTTATTTGCAATGAATTCCCCTTTGTTTTGTGACAGAGGAATCATATCCTCATTCACACAAATTGTCTTCAGGATCTGTGTGAAAAGATATAGACACACAACCCTCTGGACTCTGCACAAGGGAAGAGTGCATCTGCCTACAGAAGTGTATTGCCCTTCGAGCCATGCACTTTCATGTAGCCATAGATGCAAAGAATCCATGTGGCTGCATGGGTGACTGTGGAAGTGCAGGGCCCTCTGGGCAGCTACAGATGCAAAGTTGCAGGGCCCTCTAGGCCCCATGCCAAGAAAATATTTCTCTTTACTATATGATTACTTGTCCATGCAGCAAACACTTCACTGTCCCTCCCCAGGCTGGCGGTGGTGCCACACAGCAGCGTCATTCCCCCAAGCCTCAGCCCATCCACCTGGATCAATGAGCTCACCCCAAACTCAGCATACCAGTACATCATCACAACACTCTACGTACTGGACCGACTGGCTTTGCGCATTGTTTCTTCATATTTTCTTTTCTTTAATTTTGACCCCAGTTTTTCAACGTAGTCTTTTTTATGACCCCAAATACAAACATGACAGGTGATATTTATAAAATACTGCCTGAAATGTTATTTTGTGTCACAAGTGTGAAAATGTGTGTTGGCCATTATTTGAAGAACAACAACAGTCAGGTTCATGACGTGGTGAGAAAAAATAGGTAAGTTGATAATTTGAGGTCAAAATATTGTAAATGACCAATGTTATGAGTTAATGCTGTACAAGACAAATGTTCACCGATAACTTGGTCATTGTAGCATATTTTTCCACCAAATTTTCAACATGGTCATCTTATGAACCCTCACCATCACCACCACATGAATCTCATAGGATATATATTTTTTAAATCCTGCCCAACAGGTGATTTCATGAAGTCACTGTAAAACACACTTTGGGTCGAATTTGAAAAATAATTCACCTTCCAGGTTCATGAGGTGGGGTAAGAAAAAGGCCATGTTGAAAAAGTGATGAAAAAATCTATTAAAATGGTGAAAGTATAAGTTAAAGTTCAAAACACATTAAAAATACACTGAATGCAGTTACCTTTTTTCCTCAGTTTGCAGTCATGGTTCCGGGAGAAGGATATCTTTCATCATAAAGAGTTGATTACTGTGCTGGACATTTTGTAGGTGAGTGAAGGTTTGAGGGGTGTGCAGGATGATGCGTGCTGAGTGGAAGAGTTGGGCGGGGTAGATGGGGTTATCAAAGTTGGGAAAGACCACAAAATACATCATTGGATGTTTTTTTTTGGTTCTGAACTGAAAGAAAAAATAAAGAAAACAGAACAATGGACAGTTTTCAATTACATGGTGGTGGGAACCATTGTGTTGGTACATATTGGGGGAACACACTGAGATCATTACCTTGGGGGTTCAAATACAGTGGCACTAGAGGTGGGAACCCTTGTGTTGGTACATATTGGGGGAACACACTGAGATCATTACCTGGGGGGTTCAAATACAGTGGCACTAGAGGTGGGCACCCCAGTGTTGCCACAACCAATATTCATGTTCTGTAATATCAAGTTGAAGGCTGCACAAGCAGCAGTACAGGCTTTGACCATTTTCCAACTCCAACTTACCTTTTGCTTGTCCAAATCCTCACTCCCTCCAGACCAACCCCAAGTAAGCCCCCATGAGAGCTTGTAGTGCTTTTTGGATAGTACAAATCACTGCTTGACTCTTTCTGCTGGCTGGAAGCTCACTGAGGCAAACTCCTTCCTTCAGCATCTCAAAGCACCATCTAAGTCATGTCTGAAGCCTTCCACCTCCTTCACTTCCCACTATCCATGTTCTTCTGGACCTTGGACAGCACCATGCAGCAGTGCATAAAAGCCCTCAGGAGCTTGGGCTACAGCTGCATTGTTCAGCATTGTGTAAAATACCTCCGGGGCTCAGGCTATGGACACATGGTGTGGCAAGGTGTAAAAGCCCTTCAGGGTTCAAGCTACAGCCACACCACATGGCAATTAAAAAAGCCCTCCTGGGCTCAGACTGCAACCACATCATGTGGCAATTAAGAAGTGTCCTGCTGCTAAATGTAAAAAAGAAACAGTATCAAAGTTAATAAAAATAATCCTGTATCAGTGATCTTGTTAACCAGTTTTGAAAACCATTGGAGGCTGAATTAGAATGCTGCAAGTACGGACTAGTGAATTGATGCTTGTGTCACATACCAGAATGCTCTAGATCTGGCCAAAATCAGCAAAGAAATCCAACATAATTTTAGGCTACATAATAAGAGTGATAGTATCCCTTAAATATACAAACTGATAATTCTTTGGTCACACTTTATTTAAGAGCGACAAAAGAATTTACGACTCATGAGACATGACCCAGAAACTGTCTGCCTCACTAAACGGAGCACCCAAGATTTTATTAGTGTACAAAAAAGGCATATTTGGGTCATTTTTCCAAACATATACACCAGAATGTAGCTAAATGGATGCCATTTACCAAGTTTCACTTTTATCTAGGTTCCATCTTTTTTTTAAACAAAAAAGATGGCCGCAATCTTAATTTTTTTCATGACTCAAAAGTACAATTCATCACAACCTAAAAAAAGCTCACAAAATAAGAATTCTTTGGTTGTATCAGAGGGTTATCCTGAAAATCTCTCTGAACATGCTAAGAAGCCAAATTTTCAAACCTTATAACCCTGGAACAGATTTATATTTTTTTCACAGAACCTTCAAAAGGTATACTCTTGGAACAAGCCCTCCTCCCTTGAAAAGTCTGCAACAAAATTCCAAACCATCTTTGCTGTAGGTAAGAGCAAAACAATGACCTGAAAGTATGCTTTTTATGTTTTTTATGACATTTATGCTTCTCAGAATCCAGATAAGCATCCATTGTAAAACTTCTCAATTTCTTGAGAGCTTGCCACACAGATCACACATGCGCAATTTTAATAAATAGTGCCAAAATTATCAAGGGACAAACATTTGGGTTTAACCCTTGCTGTGCCAGAATTCTTATACATTCTAATTCAGCTGTCAGCCTAAGGGTTAATATTAAATATCCTGCTCAACATTAACTATACTTGAACAGTCGTACAAGTATAATATAGCTATGCAAACATCACAGGTTGTATATATATATATATATATATATATATATATATATATAGCCTAGTTTACTTTCACAATCAGTATATCAATATTGTGTAACTAGATAAACAAAAATTTGAAAAACAAATGTAAAACAAACTTCTAATGAAGTGCCACTAGGTGTGCAACGTGTTATGTGCCACATTGTTGTCCAGTGTTTGTCCAACAATTACACTGCAATACCACTTTGTTGCACTTTTAAATGAATAAAGGAGTCTTCTGCAAAGTACTGTATTTAATTCATTATCACTTCTTCAGAGGATGTGCAAGTGCTGTGTTCATTTGGTTCTGGATGTCTAATGTTTTACACTAGCAAAAGTTGCATTTGTTGAGGTGCTTTTTGATGTTTGTTTTAAGAAAAAAAACACATTATTTTTAGATGTTTGAATCACATTCAGACAAAATAAACATTTAGTCAATCTGCAAACTTGTAACCAACATGTAAGATACTGAAACCATGTCATGAAAATTGCAATGTCTTTCATTTCTTGTTTAGTAATCCCACATTTTCTTTGCTTTCTCAGGCTTTGCTGGCAAAATCTTCATAGGATACTTAAACTACCAATTAAAATGTGTACAATGCTTTATGTTGTTTGAACCTCTCTAGGTAAGGAAAAAGTTAAAGCTGATTGTAAGTTCCCACTGAGGATCTCTGGTACTATTTTATACATTTGATTGACATGACTGACCTCGTTTAGTTTTCTATTGAAACACATAGGATTTGGGTTTGGTTCAAGCAAATTATATTCAAAACTCAAAACTGAAACCAGTGTCTCAAATTTACCTTTTTCAACTGAGACCATATCTTTATCTAAATGCCATGATTCCTCATTGTTCAACAGACAACTATTTATGCATCTGTTTGCTATGGTATTGCTTACATAACAATCTTCTTAACCCTTTGCCTGTAGATTGTCTATGGCTTCCTTGCTATCCTTCTGGTCCCTCCTCTTAAACGGTATCCCATGACATAGGCAACTGCAATTGGGCACCTACAAAAATGGTGACTCAATTGCAGCACCTGTCATCAGGACTACCCAGCAGGGAGGGCAACCAGATGGAGGGATTTGCACATATAGTGACAGGATGTCACTACATGCATACGTGCATGGGGGGAGTGAGCATGCTCAGCGAGGGAAGGGGAGGGAGGGATTGTGACGGGTGGTGCCATGGCAAGCTGCCAAGCTGCTTCCATGGTGTGGTGGGTGGGCTCAGGGCTGTGGTGCAGAGGGTGCTAGGTTTGGGTCTGGGTGCAGGTACCTTTTGTTGTGACCAGTCAGAAATGTTGTTTTATTTTTGGCTTTTGCACCACCCCCAACATGCACCCCCCCTGGAGTTGAGAATCCTTCAGTAGTGGTTTCCGGGGGGTGGGTGTGGGGGGCACAACGTCCCTCATTAACATGTATATTGCATTCCCTGGTGCCCTTTTGTTGTGTACTGGGAAGTTCATTGCCAAAATTAATTTTCAGTGATGTACATTTGCCCTAATGACAATCGCTATTCTGCGATCGTCGTTATCACATAAATCCCTCTTAAACTGCATCTGTAAACACAGTTTTTGATTATTGCTGCATGTTTACTTGGTAAAACAATTTCAAATACATAAAAAAAATTAATTCAATTTGAGACAGTAAATGTTAATTAATGTACTGAACTATGACCTCTAACATACCTGGAATACAGTGACAATATATTGAACTCCCTGTTCTCCTACAGATGTAAGGCAGCTGCCTTTAATGAAGTAAGGGGAAAGGCTTTACCATAATCTGTCCAAACACCGCATATAAGACACTGAAGTGAAATACTGAGCAACTATTTCATTTATTTATATAGGTTTTGTTTATCAGGTAGGTGCACTAGATAATACTATGCCTATTTTTCAAGCATGACCCAAGAGAATTACAAACAAGAAACAGGATGGCAGTTTTACATAAAGTTACAGACAACAAAGAGAACAAATTGTAACAACTGTTAAAAGTAGTACAGAGCACAGTAAAGCAGACAGTGCATTATATCGCAGCTGTAACAAAACATAAGTGCAATGACAGTGGCACATAGGCAAACCATTCAGGCACTTGCACTGTGCATTAGGCACAGGAACAATTATCAGAGGAGATAAAGAATTTATAAAGCTCTTTTTTTGAAACGTAGGTGGGATTGGGAGGGTAGCATCTTTCAGAAAAAGAGATGTGTAAGAACGAGGGGGCACAACTTAAAGATAGAGGGGGACAGCTCACGGGTAATGTGAGGACTTTTTTTTCACGGAGAGAATGGTGGATACATGGAACCACCTTCCTGAGGAGGTTATTGGGTCTAAAACAGTGGTGGAATTCAAACATGCATGGGACAGACATAAGGCAATTATAGTGGGGGACTGCAGGAAGTAGGCTGTTGGTTAACTAGAATCTGCAGCTTATCCAGTAGGTAGGGAAATGGGCAGACTGGGTGGGCCAAGTGATCCTTATCTGCCATCAAAGTCTATGTTTCTATGTTGGGAGAATCTAAGGTTAGGTGGTAGGGCGTTCCAGAGCCTTGGGGCAAAGGAGGAGCAATCTTGCTCACCCATGTTAGTAGAGCATTTAGGAATGGCAAGAAGAGGAAGATCTTTGGATATCAGAGAGGACACCTGATCAGGAGGCTTCAACAGGGCTGCCAAAGCAGCAGGATTAGGGTTAACAGGAGCCTTTGTAGCAAAGCAGTATTCCAAGAGGAATTCATTAATATAAAATAAGAAGGCAATCAGGCAACAGATTTGAACAAAATGAAATCTAATGCATAGCTGGTACTAGATTCACATGCAGTAATCAGACAATGCTGTTTTCTGACGCAGTTCAGCAGGCTTCAATAAGACTGACTCTAAATATTGCAAGAATAGCAGCCATTGGCTACAAAGGGACACTCCCAACTGATTTTCCTCCTTAAAATGCAAATGAAAGAATGCTCAGACATACACCAGCATCATCTAGGCAACCCTTTACTACACTGTGATGTTAGGCTAAGAACAAAACTCCACAGGCGTCAAACAGTACATTCTGTCCTTTGCATTAATCATATTGATTTGAAGCAACTTCTGGGTTAACCACTTGTTCTCTATACTTCGTCTTTTTATCCTTATTACTCAAAGTAAATGGTTATTATTTTCCTAGATTTAGTGGAGCTGTTTCTAGAACTGTAAATCATATTTAAGTTGATACTGTCTCATTCTAAAGATTTTGTGTTATTTAAAAAAAAAAACATTTTCAGACAAGAATATTATCATTTAGGCACAACAAAATGGTCTGCAGTTTGATATAATCTATTTTGTCCCTGAATGGTTTTAAACACCACAGAAGTAGCGGGAAACAGTCTCTGATGTTTTGTGAGAAACCTTTTTAAACATTTTGTGTTTAGATTCCTCTCTTCTGATTCCACCTGACCCATAGACTCCATTTCTAAGTATTTTGCACCAGTGGCAAAACAGCATAAGAGTCCAGACTTTCTCAACACTACTGTAAAATCCTACATGGACTGGCCATGGTTCCAGTAAAGATAGCTTGCTGAGTGTGACACTGGGTTGCTCTTCCCTCCAGCCCTACTTTTTTTCTGCTGATTGTTTCTTCATTGATACAAATCAGCAAGCACTATAAACCAGTTTGTATACTGCATGAAGCAATGATTCAAATCCTGAGACAGAGTACACAGGCTGAAACAGTAGAAAATTAAATGTATACTGTAGTGTGATTTGCCAGATTGTGCACATTACAGTACGTAACTGTCAGGGATGAGTAAAACAGAGAGGTTCTGGATGTCTGGTTGTAATATTTGGATTTCTATTTGCATGTTAGTAACATCCTGAGCCATAGGGCACTTTTTTTCAACAAAATTGATAGGCTCATTTCTGAGTTATTTCCTGGGGCTGTGTAGAATGGGTGAATTTAGCATACACCATTGCAATGCCACTAAACAGCACTATATACAAAAGCAGGTGGACAATACCAGGGAGAGAAGCTCACAGTTACAGAGTGGCAATCGAAACATAAGAGTCAGCTATTAGTGGGTGCAGCCACTAACAGGTCAATATGTACCTGTGACATTTTGGCAGCATAGCATTGCACCAGTTGTTGGCACATGGCACAATGCCATACTGCTACCAAGTTCTGCATGCATGAATGTGCTCCCATGCATCCCATGTTAATTAAACATTGGTGGTTGTGGTTCCACTCCTATAACCCCTTTACATTATTCCTATTAGTCCAGTGACCCTTCACTTTAGTGGCCATCTTAGGCCTTAATGGTTCAGTCTTGCCTCCCACCCACATTCCAATGTACATGGCAATCTACCCCCCCCCCAAATTGTAACCCAGACACTGGGCTTTTCTACTCAGTCACAGTGCTACACCTTCCATTAATGCATTCTTTACTAGATGGTAACCTGGGGAGTTGAAGGTGGCTGTGATTGGGCTTTTAATGACTGCCATGTGTTTGGAAATGATTTTGTGGACTATTTACATGGTGGCGTATGAGCTCCTTGCTTGAAACACCTTGAAGCAACTGGTCATTTATAGCAACAAAACCAAAAAAAATGGCCAGTCACTGTAATGGTCGCATGGGACCCTTGCTCAGCTTCTCTGGATCTTGCGCCCCCTCCCTAAAACACCTCTGCTGAGGAGATGTTTATAATAAAATCTTGGGAGTGTGGTGGGTGAAGCCCCTGCATGGGAGGTGCAGGGGGCACAGTCCCATGCAGAAAACACACTTGTGTTCCCAAAGGCAAAATATGGATTGAGATCACAGTCGACATTGCGCCATTACTGTAAAGCCATTTGGCAGGTTTACTGTCAAACCGGCTTGGTGTTATCACTTAGCATACTATATTTCACAGCATAGGTTGTTTCAATAGAGAACAGTGGTGTCACCAAACATTTAGCACCAGTTTTTCTGATTAAGAATGGAAGCTGAGGAGTTTTCTTTTTCACAGTTTTAAAATAATGAATAGATTTTCACAAAATACACAGACTGTAACATTTGACAAAATGACTAACAACTGTCACCCCGCACATGTAACAAGGAACAAATTATTTGTATCCTTAGGAAATGCAGTAATCAGAAAGAGTTTCATAAAACAGGGCAGTCCAGATTTCCAGATTTCAACGGAGAAGCTATACCCCTAAGGTAAAACTTGAAGCAGTACAACGAGTGGAAAATATTCAATGAGCTGATACTCTGGTTCCAAAATAGTGAAATGAATACAGTGATCAGTATACTTGTAGATTTATAACTACCTAAAGTGTTAGGGTGAAGCAAGTGAAGGACATCATTGTTAAAAATTGGGGTATATTATAAAGAAATGCCCTGTGAAAAGTAGTGAAAAAATGGTCCAACATTCATGTTTAAATGCCCTAGAAATGTGAAAGATGCTGTGGTTAAGTTATTTGCCACTGTAGAAACCAGACTTACATTCCTGGTTACCCCCCTTTCCATTCAGTCAATATAAATGTGGGAAATATAAATTTTGCCCATATATCACACACAGAGATCACTTTGAGAACCCTTATAACAGGAATGAAGTATTTCAGGTCAGAAGTTTCATGAACTGTGACACTGTATGAGTTGTCTACTTGATGCAGTTCTCTTGTGGGGTATTTTATATTGGGTGTACTACCAGAACATTTAAAACTAGAGGGGGAGCATCTTAGAGCATTACTACAGACACACACACACACACACACACACACACACACCCACACACACCAATTATGCTATAATATACAGTAGCTTGTGTTGACAGTTAGAGGGGTAAATACATGAAGTCTCTTTTACAGCTAAGGAGAAAGTAGTTTTTGGAACAAGGGAGGTAACACAGAGAAGTTGATTGGATGCTGTGAACGCTATTGGATCTTTAAACTTAAAGCCAGGGAAAGCTATGGCCTGAATGATAATATTGATCTATCAGCCTTCCTACATTAATCTTCCCTGCAGCCTGACAGGAATGTAATCCTAAAATGCATTAATTTGTATATGTTGATATGAGCACGTGTGCCTGAAAAACAATTGATTTCTGTATGCTTTACCACCCTAAAAATAAAGTAGTGTTCATCATGGTGCGGGGCCTGTGAAGGGTCAGTCCTTCACCCTGCTCTGTCCTGGCCAGTCTTCTGCTTTTCTCCCCTCCCACGAAATGCCAGCTTTAGGGAATAATGCAAACACATGCTCAAGTACGGTGCACCACCATCTCCCCTCCCACTGAGCTGCTCCTGGTTATACTGCCACCTGCTGTTACCCAGATGGCAGTTGTGCACCAGATCTGGCTGCTCTCCTCCTCAGAAGATGATAGCATCCTCTGGGATGTCGACTCCCCCAGCCAGCCCCCCGATGACTCAGCATCTCTTCCAAACCTTGTTTTCCGGCATCACAAGTGGTAGCACTACCACTGTGCCAACTGGCTAGCAAGGAATGTCACTTCTCAATGAATTAAAAGGCTGTGACTGGAGATTTTCTTTGTTTGTATCTCCATGCTTGGGTGTGCACACTTTCTTTTTCTTGTTTAAGCTTTACTGAGCGCGCCAAGCTATTTTTCCAGTGCATCCCCTGCCTTAACTTTTTCTAATAATTGAATTTTCCACACAACGTTTTTACACTTTGGGCCATATTTTCAAAGGGCTTTTGATTGATGCAAGGAACTTGCTTCAAAGGGTTTGATGCAAGGGGTGACTTGCGTGAAACATTGTGGCAACTGCGGTTTTATAATGCAGCCTACTGCAAACCCTGACACAAGTCCCATGCATCAAATGCCACAGGTAAGACCAGTTCCCCCCTGATTTAACTTGTGCCATTTATGGGACCCATTTTATGGGGTTTGCTCCAAAGCTTTGGTTCAAGCTGCTGTTAAGTGTGGGACATGTCGCAACTGTGCCAAATGTACTAACATTGGGCACAAGTTGCGGCAATGTATTTGGCACAGTTGCGTCAAACATTGGGGTTGATGCAGGGCTTGAAGCAAGCCCTGCATGAGCCTTTGAAAATCAGGCCCTTTATCTTCTGGTATTTCCTTGAAGATTTTCCGTGTTCAAGGTTTTTATTAGGCACATGGTTTTCACTTTAGCCAGACAAAGAAATGCAAAACAATAACAAATCACTCGATCAACAAACAAACAAAAAACCAAAGCAAGAATACCTAATTTCATATAACATTAAAAAATCTGCCAGCACTGCATAGAAAATAAATGTATCCCTTACAAATTGTATTTAATCCATCTCTAATAATGCTATAGCAGCCCTTATTAGTCCATTTCTTGTAATCATCAATGGTTTCAGAGAAGCTGTGGTTAGCTGAGGCAAGGATTGATGTGCAGGGATGAAAGAAAGACTAATACCATGATAGCAATCTTATTTATTCATCTTCTAATCATTTTCTAATAATTTTACAAAATATGCAAATGTGGACATAGGTTCTAGCATTTGGTGATCAGTTGACTGCTGTAAATAAGTAATTAATGAAACTTAGTATTTATAATAATTCTTTTTCATTTTGGACCAAGGAATCTCTACCTTATTTTCTCATATAAAGGATGATTAAACTGTAATGTTTTATGGTTTTTCATTTAAATGACAGCAGCAAATCTTTGCTCTATAGTGTTGTGTTTTTCTTCATGGTGACCTAAAAGTATTGCTGTTGCTGTTGTTCAAATCTTGGATTTGTAAATGCAGTTACATAGAAACATAGAATTTGTTGGCACATAAGAACCACTTAGCCCACCCAGTCATCCCTGCTTACTCTGTATCAGCAGACCCTACCTGATCTCTGGCAACCCTCCCTCCTCCTCCCTGCTTATTTGCTAATATCACAATAAGTCTATCCCAGGCACGCTTGAAGCCTGTCACTGGTTTCACCTCCACCTCTGCTGCTGGCAGTCTGTTCCAGGTGTCTACCAGTCTTTCAGTGAAGAAATACTTCTTCACATCCCTCCTGAACTCATACCCCACTTCACCATATGCCCTGTGGTCCTTGGTACTCTTTCTCATTTGAAAGAGATTCCCCTTCTGCATCTTGTTCAACCCTGTGAGGTACTGATAAATGTGTACGATATTATCTCTCACACGTCTCTCCTCTAGGGTGTACCTGTTGAGTAGCCTCAGTCTCTCCACATAGAGCTTTTGGTGCATCCCTTGAATCATTTTAATTGCCCTCCTCTGGATAGTCTCAACCCTGTTTATGTCCTTTCTGAGGTGCAATTTTTAGAACCAGACGTGATACTTCATGTGGGGTCTCACCAGCAATCGATACTGTGCTAGCATCATTTCCCTCCTCCTTCTGCTGGTACTGCTCCCAGTGCATCCCAGCATACCACTGGCCCTACCTACTGCTTTGCCACACTGCCATGCTACTTTATAGTCATGAGATATGATTACCTCAAGGTTCTTATCCTGGTTAAGGAAGGTCCTGTCAAACTCATCTCGTAGATTTCTTTGACTGGGTAACCAGAGCGGTGGACCAAGCGGGAGCAGTTGATGTTGCCTACCTTGACTTCAGCAAAGCTTTTGATACTATTCCACATAGAAGATTGATTAATAAGCTGGGTAGGCTCAGGGTGGGTCAGAAGTTGGTCAACTGGGAGGCAAACTGGTTGATGGGCAGAAAAGATAGAGAGGTTGTAAATGGTATACAGTCAGAAGAGATGCAAGTCACAAGAGGGGTACCTCAGGGATCAGTCCTGGGGCCAGTCCTCTTCAATATCTTCATCAGTGACATTGCACATGGACTGGAGGGTAAGGTTTGTCTGTTTACAGATGACACCAAGATCTGCAGCAGAGTAAACGACCCAGATGGGGTGGGCAGAATGAGAAGAGATCTGGATAAACTAGCAAAATGGTCATAAGAGTGGCAACTGGGGTTTAATGCAAAGAAGTGCAAGATCATGCACATAGGGAAGAGAAACCCTGAAGCCACCTATAGGCTGGGAGGGGAGTTGCTCGCAGTCACAAGGGAAGAAATAGACTTGGGCACCATCATCACCAATGACCTGAAATCATCCAAGCAGATAACTAAAGCAGCAGGTAAGGCTAGGGGGATGATAGGGTGTATTAGTAGAGGTATCACAAGTTGGAAGAGGGAGGTGATAATCCCTCTTTACAAGACACTGGTTAGGACCAATCTGGAGTACTGTGTGCAGTACTGGAGGCCACACCTTCACAAGGACAGAAACCAAATTGAGGCAGTCCAGAGAAGGGCAACCAAAATGGTGCATGGACTGCATCAGAAAACATATGAGGACAGATTAACAGAGCTCAATATCTATACCCTAGAGCAAAGGAGGGAGAGAGGTGATATGATCGAAACATTCAAACACCTCAAGGGAATTAACAAGGTGAAAGAGTCTAACATGTTTCAATATAAGAAAAATAGCAGGACAAGAGGACACAGCATGAGATTAGAGAGAGGCCGACTAAGGGGTAATGTGAGGAAGTTCTTTTTCACAGAAAGGGTGGTGGATGCGTGGAATGGCCTACCTCAGGAAGTAGTGGATATGAATACAGTGCAGGGCTTCAAACAGGCATGGGATAGCATAAGGGAGCAATACGGATGAGTATGAATAAATAGGCAATTGACAGAGCAAAGGCTGATGGCACATTCGTAAGGTAGAAAAAGAAATGGGCAGACTGGATTGGCCTTGTGGTCCTTATCTGCCATCAACTTCTATGTTTCTGTGTTTCTATCTTACTGACTCGAATACCTCTCCCCCATCCTATACTCAGCCCCAAGGTTACTATGCCCTACTGTAAGTGCATGATTTTGTACTTTCTGGCATTGAAGCCTAGCAGCCATGCCCTTGACCACTTCTCAAGCTTCCCTAGGACCCTACATTTTCCACCTCATCCAGAGTATCCATCTTATTACAAATCTTGGTATCATATGCAAAAAGGCATACCTTCTCTTCCAGTCCTCCTGCAATAACACCTACGAAGACATTGAAAAGGACCAGACCCGCTACTGAGCCCTGTAGCACCCCACTGATCTCTCACACCCCTCAGAGTATGAGCTGTTTACCACCACCCTCTGTTGCTAATCCATTAACCAGTTACTTAACCAATTTATGACTCTGAATCCAACCCTTAGACTGCTCAATTTTTTTACCAGTATCCTGTGTGACACAGTGTCAAATACCTTGCTGAAGTCCAAATAGGCCATGTCCTGTGCCCTCCCCTGATCTAGTTCCCTACTCACTCAGTTGAAAAAATCAATATGATTCATCTATTAATTCTCCACCCATGATTCCATGTTGCCTTTGGTCTTGTAGTCTGTTAGTTTCAAAATACTCTACCATCTTTTACTTTAATAGGGTTTCCATTAGTTTCCCCACCACTGATGTGAGACTTACTTGAATATAGTTGTTTGCCTTCTCCCTACTACCACTCTTATGGAGCAGCACCACATCTGCTCTCCTTCAGTCCTCCAGATCCCACCTGTTTCTAGTAACCTGTTGGATAAGGCCACCAGTGGTGCATCAGAAACGTTCTCGAGTTCCATTAGTACCCTAGGGTGTATCCCATCCTGTCTAATGGCCTTGTCTGCTTACTTATCTGCAAATCTCTTCAGGACCTCTTTCTTCCATTGACCTGTGTCTACCTCCCCATGCCCATTTTTCCTGCTGCTCCCTGGCGGCTTCCCTCCTTCTACTGTGAAGACCGAACAGAAGTACCTGTTCAGGATGTCTTCTTTTTCCTGATCCTCTTCTGCAGTCTCTCTCAGACATCCTCCTAATCCTCACTATTCCACCTTTTGTTTTCCTTTTCTTGCTTATGTACCAGAAGAAAGTCTTATCTCTTTTAGTTACACATTGGCTATCCTGTCATCTGTCTGCTCCTTTGCTCCCCTATCTGCTATACTTGCTTCCCTCTGTTTTACTTAGTACACATCTCTGTCTTCTTCCCTCTACGTTTCTTTGTGCCTCCTGAATGGCATCATTCTTTTCTTCACCACCTTGCACACTTCTTTAGAGTACACTAACAGTCTTTGATTCCTTTTGCTTTTGCATACCTCCTTTAGAGAAGCATTTGGGACCCAGTTATAGCCTTAAATTAGTGCTGCTGAATTGTTATTTTACTGTGATTTATTTGTTTTACTGGGATTTTATTTATAGAATTCCGTTGTCACCTACTGTTCTCTATTTATTAACAATTGTTGTATTATTTTTTTTTATTTTATTGAAGTTTCGGAATTACAATCCTTTGAGTCGAAGACTCTTTTGCAAAGGCTCAACGTCAATACAAAATGGACACATTACTTAAGACAGTTTTGAACATACTACACTAGCTGAACATCACATTAAGACAATTTTACATGGTTACATCGTGCAGGAATTTACAATGCTTGGTTAGTATCTCTAGGGTTGTTAAAGGACCCTGGGTCCTCTAGGTGAAGTGAGACAGCTTACCGATTCTGAAGGCCTACCCAGGCCTTGAGTTTGTGGTTTAATGTCCCGTCTGGATTGTAAGCCTAGTTTTGGCTCATGAGAGATGCTATTTCTTAATCGCATACCAAATTAGGGAGGATTGTTCTTAGCAGCCATATGACTCCAAGTTAAGGAGAAGTCTCTTAATGCCATTTTTAAATAGGCCAAGGCTAGGGGCCAGGGAGATGGAGGAGGGAAGGTTATTAAGCCAGAGGGGAGCACGATAACAGAAAGACCTTTGCCCTAGTGTAGTCCTACAGTGGGGGACTAAGAGGGGGGGTGATAGCCAGGTGCCTAGGGGTGCTCCTGTGAGGAGTTGGTTGGATGAGGGGGTGAAGACTAGCAGGTGCAAGATTCATTAGGATATTTTTGGCTAGCAGGCACGTGTGGTACTTTAGTCTCCCTTCAAAGGTCAGCCAGTCTGCTCGCTTATAGAGTTCGCACGTATGGGTTAATCTATCACTCTTGTGACTAGTTGGCAAGCTTTGTTGAGGGCTAGATTGATACTATTAAGGGCTGTGTGGTCAGCCGTACCATAGATTATTATCCCATAATTGACCAATGATAGGACTGAGCTGGTTACTGCCAGCGGTAAGACCTGGGGGGGAAGCAGTGTTTGTGTCTGTACAGAATCCCAAGCCGGGTGTTTACTGAGGAGGAGAGGTGGCCAATGTGTCTGTGGTAGGTGAGGGATGTGTCCAGTGTGATGCCTAGATATTTGAAGTTAGGGACCTGTTCAGTATGGATGCCCTGAGAATTTGAGATAGCAAGCTGGGCATTACTGTTGGGGTTTTGGCGGTGGGCAGAGATCATAGATTTAGTTTTGCTGTAATTTAGTATTACTCGATGATCTGAGAACCAGGACTCTAGTTCTCTAAGGCAGTCTTGCAGAGTATTTTGAAGACAGTTAGGATTGGTATTTTTCCAATATACTACAGCATCATCTACATAGAGCAATAGTTTAGCACTGCAGGCCTTTGGGAGGGAGTTAAGAAAGAGGGTACAAAGTAGAGGGCCCAAAATCGACCCTTGAGGGACACACCGCAAGAACTGGTAGCTTGGCGGATAGGGTGGTGTTGATTTTGACTTGTGTCCGGTCAGTGAGATAGTTTTTGAACCAGGCTACTGCATCAGGGGTGAGATAGAGGGAGGGAAGAGAGTGGATAAGTAGTGGGTGACCGATGGTGTCAAATGCTTTGGTCAGGTCAACAAAGATTGCTCCTGCTATTGACCCCTGTTCCAGCGCCTCGTGTATGTAAGAGGTAAATTCGAGAAGGGCAGTGGTAGTGCTGTGACCTGCTCTGAACCCATATTTTTCAGGACAAAGCAGATCGTGCTTGGCCAGGTATTCGGTGAGCTGGTCTGACACAATTCTTTCGAGTGCTTTGGGGGGGGAGGATAGTGATGGGCCTATAGTTACTAGGGTCAGTTGGATCAAATTTTTTTAGGATTGGCGTGATAATTCCCTTTTTCCAAAGCATAGGGAATTGATCTAAGCACAGGAAGCAGTTTAATATTTTGGTGAGGTGAGGGAGGGTCTCATCAAGAGTTAGACAGAGAATTTTAAGGTCTAGGGAGTCACTACTGTACCTCGTGTTGTGCAAGACTTTGGATAGGTAGTGTTTTGGCTTGTTACAGGAGATGATTCTCAACTGGAAGGAAGGGAGAGTGGTAGTAGGGGAAGTGCTAGCGGGGCCATTGGGGATAGGGTCAAAGAATTTAAGTGGTAGGATGTGACTGAGATCGGAGAAGGAGACATTCAGGACATTGGATATGGTGGTAGGGTCTTGGGAGAGGGCTCCATGGTCAAGTATTTGCGATGGGGCTGGGGAGATGGTTTTCCCACAGAGCTCCTTGACATTCTTCCAGAAGTTGTTCCCAGAGCCCCATGTGGAGGTGAGTGCTTGCTTATAGTAGTTTGACTTAGCTAGCCAACTAGCCCAGATGCACTTGTTTCTTGCCTCTCTATAGAGTTGTCTGTCATGGGGAAGCTGGGAGTTCAGTGCCCTATGCCAGAGGATGTCTCTGTGGTGCATCTGTTCAATTAGGGTCTGCAGGATCCAGGGAGTGTCCCTGTTTTTTATGACCTGTTTTGAGAAAGGGGCAAATATGTCACAAACATTGTTAAAAATGTTAATAAAGGAGGTTAGGGCAGTGTCAATGGAATGGGCAGTGTGAACAGGTGCCCAATTACAGGATGAGAGATAGAGTTTAAGGTGAGAGAGGGTGCCTTTTTCGAGGTGCCTTTGGATGGAGATTTTAGGAAGGCTGGGTGTGATTTTATTTGACCAATAGCAGGAGATGGGAGAGTGGTCACTTTGCACGTCTGGTAGCACTTTCATTTTAGAGAGGTGAAGGGGAAGGTTTGTAAAGCTGAGGTCAATAAGGGTGGAAGTCCCTGATCTGGGATCTTGCCTGGTGGGAAACTGGACAGTGTGACATAATGTGACATGACCTACTTGTCCCAGTCAAAACCTGGGCTGCCGCATTCTGCATGAGCTGTAGGCGGCAGATTTCAACCCCAGAAAGCCCAAAGGGCGTTTCAGTAGTCGAGGCGTGAGGACACAAAAGCGTGGACCAATGTTGGCAGACAGTCAGACGGAACAAGGTGCGTAACCCGGGCAATATTCCTAAGATGGTAAAAGGAAGTCTTGACGACGGCTGACACTTGGGATTGAAAAGTCAGCCTATCATCAAGAATCACCCCAAGGTTGCGCACCCATTCAGAGGCCGGAAGCGACACACCGCCGAGAAAAATTCCGGAAGACGCGCCAGCACACAACCTCTCAATCTGACCACCCGGGTCCACAACCAAAACCTCAGTTTTCTCCGAGTTCAACTTTAGCCAACTAGAATCCATCCAGTCTTGGATCTCCCCAGACAGTTATTAAATACCGAGAGCTCCATCCTGGTCGGGTGCAAAAGACAGGTATAGCTGGGTATCATCTGCATAGCAGTGAAATCTCAGCCCATACCATCTTATAATGTTTCCGAGGGGCAGCATGTACACTGCAAATAACATGGGCGATAGCACAGAACCTTGAGGCACTCCACACAACAAAGAGACTGGGCCGGAGGAAAAATCCCCGACACTACTCTTTGTGATCTCCCAGTGAGGAATGACTAGAACCATTTAAGAACGGTTCCAGATATTCCACAAATTTGCCTCAGGCATGCAAGCAACACCATGTGATCCACAGTGTCAAACGCTGAAGAGAGATCAAGGAGAACCAGGATAGAACATCTCCTTTGATCTCTCGTCCTCAGAAGATCATTTAGCACCAGAACCAGCGCAGTCTCTGTACTGTGTCTTTTATGGAAACCAGACTGGAAGGATTCGTAGATATTATGAATGGTTAAATGGTCATCCAATTGAGCAGCTATGACCTTTTCAATAACCTTCCCAATAAATGGAAGGTTAGAGATGGGTCTATAGCTGGAAAAACAGTCTGGGTCCAAGGAAGCTTTCTTCAAGAGAGGTGTCACCACCGCCTCTTTCAGGGAGCTTGGAAACTCACCCGACTCCAAGGAGCACCAGACAATTTGCACCAGAACTGGACCAATGATGTCTACACAACCCAAAATTAGGGTAGTAGGACCAGGATCCAAGCCGCATCTTGTAGAGCGCACACTGTGGATGATCCTCATAATATTCATGAACTCAGGTCGACAAAAGGAACTCCAGGAGAAGCGAGGTCCTGTGCTCTCGCACACTCCCACCACATCACCCTTAGAGGTTGCTGGACACAACTCCGCCCTGATGTCAGCCACCTTAGTTGCAAAGTATCGAGCAAGCTCATCGCACTCAATTTGAGAAAAGGCTTTCTGAACTTGCAGACAGGCTGGGTTGCACAGTCTATCTACAATTCGGAATAGCTCAGCCGGTCGATTCTGAGTAACTGCAATCTCCCCGGACAGGAATTCTGCCTTCTTATGGGTGATTGCAGATTGATAGCTAGTATAATGTTCAATCAATCTAAGACGGTCGGCATCAAGGGTGGACTTGCGCCAGCAACGCTCTAACCTTCGCCCTTGTCTCTGCTTCTCCCTCAGAGTCCCATCAAACCAAAGGGCCCTGGGGTGATGGAAAAGAGGGAGCTCACGAACAGGAGCAATAGAATCCAGGGCAACCGTAATGGCCTCATTATAGGCCCATACGAGTACCTCTGGACTACTGCCCACCAACACGGGGGATGATAGGTCAAGGACCGCCGCCAGGCCTTGTGGAGTAACATTCCATAATGGGCGGTACCTGACCATCTCCACAGGGGCTGGCCTTCTCAGGGGGGTGCAGAAATTGAACCTCACGATGTGGTGGTCAGACCAAATGACTGGTTCCGCCCCCATATCGGATGCATCAATCCCAAGAAGGAAGACCAAGTCGAGAGAGTGTCCAGATTTATGTGTAGCAGTGGAAACTACCTGTGTAAAGCCCAAAGAAGACATCAGTTGGAGGAAGTGTTTACCAAATTGTGACAGTTCATCATCCACCCAGGCGTTAAAGTCACCCAGCACCATCAACCTGGGTGACTCAAATGACATGTCAATGAGGAAGTCTGCCACTTCCTGTAAGAAATGTTTCCCATCTCTGGGTGGACAGTAGATGAGAACGATTTGAACGTCTACACCTGCTACAACTGTGCACTCAAAGAACTCAGCCTCACCCACTACCACATTCGAGAGGCCCAATTCAGTCTTAAAACAGACTGCAACCCCCCCGCCCCTGCGGTCCAATCTCGGCCGGTGTAACACCAAGTACCCGGCCGGAGTCATGGCCTCCGCTATAGGGCCAGAATTTTCATCCAGCCAGGTCTCGGTGATGCAAGCCAGATCAGCCGAACTGATAAGGTCAGCAATAATAGCAGTTTTATTCCTAACAGACCTGGCATTGCATAACACCGCCCGAGTTGGACAAACCTTGGAGGTTGTCGGGCCTATCTGCCTACTGTAATCAGTAGTGCCCTTGGGTATGGAAACCAGACAGGGTGGACCCCGCTCTGGATTCCATTTCGCCCCAGGGCACCGTCTGGACTTAATAACCCCAACACGGTGACTCTGCTCGTTCCCCCACCCCTGTTCACGCACCCCCGTCCCCCTCGTCCTCCCACGAGCAATCCCCAGCACCCTACAATGATGATAAGTCTCGAACTGTAAGGGAGGAGTGCAAAAGGGGCGGAGGGCACGAAGAGAGAAGGGGGAATAACGCACCACCGTGGAGGAGGAAGGCCAGCACATGACGCTGCTTACCCAAATTAAACAATAAAAATAAACCCACCACCAAAATTATTCAAAGAACCTCACTAACTACCTAAAACTAACTAATAAACAAATTAGATCAATAAATTATAACAAAAACCACAAAAAATAAGTTAAAACAAAACAGACCCTTTCTACCCCAGTCCTCTCACCACCGGGGAGCGAGGGTACAAAGGCACTCTCACTACCTAATAAAAAACATACAAATATTTAAATTCCACCTCCCCCCCCCCAGTTCTCTCACAACAGGGGAGAAAATCAAATAAATAGCAAATAAATAAATAAACAAAAATTTTGGACCCAGGGTCCTCTCACCACCCCGAAGACCAGAACAGAGTCAACAGAAGACAAAACAGCAGCTTCTCAAATACAATAAAGATCCAAGACAGTCCAGGTCCATAAAAAAGGCATGTCGCACAAATCCGTAGGGAGAAATTGGTCCAAAGGAGATCCAAGAAGTTCAGAAAATCCAGCAAATTTATATCCAAAAAGGATCGAGGAGACTCCAATCTTATTTACTCCCAGCCGAAACCCCCCCCCAGGCAAAATATTGCCACTCACGCTAAAGGGCCACTAAAAGAGCCACTACCGTAGCCCCTTCCATGGTCCAAGGTGGTGAGGCACCCCAGTCAGCTCCCCGACTGGGAAACGCCCCAACCTCTGTGGAGTAGCAACACCCAGGAGAGCGCTGGCCAGAGCAAACAAAGGCAGGCAAACCACCTATAAATTGTAAAACTCAAAGGGCTCACAGTCTCCAACAGAGCCCCAGTCCAAGATCTTCCATCTCCTCTTCAGCAAACCCAGTATCCAGAGCTCCTCCAAACACCTTTAGGGCTAGACTCTTACATTCCCTTCAACCAAAACACTTCTTCACAGAAAAGCAAGGTTGAATAACCATCCAGACTATCCAGAGAAGAAAAAATGCCATCCAAGTTCCAAAAATCTCCGGTAACGTCACTCCCACATACAGCGACCTGCTGAGTGTCTCACAAAGCTGATGACCCACAGAGTGTAATCCTTTCACTAGAGTCACACCGGACTCTCGACCAGGACCACCGAAGACTCCAAAGAAGAAAAAGCCAGCTGGCATCTCCCGCAAAACGGCACCGGCGACCGCTACAACGAGTAGTCCATACGCTCACGGTAACAGGGTAACAATAACACTACAACCGGTAATCCATGCACTCATAAAGTAGCGGTAACACTAACGGTAACGCCAGAATGCCAAGCACCAGAGCGTACACCAGATCCGAGTCTGATCCAAATCTAAACACAGATAAAATAAAACACGAATAAAGAATAAAAAGATAAAAATAATGAAAGCAACTAATTCTTCAGGGAAGCAGCAACGACGCACCCAGCCTGGCGGCCATCTTGAAGACTAAATAACACAATAAAAACAGTAAGATGTACACTGCGATTTATATGCTTAGGTGACTTCCTCACCTCGATCAACTTAAAGGACGTATACCTACACATACCATTAAGACCATCCCACTACAAATACCTATGGCTTCATATTTTGGGACAACACTATTAATACCGGGTGCAATCATTTAGCCTGTCATCAGCCCTAAGAATATTATCAAAAATATCAGTGGTCCTTCCAGTAAGTCTCAAAGAGCAAGGCTTGCATGTAATACCATACCTGGATGATTGGCTGATACATACTCGAGCTCAGGCTCAGTCACTCAGAGATACACAAACAGTACTACAGGCATTAACAACCCACAACTGGGTACTAAATAAGAGTAAGCACTTCCTAACACCAGAAAAAAACATCTTGGCTCAGACATCAATACTAGAGAGGGAAAGGTTTGGCCATCCAAAAAGAGAATAGACAATATGATCAGCCTGGCACGGAAATAAATGGTAGCACATGTGGCACAGGTGCTTGGCTGCATGGCATCCTGTAAAGACTTAGTCCCATGGGCACATTGGAACATGCTCCTGCTACCAATGTTACTAATGCAGTACAATTCCCCAATAGAGAAGAGTCTATAGATGGAAGTAGTAATTACAAAAGCAGTGAAGAAGACACTACAATGGTCGAAAAAGAGGGACAATTTTTCGAAGAGTGTACCACTGCAGATATCTCACAATGTAATTATAGACACAGATACCAGCTTGAAGAGATGGGGGGGGGTGTCAATGGTACAAAAGACAGGGAAATGGATGGAAACAAAATAAAAAAAGAGGGGAAATGGATGGAAACAATCAAACATGTCTATCAACACCTTAGAAATGAATGCCATATGTTGGCTCAGTAGCGAAGAGGCCTGAGGATCCTTGGGTGCCTTACCTTTTCCCATGCCAGCCACTCGGGTTCGGGAATGGACTCGAGTTGGAGGGAACTGACTGGGAAGCAGAGGACTGAGCATCCAGAGGAGTGCTCTCCTCCTTTGGGGAGGGAGGGCTGATGCTCCCAGTGCTTGTCTGTCCTCTAGCAGAGACTTAGAGACAGGCAGCTCAGGACTATGACTTGTGAATGCAGGGACTTCAGCCGTCAATATCACATGCATGGTAGCATGCAGGGGCATGTCTGGACAGCATTGCACATCTGGGAGGAAAAGAGGAAAATGGCCAGGTGCAGTGATAGATGACAATGACCCCTTGCAGGATCTGCACCGGCTACAGGGTTCTCTACCGAAACCAGATCCATTTGTCAGTGGTAAGGTGCCTACCTTTGACCCCCCACCATGTGGGACAAGCCATGGGGGAAGCACTGTGGTCGATGTGAGTCCCTGGGATGCTGGGTGATGGAGCTGGGGGGGGAGCAGTGAAAGGCTAAGTCTGCACCATGGCTGCAGAAGATATATTAACTGCAAAAAAAGAAATGAAAGCCACATTCAATGCACTGCAGGCTTTCAGACACATACTAGAGGGAAAGTAACTGTTGGCCAGATCAGACAAAAGGGTGAAAATGATCTATATCATGAAACAAGGAGGAACACAAAGTGAGACCCTCCAAAGAGAAATGAACAAGGTCATCATGTAGACCAGGCAGAAATTGAATCACATCATGTTCATCAATAGCCATAGACTTGATGGTATCCAACAAAAACAAACAGGGGAACTGATTCATTGTCACAGTCATGCATGCACAACTGGTTCTACGTCTTTTCACCATTCCCTCTGATACGTCAAGTCTTCAGGAAAGTGAAACAAACAAGATGCCTGATAATAGTGATAGTGCCTTATTGGCCCAGGAGAGTCTGATTCACCACAGTGATGGCAAAAGGTGATAGACAAATGGCAACTGCCATTCTAAAAGGACATCTTAATCCAGTGGCCAGTGACACATCCAAGTCCAACAAATCTGAAACTCATGTTCTGTCTCCTGAAAGGGGGAGATTGATGAACATGGGATACCACATATCAGTAATTACCATAATGCTTCAGTCCATACCATGTGTCAGTAATTAACACAATGCATCAATCCAGGAGGTCTTCAACTACATCAAAATACAGCAGACAGCGGAAGATTTTCTCAGGTTGGTGCGCTTCAAGGAACATACATCCACAATCAGTAGGCATTCCAGAGGTACTGCTATACCTCCAGCAAGGACTACACAAAGGGCTGACAAAAGTCTCACTATGGGTTCAGTTATCAGCCATCGAGGTGGCCCTAGGACAAGTAGGCGACTCCTCCCTGGGCTCACCGAGGCATAATAACATTTCTGAAGGATACCAACATCAGATCAAGAGTGTAACCAACATTGGTTCCCTGGGACCTCACACTAGTCCTCAACAAACTGACAAAATGGCCTTCTGAACCCATCAAAGACACTGAGCCATACTAGATGGGCTAAAAAACTGCTTTCCTATTGGTCATTATGCTCTGCATGCTGGCTAGAGGAACTGAATTCATTATCTTGTGAAGAGCCCTTCACAGTCTTTTTGGAGAACAGTGTCACACTCAGAACTGTCCCCATTCATACCCAAGGTAGTTTCCACATTCCATGTCAACCAAACAATACAGCTATACTTATTCAGCCTCAAGTAGTCTGACCCAAGGGAATCAAACCTACAGGCATTAGACATCAGAAGGGCACTAGATACATAATGTAGACAGAACAAAACCTTTCAGAAGAACAGAGAAACTGTTAATCAAAGTCCAAGGACAAAAATAAGGGATGGTGG
The DNA here is from genome assembly GCA_016271365.2 of Neoceratodus forsteri. Classification (NCBI taxonomy): domain Eukaryota; kingdom Metazoa; phylum Chordata; order Ceratodontiformes; family Ceratodontidae; genus Neoceratodus; species Neoceratodus forsteri. The sequence continues at coordinate 508,674,896 of CM028131.1, read as the reverse complement.
CCTCCAAGGCCACAATTGCATCATGGCAGAAACAAACAATTCAAGAGGCATACATAAACAAGAAATTGAGCCCACCAGAGAGCATAAAAGCACACTCAACAGGAGCAGTGGGCACCTCTTGGGCAGACTGAAATAACACCTCCACGGATGAAATTTGTATGGCAACAACATGGACATCAATAAATACAATTGATTCAACCCTTACCAAGTCCTCAGTACACCTCTTTGCTGATGACACTGTTCTGTATGTCAGCAACCCTTCGCCTACAGTGGCTCATGAAATCCTACAAACAGAATTCTCCTTGTTACAATATCAGCTACTTGAGAAAAAGCTTCTGCTAAATGCAAAGAAAACTGAAGCAATGATGTTCACAACTCAAAACTCCAACACATCCTCTGCAATCAATCTCCCCCAGCTATGCACTATACTTGGAGAACATCTGGAGTATGTTGAAAATTTCAAATACCTAGGTGTGTGGATTGACAACAGACTTGACTTCACTCAGCATCTAGAACAACTGTTAAAAAGCTTCTCGCCTAAGGCTTGGCCTCTATAGATTAAACCCTTCCTAACAGAGACTCAATGATGAGGTTAGTCCAGGCCATCTTTCTATCAGTCATTGACTATGCAGACTTCCTCTATAGTCACTGCCCCATCTCCTACCTTCAAAAGTTGATACCTTATATCATAGAGCAATAAGGTTCATTACAGACCTGCCATATAATACCCACCATTGTTCTCTATGACGAGTTGGATGGGTTTCCCTTCATGTCAGGAGGAGCAGAAATGCAGCTCTATGGATCTACAGAGCTTTATCAAAAAAACTCCCAAGCTATATCCTGGACTGCTTCAACCAGACCACTCCTAGCTCCTATGCCCTAAGAAGCAACAATATCATCCTGCTCAAATTGCCTAAAGTCAACACCAAACTAAGGAGGGCAGCAATCAGCTATTCTCTAGCTATAGCATGGAACACCCTACAAAATCCTAAAACTGTCCATTATCATTCCATTTACATCCTTTAAGCAGCACTGTACAGCCTTCTTCACAGAGAAATGCAGTTGCTACCGCTAGAGATAGAATAGTCATCCCACAAACCTATATTCCAATCATATATGACATATTCCTTCCAGACAGACACCCCAGTTTATGGCACCCAATATTTCCTTCACCATCCTTGTACTCATTATGTGTGTGACTGTCCTGACCTCATTGGGATATATATGTACTGTACATATTGTAGATATTAGTTTAACCTTCTTAACCGAGTTTCAACATGTGAATTCACTGTATATCATTGTGTTATAAACATCATTTTTTCTGTATGTATAACTGTCTTATAAGTGTGTGATGTAATTGCTGTGTATCAACTGGAAACGTGACCTTATCAGGTCCATTTTGTAAATGAGCCTTGCTCAATGATGATCACCTGAATAAATAAAGATTTGATTGATTGATTGATTGAAGTCCATTTACAAGACACTAGAGACTGGACACAAACATGGCTGATAGGCAGGTCCGGATTAAGGTATAGGCAACATAGACACTAGCCTAGGGCCCCCAATTGCCAGGGGGCCTCCAACAATCCTCAAAATTTATTTTCTAAATATATATTTATTCTTGCCTGAGCTGCATTTTTTGTAATGGACTTTGCTGCTAAATAACCTGAGGAGGACAGGAGCTGAACTGTAATGTGAATCTCACCTTCCTGATTAGGTGTTAAGTGCAGCTGATAGCTTCTGAAGGCTCCAGCCAAACTGTACTTTAAGGTTTGAAAAGGTCCCTTTGCTTTGCTTTGTCAGCTTGAAGTGAAGCTTACCTCCCTGATTAGGTGTTAAGCACAGCTCATAGCTTCAGGGCCCAAACTGACCTTTAAGGTAAAAACATACCATTTTCCTTTTCTTTGTCTACCCCCCCACACTCCCACCAGTATTCCAAGTGGAAAGAAGTGGCTAGAAAGATCCCTAACCCTCCCCAGTTGATGTTCCTGACAATGAGAGTGACTTGTGTGAATCTTAAATGCCCCCTGCAGTCATTAGTCCACTTGTCTTATTTTGTGGGGTGCTCTCTTTCATACTGAAAAAATCGGAGAGTCAGCTGAGCCTGCTTATTGGAGAGTCTGTTCCAAGTTCCAGGTGCTTCTCATTGGCACATAAATGTTCTGTGACATGCCTGGCCCTTGGTCACACAGTATGCAGACAGGTTGTGGTTCACACAACCACGTTTTCTGAGTCTACATGTTTTCCAGATTCTTGGCTTGAGGTGCAGCCACTAGGCTATACTACCTAATGTATTAGTTTTTACACTCCTTGACTGGAAGTGGATTATCATAGTTAAATGCAATTCTCCTCTCAGGGACAATTAGTAGGTGGGTTCATGATTGAGCTTAGGTTGGGGAAAGATAGTCATAAAAATGATCTTCAAAGTAATGAAAACAAGCATTTATCAATGCCGAATGTTTGCTTACTGGCATTGGCATTGGTAGTGTAGGAGGTAGAGAGCTGCATAATAGGAATGGCAGGGAAGTATTAAACTGAAGCCAACCCCACCACCACTCTGCAGAGACTGACAGGCATTGGGGTGTGCCTTTGGGTCATCAGGCATAATGGCCATGCCATTTCACCACACCCTACCCTGCAGACACTGACAAGTGTCACAGTGTGCCTTGGGGTCTTTGGCCCTTATGCTCACTCCATTCCATCAGGAAATATGGCGAGATGGGTCCTGTATAGGAGAATGGGGTGAACTTTGGGGCCAAAGAGTCCAAGGCACACCTCGATGCCTCTCACTGGCTGCAAGGTGTGGAATGGTATGAGCATTGCAGGCGAGAATCCCAAGTCACACCCCTGATGCCTGTCAGTCTCTACAGGGTGGGGCATCATGGTCGGAAACCCTAGCGCCTCAGGCGTTCGTTGGCATTTTCACTCCAAATTTTCAACATGGGTTTTTGTGATCCCCACCTTATGAACAGTGGCAATATCAGTTCATTAGCCGAAGCTGATTTCGCACAAGCAACTCGCCATTTGGCACCACAGGTGCAAAACACATTTCAAACAGGATGTGAAAATGACAGCTGTACTGTTAATGGGAGGTGCAAAAATGGCAATGTTGAAAATCTGCATTGAAAATATTTAAAAAAACTAAAGTCATGAGCGTGCGTAGAAAATGCACAATGCACACCCATAATGCAATTAGTTTGGGGATTTTTTACAGCAGATTGTCAGCACAGGGATTTTGGAACCTCAGCTCATGAACAGTGTCACTGTGATTTTCTTAATCTGTCCCGAACAGTGATTTCCCACAGTAACCATGCATTTCTGCACTGGAAGTGCAAAAACACATTTTGGCCATGTTGTGAAAAATGACAGCTATACTGTTCATAAGGAAGTGTGAAAAAATGCCAGTGGTGAAAATCTGGACTGAAAATATTAGAAATCCATGAACTTACAAGGGTGTGTGGAAATTGTGCAATGGTCACTTGTAATACAGTCATTTTATGGACTTTTTTCACCAAATTTTTAACATAGCCATTTTAACACCTCTGCTGATGAACAGTGTCACTGTGATTTTCTTAATCTGTCCCGAACATTGATTTTGCACACCGACTGCGCCATTGTGAGCTACATGGGCGGAAACACATTTTGGAAGAGATGTGAAAAATGACAGCTCTACTATTCATAAGGAGGTGTGGTAAAAATGGCAATGTTGAAAATCTGGAGTGAACATATTGAAAATTCGCGAACTTACGAGCGTGTGTAGGAACAGTGCAATGCATGCTCATAAAACGGTCATTTTTGGGAATTTTTCCATCAAATTTTCAACATAGGGTTTTTGGGGGCCTACCTCATGAACTGTGGCACTGTCATTTCATAAATCAGTCCCAAAAGGTGGTTTCGCGCAGTGACCACAAAATCACCTTTTGGCCCTGAGTAACAAGATGACAGTGACAGAATTCATGAGGTGGGGTCCCAAAGACCCCATGTTGAAAATTTGGTGCCAAAATTCCAAAAAATGCCTGAGATATGCAAAGTTGAAAAAACCCTATTCATTCCATTATACAGCTTACTGGCATTTCCTCAGTTCGCGGTTGGCTTTGAAGAGTGTAGACGTGTTCCCGGTCCACCGAAGATCGTCATGCTGGACTCCGGAGGTAAGTGTGGGGTGAGGTGGGGGTGTGGAGAGGCAGGTGTGCAGAGGGTGGGCAAGGGGTGGGGGGTCAGGACAGTCAGCCAGGGAAGGTTTTTTCTTCAGGTTTTTTTTGTTTTCTTGGACGACGCAAGACTTCGCAGCCACGCTAGTAGGCCTCAGCGTGGCAGCTGGAAGGCTGTTTTGGGGGTCAGTGGATGGGGGTTGGTACCCTGTCAGCTATATGCACTGTTGCCATGTTGGGGTGGGCTCCAGCGTGGCACCTGGTAGTCTCTTTGGGGAAACAGTGGAGCCGACGAGGATTGGGCACCCGTCGGCCATAGGGACTGCTGCCATGCTGGGGTGGGTTCCCTGCATGGCACCTGGAACTCTGTTGGGGGAGCTCAGCAGAGCCGACGGAGATTGGACACCCCCTGGCCATACATTGTGTGCGTGGGGGGGGAGCATGAGCACGCAATATGTGTGTGTGTGTGTGTGTGTGTGTGTGTGGGAGGAGCGCATGAGCATGTGCTATCTTATCACTGCTCATTGAAGCATAGCTCTCCCTTTCAACTGTACGGCACTACATTTTCAACTGCTGTCATAGACAGCTGCAGCATTCATTGGCGAACAGTGGCCACGCCTGCAAACACACTGACTGCATTGGAAGACAGGATGCCACACCTCCAAAAACTGAGATGATGGCACTATGTTTCTTGCACATGCGTACAAGCAAACATAAAAATGGGGATGAATTTATGTGCAGTTCACAAACAGTATGGCTAAGCCTGAACTTCATCACCAACTACAAAACCACATTTTAATGGCACAAAGAAGTAAAGAGGCTGCAGTGCTATAGATAAGCTTACAATGCCATCAAGACAGCAGTGACCATTAAATCATATCTGTTTATGTGATAAAGCCTCTATCAGTTTAGAAAGTCAGTGAAAAGTGTACTTATTAATAGGTCATTATGTAATTGTACATGACTATTTGTTGGGTTACCTAGGACTTGTTTTTTTTTTACCTGTTTCAGACTGTATAATGTCCTTATCTTGTGTAAATGCCATTATACCTACTTTAGTATTTTACTTTCAAATGTTGTTTTGTATGTATTTTTGCTCTTATTCTTACCCTATATGTAATTTTGTATTGCTGTGCTGAGTGTCTCTTGACCCTCACCGGTTTAAGCCTGTAAAAGGATCATGTGATCCAGTTGCTTTTTACCTGCTTACCAAACGTCAAATAAAATAAAAATAAGAACACATTGCTGTCTGAAACATGTCAGGTATTGTCCATCTGCTAGCCATGTGGCATGGAAATAACATTGTCTTTTAAGCCTAAATGGCTTACTGTTGCTATTATTTTTTTTTTACTGAGATGGAGAGTGCTAGATATTTACTGTCTAAACCTCATGAGGTTATTGTGAGCACCCCAGCCTTGTGCGAATATTTTGAAGGTTGGTTTGAAATTAAACAGTACATAACAATTGGGAAAAAGGGAGAGGAAACATAGAAACATAGAATGTGTTGGAAGAATGGATCCTTCTGGTCCATCTAGTCTGCCCATTGTTTGTATTTTAAGTTACCCCCCCCCACCGATTTTATACTACCATGTACCAGGATTCCTTTGTGTCTGTCCCAAGCTCTCTTGAACTCATTTATTGTTTTCGACTCCACCGTCTCTTTTGGGTCCACAACTCTCTCAGTGAAGACCAATTTCCTCATGTTTCCTTTGAGTTTGACACCCCTCAGTCTTATTCCATGGCCCCTTATTGTAGTTTGAATGTATATCTGAAAGAGGTCAGTTGTTTCCACCCTGTTCAAGCCTTTGAGATATCTGAAGGCCTTGATCATGTCTCCCCTGCCCCTTCTCTTCTTCAGCGTGTTAATGTTCAGCTCTCTCAATCTCTCCTTGTAAGGCTTCTGGTACATTCTGTACACCTACTGGAAAGAATGGTGTGCACTGTCACTAACATAATTTTAAGAGAGGGAATCAGAAAGGTAGGATTTTGTATTTGTATTCTGTTGCCTGAATCTCTATACATATAAAGTGTATTTTAACATGGGAAACAGTTTTAATGTAAATAGATTTACAAGGTGCCTTACAGTCTGCGACATGGTCCCACATTGCAGCAAAGGGGCATGGTCATGGAGAAAGGGGGCCCCAGATTTCTCTTGAGCCTAGGGCCCCAGGTTCCCTTAATCTGGCCCTGCTGATAGGCCCTCATTTGGAACAAGAGTATTATCTGTTGCTACTATTTTAGGATCTAAACCTATCCACTCTGACCCACCCTTTTGAGGAACATGCTTTTTAGAAACCTTATGTATAAGAAAAATGGAGTGTTGTGGATATACACACAGCACAATGGCAGTTTATTCACCTGCTAAAGATAATTGTGCTAGTGTACATCCATGGCACTCCAGGGCCCTCCCTTCTCAAAGCAAACAGGGCAAATCCAAAACATAATCTTGCTACGTGTATGTTTATTTATTTATTTAGATTTTGGTAACCAGGTAAGCCCTCTAAGACCTGAAATCCCTTTTTCAGGGGAGATCCGGGGTTAATTACTAAACCACTTTACATCAGGAAAGGATTCTAGTGAAGTACAATAACTCAGTTACAGAGAGTACATACATAGTCAGTGGGGTACATTAGACAATAGTGGGTAGAAACAGTTACATTACAACAGGTCCACAGTGTTTTTAACATTAACCATAGGTAATCCAAGGAGAGAAGAGCATTGGTCAGTTGACATAGAAAGGGGTTTGGTTTAGGACATGATCTAGCGGTTACAGCCACAGAGGCTCAGCTCAAGCAGGTACACTTTGAGTCCAGATTTGAACCCGGGGAGTGAAGGTTTGTCAAGTAAGCTTGCTGGGAGTGAGTTCCACAAGTGGGAAGCTGCGTATTGAAAAGAATGCTTACCTTGGTTGGTGCGAACCCGGGGGATGTCAAGGAGATAACTTGTTGTGGACTGGGGGGTTCGGCAGGGGACTTTGGGAGTGAGCAGGCCACTCAGGTGAGGTGGGTGGCCTAGGGATGTGAATTTATAGGTCAGGCAGGAAGTAGAATAGGATAACTTAAGCCTTAGGGAAGGCCAGCGTAGGTCAGTAAGGGCCTCACAGTGATGTCTCCTTGGGGAGGAGTTGGTTCCAAAGCGGGCTATTTGGTGATAGAGAGTGGTAAGTTTGATTAACTCAGTCTCCCGGAGAAACTGGAGTAGGGGGGAACCATATAGCAATGAGGACAGGAGGTTACAGTTTGCTATGGTTCGTCGTGCTTCTTCAGAGAGGGAGTTTCCCAATCCATATAGGAGGCCAAGCCTCTGATGTATAGATCTAGTTAAGGCATCAATATGTAATGTAAATAAATAACAGATCATTTGATACTACTCAGGCCTGGTCTATGTCTGTCAGAGTCTGCACAATGGATTATGATTATTTTACACAGCTTGGGAAACATCTAACTGAGGACAATGGGACATGCTGTGGCTTAGGTGGAGAGTCAAAATTTGATCCTAGGTCACATGTGCATCTAGCAGCCTAGCAGGTAAACATAATCCTATCTGTAAGGAAGGTAGAGTGCCATGGATATACACTAGCACAATCACCTTTACCAGGTGTGTAAACTTCCAGTTTGTGAGTCCTGCTACACCACCACTAGTCAGTCAAAAACAAATATTTGTCAAATAGATCCTTCAGAATACCTCAGTACCTTTTTGCAGTCTTTTACATTCAAACTGCCTTACTCATGCTGTAGAAGAGAGAAATATATATATATATATACATAGATAAATTATATATTATATATATATATATATATATATATATATATATAGAGCTATAGTTATATATATATATATATATATATAAATCTATATCTGTATCTATATCTATATGGATTCAAGTGCCCGTAAACACCACCAGCACTCAGTAAAACAATATCTGTCAAATAAATCTTTCAAATATCCCCTGCACATTTTCTCTGTGTACTAAATTCACTCTGCCTGCTCCTGCTGCAGGGCTTGCAGCTGCCAGTGCAGGCTTACAGTATGCCTCTCCCCTCTCTCTTGTGCATCATGATGTCACTAGCCTGCTTGCCTGAAACTACAGGTAAACATAGTGAACATAGCTACTAAAATGATAATGCATGATTCTATAATGATTTTGAAAGTTTTCTGATCAAAAGTCCCTCTTTTCTGTATTAAGGGAGCTCCCTTAAGGGCTACCTGATGGCTCAGTGCATAGCAGAATGCACTCCCATATGGGTGACTAGTGTTTGGAAACAAGCTCAGGGAGCTGGCTGGATCTCCCAGGTGCCTGGGAAGGTGCTGTGATGTAGCAGCACTATCTTCCCAAGGAAGGATGGTGCAGGGTTCTGCCACTCTGGTGACCCCTGTAGTGGTCTGGAAATCTTGCCCCTCTGCCAAGGATGTCAGATGCCTGACAAAGTCTGTCAGGGTTCTGCCCAATATCAGAGGAGGTGGGTGGAGAAGAAGCCAAGAGGGAAACCTTTGCAAGGCAGGATGATGTCTTTCTGGTGCCACAGGCCCTGTACCACTTACCATGCCCTGACACAAATCTGAAATCTTTTTGGGGTGGCAATAGCCCACCCCCAGCCCTAACACAGAGGACTAGTTCATGGGGGATAATGGAGATGGGTGTGTCTCGGGGAAGGTGGGTAACATTGCAAGTGACAGCAAAGAGCCAATGGGGCATGCAGTGACAAGGGGGCATAAAGAGATTATAGAAAAAAAATAGAATTAATATCTAAAATTTTGCTAAGTAAACACTTTGATTTTAAATTCATGTTCCATTTTTTTTTTTAAACAAAGGTTTTTTAACATGATTTATATTATGTTTATATGTACACTTCCTGTGTCTCTTAAGGTCATAAGAGTTTCTTTTCAAGTCCTTTGTGTATCAGAACTGCTCAGCTACGTTTTGCAGTTCTGTTACCCAAAGAACTCAAAAATACACTGTTAGAATCATAAAAGACATAGTAACTTTGCATATAAACATATGTAACCACAGAGATTTTCTATATTTTTTTTAATAATTGGTGCAGAAATTTATGTGAAAAAAATGGACCTTTTTCCCTTTCTTGGTAGTGGTTTTGGTCATGGTCTCGGCTCACTTTCACTGTCAAGCTGCTCAAAAGGGCAAACTTGTCAGTTTGTCCATGGGAACACTGTAATAACTGGGTGTGATGTCACACCAAGTTATTATGATGTTTGACAGCAACTAAAAATCATTTGCTAAAGGGAATCACCAGTTATGGTTAATTATCTTTAAGTTAGTGGAATCATTTGAGGAAGTTAATGTTTGATCAGGAGTCACTGGGGTTATTTTTTAATTATGATGGCAAATGACAGAGTTCTCCTTTTATTCAGATTCCAAATCAGTATTTATATGAATCTGTAATTTTCAGTTTTCTCTAGTTCTTCTAGAACCTGGAATCTATTATCAGTATCTACATCTACCACATAAGACATGTCATAAACTACTCCGGTTTTCCTATTAGTCATGAACAACCCCTTTCTTCTATTTGCTTTCTATTTAGCAGCACAGCAAGGGTTAATAGCTGTTCCTTGGACCCTTTAATCTTTGATGTAGCATCAGTACTATCTTCATTCCCAGTTGTAGTGCTGCATGGGTTATTATTTAACTCTCCATAATTTCTATATTGCTTCTGTTACTTGATGTAGTTGTTTGGATACCAGGGATACTTATTGTTTTATTTGCTGGCATAAAGACCAGTATGGTGGAAGGGGAAGAGGAAATACTTGGATAGGGTATGCATAATCTGGTGGCCGTGGCTGGAACTTGCCCTGTCCAACTAGGGTGGGTCATTGTTTTACTGCTTTTTAACCAGTTCACAGCTGTATACTGAATATATGAATACTAAGTACTCTTTGGAAGCTCTGGGTATGAATACTTGTGAATATTCATGGGAATCTACTCACATATCAAGTGAGAAACAAGTAATAATACCCAACAGAGTGGGTGGTATTGGGCAATAATGGACTGCTAAGGGGAGTAATGAGGTCTGACGCTGCAGTCGGAGGGCCTTATAGCCCCTGGATGATCTGGTATTGCCCATACCGCCCACCCTGGAGGGTATTATTACACTTAGAAAATGGGCCAGAGGTAAAATTTATACAAAATATTAAAAAAAAAAAAAGAATAGAAAACAAATGAAAGGCAATGAAGTCACTTTTTATGTAAAGTAGTTCCTGTAATAGTGCCAGCAGAGGGCGCTGCTGTTTACATTTGCTAATTTTTTCCCACTTTTCTTGTTTGCTAGTTTGTTAATGGAAATGACCTCTCCTTCCTCCCTGCCTACACACACGCCACAGCACACACACACACACACACACACACACACACACACACACACACACACACACACACACACACACAGATACATCAGTAACGAATGACAAAGTGGGCACTGTATTTTAGGACTTGTGGTACTTGAATTATGTTCAGTTCTGTAGCCGGTCACTGCTCTGGAGTTACTGTCAGGCTGCATGGATTGTGAGCGCAATTCTGAAAGGAATGGAGGTGGAACTGTTGCTGATTTTTACTTTTAGCATGAGAATCCATCTACTGCTACTGTACGAAAAAATGCAAATTTTTTTAAATTAAGTTCAGTTCTTTACCCGGTGTCTACTGTGGATTTCCAGTAAGGTTACGTGGGTTGCAAACATGATTCAAACAGAAACAGCTGTTAAGGAGCTGTTGCCCTTTCAATTTTAGCATGTGTGTCCATCGGAGATGGTTTTCGGTTTTATGTCTCGCTAAGCAAGAGGAAACAAAATTGTGGCATTTGAAACATTTTTGTCCAGTGCTCCAGCCAATCAGGACAGAGGCTGGACACTAGGATACCACATGAGGCTGACATGGCTGGTACTTTTAACTTACAGGGCTCTCACTGTAAGTTAATGTACCCCCTGCCAGCCAATGAGATTATTTATATTCTTAAATCCATTTTCTAATTCAAGATAATGCTCATAAATGTCTTATATTTCTTTCATTGATTCTTCACACCATTTTTATGTTGGTTCGCGCTTGCACACCAGCTAACATATTGCATTAGTAGCAGATTTGGAGGTGTGGTCACTGTTAGGCGAATGAAGGGCATGCATCAGTAGGTGCATCCCTCATTCCCCAATAAGCCTGCATGCTGGTGCCACACCAGGAATACATAATGTGGTGAGCACATCTAAGGAAAGGTCCGCTGCAATGCGAGCAAAGCTCGTCATACACAGCGGCACCTCCCGACGTGCTTTCCCTGGTAAAACATCAGCTTCAACATGATGGCACACTGCCTGCCACAAGACCACAATGATGACTTTGGGGGTGCCCAATCCCCCTGTTGGCATGCCCTGACCCAATGTATGTGGCAATGGGGGATCCCACTCCTCATTGGCATAATGCACCCCCCAATTTGTTATGTGCCGAGGGGGGTGCCCAATCCCTCTCGGCTCTTGCCTCACCCCCAATTTCATTGTGTGCCAATGGGGGTGACAAATCCCCCATCGGCTATGGCATCCCCCCCAAAACACTTAGGTGTCATGCTGGGAGCCCACCCCAGTGTCCCAAATCCCCTGAAAATGAAAAACCATCCCACAATGTTTCTTTTGTTTTTTTTTAACCCTGTGAAAGAAGACAACGGTCCCTTGCAGTCTCCCTGCCCCCTCCCACAACCCACACCTCCCCTATTCGCACCCTAACTCCCCACACCCCCCTCACCCCATACTTACTTCTGGAGTCGGGCATGATGATCTTCAGTGGGCCGGGAACACGTCTGCACTCTTCAAAGCCGACTACAAACTGAAGAAATGCCGGTAAGAGGTATAATGGTGTAAATAGGGTTTTTTCAACTTTGGTGCATATCTCAGGCATTTTTTGGAATTTCTGCACCAAATTTTCAACATGGGGTTATTAGGTGCACTCCTCATGAATTCAGTCACTGCCATGGTGTTATTCAGTCCCAAAAGGTGATTTCATGGTCACTGTGTGGAATCACCTGTCGGACCGAGTAACAAAATGACAGTGCCACTGTTCATGAGGGGTCTCAAAACCCTATTTTGCAAATCTGGTGCAAAAAATCCCAAAACTGGCTGTTTTAAGAGCGTGCATTGCACTGTTTGCACGCACACTCGTAACTTCATGAATCTGTAATATTTTCACTCCAGATTTTTAAAATTCCCATTTTTCCACACCTCCTTATGAACAGTACAGCTGTCATTTTACATATCTTGGCCAAAATGTGTTTCCGCATGTCCAGTGCAGAATATCGCAGTCACTGTGCAAAATCAGTTTTCAGGACAGTATGAGAAAATGAGGATGAGACTGTTCATGAGCAGAGGTCCTAAAATGTCTATGTTGAAAATTTGGGTAGGAATGTCCATAAAATGACTGTGTTACAAGCGTGCATTGCTCAGTTTCCAAGCACCCATGTAACTTCACAAATCTGCTATATTTTCATGTCAGATTTTCAGCACTGCCATTTTTTCACACCTCCTTATCAACAGTATAGCTATAATTTTTCACAGCCTGCCCAAAATGTGATTCTGCACCTGTGGCACACAATGGCGTGGTCACTGTGGGAAATCAACTTTTGGGACAGATTAACAAAATCACAGCATCACTGTTCATGAGAGGAGGTCCCAAAATGCCTATGTTGAAAATGTGGCTAAAACAACTCCCAAAATAATTGGGTTACAGATGTGTGTTGTGCAGTTTCTATGTATGCTCATGACTTCATCAATTTTTCATATTTTTACTCCAGATTTTCAATGTTGCCATTTTTTTACACCTCCTCATGAACAATACAGTTGTCATTTTCCACATCCTGTCCAAAATGTGTTTTCATCCCTGTGTCGCCAAATGGCATAGCCGCTGTGCAAAACCACCTTTCAGATAACAAACTGATTGTGCCGCTCTTCATGAGGTGGGGTCACAAAAAGCCTATGTTGAAAATTTCGAGTGAAAATACCAACAACAGGTGAAGCTGCCTCTGGCTGAAAGCTGCAACACTGGACTTAAGATTTGCAAGAAAGCGAGTTGTGCTCACAACAGAAGGAGGTGAACTTTACAATTTACAATTGTCTTTGGTTTGAAGCAGATTCCTTAGGAAAGTTAATTTTCTTCAGGTGGAGGATACTTCTAACTGAAGGGTGAAATAAAGAACTTAGAATTATCAGAAAAGGCAGTCTTTCAATCAACAGAGGGAAGTGGACCTTGCTTCACTTTTGTTACAACTGTTAAGATTTTCAGTGCAGGAAGAGTTTAAACTCACAGGGGCTGAATACTGTTTTCTGTGTCTGCCCTTCTGCACAGCTGACGTGTTTTGGGGCTGACTCTTTTCAAAGCACAAGTCACCAGGCTGTTTTGGGGCTGGGCAGATTTACCTGTGTCTGACTTGGATGTTTGGATTTTTCTCTGTTTGATTAGCAGGGTATTTTCTCTGTCAAATTGTCGCATAGGGCATCTTGCTGACAGGAAGGCACGCATCCCAGCAGTAGGTCAGAGCTTTTAGCTGATTGTTTCGTGAGGGCACAGTTTAGGCCCAAACCCTTCCCACCCCTCATCCCACCCACTCCTGGAAATAGTTCCTTTATAACTGGGGTTCTGACATAATTTCCTCAAGAGGGCAAGGCGCATATCACTGTCATATCCTCTCTAGCACACTGCACTGACAATATAAGCATACACATTATATAAATACATATATTTCTATATAACAAACCAATCACACACACACACAAAAAACAAAAAAAAACTAACCAAGGTAGACAGTTATGTGGGGAGTAGTGCAAAGTAATGGCTGTGGGGCAGCAGTCTTCCGGGAGTCTTTCTGGAGGCTGAGATGCTGCCCTGTTTGTAGACAACTATCTGCCATGAGGGAGGAAGTTACCCATCTTCAGGCCACACTGGACGGTAGTAAGGGAACCTCTCTCATCCAGGGAGCACCACAGCCACCACCACTACCTCAGAGGTTGCGAAGAAAGCACAGCAGTTGGACCACAGTGGGCTCAGGGAGGGTAAGGGTGGTGGAACAGAGGCACACCCAGTCAGTTGTTCCACTCCACAATCCATACACCATTCTAGGGGAGCATAGTTCCCCTATGGATGCACCCGCAAAGGAGACTAAGGAGGTTGCAGACAACTGTCACATGGGAGGCCCTCAGGAAGAAGGCAGAGGGCACCACAGGGAAAGGAAGCAGCTCCTGCTGGGGGACTCAGTTATTAGGGGGATAGAACTGGGGGGAGAAGGGAAAACTGAAGTAAGGTGCCTGCCTGCCTGGTGCCATGGCTTGGAGGGACGGAAGCGCATCTTTTGGATCACAAGAACAGTTGCACGGGAGTCTGAGCTGGACGTCATTGTCCACCTAGGGACAAATGACTTGGCTCATCATGAGATTAGATCAGTGCAGAAGGACTCTGTAGAGTTGGGGAGGGGCCTAAGACAAGTAGCACACACAGTATCCTTCTCAGAGGTGCTGCCTGTCAGTGGCATGGGTGAGGCGAGGGTACTTTGCACTGTGCAGTTTAATGAATGGTTGAAAAAATGGTGTGGAGCACAGGGGTTTGGCTTCATTGAGGACTGGGGTTCCACCTGGAGGGACACCAGCATATACTGGCAGGATGGTCTGCATCTGTCCAGGAAGGAAACAAGTCTTTTAGCAATCGTTTAAATGCTTCATTGGCAAGCTTTTAAACTAGTCAAAGGGGAGGAACTGATAAGCAGCAGAAAATCCCAGCCTCCCCTACAAAGCAGCGACTAAATGAGAAAAGACCAAGGTAGAAAGGTCAGTGGGGATGCTGCTACAGAAGGTAAAGCTTTACCAAAATGGAGAGCAATGAGTACCAATGCCCGTAGTCTGGGTAACAAGCTTCCTGAATTAGTGGCCTTGATGGAGGAGGAACATCTGATATCGTGCCACTCACAGAAACATGGTACACACAGAACCATGACTGGGATGTAAACATACCAGGATACACTATCTACAGGAGGGACAGGGAGGGTAAAAGAGGAGGAGGAGTAGCTCTCTACATAAGGGAAGGCATCAAAACAACAGTACAAAAGGGTAAACAGGGAGGAGAAGAAGCACTGTGGATCAATTTGGAGGTAGAGAATGGCACCACAATCCGCACAGGGGTTGTATATAGACCCCCCTCTCAGGGGGAGGAAATGGACAAGGAAATGATAGAAAGTATACTTAGAACGGCAGATAAAGGGGAGATATTGCTGATGGGTGATCTGAATATGCCAGATGTTAACTGGAGTGCAGTTGCAGCAGCCACTTCTAAGAGTGTGGTTATTCTAGATGCCCTACATGGGGCATGCCTTAGCAATCTTAGACCTGGTCCTCTGAAATGGAGATGGAGAGAGGATCACAGATGTAGAAGTGGGCAGCCATCTGGGAACTAGTGACCATTGAATAGTATGGTTCACAATAAACACGGCAATAGAGTCAAGCCATACAAAGGCAAAAGTGCTGGACTTCAGGAGGCCTGACTTTGCCAAAATGGGTGAGTGCCTAAGGAATGCACTAGCAAATGGGCAGGAAGGAGGGGTGGAAGAACAATGGGGAATAATAAAAACTGCAATCACAGAGGTAACAAGACTCTGTGTGAAGCAAATAAACAAAACAAAACGATGTAAGAAACCACTATGGTTCTCAAAGAGAAAAAGAAAGCATTCAGAAAGTACAAGGAATCACAGAAGGAGCAGGACAGAGAATTGTATCAGTTAAAGCAAAAGGAAGCTGGGAAGGCAGTCAGAACAGCAAAGGCCCGAATTGAGGAAAAGATAGCCAATTCAGTTAAGAAGGGGGATAAAACCTTTTTTAGGTACATCAGGGAGCAAAGGAAGACTAAGGGAGGGATAGTGAGGCTTAATAAAGGGAAGGGGGTGGGCAGAGGGTGACTGTGAAAAGGCAGAGATACTAAACAAATATTTTTGCTCAGTATTTACAAATGAAGCGGAGGAGGTACCTAAAACAAACAATAGAAACACTCTGGATACAGAAGTTGATACCAAACCATTTACAGAAGAAATGGTTCTGAAAGAACTCTTAAAACTGAAGGTGGACAAAGCAATGGGGCCTGATGGGATTCATCCCAGAATTCTAAAAGAACTAAGGGTAGAACTAGTGACACCACTGACTACCCTCTTTAACAAATCATGGGAGGATGGGGTGGTACCTGAGGACTGGAGGAGGGCAGATGTGATTCTCTTCACAAAAGTGGGAGCAGGGCAGAAGCAGGAAACTACAGACCTGTTAGTTTAACCTCAGTGATAGGAAAATGATGGAATCACTTCTGAAGGAAAGAATTGTCGAGTACCTAGAGGCCAGAGGTGCACAGGACCCAAGGCAGCATGGATTCACAGCGGGAAGGTCATGCCAGATGAATCTAATAGATTTCTTTGACTGGGAGACCAAAGTAGTAGATCAGGGAGGGGCTGTGGACATGGCCTACCTAGACTTTAGCAAGGCATTTGACTCAGTCCCACACAAAAGATTAATATACAAGTTAGCCAGCCTGGGAGTGGGTCCCATGATGATAGCCTGGGTAAAGAATTGGCTGAAGAATAGGACACAGAGGGTAATAGTAGATGGAGTCCACTCTGAAGAAAGGGGGGTTACTAGTGGGGTGCCGCAGGGTTCATCATTGACTAGTCCTCTCAATGTCTTTGTGCTTTACATTGCAGAGGGACGCATGAAAAGTATGTCCCTTGCAGATGACACAAAGATCTGCAACAGAGTTAATGCACAAGGTAGGGTGGAAAGGATGAGAAGGGACTTCAAGGTTAGAGGAATGGTCAAATGTATGGCAGCTTAGATTTAATGCTAAGAAGTGCAAGGTAATGCACCTGGGAAACAAAAACCCAGGGGAAGAGTACACAATGGGGGGTGAGATACTAACAACAACAAAAATGGAAAGGGACCTGGGGTAGTCATATCAGATGACTTAAAGGTGGGCAAGCAATGTGAGAGGGCAGTATGGAGGGTTGGGGGGATACTGGGATGCATAGGAGAGGCATCACCAGTAGAAAACAGGAAGTTGTTATCCCTCTGTACAGACAGCTGGTGAGACCCCATCTGGAGTACTGTGTGCAGTTCTGGAGACCCAGTCTCCGCAAGGACATAGACAAGATGGAAGCTGTCCAGAGGAAGGCATCTAAAATGGTGCAGGGTCTGCACCGGAAGACATATGAAGAGATGCTAAAGGAGCTTATTATGTATAGCCTCGAGGAAAGGAGTGAGAGGGGGGACATGACAGAAACTTTCAAGTACCTCAAAGGAATCAACAAAGTTCAAGAGGGTAGCATCTTTCAAAAAGAGGTGCAAGAACAAGGGCACAATTTGAAGATAGAGGGGGCAGCTCAGAGGTAATGTAAGGAAGTATTTTTCACAGAGAGGGTGTGAATGCATGGAACAGCCTTCTGGAGGAGGTTGTAGAGTCAAAAACAGTGGTTGAATTCAAGCATGCATGGGACAGCCATAAGGCAATTCTAGGGGGTGGGGGTAGAAAGAAGTAGGCTGCTGGTTAACTAGGATCTGCAGCTTATCCATTAGGTAGGGAAATGGGCAGACTGGGTGGGCCAAGCGGTCCTTATCTGCTATCAAATTCTATGTTTCTATGTTAAACACCTACGACATTAGGGTTTCCAACTGTAACACCCCACCCTGTAGAGACTGACAGGCATCAGGGGTGTGACTTGGGATCATTGGCTTAATGCTCACACCATTCCACCCCAGCCCCCACCCTGCAGCCAGTGACAGGCATCGAGGTGTGCCTTGGAGTATTTGGCCCTAATGTTCACCCCATTCTCCTGTGCTGCACCTGTCTCAGCGTATGTCCTTATAGAATGGGGTAAGTATTAGTCCCAAAGACCCCAAAGCACACCACGACAGAGGAGAAGAAAGTAAAAAACTAGAGGAGAAAACAAAACTGTCAGTAGTAGGATGGCAGCTCTTGCACACTGACCTGCACTGCACTCAAAAGCCCTGACTCCTGCTCGGGAGGGAGACACACATATAGAACACACAACATTCATCGGGAACGGTGATGGGTAACTGGTTGTTGGGGAAAGGATGTTGACAAATGAAGTCCAGATGAGAATGAATGACATTAAGGAGGATAAAAAGCTACATAGAAGAAATAAGAACATTTATTTTAGTGGAACAGGTTTTAGAAGATGACAGCTAGAATAGAGGAAGGTGTACTCGTTCTGCATTTAAAACAAGCAACTTCTGTGTATGTTTTAATTGATAAAAAGAGGGAGCAAAATACATATTTCCATTAAATGTTTCATTACTGCCCCATCACACATCTAAAAACAAATGTAGCTACTATAGTTCCAAATGAAAAAAAGAGTATCCTTGATGGCCTTTTTTATGCTTCTCTCTGACGCATATATTCATATGTGTATGACAGTGTGTGTCTATGATGTGCACACTCTTCATTAAATAAAGGGCAGAAACTGATGCAGCTGACATAGAGTTTTATCATTTTCTTGTTTTGCCTGAATGATAGAAATGCCTATTGTAGGACAGAAACAAATCTAAAGGTCTTTTCACTAATGGCAGAAAACTGACATTTAACATGTGGTGCTCACACTCATACAGCACGCCTGCCCACTCATCTCTTACTCACACTACTGTTGTGCTCAGATGTTCTTGTTGGTGGCTGCCCTTTTATTCTTCATTTAACAAGCATGTGTGCTACTGGAAAACATTGCTGTATGCACCTTAATAGAATTCTAAACATCTTGTCATAAAACACCACTGTCTCCATACATCCCCTAAATTAATGAAAGAGAGAAAGTCTGGAAAATCCAGATGACGTGTGGTATCTGTGTGGGCACTGTGCAGCACACCTTAAAGCTCTGCTTGCGCAAGCAAGTCAGTAGGCCTCCAGATGGGGTCTTCCAGAAAATCCTTCAGTCATACTACCTGCATGCTAAATAGGGGAAAGAGGTCTCTAGTGATTATGTCTTAAGAATACAAGATCTTGGAAAAAAAAAAGGAAAACAGCTTTGAACAGCGGAGGCAGTATGGGGAGCTCCTGCAGTGACAGAACACTGAATTATGCATTAGCCTATTCCTAATTGTTCCAGAAGGCTGCAGTTTTAACCAGCTCAGTTTGTTTTCTGCATTGCTTTTAAGAAACAGCTGACCATGTTAAATAGATAGAGAGAGAGACAGCGAGAGAGAGAGAGAGAGAGAGAGAGAGAGATTGTGTGTGTGTGTGTGTGTGTGCACGTACAGGGTCCTGGCAATCAGCATATACAGTACAGTAGCATAGAATAGGACATTTGTACTCCTAAGGCTCTCCTTTTCCTCTGCCAAATATTATTTATAATATATCAACAACTAGAACAACTACACATTTTCAAAAGTGACTTTTGAAAACTAGGTTTTAGAAGGAAGCAATAAAAAAACAGTGTTGCCTAGTGATTAGAACACCGATTTCAGAACCTGATGATTTGGGTATCAATCCCACTACCACTGCTCATAGCCGTTATGACAATAAGAAAGTCTTTTAATGTCCATGGCTAAATTTGATCATTTTGATGATTTCCCTACTTATATTCAGTCTCATTACTGATTCACTCATGGACCAGGAACTTCATTACTTATTGCAGGAGTCTCTCTGATTCAGGCACTGCCAACCACTCAGCTGAAATTTCCTCATCTTGTCTCCCCATTAGATTTCCTCCTTTTTATGAGACAACATAGGCAATGGTAGTATGGTGGTGATGGTGGGTGGAAGGGGGTGAGGAAGAAAGCATATTCATTAATCAGCTGAGAACAGGCAGCCATTGTTACTGTCCTTCATGCTGCATAAATGGTAGGTGACTTAACCCCATTTTAGGTCCCACCCTCCTCCCCAACATGGAATTCTTTCTCTTGACTACTCTTGGAGGGGAGTTACCACATGTCACATGGTCCCTCATGCATCTGAAACATAGCCACCAGGACTGTTCTATGTGTTGCTGGAAGAGTGATGCTATAAGCCTCCCAACCACTGAAGGAGAACATCCAGATGAATGTTCTGTGTCATCCCTGCTGCCCTTGACTTCTTTTTTTTTAAATAGTATATTTTATTGAGAAAATTATTTTTTTTTAAAAGACATACAAATACATTAAAAAGAAGTAACCTACAAAACACTTTGCATAAGGCAACAATGGTTACTACATGGGCCTGGATATTTAGACTGTGCTGGGCAGGGGCGCAAGCCTGGGTGCAGGGCAACTGGGTTGCTTCAGGGCAGGGACCAGGCGATACTCAATGGTGCTGTGCCATGGCTCAGCACCATTGAATATGGCACTGAGGGAACACACACTTCACACAGCACAGTGGCACTGCACCAGCGCAAGTGGCAGAAGGGAGCAAGGGGATGCGCCATCACAAGTGCAGTTGTGCTGGATGCATCAACTGCAATAGTCAGCACTGGGCATGCAAATGACGCCATTATGCATGCAAGGTGCAAATGGGGCCATTTGCATGTCATTATGGCCCCTTTTGCATGCGGTGCACTGATCCCCGGCGACTTGCACCTAGCACCCTGCCAGGCTGCAGCCATCGGGGACTGCCACCCTGCTGATCCATGGCAGTCCCTGCTCCCATTCGCCCAATTGTGGGCATATGAAATGAACAGGTCCAAGGTGGACCAGTGGAGTCCCCCCCTTCGCCCGATCACAGGCATATGTGCCATAAAGGTCCCTGGTGGACTATGAATCCCCCCCTTTGCCCGATCATGGGCATATGTATTACGAAGGTCCCTGATGGACCAGTGGTGAATCACCCCCCTTCACCCAATTATGGGAATATGACTGAATGAGGTCCCTGGTTGGCCTGTGAATCCCCCCCGTTGTCCGATCGTGGGCATACGTTCAATGTAAGACCCTGGTGGTCCAGTGGAAACCACCACCAATGCCCGATCGTGGGCGGCAATAGCACAGGAGCCCCTGGTGGTCCATTGGTACCCCCCACCCGCCCACAGAGGTCCCAGCCACCCAGCACCCCACTCATCATTGGCAGGCGGCAGCAACCCGCATGCTTGCCGCCCGGCTGCCCGCCGAATTACAGCATTCAGTACTGTCTGTATGCCTATTGGTCCACTGTGTGGACCAATAGGCATGCAGACCATACTGTACTACACAGGACCAATATGTGAATAAATGCAGTGTACAGACAGTACTGTATACTGTCATTCAGTGGCAGCCGGGCAGCATGCGGGAGGGATGCTGCCGCCCGCCGATGACTGGGGGTGCTGGGCATGGGACCTCAGTGGGTGGGTGGGGAGGGGTACCACTGACCACCAGGGTCTCCTATGCTATTGCCGCCCACGATCGGGCATTGGGGGGGGCGTTTCCACTGAACCACCAGGGACTTACATTGAAAATATGCCCACAATTGGGCAACGGGGGTAGGATTCACAGGTCAACCAGGGACCTTATTCAGTTATATTCCCATGATCAGGCAATGGGGGGATTTACCACTAGTCTACCAGGGACCTTTGTAATGCATATGCCTGTGATCAGGCAAGGGGAGGGGGGGATTCACGGGTCTACCAGGGACCTTTTCCATTCCTATGCCTGTGATATGGTGATGGAGGGCATTCCCCTGGATCTCCAGGGATGTTATATTACTTATTCCCATGATCAGGCGATGGGGTGGAAGGGGGCATGACGCTCCCGGGGAGGGGGCCTGTAGAAAGTGCTATGGGTGGGCAAATGGCCACCCATGGCTGGTGGCTGCCGTGTTGCACCCTGCAATACGGCAGCTCACTTGTGAGTGGTCAGGATATGTTCCTGGTTATACCAGGCATATCTTTGCACCCCTCTGAGTTGCGCAAGGTGGAGTTCCACACATTCAAGGCTGAATATTGGGATGTGCCTCATATGCATGGGCATGCCCCCCCCACTTGAGCCGCATACATTACTGTTGCACCCTGGCACATAAGAAGTTGCACATCGCAACTTGCCCCTTTCAATATCTCACCAGGCACATTGGTGGGTTGCACTTGGCTCATCCCTGTCGTGCCATGCACATCCCTTTTGAATATCCAGACCATAGTGTCCCGCTCTCATTGACGGGGTGATTACAAGATTGTCTGTCAAGATCTGAGTCCCAAATATTTATTCATGGATTGTTGGTTTATCTGTTCTGTGAGGAAGCCTCCCTCTGCAAAGGGTGGAGCATTGGGTTGGAGCCCCAGCTAGTGAGGAGGAGAGCCTCCTGGGTGCCCCATCTATGTTGGAAAAATTGTGGTTTATGAGCCATGGAGCAAATCATTTTTTTCAATTCTGAGGGCCATGAGGATGGTGTTGTGCCATTCTTGGAAGGATAGATTTAATTCATCTATACAATGTTTTAAAATGATTTTCTTTGCTATGGCTGCTATTAGTGTGATGTTGTATTTCTGGTGGCCAAAGGCCCTGTTGAGGTCAAAGCGTAGTAAGCATATTTGAGGAGTGAAGTGAGATTCAAGGCCCAGGAAGGGGTTCATGTGGGTTTGTATTGCATTCCATAAAACCGAGGCCTTGGGGAAGTCCCAGAGTATGTGTTTGAGGGAGCCCCAGTCAAGCTTGCATCTCATGCATGTGGGAGTTGGGAGGTGTCCAGTTTTATTTAACTTTAGGGGTGTGTAGTAGAGATTATGTGCTATCTTGTATTGCATAAGCCTTAGCACATCGAATCCCAAGTATTCAGGTTCCTCCACATGGTCGATCTGGTATTGTCGTTTTCTAACTCCAGGAAGCTGGACATCCAGTAGGGACATTTATCTGTATCTTTTGGGACTGTGAGGAAGAGCAACTTTTTGTAAAGGAAAGAAGTCGAGTGTTGTTGTGTTGCTAAAGGTAGGAGTTCCTCCCATCAGTTGTGGTTTCATAGATACCATGGCTTCAGTCCTAGAGACTGTATGATAGTGTGATGTAGCTGGAGGAAGGTGAAGGGGGATGGGTTGGGTGGAGAAAGGGATGTGATGAAGTTATTGTAAGTTATGAAGGAGTCATTTTGGATGAGCTGGTCCAGTCACAGGTGTGGTGGGAGATTAAGATGTTTTGTGTGGATTGTTTTGTTTTGGATCCTGATGTTTTGGTTGCTGTACTCCAGTTGGTTGAGCATTCAGTTAGGTTTTGTTTTTCAGGAGTCTGTGGAGTTGTTTGAAAATTAATTGGGAGGTGCCTACTGGGGTGTGTCTTACAGTGAGAGATAGTTTGGCGTGTGGTATGTGAATTATTGCTGCAATGTTGATCTGTGCCTGCTGGCATAGCTGGACTTCCATTTGGAGCCACTGTGGTATATAGCTTGTCGTTGGTGTGGGAGATTACCTCCCCTCCATCTGAGGAATTTTCCTGCGTGGAGGGCTAGGTAGTACAGCTATATGTCCCAGAGTTGGAGACCCCCCTGGGCTTTCTGGGGGGGGGGGTCAGCTTGTGAAAAGCCCTATGTGTTTTCTAGTTGCTCCAAAGGAAAGCTGTGATCGCAGCTCTCAGTTTGGCGAACCATTGCATTGGGATGCAGATGTCTAACATTTCTATTGGGTATAGTGATCTAGGCAGGATGCTCATTTTGATGATGTTAATTCTTGCCCAGAGTGTTAGTAGAAGTGCCACCCATCTGGTCAAATCATGCTTGATTTGGGTGAGAAGGGGGTCTAAGTTCTGAAAGAAGAGCATTCTTTTACTGGTTGTCAATGAAATCCCAATATATTTGACGGTGCTGGGGGACCATGCCCCTCCCCATCTTGTTGCCTCTTGCCTGTTTATTCTATTGTTCAATGGCATGATGTTAGTCTTGTTTAGGTTGAGCTTGTACCCTGATAAGCTGCCGAAGGCCTGTGGTATGTTTAACAGCTCTGGGATCGACTGGGTGGGGTTTTCTAAGTGTAGTAGAATATCATCCACATACGTTGAAATGTTGTATCTTTCATGATCCATTGATATGCCTTGTGTATTGTCCTCTTGCAATCTTGTAACATATTACCTCCAAAAAACACATAAAAACTACAAACAGTTATCTGCCTCTATCTCTGAAATCAAACAAAGGGGCAGAGGACACTGCAGAGCAGGGCTCTGCAGCACAGGAGCTAGCACAACAAAACTCGCCCAGAACAGGAACCAAAACAAAAAAAGCAAAAAGGAAATCCAAAAAACTTTTGATCATAGGAGACTGCATAATTCAGGGAGTTGATACCTATCTCCAGCCATGAGTAATGGTCAGATGTCTCCCAGGTACATCAACATGGAGAGACACTGACCGCATTGCTAAAACTGCTCAGGAAGCAGGAGAAAACATTGATGTCCTGGTACACATAGGGACTAATGATCTCACCAGCTGGTCAGTTGTGGAGACCAAGGAACACTTGACCAGGCTGGGTGACAAACTATCATTCATTTCATCCGGCATCTCCTTCTCCGAGATCCTGCCAGTCTGGGAGAGAGGGGCAGATGGAAGGAAAGTCAGAAAAGGGGAGATAGGGGAGCTAAACATGTGGCTCAAGGGCTGGTGCCAGGAGAAAGGACACAAATTTGCAGGGAACTGCAACAGTTTTGGGAGCGAAAGTTCTTTAAATTTGATGGACTGCATCTGACTAAGGAGGGAGTCAGTGCATTGTGGCAGAAGTTTGATGTCTTTGCAGAATATTTAAACTAGCAAATGGGAAGAGGGTTGCAGCACCCATATATTGAATCAGAAGAACACCCTTCCCCCCTCAGCTAGTGGTCAAATAGGAGTTCAGCATGTTTGCAGTTCATTTGCATCACCAGGTAAGGAAAAAGGTCCGGCTCCCCATACAATGCACATGGGAAACGCATACCTCACCCAACAACTAACATTCTGAAATCTGGCCAATGGAAAATCATATACACAAATGCTCACAGTCTGGGAAACAAGATCCCAGACCTGCAGGCAATAATGAGAGAGGCTAAACTGGATACAGCAGCAATTAGCAAGATGAGGTTTACCAGTAACCACACTTAGGAAACTTCAGTACCTGGCAATGTACTGTTCAGAAAAGACCAAGGTGCAAAAAGGAAGGTGGAGTGGCCCTGTATGTCAATGAAAATATCAAAGCTACAGAAATTCAGAATACACATAAGGAGCCAGAAGAACTGTGGGTCACCCTGGAAATGGGAAATGGGACAGCTATATGAACTGGGGTTGTCTACAGGTGCCCAGACCAGGGGGAGGACATAGACACATTACTATTAGAAGATATACAGAACATGACAGCTAAAGGGGAGGTTCTGATGATGGGAGACTTCAACATGCCAGAAACAGATTGGTCATTACCAGCAGGAACATCTGCCAGAACAAGACACAAGGTGGATTCCCTGTAGGGGAGGGCCTCAAACAACTGGTATAACAACCCACAAGAGACAGGGCTATCCTAGACCTGGTACTGACTAACATGGAAAGGATCACAAATCTCCAGGTAGAAGGTTAACTGGGGGCCAGTGACCATCACATGGTATGGTTCAATTTGGCCACTAGAACTAAATCATCCTATTCCAAGGCAAAATATGGGACTTCAGAGGAGCTGACTTTGATAAGATGGCCAACAGAATTAAGCTGGCCCTGGCAAAAAGAAATACAGGTGAGGGGGTACAGGCACAATAGGCAAGTGTTAAGGATGCAATACTTGAAGCAACATCTCATTGTGTTAGAGAGAAAAGGAAGTGTAAAAGACGAAGGAAACCACTTTGGTTCTCAAAACCAGTAGCAGAAAAGGTCGGAACCAAAAGGCTGGCCTTCTGAAAATATAAGGGAATACAGCGGTATGAAGACAGGGAGGCATACCAACCTTCCCTAAGGGAAGCAGGGAAGGCAGTAAGTCAGGCAAAGGCCCAAACCGAGGAAACACTAGCAAAAACAGTAAAATAAGTTGACTAGACTTTCTATAGATACATTAGTGAAAGGAGAAAGTCCAGAGGGGGTATTGCTAAGATCAAAGGAGATAAGGGGGCGTGTGAGGAGGAGTACCATGTAAAAGCATCTATCCTAAATAGATACTTCAGCTCAGTGTATATACTGAAGAGAAGGTAGGGCAGGGCCCACAGCTCAGCACCATGGACACAGGGAGGAGGGAGATGTGCACTAGTCCCTTCACAAAAGAAAGGGTCCTACAAGAGCTCAATAAGTTCAGGGTGGACAAGGCAATGGGACCCGATGGTATACATCCCAGGGTACTAAAGGAGCTAAGGGTGGAACTAGCACAGCCATTAGCAGAACTGTTTAGTGAGTCTCTGAGCACAGGAGAGATCCCAGAAGACTGGAGAAGGGCTCATGCGATCCAACTCCACAAGAGTGGTAGCAGGGAGGAGGCAGGGAACTACTGACCAGTCAGTTTTACCTCAGTAGTAGGCAAGATTATGGAGGCACCCTGAAGGAAAGGATAGTGCAACACCTGGAGTCCATAGGAGCACAGGATCCAAGACAGCATGGATTTACAAAAGGAAGGTTCTGTCAACCAGTTTGCCACCCAGTTGATCAACTTCTTCTGACCCACACTGAGTCTACCAGCTTATTAATCAATCTTTTATGTGGAACAGTATCGAAAGCTTTGCTGAAGTCAAGGTAGGTGACATCAACTGCTCCCCCTTGGTCCACCACTCTGGTTACCCAGTCAAAGAAATCTATGAGATTAGTTTGACAGGACCTTCCTTTTGTAAACCCATGTTGTCTTGGATCCTGTGCTCCTATGGATTCCAGGTGTTGCACTATCCTTTCCTTCAGGGGGACTGGGAGGGTAAGATTTGTCTGTTTGCTGATGACACCAAGATCTGCAACAGAGTAGATGATCCAGATGGGGTGGGCAGAATGAGAAGAGATCTGGATAAACTAGCAAAATGGTTGGAAGAGTGGCAACTGGGGAGGAAGTGGGGTTTAATTCAAAGAAGTGCAAGATCATGCACATAGGGAAGAGAAACCCTGAATCCACCTATAGGCTGGGAGGGGAGTTGCTTGCAGTCACAAGGGAAGAAAGAGGCTTGGGCATCATCATCACTGATGACCTGATATCATCCAAGCAGACCACTAAAGCAGTAGGTAAGGCTAGGAGGATGTCGGGGTGTATTAGTAAGGGTATCACAAGTTGGAAGAGGGAGGTAGTAATCTCTTTTTACAAGACACTGATTAGACCCCATCTGGAGTACTGTGTGCAGTACTGGAGGCCACACCTTCACAAGGACATTAACCAGATTGAGTCTGTCCAGGGAAAGGCAACCAAAATGGTGCAGGGACTGCATCAGAAAATATATGAGGAAAGATTAACGAAGCTCAATATGTATACCCTAGAGCAAAGGAGAGAGAGAGAGAGGTGATATGATCTAAACATTCAAATACCTTAAGGGCATTAACAAAGTGAAAGAGTCTAACATGTTTCAGTATAAGAAAAATAGCAAGACAAGAGGACACAGCATGAGATTAGAGGGAGGCTGATTAAGGGGTAATGTGAGGAAGTTCTTTTTCACAGAAAGGGTGGTGGATGCATGGAATGGCCTACCTCAGGAAGTGGTGGATATGAATACAGTGCAGGGCTTCAAACAGACATGGGAGAGGCATAAGGGAGCAATACACATGAGCATGAATAGATAGGCCATTGACAGAGCAAAGGTCGATGGCGCATTTATAAGGCAGAAAAAGAAATGGGCAGACTGGATGGGTCTTACAGTCCTTATCTGCCATCAATTTCTATGTTTCTATTTCTTGTTAGGGCTTCCAGGTAGAGGCTGAACAGGTATGGTGACAGGGGGCAGCCCTGCCTTGTTCCATGGTATAGGTGGAAGGGCAGTGAGTTAAATCTGTTGCATCTGATGGATGCTGTCAGACAGAGTATAGTAGTTTGATCCAATCCACAAATTCCTTGGGGAAACCGAGGTGTTCCAGGGTGTTAAATAGAAATTGCCAAGAGACCCTGTCAAAAGCTTTTTCAGCATCTAGTGATATTAAGACGGCAGGATGTGGTGCATCTCTTGTGGCTGCCATCAGGTGTGCAATTTTCCGGGAATGATCTGATGGAAGGCGGCCCTGCATAAACCCTACCTGTTCTGCTCCTATTAGGTTGTGCCATATTTTGCTCACTCTGGTGGCCAGTATCTTTGCCAGAATTTTGATGTCTATGTTGAGGAGGGATATTGGGTGATAGTTTGCCATGAGTTCTGGGTTCTTCCCCAGTTTTGGGAGTAGAGTTAGGGTGGCCCTTTGCAGGGCGGAGGCTAGTGCATGTGTCTCATGTGCCTCACTAAACTGTCATAGAAACAGAGACTTTGACAGCAGATAAGGACCGCTTGGCCCATCTAGTCTGCCCATTTCCCTACCTACAGGATAGGGCGCAGATCCTAGTTAATCAACAGCCTATTTCTTCCTACCCCCCACAAGAATTGCCTTACGTCTGTCCCATGCATTCTTGAATTCTTCCACAGTTTTAGACCCCACAACCTCCTCAGGAAGGCTGTTCCATGCATCCACTACCCTCTGTGTGAAATAATACTTCCTCACATTGCCCCTGAACCGCCCTCCTTCTATCTTTAAATTGTGTCCCTAGTTCTTGCAAGTCTCTTTTTCTGAAAGATGCTACCCTCTTGAACTTTGTTGATTCCACTGAGGTACTTAAAAGTTTCTATCATGTCCCCTCTCCCTTCTTTCCTCAAGGGTATACATATTAAGCTCTTTAGTCTCTCCTCACTACGGCTTCTTGCAGACCCTGCACCATTTAGTTGCCCTCCTCTGACTACCTCAATCCTGTCTATGTCCTTGTGGAGATGGGGTCTCCAGAACTGGACACAGTACTCAGATGGGGTCTCACCAACTGTCTGTACGGAGGGATAACAACTTCCTGTTTTCTGCTGCTGATGCCTCCCTATACATCCCAGTATAACCCCAGCCCTCCCTACTGCCTTCTCACATTGCTTGACAACCTTAAGGTCATCTGATATGATTACCCAGGTCCCTTTCCTTTTTTGTTGTTGTTACTACCTCCCCACCCATTGTGTATTCTTCCCCTGGGTTCTTGTTTCCCAGGTGCATTATTTTGCACTTCTTTGCATTGAATCCTAGCTGCCATACTTCTGACCATTCCTCCAACCTTGCCAAGTCCCTTTTCATCCTTTCCACGCCTCCTTGTGTAGAACCCTGTTGCAGATCTTTGTGTCATCTGCAAAAGGCATATTTTCCTTCCAGTCCCTCTGCAATGTCACTGATGAAGACATTAAAAGGACTGGACCCAATACTGAACCCTGCAGTACCCCACTAGTAACCCCTCTTTCTTCAGAGTGGACTCCATTTACAATTACCTTCTGTGTCCTGTTGTGCAGCCAATGTTTTATCTGCTACCACCCTGGGACCCCTCCCAGGCTGGTTAATTTGACTATTAATCTTTTGTGTGGGACTGTGTCAAATGCCTTGCTAAAGTCTAGGTAGGCCATGTCCACAGTCCCTCCCTGGTCTACTACTTTGGTCACTCAGTCAAAGAAATCTATTAGATTCGTCTGACATGACCTTCCCGCTGCGAACCCATGCTGCCTTGGGTCCTGTACTCCACTGGCCTCTAGGTACTCAACTATTCTTTTCTTCAGAAGTGACTCCATCATTTTCTCTACCACAGAGGTCAGACTGAGAGGTCTGTAGTTTCCTGCCTCTGTCTTGGTCCTACTTTTGTGAAGGGGAATCACATCTGCCTTCCTTCAGTTCTCGGGTACCACACCATCCTCCCATGATTTATTAAAAAGAGTAGCCAGTGGTTTCACTAGTTCCTCCCTTAATTCTTTTAGAATTCTGGGGTGAATTCCATCAGGACCCACTGCTTTTTCCACCTTCAGTTTTAGGAGTTCTTGCAGAACTCTTTCTTCTGTGAAAGGACTGGGATCGACCCCCTTATCAAGAGTGTTTCTGTTAATTGGATTAGGCACTTCCCCCTCCTCTTTGTGAATACTGAGAAGAAATATTCGTTCAGTATCCCTGCTTTTTCATTGTCCCCCTCTGCCCACCCACCGTTCATTCTATTCAGCCTCACTATCCCTCCCTTTGTCTTTCTACGCTCGCTGATGTACCTATAAAAAGTTTTATTCCCCTTCTTAACTGAGTTGGCTATCTTTTCCTCAGTTTGGGCCTTTGCTATTCTGACTTCCCTCCCTGCTTTCTTCTGCCTTAACTGGTACAGCTCTCTGTCCTGCTCCTTCTGTGTTTCCTTATACTTCCGGAATGCTATCTTTTTCTTCTTG
Organism: Neoceratodus forsteri; assembly: GCA_016271365.2. Taxonomy (NCBI): domain Eukaryota; kingdom Metazoa; phylum Chordata; order Ceratodontiformes; family Ceratodontidae; genus Neoceratodus; species Neoceratodus forsteri. The sequence continues at coordinate 508,644,510 of CM028131.1, read as the reverse complement.
ACTTTCACAGCCACCTCTTTTGAGAACCATAGTGGATTTTTCTTTCGTTTTGATTTGTTTATTTGCTTCACACAAAGGCTTGTTGCCTCTGTGATGGCAGTTTTGATGATTCCCCATTGTTGCTTGACACCTTCTTCTAGCCTGTTTGCTAGTGCTTTTCTGCGGCACTCTCCCATCTTGCCAAAGTCAGCCCTCCTAAAGTCCAGTACCCTCACTTTTGTATGGCTTGACTCTGTAGCTGAGTTTAATGTGAACCACACTGTTTGATGGTCACTTGTCCCCAGATGGCAACCCACTTCTAGATCTGAGATCCTCTCACTGCCCCATTTGAGAGTACGAGGTCTAAGATTGCTCCCTCATGAGTGGGTTCCGAAACTAGCTGTCTAAGGCCTGCCACCTGTAGGGCATCAAGAATGGCCCTGCACTTGGATGTGGCTGCAGCAAATGTGCTCCAGTTAACATATGGCATATTCAGGTCTCCCATCAACAGTATCTCCCCTTTCTCTGCCATTCTAAGAATGCCTTCTATCATATCCTTGTCCATTCCCTCCCCCTGACATGGGGGTCTGTACACAACCCCTGTGCGGATTGTGGTGCCCTTTCCAGTCTCCAAGGTGCCCCACAGTGCCTCCTCTCCTCCCTGTTTACTGTTTTGTTCAGTTGCTTTTATCCTTCCTTTACATAGAGCTACTCCTCCCCACTTCCCCACCTGTCTCTCCTGTAGGTTATGTACCCTGGTATGTTAACATCCCAGTCATGGTTCTCTGTGTACCATGTTTCTGTGACTACTCTGATATCCAGGCATCCCTCTTTTTACTTTAAGGCTACCGCTCAGAGACTTGCTTGCGACTACGGGCATTGGTACTCATTACCCTCCATTTCCTGATGGCCTTACTCCCTTTTGCCCCATCCCTGTCCTTCTTGCCTTTGTCACTTTCTCCATTTACCCCTGCCCTTCTCCCTATTAACACCTCTATGTTGGTGTTTGCCACACTTACTACCGTGATTATTTGGGGGGGCTAGGATTTCCCTGCTCCTTTCCAGTGCCTCCCCCCTTGGCTAGTTTAAAAGCTTGCCAATGAAGCATTTAAGCCTATCACCTAGGATCCTGGTTCCCCTCCCGGATAGATGCAGCCCATCATGCCAATATAGGCTTGCATCACTCCAGGTGGACCCTCAGTCCCCAGTGAAGCCAAATCCCTGAGCTCCACACCAGTTTTTCAACCACTGATTGAATCCCATGGTGCGGAACGCCCTAGCCTCTCCTATGCCATAGATGGGCAGCACCTCCGAGAAGGTTACAATGTGTGCTACTTGACTAAGGCCCCTCCTCAATTCTACAATTTCTTCCTGCACTTCTCTAATCCCTTTCTTAGCCAGGTCATTTGTCCCTAGGTGGACAATGACATCCAGCTCCTTCCCCTGTGCAGCTGCTCTGGCAATCCTGAGGATTCGCTCTCTGTCCCTCCAAGCCATGGTGCCAGGCAGGCACCTTACCTCCCTCTCCCCTACCTCCCCCAGTTCTACCTTCCTTACAATGGAGTCCCCTACCATGAGTTGTTTCCTTCCCCTGCAGGGTCCCCTGCCACCCTCCTGTGGGTCTCCTTTGTGGAGGTTCCCAGCATCCTCCTTGGTCTCCACTGCGGGTGCCTCCATAGAGGAACAACACTTTGCCAGAATGGCATAGGAATTGTGGAGAGGTACAACTGGAGGGATGCACCTCTGTTCCTCCACCCTCACCCTCCCTGAGCCCACTGTGGTCCAACCACTCCTCTTTCTTGGCAACCTCTGAGGCAACAGCAGTGGCACTGGTGGTCCCTGGATGGAAGAGGAGGTCCCACAAATCCTGGCCAACTCAGCCTGGAGATGAGCAACCTCCTCCCTCTGCCCAGAGAGGTGCCTGCAGATGGGACAACACCGCATCCTCCAGAACATCTCCTGGAAGACTGCTGCTCCACAGCCACTGCACTGCACCACTCCAATCATGTCTTATTCCTGGCCCTTTAACTGTTTGCAATCCTTACTCTTTCCTCTGTTTTTTTTCTCTCTATCTCCTTACTTTCTGCCTGAGTGTCCTTTAAGCTCCTGATTGTCCTGTTCTGAGACAAGAATATCCTATATTTCTCAGTATACCACTTACTTGCTCAGAGGCAGACCAGCAGCTAGAGGGGGCCCGAGAGCTACTCTTGCCCTTCTAGGATGGTGGGTCTTTGGTGGTTCTGTGATCACTCACTTCCTGCTCCCAAACAGGAAGTTCCTGTTGTCAGTCAAATCCTGTGCCTATAAAAATAGAACTAGCTTTGGGGGGGGAGGGAAGGAGGGCAATATAGTCCCAGTAAAGAAGTTCAGTCACACAGCAGTCCTTTCTCCTGGTGTCTTCTGCCAAGCTATTAGCAGAATCTTTCTAAGGCAGTCTTTAAATGTAGCTTCCTTCTAGCTAAGCCACTCCCCCTACTTACTAGATCTTTCTACAAGTAATTTAAACCTCACAGCTATTAAGTCCTTTCATTCACCTGAGATTTACACCTAGATAACTGTCCAGATACCCATTCAGTTCAGTTAACCCAGACAAACACACACTTTTTTTTGTTTTGTTAGGTTTTTTTACCCTAAATTAAAGGTCCAACTACAAAAGTTCTTCTTCTTTAGTCCCAGCAGAGAAGTCCAGTCCCACAGCAGTCCTTTCTCCTGGTGTCTTCTGCCAAGCTATACAAGTCAGAGGAGGAGGGCCTATTATAAGTGGGGCTAGAGCCTTAAAAAAGTTTGGTGAGAGTCTGTCTGGTACTGGAGCTTAGTCCAGCCTTAACCCTAATATGGATTGGCTAATTTCTTGTGTAGTAATTAGTGTTTTTAAGCTGGCTGCTTGCTCGGGTGTAAGTTTGGGTAGATTTGCCACTTCTAGACATTTTTTGATGTCCTTTTCTAGTACCGGTAGTGCTGCCTCTTAGAGGTTTTGGTAATATTTGGTGAATTACCTGGCTTTTGCTTGTGAATTAGTGATCAGGTCAGCTGTTTTAACCGCAGTGTTAGTAGTTTTCCTGCTTTCTCCCCCTGATCCACGTATCAGGTTTTGGCCCTTAGGATGGAGTAGTCTCTGAATTCCCTTAGGTTTTCATTGTATTTAGCTCAGAGGGTCTGAATATTGAGCCAATCCCGTTCTGGTGAGGACCGAGTCTGGGTGCGTTCCAGGGTTTGGATATCCTGGAGTAGTTGACTGTTTTTTTGATCTATTTTCCTTTTTCTGGTCAAAGCTAGCCTGATTAATTCTCCTCTGATAGTGCATTTATATACTCCCCAGATGTGGGCATAGTTTGCTATTGAGCCCGTGTTCTCCTTGAAAAAATTTTCTGTGCAAGTTTTAATTTTGTCTAGTGTGAGGGGGTCTTTTAGTAGATAGTTGTTAATTCGCCAGATTCTATCCCTGTCCAAGGACTCTGGGAGTTCAAAGGTGAGAAGGATTGGTGCTTGGTCCGACACTACCTTTGCAAGTATATTGCAGCTTTTTGTGCCTGCGAGGATTTCTGGTGATGTTAGGAAGTAATCTAGACTGGACCATGTGTTGTGGACCTGGGAATGGAATGTATATTCTTAACCCCTGGGTGTAGTACCCACCATGCTTCAAGAAGCCTGAGGGAGTCTTGCAGTTCGCTCAGGGCCTGTCCTTTTTGTGAGAAGCTGCATTTTTGGGGGTGGGATTTGTCCAAGTCTGAGTCTTCTACTAAGTTCCAATCCCTACCAGGATCAGTGGAAGGGATTCAAGGCCCACCAGCTCCACTCGGAGAGCTGTGTACACTTGTGGGTCTTCCTTTTTGGGGCCATAAATGGACACCATAATCAGATCTGTCCTGTCTAGCATGCTTATCAGTACTATGTACTGCCCGTTTGGATCAGTCAGTTGTGTTTTTAAGGTGAAAGGTATTTTGTGGCTTATTAAGATAGCTGTCCCCCCTCTCTTATTGTTTACCCCTGCAGCTTATGCCTGGCCCACCCATTCCCTGCTCCAAATTTGTGCATGTGATGCAAGGGTGTGTGTCTCTTGCAGGAATACCACACTTGGGCTTGTTTGCTTCAGGTGATGAAGTACTTGATGACATTTTTCTTTTGTTTGTGCCCCTTTTACATTCCACGAGATGAAGTTGAGTTCTGTGCCTGTCATTTTGTGGTCAGGATATGTTGTGCATCTGTTAGTGTTCTCTCCCTGTTGCGTGTGAGGGTTCATTGGGTTATGGTCTGCATATATGTGGGTGGTCTTGATGTGTCCCCAAGTATAGGATGGGGGGTCTGGCGAGGCTCTCCACCCTCAAAGACAGGGCCCACTCCATTCATGTATATGATCCAGAAATTACAGCACTCTTTGTAACCATTTTGAATTAAAGGCTAGTGAATAGTGACATTCTAGACTACTAGCTAAGCTACAATACCATGCAACAAAATATATTGCCTCATTCAAGTTGTGTCTTTCAATGAACATTGGTGTGAAAAAAGATAGAAATAAGAAATATGTATTTTGTAATGTTAAGATCAACCATAGACATATACAAACACAAAGAATGATGTAAAAACAAATATGGAGGTCAGTGGGGCCCGTCCCCCGACTCTTGGACAGCTGGGGTAATGGCAGGCGTAACTGGCCCCCTACACTTTTTGGTCCAAGAACGTCTCCTGTGAGACATCTCCTCAGGCCATGAGTCCTTTCTTTTCAGTGTATCCAGTAACCCTTTGGTGGGTTGGGCTGATATTTTTGGTAGTTAGCCATGAGATGTGGCTGGTCATTGTAGTTGTAGCTGGTCAGCCTCTCCTCCCTCCCTCCCTCCCCCATTTGCTCCTATGAAAAGAGGTCCGCCCAGTGGCCCAGCTGTCTGACCTGTTTTGGTGAGTCTGAGACATTATGTACTAATAGCATTGCTGGTTTGGATTATGAGATGGCCTATTCCTGGAGTGCATTATATCCACGATGCAGTGCCTCTAGCTTCTGGGGGGTGTCTCTGTCACAGCTCAGCCCTACCCAAGAAAACTACATATCCCCCCTACTCCCCTTGCCCACACCCCTCTCTGTCCCAGAAATATGGAGCATCTTTGTTGTGGTTGGATCTTTGCCCCACCATCCAGTGTATAAGCACCATGTAGGGTGCTCTCCGGGGAAACCGGATTGTTACATGTTCGGTGGCACTCATTTCAGTTTCCTTAAGCTGTAGGGGGTTGTGGGCATCTTGGGTTTGCAGCCCGCTGCCCAGGGCATGTGTCTGCTTGGAGAGCCGCCCCATCTCCCCATTTAGCTTCTAGGCCTACCATTCCTCTCATTCAGTATTAGCCAACGGCTGTGGTGATGAGTGGGCCATCATTAATGAATAAGGTCTCCTGCAATTTTTCCCTCCTCCCCTGCCATCATTGTTCCTCTGTTTGGGTTCATTCAGGTGGGATTGGAAAGCCTGGCTGTTTCCACGGCACTTCCTCCCTGAAGAGATGTCTAAGCTAAAGTTTGTACCACGTCCTAAAAACAGTGTGGGGTCGAGATATTTACTCTCGGTTCCTGGCAGCAGTGCAAGGTGAGCAGCCCCTGTGATGATTCTGTTTGCCTAGTTCCCCTAGGTGATAAGACACCATTCAATTCTGAGTCTCATTTGGCACATTTTTTGTAAATGGGAGTTGTAAACTGCAGAAAAAAAGGATCATGCAAAAACATCATACAAGCTAATGCTAATAAACAACAATATTGTCACTGAAATTTCCTTGAGTGATTGTGTACCTCTACATAAAGCCCTGAGATGGTTGGAGAAAGAAAACACAGTGCTGAGTATGCAGTAACATATTTGGTTTGAAAAAACTGCTTATATGTAACAAAGCAAGTCTGTTTACTGATCGCCGAGTTCTATGCTTGTCCTGTGAAAAAGTTCAGTATTTAGTCTATGACGGCCCATCCGAGCTTCTTGGCATGTTTTGTGAGTTTGCTGGCCAGAAGTATAGTTCCTCCCCTACATAGCAATGCTCTGCATGCTTGCGCTACTTAGTGCAGGATGCTGCATGACTAGAATGGAGCCCTGTATGATCCTATACTAGAGTTATTTAGTCTTACCTTGTGTAAGGTGAGGACTGGAGGAAAGTCTGGGGAGGGGAGCCTTGAGGGCCTCATAATCTCTTGGTGGCAGAGCTGTGGTCTTGGCGTTCACACCTCTTCCCCCCCATCACACACACACGTTTGTAATCCCATGAGAGGGAGAGCCTTAAATAAGGTCCATCAAAAAGTTTACAGGCTATGTGTGTGTAGCAATCATCAGACCCCTTATTTTCTTCAGACTTTCAGGTAGTACACTCCCATTGGCTTCACTCTGTGCTGCGATGCATCCCTGCATCTGCAACCTGCAACTTAATTGAGCTCTATCTGCGTCTGGGTTAGGGAAACGTGAAGTAGTTGGAAGTGACATTGTTCTCCCTGAATAGTCGTCACTTGGACCTCAGGTTGGTGCCCATTTATCCACGATGGAGAGGATCAGAATTGTTCACTATTCCCTGGCATGTAGAAAAGTATGTTTGTTGATTTGCATGGTGGGGGACTGCCTCTCAGACTGAGGCAAGTTAATCAGGCTGTGTCAGTTGGATGGGCCTGGGCTCCTTGCGGTTCACAGGGAAGGCTATTTGTAGCTAGTAGGAATTTTTTTTTTTAGGTGCAGGGCCATAGCTACACCCTTTAGAGTATGTTGACCAGGTAGGGGGTCCTGATCATGTGACTGTCACTGTCTCATCTCAGTGAGCCACTCAGCTGTCATCAGTTACAGTCTACAAGTGTGGGTGGTTTTCTTAAATCGTGTACTCATATCTGGATGGTGGTAAAGGTGCATTTTATTATTCAGTGGTGCTGAGTGGTGGGCCTTACATAAGGTGACTTTTCAGGGCTGTGGGTGTAAGGCTGGAACTCCATGGAATCCCCAGATGTTTCCCAGATTGGACATCTAGAGGTTGAGAGGGGTGGTCAGCTGTCATGCGTCTGGTTGAGTTATTAGCAGGGTAGTGTCCTGAAGGGAACTAAGGATTCCTTGGTGAGATATTTCAGTAGAACAACAAGGAAGGCAATAAAAGGCTGTGGTTCTGCCATGATAGAGGGGTTGGTCCCTCCTAGACGAATTTCAGAGACCTTCCTGCTAATGTTACGTGGGAGCCTTGGGCATCATAGCAGATCCTTTCCTCCCCCCATTGCCCCATGGCTGAAATCCATATTTAGAGCATTTGGCCGTGATCAGAGTGTTGACATTCTTTAAATTATACTCTGTGAGTCCTTGTTAGGTGGGTGAGACTTTGAAAACAATAGTGGGAGAAGTCTAGGGAGCTCTTTGCAGGCTGTGTTTGCATTTGGGAATTCATGTGTTCCTGTGTCTACTGTTATAGCGAGCCCTGCTGGGTGCAACATGTGGTACGAGACATGGGCTTGGGATATATATTTTTTTAATATCCTGGTGTGCCTTCTGCCTGTCCCAGACCGTGGGTGTCACATAAGAGAAAATGTAAAAATGTTTTCCTTTCCATTCCAGGTGACCCTTTTTCCATGCCTGGTCCATGATGTGGAGTTTGTCGTGGAAGTAGAGGCAACGTACAATGATGGCCCTGGATCTATCATCCCAGGATGTTTTCCAGCTAAATTAGTTGTTAGCCCATTAAATGGCATAGTTGGTGCCTTGCAGGGGCTGACCCAGTGTTTCCAATAGGAGTTGCCGGATGAAGCTCAGTAGGTTGGACCCTTCTGCCTGTTCTGGTATTCCTACCAAAATTAAGTTTTGGCTGTGGTCTCTCCCTTCATGCTCCTCGAGTTTGTCCTCCAGCTTAGCCACTTTTTTCCTAAGTTCCAGGATTTCTGTACCCTCCCACTTCTGTCAGTCTTCCACCAAGCTAATTCTGCTGTCCGCTTCAGCTACCCTCATTGATACATTCCCCAGCGCCGACTTTACAGTTTTAAAATCTGAAACTAGTTCACCCATTGATAGCTTTACTGTTGTTATTTCAGAGAGGAACTTATTGAGTTTTGCAGACAGATCTTCAGTGGTAATGAGTTCAGTAGGCAATTCCTGCTTGTGCCTTTTAGGTGGTTGTACCTGAGGTGGGTGCGCAGTCACATTGAAATCCATTTGTTGGGTCATTGATTTTGCCCAAAATTTGATATTTCATTTGAGGGCACTTATAGCTAACAAAATCTTTTGAGATGGATTGAAAAATTTAAGGTTTGGGTTGCAAAAGCTGTGACTGTTGTGTGAGGCTCACAGAGCTCTGAAAAGCATGACCATTCAGCTAGAGCACATCACGTGAATCCCACTGCCCTTGACTTCTGAAGTTCCAGTATCAAGGCATAAACCTAGGACCCCACCATGGCAGAGAGGTTGACTACCACTCACTACTCACCACCCTCTGCTCATCCTGGGGACCCTGCACACAGCCAGGCAACAACCACCCTTATTTCAGAATATGCAGGACCTTGGGGGCCCCTTGCCATAAGCATGGTCTGTCTGGCTATGTTCAGGGCCCGTGGACACTGAATAAAATTAAATTATCCTATGGACCTGACCTCAACAAGTATATTTTACTTAGCCAATCAAGATACTTCCCACATGTCTTTTCCAATACACTCATACAACAAGAAGCCCCCACAAAACCATTTTCAAAATTCACGAATCCTGTGTCATGAAACCATAAAACCATTTTTGGTTTTGTCACTCTTGCCTCTTCAAATTACCATTTTTTATGAAATATTTGAAATTTCATTACAAAATAAAACACAAGGAATCACTCATGTAACTTTAACTGTCAAACACGAAAGTGACAACTCTAATGTTTAACTTATTTTCCAATTCTCAATGTGTCATTTCTAATTTATTTATTTATTTGAATTTTGGTAACCGGGTAGGCCTTCTGAGACTGCCAATTTTTCAGGGACAGTTGCATTCAGATAGTAATCACACAAACTGAAAACAATCAATTAAGCTGAGGTTACTCAACAAATGAAAATAAAAATGATGAAAGCATGCACTTAAGTGATGAAACATTGTTCTCAAAACCGTAACAATTATCTATGGTTGTATCACTCATACATTTTCAAAATGAGTATTTATGCTAAAAATGACAATATTTATTGATGAATATTAGTGGAATCCTTTCACCCTAGTCTGTCGACCACCCATTCAGTTCAATTATCTGTTTTCAGTACACAGTTTTTTTTGTTTTTTATGGTTTTGTGACCATTAACTCTCATGAGTTGAACCTCATGAAACATAAGACAAACCACAACAAAAAGGTTTCATGAAAATTCACTTATCCTTAATATTCTTTTTTGTTACTGCAAATGCATGAAAATGGACCTCATTTTTGTAAATAACTCAAAAATGGAGAAACTGAGGAAAACATAAGGGGAAAAAAACTGGTTAACAAAGAATCATCTTGGACCAAACTGTATCAAACCAGGAAGATTCAGAAGACAAATTCTGGCCACTTTTGTGCCATTGATAAGAACAAAATGATACTTTTGAGATTTTATGTTATTTCAACTTCCTAGAATTTTCACCAGGATCCACCACATCATTCCAACCATCCTGCCCCCCAATGGCTGGTGACCAGAACAGCCCTACTATCTTGTCTTTACTGCCAACAGAGCTCAGTGAATGAGTACGAGCTGGCAATGTGAGCTCATGCTTGTACAAGCACGCAATCATTCATTCCAGCTCAGTCGCATGGCTGGCCATGGTTGAGAGTGAAGTGCTGTGCTGGTCACGCTCTGGGTGTTGGGGTGGGGGGCACTACCTGCCAGACTGGGGAGTGGAGGGTCCACTAGACCAACAGGGAAAGTGATTTATTAATAAGGACAGATCAGGAATAGGGAGGGGGTTCACTAGACCACCATGGAAAGTGATATTTTTGGGCAGATAAGGAATAGAGGGTGGTCCACTACACCACCAGGGAAAGTGATATATAAATAAAGGCAGATAAGGGATAGGGAGAGGGGTTTGCTAGGTCAACAGGGAAAGTAAGTTATTGATAAGGGCAATCAGGATAGGGAGGGGGTCTGGTATACCACCAGGGAATGTAATAATATTTATTTATATGATCACAGATTGGAATGGAGTCCACAGGTAATGGTGTAATCAGGTAGGATAACTCCAGCCATTACCCATCTCAAACTACATGAACCATGAAGTACACTGTTATGTCAGGTAGGGTAAAAAATTACCCAAAATACCTTACCCGCCCAACAATTGTCACTATCTAACCTATCTGATCCAGCTACCTGATGGGTAGCCCATCAATTAATTGTTAATTCATTTATTTTGTACAAAAAATATACTTTGAATACGTCCTATGACCCCTCCCTCATAAACACTTAACTCTATCTCTTAAGTTTTAAGTATTTCAAATTATATTTAGTTTTATTTATTTTTTTTTTTTTGTCAAAATGTTAACATAGGAAAAAAGTCTCCCTGTAGTTCTGGCAATTGTTCTCTGAGTTTTTTTTTTTAATATGCATGCATTACCAATTAATCATAATTAACTTAAAACTAATTCATTTTTTATCAAACACACCAAGATTCCTATATGATACCTAAATTTCATACTTCAGTTATTTGCCATATAATGTATGGACAGTGTCTATTAACCCCTGTTTTCAATCAGTTTATAACCTGATAATCCCATTGTTATGACATCAGTATGCTGTAAACCTTGCTTAACTATGTCATGATGAATGGATTACATGATAGAATGTCACCACCTGTCAAAATGATTGGAAAGGAAAGGTGATCTGCTGCTTGGACATTCATTCAAAATACACACATTCCAGTTGCAGTATAGATCACAATGGCTAATGTCAGCACTTCAGTTGCTTAACATAGAAAGCAGGAGGCATTCATAGCCGAGCTGGAGAACAAATGCACATTGAAAAAAAACTGCATATTTTTTTACCACAGTGGCTAGTTTTTCCATACACCATAAAATACAATGCCTCAGTAAGAGTGATCAGCCACAATATAATCACCTCTCATGTTTACCATGACAACTGTAAACCTCTTAAGCTGCACTCTCAAGGTTTACTTGGTTGTCTGGGCAACTGCTTAAGATGATTACATCATGGTTAACCACTGATACTCAGGCATTGTCCTCTATTTGTTAACCATCTGAGTGCAAAAACTGAGGTAGCAAATCGGGTAAAAGTACATAATTGTGGCCTACAATATCTCAAAACCTACACAACAAATCTTCATAAAATGTAGGGGTATGGGGTCAAGAGACCCCAGGACTAAGAAAATACATACCAAATTTCACAGTCCTAGGGTCTAAGATAGCTGAGATATGAGGCTCTGAAAATGACCATTTTTAATGAAACTCCAATGCACCTTCATATACAGGTGCTATCCCACGTGTATACTGTCCCACTTATTTAGATTATCCTTTTGATAAAGGACCTGCTGTCCGAAACGCGTCAAGTGGTTGTTCCTTTTTGGTGTAATAAATAATTTCCTTTAGCTCTGGGTCCGTTCCATTATTGGGAATCGTGTGTGCTTCAGCTTTTTTGGTAATTATCCTTTGTACAGTACTCATAGGCAAGATCAGCATAGACAATAATGGGAAGTATTTGTGTTTCTGCTATTTTCAATCTTGTCCCAAAAATCCGTGCACGTCTTATTACAATACAGGGCTCCCAAGCATTTACTAATTCTATTTATAAACTTTGTGACATGTAGATTGTCTGACTCCAAGGTGTACATCCAGAAACCTAGATACTTGTGTTCACTTTTTCTATCCTGTTTCCTTCTTTAGAAAGGATAACCAGATGATTTTTATCTAGGATATTTAGTTTATGAACCATCCCAAGAAACGTTACATTTGTTTTGTTTTCAGTAAGTTTTAGGGAAGTTGATTTAAAAATAAAATGACTGGAAGCCTTCAAAGGCCAGTTGTACACGTTTGTACTACCTCAACTGAAGAATCAGAGGTGGAGACAATCAGCAAATAGATAGTTGTCTACACCTCTAGTGCTTCCCCTAGAACCCTTAAGTACAAGGTGAATAAAAGTGGGTCTAGGACAGACTCTCATGAGACTCCCATTTTTATGAACAGCTCTTCTAACTGCCTCCCTTTCACTATGGCCTTCTGACTTCTGTCAGTGAGGTAACTGCTTAGTCTTGTTCAGTTTCCACAGTAAGGTCTTAAGGCCTACTGTGCCAAAGGCCTTGGAGAGTTCAACAAAAATAGCCTCTGTAACTTTACCAAGCTCTGAGGCTTTGTTGACAAGTCCAAGGCCTTCAACATGGATGAAACAGTACTATGTTTTCTTCATAATCCTGACTGGATTTTATCCTGCTTGTTATCTCCTTCCGATAAGACAACAGCTGATTTGTCACTGTCCTCTCCAGCAGCTTTTTCACCTCTGAAAGTGATGATATAGGCCTATAGTTGGTCATCAGGTCAGACTATCCCCTTTGAAAATAGGAACAACCCTGGCCCATTGTCAACCTTGTGTAATCTCCCCAGATATCAGAGACCAATTAACCAGATATGCTAATAGTTCTGAGATCTGCAGTGCTGAATACTTTGAGAATCTTGGTGCAGGGTTGTCTGGCCCACAGCTTTTGTCACTCTTTAATATTAACAGACACTCACAGACCTCCTGTGCTGTAATCTCATCAAAACGTAATCGTTTATTATTTCTGCTAACGTTTATTTATATGTCCCAATCGTTGCTCAGTTCTACAGTATCATTTGAGACTCCTACATTAATAAAGAACTCATTAAGCTTATCTGGTCATTCAGTTTCTCTAATGAAGTTCTTACCATCATTAGTTATCTTTGTTTTTAACCTTGACTTATGTTTCCCATTTAACACTTTGATAGTTTCCCAGATTTTTTGGGGATCTCCAGATACCTCTTTTGTTTTATTCTTAAAGTATTTTTATTTTATGACCCTGAATTCCTTCAGATACTTGTTCCTTGCTGCCCAGTATCTGATCTAGTTTTCAAGTCCACACATTTTATGGGCTAACTCCCATAACTTGTTTTTTTTTTCTTTTCTTAGTTTTATCAATTGTCTATTAAACCACACTACTTGATTTTTTTTTAATTAATTTTCAAAGAGAATGTTTATTAGGAATTACACTCAGTTCAGAATAATCTCAAACATCATTTAAGTCTAGAATTTAGTACAGTCCTTTCCAGTTTTGTTTATCCAACCAAACCTGACATAAAGTCTAGATATTCAAATGATTTTGAAGCTCTATTCTATATTGTGCTGAGTGGTCCCACTGGTTGCAAATTCCCTTTAATGCAGTGTATTGTATACTGGTCACTATTAAAGTCCATCATGGTATGCACTTATTTGTAAGTATAGGGGGAATTGGTAAAAAATAAGCCCAGTGTGGTGGCTACGCAGAGGAACTTGGAGTTTATATATGTGGGCTTGTTTATTAATTGCTTTAATCCCAGTGAAAGAACAACATTTTGTAGATTGTAGAAAATAAGCAATCCAGCACTCACCAACCTCAATGAAATACACAGGTTCTCAAAATACAGTATTCAAAGGTGCCAAGTTTATTAAGGTGCCAGGTTAAATAAGTCATGCTTAAACGCATTTTGGAGAAGGTTCCTTTGTCAAAGAATATGATACATGTTCAGAAGTGTTCTCTATTTGTACAAAAAATTACATCATCTGACATTACCACCAAATTAGTATTGAGTGGAACCGGGTGGACAGCTTTGGCTCTCTTTTTGGATAGGGAAGAAAAATATAAGGTTGGGGTATGCTATAGGGCACCTAATCTGAATAAGCAAGAGAATAAAGACTTTTTGGATTTATTGGATAGTGGGAAGCCAACGGACAATACTATCATAATGGGTGATTTTAATTTCCTCGGATAAGTTGGGAGTCTCTGTTAACAGAAGGAACAGTTGAGGAAAGATTTCTGGAAATATGGGAAACAAATTATTTAACACAGATGATAACTGAGAACACAAGAGATCAGACTCTTTTGGATCTTATATTGTGTAATATGGAGGGGGGCCATAAGAGATGTTAAGGTGATTGAGCCATTGGGAAGTAGTGACCACTGTATGGTTACAGCACTTCTGGCAGAAGACTCTCAAAGTATCCTAGGGAAAACAACTGTTAGGAATTATAGTAGATCCAATTACACTAATATTAAGCAGATACTCGAAATATATAGCTGGGACAAATTAAAAGGTAATCCATGACTGAATTCTGGAACCAACTGGACCAGGTCCTGAAGTTTTGTATACCCAACTATGTTACACTTACAAAGAAATATAACAAGAAAGGCCGAGTGCCTAAATGATTGTCTTACACACTTCAAAGGTTAATAAACATGAAAAATAAAGCCTTAAACAAATTTAAGAAGAACCCATCCCGTGGTAGATTGTCTAACTACAGGTCTTTGGTAAAGAAATGTAAAAAGGGTATCAGAAGAGGGAAGGCCAAGGCCAGATTTTTTTTTTATTTAGTTGTTTAACCAGGTATAGCACACTAAGCTGAAAGATTTTTTTACAGGAGCAACCTGGGAGCACAAGGAGGTTAAGTGACTTGCTCAGGCTCACACAGTATGCAAGTGGAAGCTGTGGGATTCAATCCCAGGTCGGGTCTGCTGGATATCACCAGATTTACCGCTCAAAGCCTTAGACCACTGTGCTATACTGCCTCCTTGTTTGGACCTAGCCTCCTAGATTGGACCTAGCAAACAAAAGGGGAAACAATAAGAAAGAATTCTACAACTACATAGGTAGTTTAAGGAAGCATCCAAAGCAAATCACTATTTTAAAAGAAAAGGATGAAGTAGTCAAGAATGAGCAGGGATTGGCAAATATGTTTAGTAAATACTTTGAGTGCGTACCTTAAGGACAGTAGCAGCTACTCTATTGGGGAAGCTGTAGAAACATAGTAACATAGAATTTGATGGCAGATAAGGACCGCTTGGCCCACCTAGTCTGCCCATTTTCCTACATAACAGATAAGCTGCAGATCCTAGTTAACCAACAGCTTACTTCCTCCTATCCCCCACTAGGACTGCCTTATGTCTGTCCCACGCATTCTTGAATTCCCCCACTGTTATTGACTCCACAACCTCCTCAGGCAGGCTGTTCCATGTATCCACAACCCTCTCTGTGAAAAAATGCTTCCTCACATTACCTCTGAGCCATCCCCCCCATCTTCAAATTGTGCCCCCTTGTTCTTGCACATCTCTTTTTCTGAAAGATGCTACCCTCTTGGACTTTGTTGATTCCCTTGAGGTACTTGAAAGTTTCTGTCATGTCCCCTCTCTCCTTTCTTTCCTCAAGGGTATACATATTAAGCTCCTTTAGTCTTTCTTCATATGTCTTCTGGTGCAGACCCTGCACCAGTGCGGTTGCCCTCCTCTGGACAGCCTCCACTCTGTCTATGTCTTTGCGGAGATGGGGTCTCCAGAACTGCACACAGTACTCCAGATGGGGTCTCACCAACTGTCTGTACAGAGGGATAACAACTTCCTGTTTTCTACTATTGATGCCGCTTCCTATGCATCCCAGTATCCCCCCAGCCTTCCTTACTGCCTTCTCACATTGCTTGCCCACCTTTAGGTCATTTGATATAATTACCCCCAGATCCCTTTCCATTTTTACTGTTGTCAGGATCTCAGCCCCCATTGTGTACGCTTCCCCTTGGGTTTTGTTTCCCATGTGCATTACCTTGCACTTCTTTGCATTGAATCTGAGCTGCCATACATTTTACCATTCCTCCAACCTTGCCAAGTCCCTTCTCATCCTTTCCACTCCATCATGTGTATCAACCCTGTGGCAGATCTTTGTGTTGTCTGCAAATAGACATACTTTTCCTTCCAGTTCCTCTGCAATGTCACTTATAAAGACATTAAAAAGGACCGGTCCCAGTACTGAACCCTGCAGTAACCTGCTAGTAGCCCTCCTTTCTTTACTGTGTACTCCATTTACTATTACCCTTTGAGTCCTGTTGTCTAGCCAATTTTTTATCCAGGTTACCACCGTGGGACCCACTCCAAGGCTGGCTAACTTATGTATTAATCTTTTGTGTGGGACTGTATCAAATGCCTTGCTAAAATCTAGGTAGGCCATGTCCACAGCCCCTCCCTGGTCTACTACTTTGGTCACCCAGTCAAAGAAATCTACTAGATTCGTCTGACATGACCTTCCCATTGTGAATCCATGCTGCCTTGGGTACTGTGCTCCACCGGCCTCTAGGTACTCAACAATTCTTTCCTTCAGAAGTTATTCCATCATTTTCCCTACCACTGAGGTCAAATTAACTGTTCTGTAGTTTCCTGCCTCTGTCCTGCTCCCACTTTTGTGAAGAGGAATCACATCTGCCCTCCTCCAGTCCTCGGGTACCACCCCATCCTCCCATGATTTGTTAAAGAGAGTAGTCATCGGTGTCACTAGTTCTATCCTTAGTTCTTTTAGAATTGTTGGGTGAATTCCATCAGGCCACATTGCTTTGTCCACCTTCAATTTTATTAGTTCTTTCAGAACCCTTTCTTCTGTAAATGGACTGGTATCAACCCCCGTCTTCAGACTGTTTCTCTTGTTTGGTTTAGGTACCTCCCCCTCCTCTTCCTTTGTGAATACTGAGCAGAAATATTCGTTCAGTATTACTGCGTTTTCACTGTCACCCTCTACCCACACTCCTTCCCCTTTATTAAGCTTCAGTATCCCTCCTTTGGTCTTTCTTTGTTCCCTAATGTGCCTATGAAAGATCTTATCCCCCTTCTTAACAGAATTGGCTATCCTTTCCTTGGTTTGGCCCTTTGCAATTCTGACTGCCTTCCCAGCCTTTTTCTGCTTTAACTGATAAAGTTCTCTGTCCTGCTCCTTCTGTGTTTCCTTATATTTCCTGAATGCTATCCTTTTCTCCTTAACCTTTCTTGCCACCTCTTTTGAGAACCATAGCGGTTTTTTCCTTTGTTGTGTTTTATTGATTTGCTTTACACAAAGGCTTGTTGCCTCTGTTATGGCTGTTTTGATTACTCCCCATTGTTCCTTCACCCCTCCTTCTTGCCTGCTTGCCAGTGCTTTTCTGAGACACTCTCTCATTTTCCCAAAGTCAGCCCTCCTAAAGTCCAATACTCTTGCTTTTGTATGGCTTGATTGTATGGCTGTGTTTATCGTGAACCACACTGTTTGGTGGTCGCTAGTTCCCAGATGGCTACCCACTTCTAAATCTGAGATTCTTTCTCTGTCCCCATTTGAGAGTACCAGGTCTAAGATTGCTCCCTCCTGTGTGGGTTCCAATACTAGCTGTCTGAGGCATGCCCCCTGTAGGGCATCAAGAATGACCCTGCTCTTGGATGTGCCTGCAGCAAAGGTGCTCCAGCTAACAGCTGGCATATTCAGGTCCCCCATCAACAATATCTCCCCTTTTTCTGCCATTCTGAGGAAGCCTTCTATCATTTCCTTGTCCATTCCTTCCCCCTGAGATGGGGTTCTGTATACAACCCCCATGCGGATTATGGTGCCATTTCCTGTCTCCAGGGTGACCCAGAGTGCCTCATCTGCTCCCTGTTTACTCTTTAGTTCTGTTGCTTTGATCCTTCTTTTACATAGAGAGCTACTCCTCCTCCTCTTTTACCCTCCCTGTCCCTCCTGTAGATTGTGTATCCTGGTATGTTGACATCCCAGTCATGGTTCTCTGTGTACCATGTTTCTGTGACTGCCACAATATCCAGGCAACCCTCTTCCATCAAGGCCACTAGTTCAGGGAGCTTGTTACCCAGACTACGGGCATTGGTACTCATTACCCTCCACTTTTTGATAGCCTTACCCCTTTTATCCCCATTCCTGTCCTTAATGCCTTTGCCTTTTTTTACATTTACCTCTGTTCTGCTCCCTAATAACTTCTCTACCTTGGTGTTTACTCACTAATTACCATGTTTTGTGGGGAGGCTGGGATTTCCTGCTCCTTTTCAGTGCCTCCCACTTTGGCTAGTTTAAATGTTTGCCAATGAAGCATTTAACCTCTCACCTAGGATCCTGGTTCCCCTGACAGATGCACACCATCGCACCAGTATAGGTCTGCATTCCTCCAGGTGGCTCCCCAGTCCCGATGAAGCCAAAACCCTGAGCTCTACAGTTTTTCAACCACTCATTGAATTCCCTGGTGAGGAGTGCCCTAGCATCACTCCTTGCCATAGACAGCAGCACCTCCAGAAGGTTACAGTAAGTGCTACTTGTCTAAGGCCCCTCCCCAACTCTACAAACTCATCTTGCACTGCTCTGATCCCATTCCTAGCCAAGTAATTTGTCCCTAGGTGGACAATGACATCCAGCTCCCTCCCTCATGCAGCTTCTCCCACGATCCTGAGGATTCACTTCCTGTCCCTCCAAGCTGTGGTGCTAGGAAGGTACCTTACCTCCCTCTCCCCTTCCTCCCCCATTTCTACCCCTCTAATGATTGAGTCCCCCACCAGGAGTTGTTTTCTTCCCCTGTGGGGTCCCATGCCACCCTCCTGTGGGTCTCCTTTGTGAAGGTTCCCAGCATCCTCCTTGGTCTCCACTGCAGGTGCCTCCATAGAGGAACCGCTATCCATCAGAAGAGAGAATGAATTGTGGAGAGGTACAGCTGGAGGGATGCAACTCTGTTCCACCACCCTTTCCCTCCCTGAGCCCACCCTGGTCCAGCCTCTCCTCTTTTTTGGCAACTTCTGAGGTAGTGGTATTAGTACTGGTGTTCCCTGGGTGGGGGAGGAGGTTTCACGAATCCCAGCCAGGTCAGCCTGGAGATGGGCAACCTCCTCTCTCAGACCAGAGAGGTGCCTGCAAATAGGGCAGCATCACAGCCTCCAGAATGTCTCCCGGAACACTGACACCCCACAGGCATTGCACTGCACCACTCCTATCATGTCTTATTTTGTGTCCCCTCTACTGTTTCTCTGTATGCTTACTCTCTCCTCTCCTTACAACTCTCACCCTTCCTGTTCTGGGACAGCAACTTCCTATCTTCTTCAGTAGCCTTTTTCTTTGTTGCTCAATGTCAGACCACCAGCAGCTGAGGGGGAGAGTGAGCTACTTTTTTTCCTTTAGGGTTGACAAAACCAATGTTTCTCTATGATCCTTCCTTCCTACTGCCAAACAGGAAGTTCCTGTTGACAGTCAAATCCAGTGGCTATAAAAGTAGAACTGGCTTAGGGTGGGTAGGTGGAGGGGTGGGATGGAGGGCAATTAGTAAGAAAAAAGGCTAGCAACAGGAAGTTGTAATTTGAGTCACCTGCTTTTATAGTGTCTAAGCCACACCCCCAATTAAGCTCTCTTTCCTCCTACTATTTTAGCAAAGTCAGCTGATACAGTGCCCTTCCCAGGACAGAACACACACTAACTTTCTTTCTTTTCTTTCTTTTTTTAACCCCGAATAAGACCCCTTCTACTTCTAATAAAGTATCTGTCTACTTGATCTCAACAGACACTGA
This sequence comes from Neoceratodus forsteri, assembly GCA_016271365.2. Classification (NCBI taxonomy): domain Eukaryota; kingdom Metazoa; phylum Chordata; order Ceratodontiformes; family Ceratodontidae; genus Neoceratodus; species Neoceratodus forsteri. Next base: position 508,625,065 of record CM028131.1, on the reverse strand, counting down.
CTCCTGCTGAGATATAAGTTTTAAATTAATAAGAAAATGTAGCTTCTTTTAGTTAGCTGCTTTCTGCTGTACAAGCAAGGCTAGCTGTTGTGGGGGAGAAGGCACAAATACTGATTATAACTGCAGAACAGGTTAAGGACAAACTAAAACAAGCATTTGTCAATGTCGAATGTTTGCTTGCTGGCATTGGCAATGGTAGTGTAAGAGTTAGAGAGCTGCATAATAGGAATGGCAGTGAAGTATTGAGCTGAAGCCAACCCCACCACCACCCTGCAGAGACTGACAAGCATTGGGGTGTGCCTTTGGGGCATCAGGCAAAACAGACATGCCATTTCACCACACCCCTACCCTGCAGACACCGACAAGTGTCATGGTGTGCCTTGGGGTCATTGAGCCTCATGCTCACCCAATTCCATCAGGAACTAAGGTGAGATGGGTGCAGTATATGAGAATGGGGTGAACTTTGGGGCCAAAGAATCCAAGGCACACCTCGATGCCTCTCACTGGCTGCAGGGTGTGGGTGGGGGTGGAATGGTATAAGCATTAGAGGGGACAAGCCCAAGTCACACCCCTGATGCCTGTCAGTCTCTACAGGATGGGGCATTACGGTCGGAAACCCTAATGCCTCAAGTGTTTATTGGTATTTTCACTCCAATTTTTCAACATGATTTTTTGTGACCCCCACCTCATGAACAGTGGCAATATCAGTTTGTTATCTAAAAGCTGATTTTGCACATCAACCACACCATTTGGCACCACAGGTGCGAAAACACATTTAGAACAGGATGTGAAAAATTACAGTTGTACTGTTTATGAGGAGGTGTAAAAATGGCAATGTTGAATATCTGGAGTGAAAATATAAAAAAAAAACTGGTGAAGTCACAAGCGTGCATAGAAACTGTAATTAGTTTGGGGACTGTTTACAGCAGATTGTCAACACAGGCATTTTGGGACCTCCGTTCATGAAAAGTGTTGCTGTGATTTTCGTAATCTGTCCTGAGCACTGTCCCACAGCGACCACACAGTTCTGCGCCGGAAGTGTGAAAACATATTTCAACCAGGGTGTGAAAAATGACAGCTGTACTGTTCATAAGGAGGTGTGAAAAAATGTCACTGTAGAAAATCTGGACTGAAAATATTACAAATTTGTGAACTTACAAGGATGCGTGGAAACTAAGCAATGCACGCTCTTAACACAGTGATTTTATGGACTTTTGTCACCAAGTTCTCAGCATAGCCATTTTAAGACCTCTGCTCATGAACAGTGTAACTGTGATTTTCTTACTCTGTCCTGAACATTGATTTCGCACACTGACCAGGCCATTGTGCACTACATGTGTGAAAACACATTTTGGGGGAGATGCAAAAAATGACAACTATACTGCTCTTAAGGAGGTGTGGTAAAATGGCACTGTTGAAAATCTGGAGTGAAAATATTAAAAATTTGCGAAGTTACGAGCGTGCTTAGGAACTGCACAATGCATACTCGTAAAACAGTCATTTTTGGGAATTTTTCACCAAATTTTCAACATAGGATTTTGGGGGCCTACCTCATGAAATGTGGCACTGTCATTTTGTTACTCAGTCCCAAAAGGTGGTTCTGTGCAGTGACCATGAAATCACCTTTCAGGACCAAATAACAAAATGACAGTGGCTGAGTTCATGAGGTGGGGTGGCAATAACCCCATGTTGAAAATTTGCTAAAAAAATTCCCCAAAATGGCTGAGATATGAACCAAAGTTGAAAAAAAACCCATTTATCTCATTATACAGCTTACCGTCATTTCTTCAGTTCATGGTCGGCTTTGAAAAGTGCAGATGTGTTCCTGGTCCATTGAAGATTGTCATGCTGGGCTCCAAAGGTAAGTATGGGGTGAGTGCAGTGTGGGGAGGTGGGTGTACAGAGGGTGGGCACAGACTGGGGGCTGAGACAGTCAATGAGGGACTGCTTTTTCTTATAGTTTTTTTTTTTCATTTTTCAGGAAGACACGCAGGACTTTTGTCACACTGGGGTGGGCTCTCAGCATGGCATCTAGAAGGTTGTTTGGGGGGGTAGTGGAGCCGATAGGGGATTGGGCACTCCCATTGGCCATAGGGACAATGGACTGTTGCCATGCTGGGACGGGCTCCCAGCGTGGCAATTGGAAGGTTGTTTGGGTGGGGTTAGTGGAGCCAACAGGGGATTGGGCACCCCCATTGGCGATATGGATGACAGACTGTTACCAGGCTGGGGTGGGCTCCCAGTGTGGTACCTGGAAGTCTGTTTTGGGGGGGCAGTGGTGCCGATGGGTGATTAAACACCCATGTCGGCCATACAGTGTGCGGTAGGGAGAGTGCATGAGCACGCTGTGGTGGGCTCCCAGCATGCTAGTAGGTGTTCGGGTTGGGGGAGGAAGAACTCTCCATGACAGACAGTTCAGATGCAGTGTGATGTGCAGGCAATTTGCATACTGCCAATGTCAGCAGTATGTAAATTGCCTACACGTTAGCACCCCTGATTGCAGTGGTTTTTCACTTTCAACTGTACACCACTGCATCTGAACTGCTGTCATATACAGCTCAGACATGTATTGGTGTGATGAGACAGCACCTGCAAAAGCGAGCAGGGTATTGGAAGCTGAGTGGCACACCCATGAAAAGTCGTATGGTGGCACTACGTTTCTTGCATATGCGTGCAAACAAAATTAAAAATTAAAAAAAAAAAATTTGGGGGGGGCCAGATGGTTATCACCCTGCTTTCTTGGTTGAACTGGTGGACCAAATCTCTATTCCACTGGCAGATCTCTTAAATAAATCCTTGAGAGAAGGGGCAGTCCTAGATGACTGGAGGGTGGCCCACATAACACCAATATTTAAGTCAGGAGATAGATTAAGGGTTGAGAACTGTCACCCCATAAGCATTACATCTATCATTGGAAACGTGATGGACAGCTTCATAAATGATTTTCTGGAGAATACGTTGAGAGCTCTGCACCACTTGAATATAGCTCAGCATGGTTTTTCGGGGGCGGGGGGGTCATGTACAACAAATTTGTTGCATTTTTTTGAGCCGCTGAGCCAGGCACTTGATGCTGGGTTGCCAGTTGATGTGGTGTACTTAGATTACCAAAAGGCTTTTGACACTGTCTCAGAAAACAAGCTGCTCAAGACCCTTCAACAATTAGGGGTCAAGTACTATATTATTAAGTGGATGTCAGCATGGTTGCAGGACAGATTCCAGAAGGTTCAGATAAAGGGCTTTAAATCTGTGAGGGCGGAGGTTACTAGTGAGATCCCTCAGGGATCTGTACTGGGGCCAAGATAGTTCAATGTCTTGATTTCCAGCATGTAAGTGTCTGAGGGAGTCTGGATATCATCATTGGTACATCAAGCTAAAAAGGACAATGGGTCCGTGGTGCTTGCCAAAAAGTCGATAATCACTGAATTTTACATCTCCAATAACTAAATCTAAGGTTTTTTTGAAAGAGTCCATATTTGGGCTATCTATTACCTCAACTGGTAGGTGGTTCCATGTAGACACAACCCTGTGACTAAACCAATACCTTCTATGCAAAGTAGTCCACTTTGACAGGTATAGTTGTTTAGAGTGTCTTCTATTACTAACTCTTATTATCTGTAAGAACAATTCTTAATTCTTTACTAAGGGTGGGGTCTGTTAATGCTCTAAATAATAGACACATGTCTCCCCTCATTCTTCTATACTGAAGTGTAAACAGATTAAACTATTTCAATCTGGATTCATATGGCTTATTTGCCATCCCTATAATGGCTCTAGTAAACCTTTGTTGTACTCTCTCAATTTTTATAATGTCTTTCTTGTGATATGGGAACCACACCTGACCACAGTATTCAAGATGTGGCCTAACCAGGGCAATGTACAAGTGGAGTAAAACTTCTTTCCTGCAACTGGAAACGTGCCTAAATATGCAATTAAGGTTTTGATCCGCTTTATTTATTTGAGTCTTACAATGAGTTCTGAATTTCAAATTGGGGTTAACAATTATTCCAAGATCTCTTTCTTGTTTGGTTTCAAGGAGAGCTATGTTCCCTAATTTGTACACATGTTGTTTATTTTGAATTCCCAGATGCATAACTTTGCATTTCATGGGGTTCAAAGCTAATTTGTTATTACTTGACCATGACATTATATTGTCCAGGGCTAACTGAAGAGCAGTACTACTTACTGAATCATTTACCATGGTACCCACTTGACAGTCATCTGCAAATTTTAATATCCATATATTGGGGTTACCGATTTTAAGAGTAGAGACATAAATGTTAAAGAGACAGGGACCCAAGACAGACCCCTGGGGTACCCCACTCATAACAGAGGCCCAGTTAGAATATTATCCATTTATAATGACCCTCTGCTTGCTTCTGATCAACCAATTGGCAACCCAATTTACTATATTTATTTTTAGTTTGAAGGCTCATTATGAGGCAGTTTATCAAATGCCTTGGCAAAATCAAGGAACACAATGTCCACAGAGTTACCCAGGACAATTTATTCAGTAACTTTTTCATAGAATGTTAATAAATTGGTTTGACAAGATCTGGTTTTAGTGAACCCATGCTGGAGAGGGTCAGATACCCAGATTGATTGATAGAATCAATAATAAGGTCTTTGATAATGTTTTCCAAAATCTTGCACATTAGTGAAGTTAGGCTAATAGGCCTATAATTCTCAGGATTGGTTTTAGGACCTTTTTTGTTAATCGGTACTACTGTCACTACTCGCCAGTCGTGAGGAACCTCCCTAGTGTCTAGTGAATGTTGGAGAATATTTGTGAGAGGGGTATAAATAAATTCAGTGAGTTCTTTCAACACTGTAGGGTGAATTTCATCAGGGCCAGGTGATTTATATGTGTCCAACTTGCTTAACCTATCAAGGACTTTATTACATTTTATAATAAACTGCCCAAGTGAAGATATTTCAGCTGTATCTACTAATCCACCACTGGTCTTGTTGAAGACAGTACAAAAATGTTGATTTTGGTTATCAGCAGCCTCTTGATTACTAGCTAACATATGAACATTAGTTGAAAAAGGCCCTATATTATTAACCTTACCCCTAAATTTATTAATATGAGCAAAGAAACATTTTTTGTTGTCTTTAACTCTGGTGGCTAATTGAATTTCATATAGAAATTTAGCTGACTTTATCTTATTTTTAATATTTTTAACCAATAACCAATACTTCGGGAGAAAGTGGGTTAACCCCTTTTTAATTTGCCGAAACAGTTTTTTTTTTTTAATTGATAAGGCATTTGATTGAAGGGTCCATCCATGTGGAGGTATTTTTGTGATTATTACCATATTTTTTAGTTTTGGGAATATTATCATTTATTAGATTTTTTAGGTTGTTAATCATAAGCCACCATTTGGTTTCTACTGAATGATTAGAAAACACTTTATGCCAATCCCAATGACTAATGCTGGATTTCATATTATTAGAATTTGCTTTTTGAAAATTTAAGGTCTCAGTAACACCAGTAGCTGTTTGTTTTATGTTCCCAGTAACTTGAAAATGAACAATATTGTGGTCACTATTACCCAAAGGTGCACTAATTATGATGTGGGAAATACAGTGTTCAGTATTAGTTAGGATGATATCCAATATTTTATCATTTCTTGTAGCATACTGTACTTTTTGTTCCAGTCCAAGTTCATTAAATGTATCTAAATAGTGACTGTCTATTTTATTAGCTGCAGTTGCATTTATCCAATTAATATTAGGTAAATTGAAATCCCCAAATATCGTGAGGTTATTTGAGGGGGTCTAGATTTTCAATATAGTTTAATAATGTAATGTCATTTTCTGGGGACATTGAAGGGGATCTGTATATCAGACCTAAAATATAAGGGGGACCAGACTGGGGAGATAATTTGACCCAAATGGTTTCCAGGTTGAGAGTGTCTCCAGGGATTTCCTCACATACAACAGTGTCTTGTAAATAAATGGCCACGCCTCCACCCTTCCTATGGATCCTACTTTTTGAATAAAGATTATATTCCTGGATAGTTTTATCCAAAGGATCATTTACATCCCACCAAGTTTCTGTGACTAAGCAATTTGGATGTTGTTAGTTACTATAAGATTTTTTAATTCTTCAGATTTGTTGGTCAGACTTCTGGTGTTAGTTAGTATACCTCTCCAACCTGGGTTATTAAGGTTTGGTAGATTGGAAGTTTCACATGATTTCATAAATACGTAGATATGCAGATGATTCAAAAGTTGGAGCAACAGTAAATAACGAGAAGTCTATAAAGAAATTTCAAGAACAGTTGTTATGTTTAGAAACTTGGGCTGAAGTACACAAATTGGAATTTAACATTGGAAAATGCAGGGTCATGCATTTTGGGCAAAATAATGTTAGAGCACAATACATGCTGAACTCACAGATACTTAAACCAACAGATAGTGAGAATCATTTGGGGGTGATTATAACAGACAAGTTGAGTTTTGACAAGCACAATATGGTCTGTGTTAATAAGGCCAACAGAATAATGGGTAACTTGTTGTGTAACATTAGTAGTAGTAGGAAAGAGGTTCTTGTACCTCTGTACAGATCCCTGATAAGACCAGTCTTAGAGTATGGAGACCCCTTCTGCACTGTGCAAACTATAGGTGGGAGCAAACGAGTAGAACAGGTCCAGCAAAGGTTTACCAAAAGAGTGGGAGTTGTTAGGAAGGAAAAGTATAATGCAAGGTTGGAGCATCTGGGATTGTACTCTGCAACATATAAAAGGATAAGGGGGATCTTTGTTATGTTTATAGGTCCTTGAGTGATGCCATGTTAAGTGAGGCGCAGAATTAAGTTGGGAAGAGGGTCTTAGAATAGCCATGAGAGTGCACAATCAACAACTGAAGGGAGACATGTGTAAGACCAATAGGAGAGGGAAATGGTTTAACCAGAGGGTGCTGAATGTCTGGAACAGACATCCCAGGGAAATGATGGAGGCCAGTAGTATAACAGCATTCAAGCATCATCTGGATGAACACATGGGAAAGAAAAAATGGGAATTATGACCACTGAACAGTGGCAGGTCCTTTATATGGCTCTTGAAGCTCATGGACCTGAACATATACTATGAACCTATGAACGGTGATGTTGCAGTGTCATATGCAAAATATAAATATATATATATATATATATATATATATATAATAAAATAACCTACACCACTATACAAAATTCATCCTATAATAAATATAGCATTAGCAATAAACACAATACAATATAAACACCATGAAAACTAATATAAGAAGGAAACATGATCAAAGGTTGCATTTCATCTAATGGAGTTTTGGATGAAGTCACAACTGCAGAACCCAATCAATTCCTGATGCTGACTGAGAACTGTCAAACGAACAAACACAAGTACAAGTGTGCTATTAGTACCTTCGATTTTGTATATTAAATATCTATCATTAATTTTAAATGGACTTGACTATATCTTTGTAATTTGTTCTAATTTTTTTCTCTGCTTTTGTCAGACATACATCTTATACAATTATAATAAACAATTATTTACATCATTGATTAATTTTACATGAGGCATAACATCAACTATCTCGTTCAGACCCAGAGGTCTGCAAATTCTCAGTGTATATATTCAAAAACATTCTCTTTCTAGTAAGAACTTGTCAAAGTCACCTCCTCTCGGATTCCTGTTCATTGTGTCTATTGCTGTAAATCAAAATTCATGTTCTTGTGCATTAGTGCCATTCATAATGTGCAGTGCTGTGGCATACTTTGCATCTTTATTGCCAATAGCACTGCAATGCTCCCCCCCACCATATTTCTAAACTGCCATTTTATCTTGCCAACATAAAAGTCACCACATTTACAGTTTGCCATGTAAATAAACCCCTTACAACTGAATTTAATGAACTGTTTTATACTGTATTTCTTCACAGATTGATTTATTCTTGAGAAACATTTTTTTTGTCATCAATCACTATACAGTATGCACATTGCTTACATTTATAACAGCCCATCACTTCATTAGTCAGCCAAGTAGCATTACTTTCTCTCACCTGTCTGCAATGAACCAATTTATGTTTTAATGTGACTCTTCTTCTGTAAGCCATCTGTGGGGGGGGGGGGCTTGGATGATCTCACTTATACATGGGTCCTCTTTAAGAAAGTGCCAGTTTTTCTTCATGATGCTTTCTACATTTGTAGCATGGGTTGAATATGACATGACAAAATTAAATCTGTTAGTATCATTTTCATTTTCAGCCCACACTACAAACATAGAAAACATCATAAAGAAAAAACTTGAAAGGTACATGTGAGTCCAGCAAGGGCATAGGCTAGGCAGAAGGCAGGAACAGCACTGTAGAAACAGAAGGCAAGGAACTGATAAGGAGGGGAAGCAGGCAATCCTGCAAGGAGAAGAGCAGTAGGGCACATAGGAAATAGCAGGGAATGCCAAAGATGCACTGCATTAACCATGCTGCATGTTTCTCTGTTCTGAAGTCACTTCTCTTAATTGGTACTTGTGCCCTCTGGAATGGATGCCTGATTCTTTAATCTACACGTGAAGTGGACTGATATAAACATGTACAAGTTTGAGGTGAGAAGCAAGAGAGGGGAAATGACTGAAACATACAAATACAAACAAAGGGTAAATGAAGTGGATAGAGAGAAATTATTCAGATTCAGTGAGAATAGACACATGAGGGGCAACTCCAACAAGCTGGCTAGGGCTAAATTTAAGAGAGATACTAGGAAGTATGTAGTAGAGGGGTGGAACATGCTGTCAGAGAAGGCTGAGCAAAATCAATGGGTGGGCAGACACAAGGGGCACAGTTTTCAAAGAGCTCTTAGAGAGAAACAAGTTTTGTCACTCCAGCACTGTGGCAAATTCCATGTGCACCAGGAACCTTGTGCCTGATTTTATAAAAATCAGGGTTCCAGCCCCAAACTCCCCTGGTTTTACACAAATCAACTGCTGCACCAAACAGTTGATGCACCTGTGGGAGTTGCCACAGGGATTCCCCTGCCCTGCCCAACACTAGAGGGGCCAGGATGGTGGTGGGGGGGTTGAAACTGCTGGACAGGGAAGGGCTAGGTGCAGAAGGAGCACAGCAGGAGTCATAGGGGGAGTCAGGGTGACACCTGGGCATCAGCATAGTGATCCAGCACCCAGCAGGGTGCGTTTGCATTGTAAAGTATTTTTAAATGTACAGTAAACTTATCTTGCCTGGTGGTCTAGCGGACCCCCCAATCCCCAATGTCCCCTATACATATTATGATATATTCCTTGGTGTTCTAGAGGACCCGTCTGATCCCCGATGTCCCCCACAGATACTCTTATATATTCCCTGGGGTTCTAGCAGACCCCTGATCTCTCCTAAAGCCATGTATTATCAGTCCCTGGTGGTCTAGTGGGTGTCCCACCATGGCAGACAGTGCCCACCCACCACCCCATTCCCACCATTCCTTTCATGAGTCAGTGGGGGCTGTGCTGATCACCAGCTCATGGGAGGGATGGGGGATCGGGATGGTGGGGAACTGCCTGCCAGAGTGGGGGGTCCACTAAAACACCAGGGACTGTTCCATACACAGATTTGGGGGAGATCAGGGATCGGAGTTCTGCTAGAACACCAGGGAAGATATAGCAATTTGTATGGGGGACATCGGGGATCAGGGGATCCCTAGAACACCTGGGAGGATATCACAATACATATAGGAGGACATGGGGGGATTGGGGTGGCTCTAGACCACCAGGAAAGATAAGTTCACTGTAAATATAATAATACCTTATAATGCAAATGCACCCTGCCAGGTGCCAGATCACCCCTGCTGGTTAAGGAAAAGGAAAGGGGAGAGGGGAAATCATTTAACCAGAAAAGGCACATTAAGCCAGAGCTTGTTTCCAGGTGTGGTCTAGGAGCACAAGGAAGTAAAGTTACTTGCTGAGGGTCACACAGGATGCAAGTGGGGGCTGATGGGATTTAAACCCATGTCTTCAGGTTTGCAGCTCAGTGTCCTTGACCACTGTGCTATATTGCTTCCTAGCTGATGCCCAGCTGTCTGCCTTACTCTCCCTGTGCCATCTACCATGCCTCTTCTTCCTCCAGGTAGCCCATTGTCAGACCCCCTTCCACTGGTGCAAGCCACTTAGACCACCTCCTGGCTGGTCAAAGTAGTGCCCCTTGCTGCACCCATGGCAGCACTTGTAAAAGTCCCAAAAAGGGGATGTTGCAGCCCCACCATGGTGCAAGTCCCCTTGTGACCTGGTACACCTGGTTGTTTGATGCAACCCTGGTGCATGGGGGTTTTGGTGCAGCTGCATCTGGGTATGACATAGGCTGTGATAGAAAATCACATTTGATGAAAGTTGTGATGCAAGTCACCTCTTGCATCATACTCTTTTGATGCAAGTCTCTTGCATCATTCCATGCCCTCTGAAGATTAGGCCCAAGGGTTTGGTAAAGACTGCACCAGAAAAGTTGGGAGAAGAGGTGAGTGAAAATTGGGCTGTCTCTCATTTAAGATTAATTAGGTAGGAAGGGGCATACCTGATGGGTAGCAGGTCTTTTTCTGTGAAGAGAGTCTAAATGTTTGTATTTTCTTCAGTGTTTTGAAACTGAAAAGGCCAGTATAGCCTCCCATAACCTTACGAAAATGGAGAGAGAAGCTTGCTCGGTAGAAGTTTGCTGTACCTGCAGTTGTATCACAGAACCAAAACAAAATCACAATAGGGAGCTTAACTTGCTCACCAAGTATATATGCTACATAAACTGTGCTTAGTATATACAGAACTAATTTTTCACACAGCCTTGAACTAATAATGTCCTAACAAATTAAAGAAGTGGAATTCATGACAACAGTAGTCTAGTGTTATATATTGACATAGTTTTTATGAACATCTCTTATATATTTAATTACAGAATAAAAAAGTCACATTTTTTTCTGATATCAACAAATAAGTTATTTTTAATGCCTAATTAACAAGAATATTGTGGTTGTTCCTATCAGATTTTAGCAGAATGTCCTCCAACTGGATACCCCTTATTTCATTGTATCTCAGCACACCAAAAAATGTGCTTATTAAAAATCACATAGTATTTAATAGACACGATGTAGAGAGGAATCCAAGTACTGCTTCAGAGTGCAGTTTGTCTAACATCATAGGGGACACCGACAGAAAAACAGAAACTGAGGACAATTTCAAAGATCCCATATTTAAACAAAAGGAAAAAGAATAAATATATTGATAGAAACACCCACACACGTGACAAAAGATAAAAGACAAATAATGCATTGTGCAAACAGAAAAAAAATTATATACACTGAAGAAAACAATGGAGATGTTAATTCTGACAAAAGAATAAAAATGTTAGCTATTCAGACCTATATGGATTTGTGTATTTAGCATTGTATTGCTCTTTATGACTTTTTACTTTCCTTTTTACACAAAATAAAGTATTCCTCTTTCACCAAATTACTGATGATGCACGTCTTTCCAAGGGAAAAGGTGTGCGTCAGTTTATCCTTTGTCTGCAATGGGTATCTCTCTTAAAGCTGGGCACTACTGAACCAGAAGTTGTGCAACTGTAAATTAAATTTCACCAAAAAAATATACTCTGTATAGAGTACTGCCATTTCTGGGAAGTCTCTGGTAAACCATGATCAGGGGAGAGGCTAATGTAGATTATACAATGGCATGAAAATTTTCTGGGCTTTGTTTGGTCATTGGGTGCCTGGAACAGTGATGTTATTTTATAATAACAGCACTGTATTAAGTTCAGGTACACAGATGACCAAATGACACATTGGCAAATCATGTCACCACTCCACAAGTTACCGCCGCTGTTTGTTTTTTTTCCTGAATCAAGATGCTTGATGCCACCACTCCACAACTTATGACTTCTTTGAGACTTATAACTCAATTAGACGCAGCTCATCTTCTCAGTTTCCCCATTAGTTTTCTGCGAACAGGTCAGTGTCCTGTGTTGGTTTCTTCATTTATTCACTTGTTACATTAAAAAGTAAAATGAAGCCAATATGCCAATCAGCTTCTCGATACCGGCTCACTACCATGAGAGTCACAAGCACATGTGCAGTTTAAAACTGCACTCACTGAACTAAGCAGAAATGGCCATGCTGTTCATGTAATAGAAATGGCTGTACTCTTCATGAAACTGCCACACCATTTTACCCTGAAAAAAAAAGGCAGCTCTCCATTTACCGGGAGGACAGTCTGCTAAACTAATGCCAGGGGGAGGGATCACCTTGACATCAGAAAGCCTTACAAAATGAGAGACCACAGAGAATGACACACACACTTGCAGATCACAGCATGTAGGGGCAGCACCACCTAGTGGAATAATAAGGGATTGTGGACTTTTTTTTAAACATATACATCCTTATCGTTTAACCATACTGTATATATCCTCATCATCCTCGGACGAGATGTTATTATAGAATAATACACTCCCTGTCATGCCTTATTTCTTAATTACATCACAGCTAAATGCAATGTAAAGCAACAAGGCAGGCACTGCAATGCTTATAATGATATGCAAGGAGGGGAGAGCAGCTTATAAGAAATAAAATTTTAAGTAGCAACTCTAACTTAGATGGGTTGTGAAAGCATGGTTTCAAGCAAGAATGTTATGCAAACCCAAATTTTAGAGATTTGCCAAATCTAAACCTCATTATGTGAGTCTGGGGCATGATCCCAGGGAAACTGTTGAAAATCTCAAGCCAAATAGTGCATTTTTTGTGGCTTTTAGCAGGAAACGCAGTGGGTTTCAAAACATGCTAAATGTCAACTGAATGACAGGGCAATATTGCACTTTTGTTGTTTTTGTGCAGTCTGTCTTTGTTCACCCTATGAAGATGTTGGACAGTGACCTTTCTGAAGCCTTGCACTTGCATGTTGCAAGACAAAAATAGTTACTGGCACACACTAACCTTAAACAGGGATGCCAGACCAATAGTAGTACTTACATATCTTATTTATTCATAGTACCTGTAGCCTGACACAGACAAAGCATCTGCCTAACACGTTTTGGACAAGAGTCCTTTCTCAAAGACTGAAAAAATCAAAGACACAGCCTACATAGGCCACAAATTAGCCAGGTGATCTATTAACGCCATGTGACATCATACCCTTTGATTGATTAAAAACTTAATTAAATGTTTTTAAAATTGCAAGGTCAATTGACTTTACTGAAATGTAGGCAGGGAAGGCCGTCAGAATAGCAAAGGCCCAAACTGAGGAAAGGATAGCCAACTCCATTAAGAAGGGGGATAAGACCTTTTATAGGAACATTAGGGAGTGAAGAAAGACCAAGGGAGGGATCCTGAGGCTTAATAAAGGGGAAGAAATGTGGGCAGAGTGTGACAGTGAAAAAGCAGGGATACTGAATGAATATTTCTGTTCAGTATTCACAAAGGAAGAGGAGGGGGAGGTACCTAAACCAAACAAGAGAAACACTCTGGATACGGGGGTCGATACCAGTCCATTAACAAAAGAAAGGGTTATGACAGAACTAGTAAAATTGAAGGTGGACTAAGCATTGGGGCCTGATGGGATTCAGCCAATAATTTTAAAAGAACAAAGGGTAGAACTAGTGACACCACTGACTACTCTCTTTAACAAATCATGGGAGGATGGGGTGGTACCTGAGGACTGGAGGAAGGTGGATGTGATTCCTCTTCACAAAAGTGGGAGCAGGGCAGAGGCAGGAAACTACAGACCATTTAGTTTGATCTCAGTGGTAGGAAAAATGATGGAATCACTTCTGAAGGAAAGAATTGTTGAGTACCTAGAGGCCGGTGGGGCACAGGACCCAAGGCAGCATGGATTCACAGTGGGAAGGTCTTATCAGACGAATCTAATAGATTTCTTTAACTGGGTGACCAAAGTAGTAGACCAGGGAGGGGCTGTATACATGGCCTTCCTAGATTTTAGCAAGGCATTTGATACAGTCCCACACAAAAGAGTAATAATATACAACTTAGCCAGCCTTAGAGTGGGTCCCAAGGTGGTAGCCTGGATAAAAAATTGGCTGGACAACAGGATGCAAAGGGTAGTAGTAAACGGAGTCCACAGTGAAGAAAGGAGGGTTACTAGTGGGGTATTGCAGGGTTCAGTACTGGGACCAGTCCTTTTTAATGTCTTTATATGTGGCATTGCAGAGGAACAGGAAGGAAAAGTATGTCTCTTTGCAGATGACACAGAGATCTGCAACAGGGTTAATACACAAGATGGAATGGAAAGGATGAGAAGGGACTTGGCAAGGTTGGAGGAATGGTCAAATGTATGGAGCTTAGATTCAATGCAAAGAAGTGCAAGGTAATCACCTAGGAAACAAAAACCTAGGGGAAGAGTACACAACGGGGGGTGAGATACTGACAACAACAAAAATGGAACAGGACCGGGGGTAATTATATCAGATGACCTAAAGGTGGGCAAGCAATGTGAGAAGGCAGTAAGGAAGGCTGGCGGTATTCTTGGATGCATAGGGAGAGGCATCAACAGTAGAAAACAGGAAGTTGTTATCCCTCTGTACAGACGGTTGGTGAGACCCCATCTGGAGTACTGTGTGCAGTTCTGGAGACCCCATTTCTGCAAAGACATAGACAGAGTAGAGGCTGTCCAGAGGAGGACAACCGAAATGGTGCAGGGTCTGCACCAGAAGACATACGAAGAGAAACTAAAGGAGCTTAATATGTATACATTTGAGGAAAGAAGGGAGGGGGGGGGACATGATAGAAACTTTCAAGTACCTCAAGGGAATCAACAATGTCCAAGAGGGTAGTATCTTTCAGAAAAAGAGATGTGCAAGAACAAGGGTGCACACTTTGAAGATAGAGAGGGGATGGCTCAGAGGTAATGTGAGGAAGTATTTTTTCACAGAGAGGTTTGAGGATGCATGGAATAGCCTTTCTGAGGTTGTCATGGAGTCAAGAACATTGGGGAAATTCAAGAATGCATGGGACAGACATAAGGAAGTCCTAGTTGGGGGTAGGAGGAAGTAGGCTGTTGGTTAATTAGGATCTGCAGCTTATCCATCAGGTGGGAAAATGGGCAGACTACGTGGGCCAAGCGGTCCTTATCTGCCATCAAATTCTATGTTTCTGTGTTTCTATAGGTGACTCCTTAGACCAAGTAAGTGACCCAGAAACCATTGCTTGTTAAAAACACTAATACATTTATAACTTCATATCCAAAGTCTATCAAGTCAAATAAGATGGGGAAGAGGGGAGGACTAGAGTGAGAAAGGGAGGGGAAGTAAAGATGGAATTAGAATAACTCCAGGCAAAGAAGTCAGAAAACAAATAAGTATATAGTCAAAGTGAAGAGAAGGGGAAGAGGAAGGGGGAGCTGAAAAGAAGGGGAGGAATAGGAAAACGTAAAATAGAAGAACATTTAGGAAAGGACCAGGCTAGATCCAAATACATTACTGCACACTACACCTGTTACAACAATGTTAGGAAGGAAGCATCCTATATCTTGAATAGTCATAATAGGCCTTATGGTCTTAGGTTACAGTTTTTAGTGGGAGGTCAAAAGGTCATGCTCAAAGTTAGATATCTGTTGCTTGATAACAGTATTGCCATATTTAAATATTTGGCATTATAATGTCTCTTATGAAAAAGTTATATTTAATAGATGAACAAATATTCACACAGCTATAAAAATGCATATTATTTTAAATGAATCATGTGTTAAAGCTTAAAGAGAGCATTAGGGCAAAGGGAAACATCATACAACAAATTCCACTACGTAGCTAATAATACTAAAACATGGCTTTTCATGACCCTTAGATGTAACAGGTAATACATGGCCCCTTCATTTTTCATCTCTTCTTTTCTGTTTGAGATAAGGATGTATGTCTAGATGTGAGTTCAAGCCTGTTTTTGGTAGCACCTAAGGTGATAATCGAAAAGTTTTCACATATTAGCATGAGATATTTAAAATCTGCCTCTGGTTTCCTACATACCTTGTCTATCGAGTAAACTTGTAAGTGTGTGTATCTGGTTCTGGGGTTCTCCTCATACGCTGGGCTGTAGCATAAGTCTCATCTTGTCGTGAGATTGCCCTCACATGTTCTGCTCCCATATATCTGACCTCCTGTTTATCTAATCTGATCATATGTCCCCCAAGCTGTTCAGATAAATGAGGTTGAACTGTGCCTACCCTTCCTTTCAGCAGCTGGGTGAGGTTGGGTTCCTGTTGCTAAAAAATAATAAAAAGATAAATCCAAAGATTTTTTGGGAAGAAAAAAAAATAAATATTTTTTTTATTTTCATTCAAACCATGTACTTTAGGAAGTAACATATGGACAACCATGCATAATTCAGCTCTGCTAACATTTTGAGGATCTGATGACATCAGGGTTCTCTTGAGCTTCGCTCTTCAGGCGGCTATGTCATTAGAAACCCTTGATGGAAACATAGCCCTGTTGTGCATGCTTGCCCATGCAGTATTATCTATATAATCATGCTTAATATGACATAGAAACATAGAAACATAGAGGTTAATGGCAGATAAGGACGACAAGGCCCATCCAGTCTGCCCATTTCTTTTTCTACCTAATAAATGTGCCATCGGCCTTTGCTCTGTCAGTGGCCTATCTATTCATACTCATCTGTATTGCTCCCTTATGCCTATCCCATGCCTGTTTGAAGCCCTGCACTGTGTTCAGAGCCACCACTTCCTGAGGTAGGCCGTTCCATGCATCCACCACTCTTTCTGTGAAAAAAAATGTCCTCACATTCCCCCTTAATTGGCCTCCCACTAATCTCATGCTGTGTCCTCTTGTCCTGCTATTTTTCTTATATTTAAACATGTTAGACTCTTTCACCTTGTTAATGCCCTTAAGGTGTTTGAATGATTCGATCATATCACCTCTCTCCCTCCTTTACTCAAGGGTATACATATTGAGCTCAGTTAATCTGTCCTCACATGTCTTCTGATGCAGTCATTGCAACATTTTGGTTGCCCTTCTCTGGATTGCCTCAATTTGGTTAATGTCCTTGTGAAGGTGTGGCCTCCAGTACTGCACACAGTACTCCAGATGGGGCCTAACCAGTGTCTTGTAAAGAGGGATTATTACCTCCCTCTTATGACTTGTGATACCCCTACTAATACACCCTAACACCCCCCCAGCCTTACTTACTGCTTTAGAGGTCTGCTTGGATGATTCCAAGTCATCGGTGATGATGATTCCCAAGTCTCTTTCTTCCTTTGTGACTGCCAGCAACTCCCCTCCCAACCTATAGGTGGCTTCAGGGTTTCTCTTCCCTATGTGCATGATCTTGCACTTCTTTGCATTAAATCCCAGTTGCCACTCTTCTGACCATTTTGCTAGTTTATCCAGATCTCTTCTCATTCTGCCCACCCCATCTGGATCATTTACTCTGTTGCAGATCTTGGTGTCATCGGCAAACAGGCAAGCCTTACCCACTAGCCAACTGCAATGTCACTAATGATGATATTGAAGAGGACTGGCCCCAGGACTGATCCCTGAGGTACCCCACTTGTGTCTTGCATCTCTTCTGACTGTATACCATTTACCACCACTCTCTGTTTTCTGCCCGTCAACCAGTTTGCCACCCAGTGGACCAACTTTTGACCCACCCAAGCCTACCCAGCTTATTATCAATCTTCTATGTGGAACAGTGTCGAAAGCTTTGCTGAAGTCAAGGTAGGCGACATCAACTGCTCCCCCTTGGTCCACCACTCTGGTTACCCAGTCAAAGAAATCTATGAGATTAGTTTACCAGGACCTTCCTTTTGTAAACCCATGCTGTCTTGGATCCTGTGCCCCTATGGATTCCAGGTGTTGCACTATCCTTTCCTTAAGGAGTGCCTCCATAATCTTGCCCACTACTGAGGTAAGACTGACTGGTCTGTAGTTCCCTGCCTCCTCCCTGCTACCACTCTTGTGGGGCAGGACATTTTGTTATAATATGAAAATTACTTTGTTCTGCAGAATATTTTTATATGTATTGCAAAAGGAATAAAACATGGCTACTGTAATGAGCTGACCATCTGTAGCACAGAAAGGCAGAGACTCTCCTCAGTTTTAAACAGTGCTTTAACTGTCTGGTAAAGATCTGATGTTCCTAAAGTTACTAATAGGATAGCAAAGTTAGTTGAGGACAAGAGTTAGTTTTCGGTGTTTATTCTTTTTGCAGTTCCAGATTTTCATTGTTTCCATCTTAGTGTTATTTACTTATTTTTATTTATTTATTGATAACTAGGATTACAAATACCTTTGAATCAGGGGTTCTTTTACAAAGGTTCCACATCAAAGTACAGACAGATGATAACAAAAAGTTGAACGGAGTAACAGCAATGGGGTATTACAAAGAACAATGCAGCAACAAGTTCTACACAGAAATTCATTAGATCATGGTCTGAGTCATACAAAAGTCAGTGTACAAAATTTTCTGCCCGAAAATGGAGTTTGTCATATCAATACAAAGAGCAAAGACAGTGTGCAATACTAACATACTAACATACTATTTGCCAGCAGATTAGGCCTTTGGGTCTATCGAGTCTGCTCGAACCTTAGATCCTTAGTTGGGTGCCAAGGCCCTCCCTTCCCTTGTGCTCCAGAAACCCCTATCATCCATCCCCACCCCCCTGGGACAGGCCATCATCTGATACATCCACTTTCTGTGTCTGTCCCACCCTCTCTTGAAGCCCTCCACTGTGGATCTCTGAACCAGCTCGCCAGGCAGTGCATTCCAAGGGTCCACCACCCTCCTGCTGAAAAACCTCCTCCTCTTTCCCCCTCACCTTCCACCTTCCAACTTCAAACCATGCCCTCTGGTGATACCTCCATGCTTTTAGTCTAAGATCCTCCATGTTTACCCTATTTATTCCTTGAGGTACTTGAAGACCTCAATCATGTCCCCTGTCTCTCCTCTCCTCCAATGAAAACAGGCAGAGCTCCTCAAGTCTGTCCTCATACGTCAAATCCCTAGCCTCGTATCATCTTAGTTGCCCTCCTCTGTGCCCTCTCCAGGAGCTGTGTCCCTCTTCAAGTGTGGTCTCCAGTACTGTACACAGTACTCAAGGTGTGGTCTAACCAGTCCATTGTACAGCGGCAGAATCACTTCCTTGCTCCTAGGTGATTCCCCTTAGGATGCATCAACATCCTGTTTGCCTTGCTTGCCTCCTGCACTGCTCAGAGTTATTCACATGCATCCACCATGACCCCTAGGTCTTTTTCCCCTATTGAGGCCTCCAGCCTCCCTCCCAGGGTGTACCTGTGTTTAGGTTTCTCCACCAAGATGCAACACCTGCACTTGGTGATATTGGAATTTAATTTCCATGTTTGAGCCCAGCTTCCAGGGTTTCCAGGTCCTTGCAGGGCCAACCTCCCTCTTCTCCCTCAGCTACTGCTCCCATCTTGGAGTCATCCGTGAAGGGACTCATTTCACACCCTATACCCTCCCTGATGTCCGATGTGTGGCCATTAACCAGGATTGGACCGGGACCGAGCCTACGGTGCCCACCAGCCTCTCTAGGGTTAGAGAGCTCCCCACAGACTACTATTCTCTGGGTCGTCCAGCTAGCCAGTTTTCAATCCATCCTGACCATCAAGGGCCTACTCCTAACCCCATCAGTTTCTCCACCCAGACATTGTGGGGACAGAGTCAAACGCCTTGCTGAAGTCCAAGAATAATACATCCCCAGGCTTTCCCCTGTCCAGTTCTGATGTTACCCATTCGTAGAACTCCACAAGATTGGTTTGACATGATCTACCTGGCACAAACCCATGTTGCCGACTATCCAGACCTCCCACCTCCTCCAAGTACACCCCCAATCATTCCTTTAGTATACTCTCCATTAATTTTCCCACCACCGAGGTCAAACTGATGGGTCTATAGTCACCTGGTACTTCCCTCGACCCCCCTTTATGGATTGGCACCACATGTGCCTCTCGCCAATCCCTAGGTACCCTCCCTGTCTCAAGTGACCTGTTGAAGAGCTCCACCAGGGATGCAGCCAATATGTCTGCCAATTCCCATAGTACTCTCAGATGAATACCATCCGGCCCAGGAGATTTGTCTTTCTTTAGGGCCTTGAGGGCTAACCACACCCTTTTGGCGGAGATAGCATCATCCGTCCCCTCCACCTTACTGGCCTTTTTATCCTTATCCAGATGTGACACCCCTGGGGTACCTCTCCCTCCTTCTTGCTCCATTTCTGTTGCTCCCCTGATCCCACTCACTGCCGCTTCTATCCCCTTCGTGCCTTGCTTTGTAGATATCCCATCCCCCTCCTTACGGGTGACTTTTGTAGATGCAAGATGGTACATTTCCTTATCCCTATCCCCTCTTGTTGTTTTATATTTTTTGTAGGCCACTTTCTTTTCTCTGACTGCTGCCTGTACCTCACTGGACCACCAGCATGGTTTATGTGACCTTGCTCCCTTACGTTTCAACTTAGCGCACATCCTGACTGCCTCATGAAGTCCCGGTTTTATGACCTCCCATCTCCTTTCCACACTTGTCATTGATGTAATCCCTTCAAGTGATCCTTGAGAATATTTCCCATGCCTCAAAAGTCTGCCCCCTGAAGTCCACTGCCAGTGTCCTAGATCTCACCCCACGCTTATTTGAAACCAGACAGTATTGTGGTCGCCTCCCAGTCAGGGGTCCTGTACAACCAGGTCCCTTACCAGATCCCCATCTGCCAGAACCACATCCAGGACATGCCCTTCCCTTGTGGGCTCTATCACATGCTGTGTTAAGAACACATCCTGGAAGCCGTCTTAAGCCTCTGCTCCTTGGCCACCTTAGAGGACATGGTTCCCCAGTTTGTACCTGGCATATTAAAGTCCCCCATCAACACCACTCCTTCCCCTTTTGGTCCACACTGGGCAATGATGTTGTCCAGCAAACCATCCTCTAGTACATCACTCATCCCGGGGGGCCTATATACTACATCCAGCTTGACCTTATCTCCTGCTGGGGATCGTAAGGTGACCCATAAGGCCTCCACGTTTCCCTCTGCCTCTTCTACCCTAGCAATTTCTATGTCATCTCTAATGAACATAGCCATTCCACCCCTCTGCCCTCCTTTCTATCCTTCCTAAGCATAGTGTACCCCTTGCGTTTGGGTCCCAGTCATGGTTTTTGTTGGCCCATGTCTCCGTGACCGCCGCCACATCCACCCCCAAACAGCATGGCCTGGAACTCTGGCAACTTGTTTCCCAAGCTCCTGGCATTTACTAACACCAACCCCCACCCCTTATCCCTGATCTTCTTTGTCAAACCCTACCCAGATTCCTTATACTTCCATCCTCCCTCTGCTCCTCCTGAAACCTCCACCCCCAGTCTGTTTCCCCCCCTAGGGCTTGAAGGCTACTCCCCTCATCTGTAGGAGAGGGCTTCTGTTCAGCCCCTTCCTTATCCCTTCCCCCCTCACAAGTTTCAACCCCACCTTTCTTGAATGTAGTTAGCCATCCCCTGTTTAAGGACTTCCTTCCCTAATGGGACAAGATGAAGCCTGTCCTTGGCATATAGTCCCTTATCCTCCCAAACTCCATTCCAGTTCCCTAACACCCCCAACCCACTCTCTTCACCCCACTTCCTGAGCCAGTCATTAACCTCTGTGAGCTTCATTTTTATGTTGCTTGCATGCATATGCAAGAAACATAGTGCCATCATCGGAGATTTCGGAGGTGTGTCACCTCCTCCTCCAATTCAGGCAGTGTCCTGGCAGGCATGGCCCCTGTAAGCCAATGCATTTTGGAGCTGTCTATGCTCCAAAATGCAGAGGCATACAGTTGAAAGGGGGAGCTACGCTTGAGTGAGTAGCGATAAGAAGCTGCTCACGCGCAGCTCCCCCCCCACCGGCAGGCGTGCGCGTCCCCGCACGCACTGTATAACTGACGGGGTGCCCAATCCCCATTGGCTGAGCTGCGTCATCTTGTCTCCCCCCCAGTAGTTGGTGCCACGCTGGGAGCCCACCCCCAGCATGGCAAACGGTCCCATGACGTCTTTTTTTTTTTTTGTACCTGTAAGACAAAACAGTCCCATGGTGCGCCTCCTGACACCCCCCCCACAACCCGCACCCACCCACTGCGTGCCCAGACTCCCCACACCCCCATCCCATACTTACCTCCGGACTCAGGCGCAACGATCTTGGTGGACGGGAACACGCCTGCACTCTTCAAAGCCGACTGCGAACTGAGGAAATGCCGTAAGCTGTATAATGGGCTAGATAGGGGTTTTCAACTTATTGCATATCTCAGCCATTTCTAGAATTTTTACCAATTTTCAACATGGGGTTTTGGGACCTACTGTCATTGTCATAGAGATCTGGGCCCGGCGGGTGATTTCACAAGTGACTGTGCAGTGACTGCAAAATCACCCTTCGGCCTGAATACCACCATGACAGTGACATCATTCATGAGAAGGGGCCCAAAACCCCATGTTGAAAATTTGGTGCCAAAATTCCAAAAATGACTGTTTTACGACGCTATTGTGCAGTTCCTCACGAGGCTCGTAGTTCGCTTAACTTTCAATATTTCCACTCCAGATTTTCAACATTGCCATTTTCCACACTTCTTATGAGTAGTACAGCTGCCATTTTCACATCTCACCCAAAATGTTTCTGCCCATGAAGAGAATGGCGCAGTCGGTGTGCGTAAATCAGTGTACGGACAAATTAAGAAAATCACAGTGACACTGTTCATGAGCAGAGGTCTTAAAATGGCTATGTTGAAAATTTGGTGAAGAATTCCTAAAATGACTGTTTCTGAGTATCGTTGCACAGTTCCCACGCACGTCGTAGGTTTGGCGAATTTTCAATATTTCCTCCAGATTTTCAACATTGCCGTTTTACCACACTCCGTATGAGCAGTACAGCTGTCATTTTTCACATCCTGCTCAAAACGTGTTTCCGCCCATGAAGCATTAATGGCGAGTCGGTGTGCAAACTCAGTGTATGGGACATTATAACAAATCACAGTGACGCTGTTCATGACCAGAGGTCTTAAATGGCTATGTTGAAAATTTGAAAAAAATCTTAAAAATGACTGTTTTACGAGCGTGCATTGCGCAGTTCCTACGCACGCTCGTAAGTTCGCAAATTTTCAATATTTACACTCCAATGACTTCCAAATACCTAAACAGCACATAGAAGCAAGCAACATTCGGCATTGACAAATGCTTGTTTTCTCCACTGAGGCCTTTGGTACTGGCAATATCTCTGAAAAGGAAATGTTGCATCCATTATCCCGACAGACTCTGGCAAGTTCTTGGAACCTAGCTTGGATTTCCAAAACGCTATTTCCCTCTAGATCGTTAGTTCCCAAATGCACCAGGAAATCTGGTTTCCCTCCACAATCCCTAACCATTTCATACACCATGAACTTTGCTCTGTGCACTGTCAGCCCAGAGATACTCACTACCTTCACCTGGCTATGGCATCCACCCCCCTGTCCCTCCCACTGGATACCACTAATCATCGAGTCTCCCAATAACAGAACCTTAACACCGCCATCATCCTTATGGTTACCTCCACTATGCCTCTCAGCCCCCTTCCCCCTTTATTCATGATCTCAATTCCATGGAGTCTTCCTGCCTTATTAGAGACCCCTTGTCACCCTCCCTTTCTGCCTCCCTCGTTATTTTGCCCACTTAACTCAAACCCCTCTGAATAGGTGTCCCTTTAACCCTCTCTTATCCGAACCATTTATCCTGGCCCTGATGGTTTCCCTTCCCCACACCGCCATCCTCCCCCCTTGTAATAGTACCCCTGCCTCCAGAGGCTCTCTGTGGGTCCCCTTTAGCTAGGGCCCTATCCTTGGTACTGACCCCCCTGCTGAAGGGGAGCTCCGCTCCCACCTCCTTGTCTCCCAGTTTCTCTCCAATCATGCTTTCCTCCCTCATGTCTGCAATATGTTGCATCTCCCCATTTGCTTAACATTTATGTTTCCCCTTCTCCCTCTGGGACTGTTTCTATCCTTTCCTATGCCAGTCTGTGATGCCCTATGGGTATCCGACTCCTTCCCCCCGGCCTCTGTATAAGTTTCCTCATTTACACCAACCCCTTCCTTCCCCTCTAGGTTGCTTAGTAGCTCAAATTTATTGTGACACTCTATGTCAGCCTCCATCAAGTAACCCGAGTTCCCCCTGACTGCACCTCTAAACTGCCCCTCTTCTTCCCCTCTTGCTCTGTTCACCATAGGAGCTCCCTTCCCACAGTCTGCTGTTTTAGGCTTCCGCACAACAGCCCCTCCTGACTCTTTCCCCTCCACTCTCTTTGTATTCAGAATGTTCACCCCGTACGCTTTCCCCTTAGCGTCAACATCCCTATCTAAGGGTCCTCTGTCCCTAATATCCCCCCTCCTGCTTGCTGTAACATAACGTCCTGTAATTTCAGAGCGTTGCCCCAGCCTCCCCTCAGCCCCACCCTTCTGCTGCCCATATCCACACCTTTATCCTTGGAACCCCCCAGCTCCCCCAGCTTACTCCTTAATCAATATACCTCACTCCTGATACAAGATAGCTGTCTACAGAGTGCGCAGCCTCCCTCTCTCCAGGCCCAATTGAGAATTATTGCCATCCCACAGCCTGTGCAGCCTACAACCCTTCCGAAGATGCCTGCCATGGTGGAATATGGCCACCCTGTTTATCCCCCTCTGTTTATAATGGCACACCCCCTTTTCTCTGTCCCTTTCCCCAGGAATACAGTTTCTCTCTGTACTGACTGCAGTTATTTATAAACCCAATTTCAACCCCACCAATAAAGTTCCCAAGTCTCACAAACACATACAGTCCAGTGTGTGTTCAGTCCCACTCACAGTGTGTGTATGAAGACATCAGGTACAGTATGATGTCACAGGCCCACCAGCTCCTGTTGCTTCGAATTTCAGTCCCAAACAGAAATACTCAGCCCTTCAATCAAAACCCCCAGTGGCTTTTCAGTATTTAAGAAAGCCTACAAAACAGGGTGGTGGGAGGGCTCTTACCAACACCAGGCAAACAACACATTTAAATTTCACTCTAATTATCACTGCCAAACAACTGTTCCCAAGCCTCCAAAGTTACAATATCACAGCCCAAGTAACAGTTCTAACTCAAGGTAATAATTTTTAACACATAGAACTAATTTCACTTACAAAACTATTCAAATATTTCAGTTAAAACAGAATATAACCCCAGATCTCTATCCTTACCAGCCTTCTGCTTATGTTCCCAAGTGAACAATCCTATACTATAATGCTATAACAAGTTGTACAAAACTGCTTTTATAGAAATCACATTAGATCAGTTGGTATAGATCATAACAATGTCAGCATACGTGGTTCACATCCCAAAAACAGAACTGGGTGTTGTCATATCCAAGAGCAGAGAGGGGGCTAGCAAAGTGAGTTATGAGGTAATGGTGGGGAAGAAAGGGTGGTGTGGTGGGAGGGAAAGAGGAGCGGGATATGAGAGAGAGAGAGCAAGATGGGGGTGGTTAAGAAAAAGGACAATCTGAGACAGTAAAAGAGTGAGAAAGTGAGGGTCGGGTTCAAGGGAAAACAGTGAAGGAGTGGAATTATGATTAAGGGGTTAAGAGGTAGGAGTATGCAAGAAGGAGAGATGGAGTAGAGTGAGAGGGTCAGGTAATAGTAGAACAGAGAGAGTCAGGAGCTGGATAAGATGGAAATGGGAACTAGCCCATACAGTCACATATGCCCTAAGTTGTCAGATGCTTCCAGAGCAATGATTTAAAAGTGACAAGCTTGGTTTCAGAGAGGATAATGTTAGGTAGACCATTTAGCCAGGTAAGGGCCCTATAGCTAAAAGTTCTTTGGGCCTTTGAGATATGGCAGCGAGGGACTAGGAATGATGGTTTGGTCATACTGCAAGTATTCTTATTATTAGCAGATGGTTGAAGCAGTGATTGGATGGCTGGTGGGGTTAGGGAGAAGGTGATTTTTCTAGCAAGAAGACATGTTTGATAGGCAACCCATAGATCTGTGCGTAAAGGTCACAGGTATGGGTATTTTTGTCTGCACCAGTTACCAGCCTGCATGCTTTGTTAAGGGTGACAGTTAAACGCTTGAGGATGGTGTCCGAGGCTGCACCATAAATTGACAAACCATAATCAATAATGGAAAGGACAGAGCTGGTCACTGCAAGTTTTGGAGATGTGGGTGTAGGGCAGCATCTATGCTTGTACAGGACACGAAGTCTGGCATTTACCGTGTTGGCGTTTTAATGAATATATTGGCTGTACAACAGTTAGCTATCAAGTGTGACTCCCAGATATTTAAATTTGCTTACCATCTCAAGGGGTTGGTTCCAATTATTCAGGATAGTAAGGCAGGTAAACTTGGATTTATTATGGTTGCTGGCAAAAAGCATTGTTTTGGTTTTTTTGTAGTTTATAAGAAGTTTGTGGGAACTGAACCAGGATTTAACCTTAGAGAAACTGAGCTGGAGTTCATCTTAGAGTGCAGATGGAAACGTGTGGCCGGGGAAAAGAACACCATCATCTGCATATAGTACAACATTACTAGTGCATGCTTTTGGAAGGTTATTGAGGTATGGGCTGAAGAGTAAGGATCCCAAGATGGACCCTTGTCAGACTCCTGAGCGAACGGGGAGGCTGCATGATAGCGTGCCATCTATTTTAACTTGTTGAGATCTATTATTCAGATAGCTGAGCAACCATCCATTTACTTCTGAAAAGAGGTTGAGGGCAGGAAGGGATCGAAGAAGGAGGAAGTGATTTACAGTACCAAATGCCTTGGTAAGACTGATATAAATTGACCCTACCAAGGACCCATTATCAAGGGCTTTATGAATAAAATCGGTGTAATTCAACAGTGTAGTGGTGGTGCTATGGGCCTTTTCGAAACCATGTTGCTGGGGTCACTGAATATTGTACTTGGTAAGATAGTCAGTCAATTGGTCTGTGACTATTCTCTCAAGGACTTTGGATAAGGGAGGGAGAATCGAAATCGGGCGATAATTAGAATGTATGGTCCTGTCCCCACTTTTGTGGACTGGTGTTACAATTGCTGCTTTCCAAATCTGAGGGAACTCCTTCAAGGATGTTATTTGTTGGCTGTTGTGACAAAGCATGCACAGCCCTCATTAAGATCATGTAAAGGTAGAAAATGTGTCTGTATTTTGGGGGAAAGGCATGATTGTTGCTCTTTTCCTGGATTGTCTCTGCTTTTGACATGTTTCAAACATGCCGCTGCCTGTTGTGAGAGGGCCAGAAGTGGGATTGATAGGAAGACATGGAGGAGTCTGTTGACTCCCTCAGCCTGGAGGACGGTGTCACCCGACAGTGAGTCTGCTGTGTGTTCCGACCAGAAGGAAAGTGTGGTAGTTTGCCAGAAGGAGAAGTATAGGCTGTTTATGTGCTGTAATTTTGGGGATGGCCTGTTAATTCTTTGAGTGAGAATGGAGGTTCTCTAGGGGCTTTGTATCCTCATATTCAGTTGCCTGATATTAGCTACAAAAGACAGTCTGTGCAAGATTGTGCAGACTAGTGATCATTGAGGGGGTATTGAAGAGAGGACATTGCAAACCATGTGGTAACTTGTATTATCTGGCCTGGAGCTATTTTAAACTATTGCAACCTTTTACTGGACTACACTTTTGATCAACAGGACTGATTTTAGTTTAATCACTGTGATCTTTCTCTGTAATTAATCCCAGGTCACCCCTGAAAAAAGGCCTTCCAAGGCCCAGTGTGCCTACTAAGTCAAGAAAATTCAAATTATATATATGTATATATATATATATATATATATATATATATATATATATATATATACACACAGTATATGTGTTGTCTGATTGGAGATGAGTGGATGAGTGGGGTGAATGTAATTACAGTATGTGGTTGTATTACATGAGTGGCTGTTGCTGGTCAAAGAGGGGGGTAGGATACAATTGAGGGCCATTTTGTTGATTCTGCCAGTCTGTCATCTTTCTGTAACCACCCCCTTGCTACTTTGACAGTTAGCACCCACTGGCACCCATACTGGGTACAAGTTCAGACTTAGAAAGGATACCACAGCTAGCATTGGGAATGTATACCAAGCTCATTCTGTAGAGATCAAGGGGGGGGGTGGTGTACAAAAACAGTAACCATTGGTATTTACAAACCAGATCCTGGGGACAGATTTTTTGCTAGGCATATGCTAGACCTATCTTCTGAAGGGGTACTAAGTAAATCTACACAGGAAGCAATAACGTAACTGTCCAGACCATAGTTGGGATTCTAGAGTGGGACTTTATTCAAAAGATGTTCTTCAAAGTAAGGGTGGGCCCCTAAGGTTTACACATTGTGGCACTGGGAACTTGCAGAACAACAAAAATCAAACTGTATCTGAGAGAAACTCTTTGTATTGCCACATGTCATAGGACATAGAACAACTTGCACTTAGTATTTCCACATGTCACAGGACAAAGAACAACTTGGACTTGTATTCCCATGTCGTAGGACATAGAGCATTGCTTTCACTGTCATATTGGCCACAACTGAAAATACATTTGGCTAACACTAGCACCATTCTTCCATAACCAGAGAAGAAACTGTAACCCACTCCGGAGGGTAAAAATTCTCTTCAGACATTTGGCCATTTGTCTAAAGTAACCAGGCACCCTTACTGGAAATGTTAGTCCTGAACTGGTTACTCCAGCTGAGGTTCTGCCCACCCTTTGCTCCCAAATCCATATTCAGCCATTCTGTCAGAGGTATACCTTAAATATTTGAAAACCCTTTGACCTGCTTTTAAATGAAACTTGGCATTCAGAATTCAAATGCACCACCTCAGTAGTGTAAAGGTAAAAAGTCCCCAACAGTGTGATACAGTCATACCTCTGGACATCATACACCTCAGACAACTTTACTTCAAAGACAGTCTTGCATATTTGTACTTACAGGAAAAGAAGTTGTGCCTTCCCTCTAGGCATGGAACACAACAGCACAGGTACTTGCTTTCTGTAGCAAAAGTCAGAATTCACTCACTGTTAGACATTTCAGGCAGATTCAAAACATCCTGGATCAAACAGGGGATTGCCTCTTGGATCCACCAACTAGAAGGTCTTTTCACCCCTCCAGGGATGAAAATCTGGAAATCCTGCTGTGGAAAAGGTCTCCACCACTTCACTTGGCAAGTTGGAGAATACCAGAATTAGGGTGAGAATTAGGGCTCGCAACTCAGAGCCCACACTCTGACTCTCACTACACCAAGTTCAAAACCAAAACTGACACTGACTCACTGACTCCCATCTCAACATTCTGTCTCCCACCTCAACAGCTGGCACAAGGGTTACACTGCTGCAAGAGTTCCAAATGAGTTCATCACTTCAGTCTCAGCTGAGGCCAAGTAAACAGAAGAGTGAGCAGGTGAAAAACCAATTAACTAGTTAATCACCAGCTGCCTCTCCGTGCCTAGCACTGTTACTGAAGGGATTCTAGTAACCTCAAGGGACTGGGTGGTTACATTTCTCTGTAATTATTCTGAGGCCATCCCTGAAAAAGGGCCTCCTAAGGCCCAGTGGACTTACCTGGTCAACAAAACTCAAATAAATAAAATATTTATCTGTTTTGTTTGTCTGATTGGAGATGAGTAGGGTGAGTGTAATTACAGTATGTGATTGCATTGCATGAGTGGTTGTTACTGGTCTAAGTTGGGGATAGGCTGGACAGTGGATTGAGGGTCATTTTGTTGTGGTTTTACTTATTTGTTTAACTGAGGTTAAAGGGTAGTTTTTGCGATAGGGGGTAGATTTAGTAATTAGTAATATATGTTGTGTAAACAGTGGCAGCCCCATCTATCTTAATCCTCAGACCAGCTGTTTTGACTCCATACTTTTTGTAATCACCCGGTCCCTGCAGTGGCAGTTCATCACTGTGGAGAAGTGGGTATAGCAAGATGTCAAGGTTAACCATGTAGATTTGTGCCAAGGGGAAGGGAGAGGATAGGATTAGAAGCAAGACATGGATACACCCCAGGTCAAAATGGAACTAGGAGACGAGGTTACCTTGCCTGGTTCCTATCCCGAGGGATTCTGAATTGTCAGTAGAAGGGTAGACATAGGGCTCACTGGTGCAGCTCTTCTTCTTCAGAAATTCTTTCTAATGGCAGGTCTCTCAGGAAAAAGATGTGACAGTGGACCTGATTGGGGGATGACTCCAGTTGCTGGAATCATCTGTCCCACAAGGATAGTCAGGGTACACTACTAGAGGTAGAAGCACAGAGTGTGTACATTTGTTTCAGATCTGGTTCAAAGCTTGCAGCATGGCCAGTGGTAAGGCCAGGTTTTTTGAATGTGTGGCTGTTAGGTGTGACGCAGGTATGAAGGGAAGAAACCTTCTCATGTAGTGGCATCCTGTGTGGGAGAGTGGTTTTCTCTCAGATTTTGGGGAGTCTGTGGCTGGTTTGACAATAGAATACCTTAGGTGCTAGGTTTTGGATGATTTCAATGTGTGGGTTGATATCCCCCTTCTGCCTGGACAGCAATGTCTCCAAAAGATAAATAAATTGGGCCTCATGCAGGTAGTAACCTCTGTGACCCACCACTAAAGCATAGAATTTGAACCTAGTTTTCCTGCTAGGGCTTGATGTATTTGATGTCAGTGTTGATCCGATTGCATGGTTGGATCATTATGCTGTGATTTTCTCATCAAGGTCTCCCCAAATAGAGCATTCCCACTGGTGGAGTAAGTCCAGTACTGAACTTTACAAAATCTGGAGCCATGCATGCTTTTTTCAGTATTGGACTCCTCGAGCCTGCTGCAGGTGTGTGCTGAGGGATCTGAGGTCATGATGGTGGCATATAATATAGCCATCATAGTAGTACATGACTCCCTTTCACTGTATCATGTATGCCTGATAGTCTCCTATCAGAACTCCCCCTAATTTAGTAAGGAACTAAGATGGTTGAAGGCCAAAAGACATAGGCTGGAGCATTATCGGTGATCAGGATAGTGGATGGATACAACTAAACCTGAGAGCCAATTATAAGGAGTACCAGGGGGAAATCACCCTGAGAAAGGCAGAGTTCCTGTCACAGGTGATTGCTGCAGGGAAAATAGACCTACTCAACTCTTCCATATAATTGACAGACTGTTACACCCTGTCTGTCTACAGTCCAGGAGATAGTCATCATGAGAGAGATGTGAAGAGTTTTGTCAGTTCCTCATTGAAAGGGTATCCTCTATTCATTCCCTGATCTCCCCAAAGTGGGTGTCATGGCTCAGCATGGCCCAATCTGTAACAAGCAAAGGTCTTGCATTAATCTGGCAGGAGTTTCATCCATCACCGACTGGAGAGGTTCTCCATTTGATCTTGGAGCCGCTTCCTATTTTCTATTTACTATATCCAGGACCAACCCAGCTATTGGTAGACTGCCAAGACTCCCTGGGCCCAGTGATTGTGGAGATGGACAAATATTTCATTTGGAAGGGCATTTTCACTGTGGCTCTAAAAAGGGTGATGGTAAAGTTCATCCTCAAGAAGTCAACTTTGCTATGACATCTTACCCAACTACAGGCCTAGTTTGGAAACCTCCCTTTTTTGGAAAAGGTGATTGAGACAATAGGTGTGATTCAGCTGATGGCTCATCTGGAGATGTTTTCTATCCATGAGCCATTTCACTCAGTATTCAGGTGGCATCACAGCATGGAGACAGCACTTATCTGGGTGCAAAATGATCTTCTCCTACCTAGAGAAGAGTTAGAAACATGGAAAAATAGAATTTGATGGCAGATAAGGACCACTTGGTCCATCCAGTCTGCTCATTTACCTACCTCATGGATAAGCTGCAGATCCTAGTTAACCAACAGCCTACTTCCTCTTATCCCCAACCCCTAGAATTGCCTTATGTCTATCCCACGCATTCTTGAATTCCCCCACTGTTTTTGACTCCACAACCTCCTCAGGAAGGCCGTTCCATATATCCACAACCCTCTCCATGAAAAAATATTTCCTTGCATTACCTCTGAGCTGTCCCCCTTTTATCTTCAGATTGTGCCCCCTTGTTCTTGCACATCTCTTTTTCTGAAAGATGATACCCTCTTGGACTTTGTTTTAAAAAAACAACTGGATGAATGGCTCATTTCAACTATCTAACTGGGTATAAAAGGAACGCAATGGCCAGGGACAATCATGATGGCCCCATGGCCTTCTTTTGTCCTACTCAACCTAAGTAACCTAAGTAACTTGAAAGTTTCTATCATGTCCCCCCGTCCCTCCTTTCCTTGAGAGTATACCTATTAAGCTCCTTAAGTCTCTCTTCATATGACTTCTGGTGCAGACCCTGAACCATTTTAGTTGCCCTCCTCTGGACTGCCTCCATCCTGTCTATGTCCTTGCGGAGATTGGGTCTCCAGAACTGCATGCAGTACTCCAGATGGGGTCTCACCAGCTGTCTGTACAGAGGGATAACAACTTCTTGTTTTCTACTGGTGATGCCTCTTCCTATACATTCCAGTATCCCCCCAGCCCTCCTTACTGCCCTCTCACATTGCTCGCCCACCTTTAGGTCATCAGATATGACTACCCCCAGGTCCCTTTCCCATTTTATTGTTGTTAGTATCTCACCCCCTATAGTGTACTCTTCCTCTGGGTTTTTGTTTCCTAGGTGCATTACTTTGCACTTCTTTGCATTGAATCTAAGCTGCCATGCATTTGATCATTCCTCCAACCTTGCCAAGTCCATTCTCATTTTTTCCACCCCACCTTGTGTATCAATCCTGTTGCAGATCTTTGTGTCGTCTGCAATGAGACATACTTTTCCTTCCAGGCCCTCTTCAATATCACTTATAAAGACAATGAAGAGGACCAGTGCTAGAACTGAACCATTTGGTACCCCACTAGTAACCCCCCTTTCTTCAGAGTGGACTCCATTTACTATTACCCTCTGTGTCCTGTTCTCCAGCCAATTTTTTACCCAGGCTACCATCTTGGGACCCACTCCCAGGCTGGCTAACTTGTATATATTAATCTTTTGTGTGGGGCTGTGTCAAATGCCTTGCTAAAGTCTTGGTAGGCCAAATCCACAGCCACTCCCTGATCTACTACTTTGGTCACCCAGTCAAAGAAATCTATTAGATTTGTCTGACATGACCTTCCCGCTGTGAATCCATGCTGCCTTGGGTCCTGTGCCCCTCTGGTTTCTAGGTACTCAACAATTCTCACCTTCAGAAGTGATTCGATCATTTTCCCTATCACTGAGGTCAAACTAACAGGTCTGTAGTTTCCTGCCTCTGCCGTGCTTCCACTTTTGTGAAGTGGAATCTCATCTGCCCTCCTCTAGTCCTCAGATACCACCCCATCCTCCCATGATTTATTAGAGAGGGTAGTCAGTGATGTCACTAATTCTACACTTCGTTCTTTTACAATTCTAGGATGAATCCCATCAGGCCCCATTGCTTTGTCCATCTTCAGTTTTAAGAGTTCTTTCACAACTCTTTCTTCTGTGAATGGGCTGGCATCACCCCATCCAGAGTATTTCTGTTGTTTGGTTTTGGTACCTCCCTTTCTTCACTTGTGAATACTGAGCAAAATATTTGTTTAGTATCTCTGCCGTTTCACAGTCACCCACTGCCCACCCCTCCCTTTATTAAGCCTCACTATCCCTCACTTGGTCTTCCTTCGCTCCCTGATGTACCTATAAAAGGTTTTATCCCCCTTCTAAACTGAGTTGGCTATCTTTTCCTCAGTTTGGGCCTTTTCTGTTCTGACTGCCTTCCCTGCTTCCTTCTGTTTTATCTGATACAGTTCTCTGTACTGCTCCTTCTGTGATTCCTTGTACTTCCTGAATGCTGTCTTTTTCTCCCTAACCTTCCCTGCCACCTCCTTTGAGAACCATGGTGGTTTTTTACATCGTTTTGTTTTATTTGCTTCACACAGAGGCTTGTTTCCTTAGTGATGGCTGTTTTGATTATTCCCCATTGTTCTTCCACCCCTCCTTCCTGCCCATTTGCTAGTGCATTCCTTAGGCACTCACCCATTTTGGCAAAGTCAGCCCTCCTAAAGTCCAGGACCTTTGCCTTTGTATGGCTTGACTCTACTGCTATGTTTATCGTGAACCATACTGTTCAATGGTCGCTAGTTCCCAGATGGTTACCCACTTCTACATCTGTGATCCTCTCTCTAGCTCCATTTGAGAGTACCAGGTCTAAGATTGCTGCCTCCTGAATGGGTTCCAATACTAGCTGTCTAAGGCTTGCCCCCAGCAGGGCATCTAGAATGACCCCGCTCTTTGATGTGGCTGCAGAAAATGCACTTCAGTTAACATCTGGCATATTCAGAACCCCAATCAACAATATCTCCCCTTTTTCTGCCATTCTAAGGATACCTTCTATCATTTCCTTTTCCATTTCCTCCACCTGAGATGGGAGTCTGTATACAACCCCTGTGCGGATTGTGGTGCCATTGCCTGTCTCCCAGCTGACCCACAGTGCTTCCTCGCCTCCCTGTTTATCCTTTTGTTCTGTTGCTTTGATCCTTCCCTTGTGTAGAGAGCTAGTCGACCTCCTCTTTTACCCTCCCTGTCCCTCCTGTAGATAGTGTGCCCTGGTATGTTTACATCCCAGTCATGGGACTGTGCGTACCATGTTTCTGTGACTGCCACGATATCCAGATGTTCCACTTCCATCAAGGCCACTAGTTCAGGAAGCTTGTTACCCAGACTACGGGCATTGGTACTTATTACTCTCCATTTTTTGATGGCTTTTCCTCTTGTAGCCCCATCCCTGCCCTTACTGACTTTGCTTTCTCCATTTACCCCAGTCCTGCTCCCTACTGACCTTTCTACCTTGGTCTTTACCTCATTTAGTACCTTGTTTTGGAGGGGGAGACTTGGAATTCCCTGCTGCTTATCAGTGCCTCCCCCCCTTGGCTAGTTTA
The DNA here is from genome assembly GCA_016271365.2 of Neoceratodus forsteri. Lineage (NCBI taxonomy): Eukaryota > Metazoa > Chordata > Ceratodontiformes > Ceratodontidae > Neoceratodus > Neoceratodus forsteri. The sequence continues at coordinate 508,590,193 of CM028131.1, read as the reverse complement.
AAAGCTTGCCAAAGAAGCATTAAACTGATCACTGAGGAGACTGGTTCCTTTCCTGGACAGATGCAGACCATCGTGCCAGTATAGGTGGGTATCCCTCCAGGTGGAACCCCAGTCCCCATTGAAGCCAAAGCCCTGTGCACTACACCAGTTTTTCAACCATTCATTGAATTGCATGATGTGGAGTACCTTCACCTCACCCATGCCATAGAAAGGCAGCACCTCTGAGAAGGATACTGTATGAGCTACTTGTCTTAGGCCCCTCCCCAACTCCACAAACTCCTCCTGTACTGCTCTAATCCCAGGTGTGGCCAAGTCATTTGTCTCTAGGTGATCAATGACATCCAGCACTGTCTCCCATGCAGCTGCTGTCGTGATCCTTAGAATCTGCTTCCTGTCCCTCCAAGCCATGTCACCAGGCAGGCACCTTACTTCACTTTCCCTTGCCCTCCCAGTTCTATCCCCCTGATAATTGAGTCCACCACCAGGTGTTGCTTCCTTTCCCTGTTGTGTCCTGTGCCAACTTCCTGTGGGCCTCCCTCATGATGGTTGCCAGCAACCTCAGTCTCCACCGTGTGTGCCTCAATAGGGGAACTATGCTCCACCAGAATGGTGTATGGATTGTGGAGCGGTACGTCTGAAGGGGTGTGCCTCTGTTCCACCACCCTCACCCTCCCTCAGCAAACTGTGGTCCAACCGCAGCTCCTTCTTGGCAACCTCTGAGGCCAAGGTGGTGGCCCTGGTGTTCCCTGCTTGGGGGGGGTCCTGTACTCCTGTCCAGTTTGGCCTGGAGATGGGCAACCTCCTCCCTCAGAGCGAGAGTTGCCTGAAAATAGGGCAGCATCTCAGCCTCCAGAAAGTCTCCCGGAAGACTGCTGCCCCACAGCCAGTGCATTGCACTTCCATGATCTCCTCTATCTCACATCAGGTTTGAACATTGTAGACAATGGGAATTTAACAGCTTGGTTGAGGGACTTGGTAGGACTCAGGGCCACCATGTAGAACGGGTTGCAGTCTTTCCTTTCTGACAGTGTTCAGCAGGTTGTGTGGTGGAACCTTTCCTTGTGTCCTGCTGCCCTTGCCTGTGGGGTCCCCCAAGGCTCAATCTTGTGTTGTTTGCAGTGCATATGCTGCCACTGGAGGAAGTCATTTAACAATATATGCTGCAGTTCCTTTGCTCTGCTGATGATACTAAGTTATACAGTATCTATAAGTTGCCCCTGGGGAAAGAAATGCTGTTGATATACTGAACAAATGACTAGCCATTATCAAGGTATGGATGGCATCTAGCTGACTTAGGCTGGATCTACAGTAGACAACAGCGAAATGCTACTGGTGGATGTGGGCACTCATAGCTTGGCTTATTCGGGTGGGGAGTTTTTAGGGTTATAGCTAGATACCACTTCTTTCACTGCCAGGCATTGGTTAAACCGAAAGCTGACGCTAGAACATCAGGTGTCGACAGTGGTCCACTGTGGATATTTTCATTGAAGAAATATTACCCAATTTAAACCCTATCTAAAGTCTGCGAACATAAAGACATGGGTGCACATGTACATGATGTTTAGAATGGACTACTGCAATGCTTTGTACCTCAGATTAACTGGAGGCTTGACACACCGCTTGCAGCTGTTGCAAAATGCCACAGCTAGACTGATTGTCAGAGATCCCAACAGCAAGCATATCTCTTCTGTACTGCTGACATTGCAGGGGCTGCCAGTGAGGTGGCATGTCTCCTTCCAGATAGGTTTGTTAACATGTAAAGCTCTACATGATTTGGGCTCAGACTACCTCAAAGAGTTGCTCTGTCCTTATGCTCTTGACTACCCTCTCTGTTCGTCCATGGTGGGCCCTCTGAGGGTTCCCAGGTCTTGTTTGAAGCTCTCTGGAAATCAGGCATTTGTTGTAGCAACACCTTTTGTTGGGGAATCAGCTGCCACATCATCCCAGAAGGGCCCCCTCAGCTGAGGTTTTTAAAAGTGGGCTTAAACATATTTTTCCCATAGCTTTTCTATGGTAGCAAGTTTGTTTCAAAGCTGAACTACTTATTGTATTTAAATTATCTTAACCTGTTGGGTTATTTATTACATTTAAACCACTGTGCTGTTGTACCTTTTGTATCAGTTTCAGTGAGGTGCCCACAGCCTGCTAGACAGAGCACAAAATAAATAAAACTGCTATTACTACTACTAAATGTATTTCAGTTTTTATGTCCAAATGCCACAAGTTTGTTTACTTTAATATGTAGCTAGATTAAATTTAAAGTTTTAGCATTTAGGAGACATGTAACAAGATGTGGACAGCAGCAATGACCATGTTCCCTGCTGTTATATCATAGCTAGTTATAATTCTAAGTTGTTGCTAACCATGACTCACCAAGCATAATGAAAAACATCTCTCACAGGACCACATTAATGTGTTGGCCAAATAGCGTTGTAATTTCAGTCAGTTGAATCATGTCTAGATGTGACTCACTATGATTGAATCACCATGGTCAACATCAATGTCTCTAGGTACTGTAGGAGTTACAAATGTGTAATTGTGCAAGTGAAGTCTGAACTTGAAATTTTGCCATTTTAGTAAAGAGTCTGCCCTTCAGCATGTAGTTTCATAAACATAATGTTTTCTTTCTTACATTTTACTAGGGAATATATGTTACATTTTCATCTTTCCTTCCCAGGATTAATAAAATTGTTTGTAGACTGAGTATGAAATAAAGAATCACTGAATCCAAATAGCACCGGATGGGAGATCTATGAATATGCAAACATATGAAAAGACCAGCTGAAACAGACCATTTCAGTCTATCTAGTCTGCTCGAGTGTGCAGCTCTCAGGCAGATTTAATGGAGTTGCCGCATCCCACCTTTTTCCGCATAGAGTCTTCCTCCCTCCGCCTCTTATCCCCCCTACCTGTTATGACTTTGCTTTTCACTCTGTCCCAATCCCTTTTAAAGCTGTCCACTGTTTTCAATGATATCACCTCCTCTGGTAGTAGATTTCAATTGGACACCACCCATTCTGTGTGAAAAAGTACCTTCTCATTTCCCTTTTAATCTTCCTCCCACTAATTTTAGACTGTGCCACCCAGTGGACCCATTCCCACTGAGATTGCATATGCCATCCATACTAATCTTGTTTATACCTTTAAGGTACTTTAAAGATTCAGTCATGTGCCCCCTCTTTCTTCTGTCCCCAAGGGAATACATATGAATCTCCTGCAGCCTCTCCTCATAGGGTTTGTCCCACAGGCCCTGGATCATCTTAGTTGCCTTACGCTGAACCCCCCTCCAGTAATTTGATGTCTGCTTTCAGATATGGCACTGGAACTGCACACAGTACTCCAAGTGCAGTCTCACCAAGGACCTGTAAAATGACAAAATGACTTTCCCTTTCCTGGTGGTTATTTCTCTGGCTATGCATCCCTGCATTCTATTGGTTTTGGCTACTGTTTTACGGCAATGCACAGAGTGCCTCAGGTCCCTTGTGATGATTACTCCTACGTCCTTTTCCTCCTCAGAACTGGACACCAGTACCACTCCAAACCAGTAACTGGCCCCTGCGTTCTTAGATCCCAGATGCATGACCTTGCACTTCTTGGCATTAAACCCCAGCTGCCAGATACCCAACCACTTTTTGAGCCTAGCCAGTTCTTTCCTGAGCTCCTGTCTCCCCTCCTCTGTGTCTACTGTCTCACAGAACTTAGTGTCATCTGTGAATAGGCAGATTTTCCCTTTTGATCCCATCTTCTATGTCACTAACAACAATATTAAACAACATTGGGCCAAGCATTGAGCTCTGTGGTACCCCTCTAGTTACAGGCCTAGACTTTGAGAGTTCCCTCACTAATTCCATGGAAGTTCCACACTTTGGTATCTGTCTTGTAGTCAGCTCCTGACCCATCCCACCAACTTCTCCCAAGCTTTTTCTCTGTGAGTATATGATGTGGCTACAAAGCCCCTCATGCTGAGACAAGCGAGTCACATAAAAAATTGAAATGGTCATCTTAAAAAAATTAATCTCAATTTGTGATAATTATAGTAACTGGAAAAAAAGCTCAGTTATCCAAATGTTGAAAAGTTGTAAAATATTGCTCAGTAGAAGCACATCTTGTAGTCACAAAAATGCCAAGCATATCTTGTTTAGTCTTTTAGTCTCATGTTGGATACAATTTGCCCGATTCTTAAAAGTCAGTGCAAGCTGTGCCAAACGCCTCTTGCTCCAATTGCAGGTGCACCAGGGACCCTGCACCTGATTCTCTACTGGATAGAGTCCCGGCATCAGAGTCCCCTAGCTTGTGCCAAACAAGGCCCTGCACAAAACAGATGGCACATCAGGAAGGTCTACCACAAGCCATGGTTCGGCTGTGCAATGATAGCACCATGGACAGGTGCCTGGTGACTAGTGCCCCCCCCAGCCCCGATCCCTGATTGTATATAAAGCTCATTCCCTAGTAGTCTAGGGCATCCCCCCAGCCCCAATCCATGATTGTACATAACAATTTCCCTGGTAAGCTATGGACCCCCCAGCCCCAATCCCCATGAAAAATATGACAACACGCTGGCCCAGTTGCACTGAGGGTTGAGACACTGGACACCACACCTCATGCTATGCCGGTGACCTGAATTCTGGAATAGCCTTGAGTCATCAGGGTGCTGGCACGGGGGGAGGGGTGGAGCAGGATCAAACACCTAAGGGCAGCTCTTCTCTCTTGGGGTGGTTGTCACCCCCCATAGTTCCTCTACCACTGGGTGGAGATCTGGTGGCAGCGCAGGTGGCATGGGGTGGCAAGTCAGGAGGGTGTCTCAGAATGTGGTGGGCACATACATATCCAGGACTGGGGGTGGGCAAAAATGGGAAAAAAATATGATAACACATTCCCTGGTAGTCTAGTGGTCCCCCCACCCCAGTTGGCAGTGCCCCACCACCCCGCACCCCCTTAACCCTGATTCTTCATTATGAAATAGTAAAAAAAAAATCATCGGTGGTCTAGTGGCCCTCATCCTTGATGTCACTATGAACCATGTATAGATACATATATTCCCTGGTGATCAAGTGCCTCCCCCTCAAGCCATGATCCACCAGCTATGAATAGTAAAACCTCATTGGTGGTCTTGTGGACTCCACTCCCCAATGTCCCTATAAAATAAGTAGGTTTAAATTCCTTCATGATCTGGTGCTTCCCCCCCCCCCCCGATAAGCCCCGAACCTCCATTATGAAATATTTAAAAAAATCATTGGTGGTCTAGTGGCCCCCCATCACAGCAGGCAGTGTCCCACTGCCCTGATCACCCCATCCCCAAACCAAGCCGATGACTGGAACAGCCCACTGCTCACCTCCACCACAGCCAGCTGCCGACTGAACTCTCAATGAGTGCTGTACTATATACAGTGCATGCCCATTGACTGACTGCTCTGTCAATCAATGGATATGTACTGTATATAGTACAGCACTCACTGAGAGCTCAGACGGTGGCTGGCCATGCTGGTAAGCAGTGGGCTGTGTCAGTCACTGGCTTGGTTTGGGGATGAGGGGAGCAGGGTGGTGGGACATTGCCTGCCAGTGTGGGTGGCCACTAGACCACCAATTATTTTTTTTTAATATTTCATCATGCAGATTTGGACCTTGGTGGGGGGGGTGGAGATACTAGATCACCAGGGAATATAAACCTACTTATTTCATAGGGACATTGGGGAGTGGGGTACACCAGACTACCAATGATTTTTTTAATATTTCATAAGAGGTGGGGATCAGGGCTTCAGGGAGAGGGAGGTGCTCGATCACCAGGGTGTATATATATATATATATATATATATATATGTGTGTATATATATATATATATATATATATATATATATATGGTAACACGGTAGTGCTACCATAGTTAGGATTGAGGAGCCATTTCTATGTTAAACCCCAAAACTTTGTACCTTAATAACTTTGTAACCGTTAAACGGATTTGGCTGACATTTGGAATACACGATCAAGAATAATAGGCCTTGGGATCTGCCAAGTTCTGTACCGGTTGGATACACAGCTGCAGAGTTATTAAGTGTGATCTGCGCACGCGTTTATGCTTTTTCTGGAATTCTACGGTCGCGCCTACAGGTTGCACGGTTTGCGCTACCAGCCCAAAGTCTTCAGGGAACGTGCAACTGTGGCCCCCGATGTGCCTTTCAAAGATTTCGTGAAAAAATATTAAACTGTTCAAAAGTTATGGCAGTCCAAACGTCTGTTTTTTTTCCCATAGGATAACATTACAGCGTTTGCCACGCCTTTGAGGGCCTGTATCTCGAAAACGGTGCGAGATACGGAGTTTTTGTCGAAAAATTTTAGCCCCCTTAATGTATATAACTAGTCAGGAAAGTGATAATAGATATGACTTTCAAATTTTTTTTCTATGTCATACGGTTACTGAGATATAAGCAATTTACTATTACAACTACTGATTTTTGTGTTCCGAGAGTCATTATTTTGCATGCATTCTTTCTACTCATTGTCTTTCTCTATACAGCTTTTGGGGAATACCAGCCTGTGCGCGTACATTACTCTTACCATTACCGTTTCTGCTTGTGGTTCCGTACACGTTTCACTTACTGTTCACGTTTACGCCACCATGTGCATTACCCTTTGCGTTTTCATTTGTGGTTGCTTTTCTGTTGTTTTTACATTTCTGTCTACAGTACTGTTCCTCTTTCTGTTTTGCTTTGCGTCATCATGCGCATTACGATTTGCGTTTATGGGCACAATGTTACAATGCGACAAGACATCACCCTAGCTCCCCCGCTGCATTACATTCACTATTTCTCATTATCATTCTCAAAAGAAGACAAATTAGAGGAAAAACTCCATTTAATGCATCAGTTAGGGTTGTTCCACAGTGACAAAAGGAGAAATTCGATGTTAGGGTTGAAACCCTTGCACCCTCAGCCCACCCCCAACTGGAATCAGGTGTGCATTGGTATCATCGGTCTAACTGTCACCCCATTCTCCTATTCCTCAGCTTCTTTCCCATGTGATGGGGTGACACTTAGGGCCGATGACTAATGCGCGCCGTTGGATAGGTGGAGATGCAGAAAGAGTTTCAACCTCACATTGAATATATATATATCTATATATATATATATATATATATATATATATATATATATTATGGTAGCACGTAGTGCTACCATAGTTAGGGTTGAGGAGCCATTTCTATGTTAAACCCCAAAACTTTGCACCTTAATAACTTTGCAACCGTTTGATGGATTTGCCTGAAATTTGGAATACACAATCAAGAACTATAGACCTTGGGATCTGCCATGTTTTGTACCAGTCAGATACACAGCTGCAGAGTTATTAAGCATGATCTGCGCTCACATTTACGCTTTCTGGAATTCTACGGTCGTGCCTACAAGTCATACGGTTTGTGCGACCTGCCCAAAATCTTCAGAGAACGTGCAGCCGGGGTCCCCGATGTGCCTTTTGAAGATTTCGTGAAAAAATATTAAACGGTTCAAAAGTTATTCAAAAAACAATTTCCCATTATAAGTCAATGAGAAAAGCTAGCAAAAAGTTCGACAGTGTCACAAATGCACTTTTTACTGTCTCAAATGGCCCTGTTACTGTCGCAAATCCGCCATCTTGTTTTCAGTTAGTGATCAGAAAAATGCTTGGTATTTAAAATTGAGACCTCTAACAATCTAATTCTTTTTGTATTCACCTAGTCGGGCCCTGAGGATGCTAGCCATGTCTTTATTTTGGGTAAAACACCCCAGAAATATATTTTTCAGATTTCTGGAAAAAGTACTTCATAAAGTAGTGTAGACTCATGAAAGTGTAGCAAATTTTTTTATGGTAGCTTCGCAAATTACAACACTACTTCATGCATACTAAGCCCAAAATAAGAGTAATTCTTTTGGCACTCCGCTGCAAAAGAACGGTTTGGAGCTTTGGGTTGAAATTTGAAGGGAACGCAGATGACATCTCACAGATGTGCCTTTCCATGTTGTATTGAAAAAATATTACACGGCAGCAAAGTTACGGCACTCCAAAGTTGACGTTTTTTCCCATAGGATAACATTAAGGCACCCGACGCATTACAGGAATCCTTTGGCACCCTGCTGCAAAATAACGGCTTAGTCTTTTTCCTGAAATTTGGAGGGAAGACAGCCAACAGCCCACAGATGTTCCTTTCAGTGGTTTGGTGAAAAAATATTACAGGGAGGCAAAGTTATGGCACTCCAAACTTCTCTTTTCTCCCCATAGGATAACATTACGGCGTTCACCGCGCCTTTCAGGGCCCGTATCTTGGAAACGGTGCGAGATACGGACTTTTCGTCGGAAAAGTGCTTAGCCCCCTAAGTACAAAATTAGCCAGGACAGTTGTAAATCATACGACTTTTAAATTTTTTTCCTATGTCGTACGGTTCCTGAGATATAACCTATTTAGTATTCCAAGTTCTCATTTTCTGCTCCGATACTCATTATTATGCATACATTATTTGTACTCACTGTCTTTCTCTATGCAGGTTTTGGGAAAAAACAGTCTATGCACTTACATTACTGTTACTGTTGCCCTTTCTGCTTGCAGTTCCGTACCCGTTTCACTTACCATTGACGTCTGCGCCACCATGTGAGTTATCCTTTGCATTTTCATTTGCACTTGCGTTTCTTTTATTTTTTGCCATTTGTGTCTACAGTACTGTTTCTCTTTCTGTTTTACTTAGCATCACCATGCCCATTGAAATTTCCATTTGCAGGCACCATGTTACTATGTGACAACACATCATGTGGCAGACCATTCCCGTCTTTGCCACTGTGTGTGTTACCCTTTCTGTTCTCATTCACGCTTGCGTTATCATGTGCTCCACTGTTAGTGCTTCTGTTTGCATTGCTGTTCCTGTTACTATGTCACAAGACATCATTTTTGGCCCTGTGCTCCCACCGCCGCATTACGTGGCAGGAGCGCAGGGCCCTATGTGCGTTATTCTTTGCGTTTTCATTTGCGCTTGTGTTTGTTATTTTTAGCCATTTGTGTCTACAGTACTGTTTCTCTTTCTGTTTCACTTTGTGTCACCATGCCCATTGACATTTCTGTTTTCAGGCATCATGTTACTATGTGACAACACATCACGTGGCAGACCATTCCCGTCTATGCCACCGTGTGTGTTACCCTTTCTGTTCTCAATCGTGCTTGCGTTACCATGTGCGCCACTGTTAGCACTTCTGTTTGCATTGCTGTTCCTGTTACTATGCCACAAGACATCACGTGGTGGGAGCATGGGGCCCGAAGGGTCCCGCGCTCCCGCCGCTGCATTATGTGGCAGAAGCGCAGGGCCTGGAGGGCCCCCGCTCCCACCGCTGCATTACATTCACTATTTCTCGTTATCATTCTCAAGAAGAAGGGAAATTAGAGGCAAAAAACTCCATTTAATGCATTAGTAAGGGTTGTTCCACAGCGAAAAAAGTGAGGAAATTCGCTGTTAGGGTTGAAAACCCTAACTCCGAATTCACCCCCAGCACCACACACACACACACACACATATGCAAGTATGGGGGAGGACCAAGTCAACACAACAAATGACAGACATCCAGCAGCAGGTGACAGAAATAACAAACAATTGTCTAAATGTACTACGAGACATCCCCACCCACCTGACCAGGTACTGCATGCTCAGTGGACATCAACAGAAAAACTGAGGCCATGTACACCAATCGTACACATCCCTGATTGCAGCTGCACACAATGTACCACACTTAGTAGTTGCATGGCCTTACCTAACGATGCCCCACACCACACCACAACTGGTACTGTGCCGTTATTCAATATAAATGCTAAAGGTGCATGATCACAGTTGTAGAAAGGTTTTAACACTAGTGAGTATACATTAATTAAGAGAAGTACATAAATTAACTTCAAGACACTAGCATGCTCAAGATAAAAGTAGTGTTACATTTAGTATGTGATTTTCATAGTAGTACATTTACTGCAACTGTTTACTGAAGATAGAGAGGCTGATGTAAACGTATGGAAAAGCATTGCGTGTTCAATGCTGTGAAATTCATACTGCCAGTATCAGATGCATTCTTACTGATGAAGGTGTACTGCTGATGTACATACATAGACCTTCAGTGTGTTTCAATACTAAAAATACAGTAAGTATTCTTTGTAAGAAACAGTGTGATTGCATGGATCAGGCCAAGCAACTTCTAAATATCATAGGACTACTGAGCCAACAATGACGTACCTGTATCGGAGATGTCTATAGGATAGATTTTCCTGTAGTCACTTACTCAGTATGTTGTACCTGATAAAGACAATCTCATTGCATCTGTGATGACTAACTTATTCAAATAGTGATACATTTACTATTGTTGCAATGAGTGATCTATGCTACTTATGGATACAGCGTAATTTTTTTAACAGTTGTTTCATACTCAGGTTGTATACGTAGTGTTTGGGTTTGCCACACTTCTGTCACTGATGCTATCAAAGTGATAACTATGTCAATTGTTGTCAAAAGTAGGTATAGTGTAGATATAAACAGAATGTCTTTTAGTATTGATTTAACTCACAATGTGATAAGTGTACTAGGACGGCAAGGGTTATTCTCTATCACTGACTCTGTCAGTTATAATCACACTAAGGTTTCGATGACTGTAATGATCAAGTTACACTGTTCATCTTCGTGAGTTCATATTCACAGCCATTCTCCAGTAAGTAGACAGAGTATGGTGTAACTGGGTGTGACACTGTGTTGCAAAACTCCTGCAGTGCCTAGCAGAGATTGAGTATCTAGTCATAAAGACAATTAAGCAATAAGGCATGACCAATGGTTATGTTAAATGGTCTGTTAATCACCATGTGGGGGTTTAATGTTGAATGAGGCATAGCCGAGTGCCACATGTCACTAGACAGTGATAAACTGATCATTAACATAATACCTGGGAGTGGCTTATTGCTATCATAATAAAACTGTTTTTTTAAACAACATTAAAGCATGTTCATCATATGGTTAGGCTCTACATGTATGTTAATAAAACTAAACATAAGGCTGTTACAATGTTTACAGTCAATTAGAAAGCTGCATTTCTCAAACCCTTGTTATAATCAGAGATATTATACCTGTACAATTCCTTGGTTTTGCTCAACTCTATTGCTCAGGTGGCCCATCACATGTGGTGTCGTCTGGTGTGGGGCATCATTAGGTAAGGCCATGTAACTACTAAGTGTGGTACGTTGTGTGCAGCTGCAATCAGGGATGTGTACGATTGGTGTACATGGCCTCAGTTTTGCTGTTGATCTCCACTGAGCATGCAGTACCAGGTCAGTTGGGTGGGGATGTCTTGTAGAACATTTAGACAATTGTTTGTTATTTCTGTCACCTGCTGCTGGATGTCTGTCATTGGTTGTGTTGACTTGGTCCTCCCCCATACTTGCATATGTGTGTGTGTGTGTGGTGCTGTGGGGTGTGAATTCGGAGTTAGGGTTTTGAATCCTAACAGCAAATTTCCTCACTTTTGTCGCTGTGGAACAACCCTAACTAATGCATTAAATGGAGTTTTTGCCTCTATATATATATATATATATATATATATATATATATATATACATGGTTCATAGGGACATTGGGGAGCACTACACCACCAATGATTTATTTACTGTTTCATAACAGAGGATCATGGCTGGGTGGGGAAGCTGGGTGCTGGGGCACTGCCAGCTGGTGTGTGTGTGGGGGGGTGGGGGACCACTAGACTACCAGGAAAAATGTTTCTTTACAATCGGAGGTCAGGGGGCACACCACAGATTGGTGCAGGCACAGATCCCTCCCTGAGGATTTTTAAGTACCCTTAGACCAGACCTTGGCTGGTCTAACAGTACATAGACTGATGTCCTCTGGGAGGGATTTAGGAATGCCAAAGTAGGGGATATGGCAGCCTGCATCTGTTGCAAGCCCCCTGGTGCCATGCTACAGTCCATTGTGTGGCATATGGCTGGTGCAAGTCCCCTTTGGTGCATGCAACCTGCGTTTGCCACAGGCTGCTTTTGAGAAAAGCTTGGGGTGCAATTTTTGATGCAAGGTGCCACTTGTGACATTTATGCTTGATGCAAGCACATTGCATTAATCTAAGAGCTTTGAGAATCTGGCCCAATATCTCCATGTTGACAAAATAAAATAACATGGTTCTTGCAATAAGCCACTTCACTACAAAAAGCATTGAAATTTGTTTACAGATTCTAACATTTGCAACACTTTCCTGTCAGTGTTCGTATCAAATAGAAACTTGGATGAGCTTACCTGAGTAAGTTAAGAGCCTTTGCATGGTGAGGCCACATGGCACCTCTAATACTGATCATCCGTAGCCCTAGAGTGCTGTACAGGAATCAAAAACATGTTCAGTGGGGATGCCAATGGTGTCATGCCATGATGACACATGCAGCCATACTTCTGACCCCCTAATTACTGACTACCATGGACAGATGTCAAAGGCATCAGGAGGCAGCTGTAGCAGCTATAATAAAATTTCATGTAAAATGCAGTATGAGGCACACTCAGTGAAAATGAAAAAAGTACTCCACCACACCCTGGTTATTTTTGCAAGACCACTGGTACCAAACCAATCTCTTAGGTGGAATTTGCTCACATTTGCTCAAGAGTTTGCAAAACACAGAATTTTCAGCATATAATTTTGAAAACTAGTCACACAGAAAGGGTAGTATTGAAAATATTTCATAAACATTTTAATTGGTTTGCTTACATTGCTTGGCAGAATATTTGCAAGATGTGTGAAATGCTTTAGATGCCTTGTGAAAAAAAAATTCTAGTTATAATGATTGCTGTCTAGTTTTGCATAACGTTTACAGAATATGTGCTACGCATAAAATTACAAACATTGGTCTCTATTCACTAATGGGATGGATGTACATATGATTCACACATACAGGGCCCATGCATCTCCACATCAATAGACAGGCACACACCAGCCAGTATTCACCATTGCCAGACACCTGTCCATGCCCCTGCCCCCCATGCACAGCTGCATGGGGGTGGAGCACAGCTGCTAGTTGCACAGGAGTGGATCATGGGATACAGGTTAACATCCAATAGGATGCCTGTCCTGGGTCCCGAAGTGGATCCCCTGCTGCACATGTGCAGGGGATCCCGGGAAGTGTGGACCCAGCAAGCAAATATCGACAGTCAAATTCCCAAATGGCTGCCCCCAGCCCTCCCTGCCAGCCCAGTGCATACCTCACAAACTTTTGTGCCTGGAATGAGGGGCAGCAATATGCAAACTGAAGGACAATGAGGGACTTTGACCCTCATAGGCACACATCTACAGTTATGGAGAAACAAGCTCAGAAACTGTAAAGACCATTGTGTATACTTGTGACATGGTTATTGTCACTTTGGCATCTTAAATTTAATGCATGTCTGCTGTAATGTCATAATTTTAAGCACCTAATGTGTGTGGGCAACACCTTCCCTACACGAGACAGCTGAGAGATAGAGGACTTTTCAGGGGTAACATGAGGGATGTCCCTCATACTCAGGGACATTTGAGAGGTATGACCCAGTGAGCTGGGATAGCAGTGTGCAGGGGAGTCCCGTTGCTGCTACGGCTGGTGGATTTCCATTCGGGGGGTGCATAACAGTTACAACAGGGTCCCCCATCATGTAACTTGTGTCCCACAGCCCAACATTCAGCACCTTAGTGAATAGCATGGAGTGCAAGCATTCCCCCTGGCTCACCTGCAGACCACTTGTGGTGGGTAGCTCTACAGGCAGCCGGTGCATTAGGGCACCAACATGCCTGTAGTGAATGCTACCAAGGGTCCACTGGACCCTGCTGCATGGCATTCAGTCGTAGTCATGCCTGCATGCTGCACATGCATGGTGAATAGGCATTTAGGCATAGTGGATCCAATATGTTAGGCAACATTTTTAACACAGCAATTTCGGATTGTTTAAACTGCTAAATGGGAGGAAGGGGGTCAACCTGTTGCTCTGAGTCCTAAATATGTATCATTAAATTCTAAAAATGATTTAGTTTCTCCAGAAATGACATTTAATAAAGAAAAACTGTCCCTTAGTGTGTTTTTATTGAATGCTAGAAGTCTCGTAAATGAGATTTCTGAGTTGCAAATTCAACTGCAATCCAGAAATATAGACATCTGTGGTATTACAGAGACCTGGTTTTATGATAATCAATGGGGCCTTGAAATTCCTGGTTACCATCTTTATAAGAAAAATAGAGAATTTTCCAGAGGAGGAGGTGTTGCTCTTTATATAAAAGAAGGTTATGATTGTTTGGAATTAAAATTTGATCTTCCCGACCCTTTAGGAGTTGAAATATTATGGGTTTCTATAAAATTAAAGATTGAGACTTTTACTTTTGGAATATGTTATAAATCCCCATCTTTAGATAATGATAAATCAGAATCTTTTTTGCACTATTTTCAAAGTATTAAACTGCCAACTAACACTGTAATAATGGGAGATTTTAACTTCCCAGGGATAAATTGGAATTCTTTATGTGGCTCAACTCAAAATGAAAAAGACTTCTTAGAAACAATTTTTATGTTAGGATTAGATCAAATTGATTCAGTACCTACCAGACATAATAATGTTCTTGATCTAATCTTTACAAACACTAAACAATATTATAAAAATCCAATAATTCTTGAACCCCTTGGATTATCAGATCATAATACACTTTTTTTGGGAAATATTTGTTACTGTTTTGGAAAACAGAGGAATCACAAAGATGAAAAATTACAATAAAGCAAACTATGCAGAAATAAAAAAATATTTATCCAAATGGGACTGGGAAAAAGATTTAGATCATCTGTCTATGGAGGAAACTTGGGAGAATATAAAAACTCAACTTCACCTTTGTATAAACACTTGGGTACGTGATAGAATTAAATATACAAATAAAAAACGTAATCCAGTATGGTTTAATAATACTATAAGGAAATCTATATTAAGAAAGAAAAAGGCCTTTAATAAATACAATAAGAATAAAACAGATGTAAATTGGAAGATATTTAAATTAAAATCAAAAGACACAAAGTTAAAGATACGTATTGCTAAAAAGAATTTTGAAAAAAATCTGGTTAATCAGAAGGATAATAAGAAATCTTTTTTTAATTATATTGGTTCTTTGAAAAATTCACAGACTCAGGTTGGACCTTTGAGTATTGATGATTTGTTAATATCAGACAAATTAGATATGGCAAATCCTTTTAATTAGCAAATTTCCAGCGTATTTAAAACGCAAGAAAAATTAGATTTTGCATTTGATCATGATAATAATCAAAACATAATTTTTACATCCACAGAGGTCTTTTCTGCCTTGATGACCTTTAAAACCTCAACCTCTGTTGGCATTGACAATATTCCATTTGTATTTCTCAAAGAATTGGCAGCTGAGTTGACTGATAGTTTGACCTTTCTATTCAATAAATCTTTACAACATGGTATAGTACCCTGGGAATGGAAATTTGCCCGAGTTATACCCGTTCTTAAAAATGGGTCAAAATTCTATACTAAACAATATAGACCTATTAGTCTAACATCAAGTATTGGTAAAATTATGGAAAAACTTATCTTACAAAGACTTGAGGACATATTAAAAGTAATGGGGATATTGACATCTTTCAGTATGGATTTAGAAAGGGAAGATCCTGTCAGGAAAATCTAATAAACTTCTTTGAACCAGTAAGCCTGGCTTTGGATACTGGCTTTCCAGTGGATGTTATTTTCTTAGATTATGAAAAAGCATTTGATACCATTTCTCATAGGGTAATAATTGAATGTTTAAACAAAAGATATGTAAAAACATAATTAAATGGATTATATCATGGTTAGTAGAAAAACAACAACAGGTTAGTATTAGAGGTTATGATTCTGCATGGAGTAGTGTGACTAGTGGAGTGCCTCAGGGTTCTGTGCTGGGACCAATTTTATTTAATTTTGTGATTTCTAGTATGTCTACATCAAATGAGGTATGGTTAAATAAATATGCAGATGATGTCAAATTAGGCTGCATTGTAAATGATTCAATTTCAGTTCAAAATCTTCAAGCAAATTTAAATAATATATTAAATTGGGCTACTAATAACAACTTATCATTAAATATAGCCAAATGCAAAGTTATGCATTTTGGCAAAAATAACCAAATGTCACATTACATGTTAAAAAATGCACCTCTGACTAAAGTCTCATCAGAAAGTGATCTGGGTGTTGTAATTAGCAATGACTTAAAATTCACAGATCATAACAACTTAATAGTTAAAAAATGCCATCGTCTAATAAATTGTATGTTTAGAAATTTAAAGAGTAGAGACCCAGAGGTACTTATTCCCTTATATAGTAGTCTGATAAGGTCTAAATTTGATTATTGTTCTCCCTTTTGTGCACCTACACTTACAAAGGATAAAATAAATAGAGAACGTGTACAACACAGATTTACTAAAAGTATTAAATGTCTTAAACATATTCCCTATCAAGAAAGACTAAAAAAACTTAACCTTTATTCATTAGAATACAGGTCTATGAGAGGTGATTTATGTCTAATTTTTCGTGCCTTAAAAAATGAGTCTTTATTTGAAACTTTATGTCTAGAATGGGGAAATAGCTTAGGTTCTACTCAATCTCATAACATTAAAATCAAGACATTCAATGTGAAAACAAATAAAAGAAAAAGTTTCATAACTCAAAGAGTAATTCCAGTATGGAACTCCTTGCCACAGGATGTGGTAAATAGTCGTAGTTTTAATGTGTTCAAAAAAAATTTGGACAATTATATGGGTGAAAATAAATATTACTTCCATTCTAGTTAATGGGTGGTGAAGTCATAATGGGCTAGTTCCCTCGACTTTGTATAATACCTATGAACCTATGAACCTATAAATGGATCCCAATGTGCAAACAGAAGAACTATACACTCTTCATAGAGTACTGCTGTGTCTGGGTATCCTCAAGTATACTATTATCTGGGACAGGTTCACATAGATTACATCAATAGACAATGTAAATTAATGATGCAGGCAGTGACATGCATTGAATGGTGAGCAGTTAACTTTGCGAGTGAATTTTGGTCTGTTCACAAAAAAAAAACACTCTGGTCAAAACTTGGAAATTTGTCAAACTCACACATTTTGAATTCCACGAAATTTGTTGATTATTTTGTGAAGCAAATTGATCAGCTTCACCCATCCCTAATCTCAGACCATGAAAGCAAAACTTGAGTGGTAGGGCTGGGTGAAATTTATCTTCTTCCAGAAGAATTCTGGCAAACTACTGATTTCGTTTTCTTGAAATTTTGCAAAATTTCCACAAACATTTAGTAAAAT
Source organism: Neoceratodus forsteri (assembly GCA_016271365.2). NCBI lineage: Eukaryota > Metazoa > Chordata > Ceratodontiformes > Ceratodontidae > Neoceratodus > Neoceratodus forsteri. The sequence continues at coordinate 508,572,852 of CM028131.1, read as the reverse complement.
GTTGCCAAAATTCCAAGTTTGGTTACTTCCATCTAATTGAAAAAGTGTTTATCCACATTATACCACTTTTTTTATGCTGACTGCACCACTGCCCATACAGAAGAAAACCAAGTTTCAGATCTATGTCTTTACAGATGGTTGAGTTATAAGCCTCCAGACATTTTACAATTTTAAAATTACAGTTAACAACTATGTAAACTAAAATGTTTATGCAAAGTGCACCATATTGGGTAGGGCAACTTTACCAATTCCCATACATATGTGTGCCAAGTTTCAGATTCCTAGCTTTAATGGTGACTGAGCTCTAAGCCTCCAAACATTCAGAATTTTAAAATTACATTTTGCAATTATGTAAACTACTGAATTTTATGCTCCTATAAGTTTAAAGCTAGAGAAAAGAATATCAACAATGTTATTAGGTTTATTGACCCTAGAAATTAGGCTAAAGGCAATGCCCATGGCCCTTCATCAGAGCATCATTCTGCCATGCTGATGACCTGGGTTCAGAAGCGAGCCCGGGAAGTGGTGTTGGAAGGCAGGCCATGGTTAAAATTACAATTTACATAACCAGTGCTTCCCTATTTAGTAGTTTTTAGAACTCTTCCAAGAAAGTATTCATCTAAGTTTTCAATCATCTAGCTCCAAAGGTGGCTAAGTTGTAAGCATTGAAATATTTTCAGAAAGTTTCATATGAATATCACTTTGCCAGACTTTTAGCCCCATACATTCTACACCATTCATCCAAATATTATAAAACATAGCAAGCTTTTAGGGTGCATAAAAGACAATATGCTTCCCAAGTGTCAGATATCCAGTGCCAACAGGGACTGAGTTATAGCCAATTAAATAATTTAGGAAAATGCAGAAAAATTGCAAAAACTTTTGCAGAATTTCATAAAAATTCCACAAATTCAGAATTTGCTAATTCTGTGCAGCTTCATTGAGTGGTCTGATGTCAACAGAATCCTGCAATGGAATCACAACTGTATTATCCCCCCACCACTATTTTTATAGCACATGATTGCCTGGGACATTTGCTAAACAAAACTAACTTGAACATAATTCAGTTAATATTTTAGTAGACAAAACAATTGGGGAAAATGTTTCAAATTATTAAACCATGACATATTCACAATACATACAGAAAAACACATAAAATAAAATGCAGTGTTTAAATGTAAATGTTTACGGTTTATGTAATGGATCAAAACATTAATTTTCTGCCTATTGCTTGCTTTATGAGTCTGGTTAGCTAAGATACCCCTGCACAATAGCAGACCACTCCAATATGCAACAGCTGACTGATAGCTAAGAACCGTGTATCACAGCCCTGATAGATCAATGAATTCTATTGTTCAAAATATTACAATATTTACTATGTAACATTTTGTTATAACTCCAAAAATTACTTGGTTCTGCAGAATGTTTTTATATGAATCAATCATTGTATCCTAGTTTTTATGCCCAAGTGCCACATGTTTGTTTCCCTAACAATGTAGCTAATTTTATAGTTTTAGCATTCAGGAGGCACTTTTTGAAATTGTTATTTCTACAGTAGCATTCATGACCATGCTCCTTGTTGTTATATCATAGCTACTGTAGTTATAATTCTGTGGTGTTTCTATGAATCAGTAAACAAAATTAAAAAAAAAAAACAATTCTTAGTGGGCTACACACATGCATCAAAAACAAAGTAATTTAAATCAGTAGAATTATGTCTAGATGTGACTCACTATGACTGAATCACCATGGTCAACAAAAACATATCCAGGTAAAAGTTACAAATGTGTTAGTGTGCACGAAAATTCTGAGTTTCAAATTCTGCCATTGCAAAGCAATAAAATAAAGAGTTACTAGTATGCATTTCATTATGTAGTCGCATCAACACAATTTTGCAATTCATACAAGGTACTAGGGGATATATTTTTAATTTACCTCTTCCCCTTCCTGGTTTAATAGCACAAGTTGATGACCTCTCCAAATAGACTGTTTGAAAAGTATTTGATTTTCCAACACTGGCCTCATAATGCTTTTTTTATGAATTCATACTGCTTACCATGACAATTGACTGTGTAAGGTCACTTGTGAACAACAGCAAACAGATTGGAACACAATAGGCCCACTCACCCAAATGTATTCAATAAATGTTTTCTTTATTTTTCAGAATCGGTAAAAAACAAAGTGCATACTGTTAGAAATTATTCAAACTTTTGATTCCTGCATTTCAGATTGCTCCTTCCATAGAAACATAGACATTATTGGCAGATAAGGACCACCAGGCCCATTTAGTCTGCCTGAAAACCCTACACTTGTTTGCGGCCTCTGACCCTACCTGGTCAAAGGCTTTTCAGCACTTCTTCCCAACTCTAAGGTTCCCTTATGCCAGTGCCAGGCATGTTTAAATCCCTCCACAGTGGTTGATCCCACAACCACCTGTGGCAGTCTATTCCATGTGTACCCCACCTTCTCTGAGAAGAGAAACTTCTTTATATTTCTGCTTAACCTGCCACATTCCAATTTCATGTCATGCTCCCTCGATCTTTTACCTCCCCCATATTGGAAGATGTCACCCCCTGCACCTTGTTTATGCCCATTAGGTACTTGAATGTTTCTATCATGTCACCCCGATCCCTCCTCTCCTCCAGTGAGTACATATCGAGATCATCAGGATGCACAGTTTTGTCTAAAAATAAAATACATTTTTCTTAATTTCTCATGTTATATTCACTAATTTTCTCTTATTTTTTATGCAACTGCTATCTGTGTAAATTCAAACTTACACTGTTAAATCATTGTTCCATACAAGTCTGTTTATATGCCTAACAAAAATATGTACATTTATCTTTAAACATTTTTAAACCTTATACATAATAAGGGTATTAAATATGTACATACAGAAAAACAGCAGATTATGCTTACAATTTTTCATTTGTTCATTCTTTTAATTATTCTGCATCAGAAATGTCATTCTTATCTGTAAATAAATAATATGTGCACATACCTTGAGCTGACTGGTGTCTGCTTATTTTCTCAATTAAAATGTATATATTAAAACATTTATTATATTTCATTAGAATTGTTTCCATGTAAGTACCTTGATTAGTGCTCCTTCTTGTTTAATTGAAGTCTGTGAAAATAATATTTCTACTATCAGAGTCTTCTTTTAAGAGTGAAATTATCTATTTCATTTAATACTTCTATCATAAGCAATTGTTTTTATCTACTCATTTTAAATTACTAAAGTCAAAAAATTGTATTTACTTATGTGCGCATTAAGTTTTTACTAATATCAGTCATTACATTTATTTGTGTGCATATTTGCAGACTTTGTACAAACTTTGTGCTGCAGGAATACATTTCAGTACACACTCTTTGGTTTCAGCAGCCATTGCACATGTTAAACTGGAGCCGTTCACTTTTACATTATAATAGTGTCATTTTGAACTTTTTTACTTATACCAAAAGTTTGCCATATTTATGATTCGCTTGAAATATCCTTGTGTGTACTTTCATATTTATTGTTTTTGAAAAGTATAGCGGAGCACGTCCCAAGACTTCTTCTTTGCTTGTGGCAGCTTGCCCACCTCATAACAGCCCTTTTATACTGCCTCCTGGGGAAATCGGGAACACACTCTCACATCTGGGCACATGACCAAATTCCTGTCATATGTTCTATGCTGTTACCCTGTGTGTCCAATCTGCTAGTAGCAGCACCTGGCAAATGTCAACAACAACAGCCACGAGTTCCCCAAATGTTTACATCAAATTTACTTTTTGGCTTCCTGCTTCTGCAGTTTAACAGGGTAACATAATAGTTTTATAGTATTCAGACAGTAAAGATCTTTTGCGATCTAGACAATATCGACTGAACCTCTTAAATTTAAAGCTGTACTGCAAGAGTCAAGCAGATCATAAGCTTATAATAGCAGCTGATAGCGGCTCCTGCTGAAAGCAGCTCCTGGCAACCATGAACAAAACCAGCCAGGAATTTCTCCAAATATTTACATAAAGTTTACTTTTTGTTAAAGGCTGCCTGTACAGTTATATAAATTAGCCTCGTAATCTTGAGCAATTCAGGCAGTAAAGATCTCTTAGGATCTCAACATTATTAGCTATACCTCTCATATATATTTAAAGCTGTATCATGTGGGTCAGAGAGGTCATATGTTCCTCTGGAAAAGACATGATCTGGGTGGGGGGGCAGGTTTGTTAATTTCCAGTTCCTGGTGTATATTTAGTGGCAACATGTAGGGTGCGCATGGCTGCTATGGGTTAACATGGGGGGTGATTTCGGACATTTTTGTAAACATAAAACAAATGTATTAGTAATTCATTACATTCAATGATGGGTTGCCAATCTATGCAGTCATTAAGGCCATGCCTCAGATTTGTAGCTTTAAATCTATCTATATAATAAGCTTCTCTAGACAGTAATGAAGCTTGATAGTCTCCCCCTATGGGGTTCTGTTCTACTTTCTCTGGCAAAAAAATCTGAGGTAGAGTAATTGGTAATTTTGTTCAATAAAGTGTTTTGCCACCATGGGATGTCATGTCTTATCTTATTATATCACTTTCATGTTCCCCCACTCGTGTCTTTAATATCGTCTCAGTCATACCAATGTAAATTTTGTCACATGGATACTTTAATACATACAGTGGCGTGAAAAAGTATTTGCCCCCTTCCTGATTTTCTCTATTATTGCATATTTGTCACACTCGATGTTTTCAGGTCTTTAGGCAAAATATAATATTAGATAAAGGGAACCTGGTGAACAAATAACACTTTTTTTATCTTATTTTATTTATTTAATGAAAAAGTTAACCAACACCAACTGGCACTGTGTGAAAAGTAATTGCCCCCTAGTTAAATCAGCCCAATTAAAGGGATAATTAGAGTCAGCTGATTGAACACAGCCAGGCTTGATTACAGTCAGCCCTGCTCAATATAAACCTCACTTATTTTGACCCTTACCATCAGAGTCATGTTACCAGCACAAAGATTCAACAAGCACATTATGCCATGATCAAAGGAAGTTCCTGAAAAGATCAGAAAAAAATGTGTTGCCCTCTATCAGTCTGGAAAGGGTTACAAAGCTATTTCTAAGGCTCTGGGACTCTATCAAACCACAGTGAGAGCCATAATCTCCAAATGGAGAACACTTGGAACAGTAATGAATCTTCCCAGGAGTGGGCGGCCTGCCAAAATTACTCCAAGGGCGCAGCGTAAAATCATCCAGGAAGTCTCAAAGGATCCTAAAACAACATCCAAAGAACTGCAGGCTTCTCTTGCCTCAGCTAAGGACAGTGTTCATGACTCCACAATCAGAAAGAGACTGGGCAAAAGGGCTTCATGTGAGAGTAGCATAAGGAAACCACTGCTAACCAAGAAGAACATAAACGCTGCTCTCATTTGCCAAGAAGCACCTGGATGATCCACAAGCTTTTTGGGAAAATGTTCTATGGACAGATGAGTCCAAAGTGGAACTTTTGGATGACATGGATCCCATAATGTCTCGCCAGAAGCAAACACAGCATTCCACAGTAAGAACACCATACCAACAGTCAAACATGGTGGTGGTAGTGTGATGGTGTGGGATGTTTTGCTGCCTAAGGACCTGGATGACTTGCCATAATTAAAGGAACCATGAATTCTGCCTGTACCAGAAAATTCTTAAGGAGAACGTCCGTCATCCTTCCGTCAGCTGAAGCTGAAGCGTAGTTGGTCATGCAGCAAGACAATGATCCAAAACACAAAAGCAAGTCCACATCAGAATGGCTAAAAAGTAAAATTAAAGTTTTAGGTGGCCTAGTCAAAGTCCAGACCTAAACCCAATAAGAATGCTGTGGCAGGACCTGAAACGAGCAGTTCATGCTCAAAACCTACCAAATGTTACTGAATTAAAGCAGTTCTGCTAGGAAGAGTGGGTTAAAATTCCTCCACAGCAATGTAAAAGACTGATATTGAATTATAGGAAGTGTTTGGTTGCAGTCATTGCAGCTAAATGTGGCGTAACCAGTTATTAAGTATAAGGGGGCAATTACTTTTTCACACAGTGCCAGTTGGTGTTAGTTAACTTTTTTTCATTAAATAAGTGAAATTAAAAAAAAAATGTTATTTGTTCACTCAGGTTCCCTTTATCTAATATTACATTTTCTCTAAAGACCTGAAAACATCCAGTGTGACAAATATGCAATAATAGAGAAAATCAGGAAGGGGGCAAATACTTTTTCACGCCACTGTACAGTACCCCAGTTGTTTGGAAAATAATGAACTGTCCTATTTCTATATATTCGTCCCTGGAAGTATTCCTGATGATTTGATCCTATAGTGTAGATAATATTACATGGGAGCAATGACCACATTTTTAATTTCCCCTAAGATCATGTGTAGAGAAAAAGTGCTTGGGCCTCTTATCAGGTAATCTATGTTCTGTATGTGTAACCCTGATTCCTATTGTACTGTTCCTTTTTTCCCCTACCATGGGCTGGTCCTGAAATACTTGTAATTCCATATACGTTGCCTGTAGCACTCCCCAATGCAGATGTATTATATTCTTGATTTAGAAAAAATGAATCATTATAGTGTGTGACCAATAATATTGTATTCTCTTTTTTGTCCCCCTGTGCCCTCATGTTGCCCCTCAAGAGTGCTGTTCTATCCTTGCTCTCAATTTTTTTTTCTGCTTGCTCCAAACCTGTCTATTGTACCCTCTTCCTTGAAAAATGTTTGCCATATTCACACTTTCTTGTTTGTATTCAGAGTCATCTGTACAACTCCTTTTGGCTCTAAGGTATTGGCCATAGGGAATTGAGTGAAAACTTTCAGCTCTCAACAATGAATTTTCATCAGTTGGTTTTCTATGCAGTTTTGTGTCCAGTTTATAACTTTTTTATATATACCATGAGGTCTAAGAATAGGACTTCCGTTTTGCTCACATTCATAATAAAAATCAAATGGTCCACTCTTTCATTTAAGTGTCTGTGAAAATGTTCTAGCTGTTCTCTTGAGTCTCCCCCATAGGAAAATAACATCATGAATAAAATGTTTCCAAGTATGGATTTGTTCCATATACAAGTTCTGATCACTGAATATAAATTCCTGTTCAGAGAAATCCATGAATAGATTACCATATGAGCATGCCATGCTAGAGCCCATGGCTGTGCACCTGACTTGCAAAAAATACTGGGTTACAAATTTGAAATAGTTTTATGTCTGTATTTCTTCCACCATTTTAATCAATAGATCATTGGGGGGTGGGGGGCATCCTGTCACCCAGATTATATTGCTTTTTGGAATACTTTGCAGCCTTTCATGTGTGGCGCTGACGTGTGAAGATCTTTCTGGTCCCAAGTTACTAATAAACAATTTTCTATATTGAATTGTGTCTGATTCAGTTCTTCTAAAATATGTATTATGTCCACAGAATCTTTGATATATGTTTGTGTGTTTTCCACTAGGGTGTCATTGAGGCACAGGTCAGGAAGCACAGGAAAACCAGGAGCAGTTTCATAATTTGCAAATAGCATTTTATTATTTCCAATAACAGTAAAATAAAAAAATACATTTTTCAGTATAACTATTTACAAAGACAGTACAAACACAGAAAACAAAGTCTTTCATCTGAGGATATCTCTAATTCCAAGTTTCAGTCTTGCTCTCTCACTCTCCTTGTTTCTCTAGCAAAAACATGGCTGCTCTTTTTATAAGTCTTTGTCTGGGAACTTGTTAAGACAGTCTGCTTCACACAGAATGTTCTTGTAAATTTACAAAATGTTCTTGTCAGTTTCAATGCAGGTGCAGCAAAAGAACATAGTGGCCTGGAACTGACCTCTTGTTTACAGCTCTGCAAAAGGCTTAAAAAGTGCATCTCAGGCTAACCCCTTGCATTCCAAATAGCGTTGCAATCATTTCAACAGTATAACTACTGTATATATAGTTTTAAACAAAGGGATCCCAGTTTTATGTACCGTTTTACACAGCGATTCACATATATAGGAACATAGGAATCATGTTGGCATATGGGGACTGCGTGGTCCATCTAGTCTTCCCATGTTTCTGCCCATCTCCCTATTTAGACTTCACCCAGATGTGTCCACAATATCTGTCCCATGCAAGTTTGAACTCGCATACTGTCTTGGATTCCACCACCTCCTGAGGTAGGCAGTTCCATGGATCTATGACCCTTTCTGAAAAGAGGTACTTCCTGAGGTTGCTTTTGAACATACCTCCCACTAGGCAGAAAATGTGCCCCCTTGTACCCGCATTCCTAGTTTGTTGTAAGAGGTTTCCTGCTTGTGTTGTGTTGATTCCCTTTACGTACTTAAAAGTTTCAATCATGTCCCCTCTGTTTCTTCTCTGCTCAAGGGTGTACAGGTTTAGTTCCCTGAGTCTTGCCTCATATGGCTAATGATGTAGTCCATGCACCATCTTTGTAGCCCTTCTCTGTACTGTCTCCAGGTGGCCTATGTCTTTTTTGAGTTGGGGCCTCCAAAACTGACTGCAGTACTCTAAATGTGGCCTCACCAAGGACCTGTAGAGAGGAATGATAATCTCACTCTTTCTACTTGCAATTCCCCTACCAAAGCAGCCAAGGATGCCACTTGCCCTCTGTGCTGCCTTTTCACACTGTTATTCAACCTTTAAGTCATCTGCGATGACTACTCTATGGTCTCTTTCTGTCTTTGTCTCCTCTAACTGATGTCATCACAGTGTGTACTTTATCCTTGGGTTTCTTTTTCCTATGTGCACAACCATGCACTTCTTGGCATTAAACTTCAATTGCCAATCCCTGGACCATTCCTCAAATGTTTTCAGGTCTGCTACCATACCTTTTGCTCCCCTCCTGCATGCCTACTCTGTTACAGAGTTTTGTGTCATCAGATATTTTGTATAACTGCAGATATGCAAGAAGGAAGAAAAGACCGAACAGCAAGTGAAGGCAGAGAGAGAGCAAGAGGTGGAGAATTGTGAAACCATCAGAGTGATCAGTTCTTAGGTCCCACAAGAAAATCTGGTTGTGCAACCAGACAGAGAAGAGAAAGAAAAGGAGAGAATAGAACATATACTTGCATTTAAACTCTCTCTGCATAACACATGCGGCAGGGCCTTATTCAACTCTGTCACATAGGGGGCCTTATTTGATGGTCCACATAAACTGATAATGGTTCTAAAACTGAATTGATGCATGAAACTATGGGCCTTCCTGGTGGATTTCTTAAGTTCTTATGTATTTTGGGTAGGCTGTAAAATAATGGAACTGATAGTGTTCTTTTCAACAGGGCATCTTTTTCCCCATTCTGTCAACCATCTGTTATTATATGCATCAGTGAGCAAATTTGTACCAGATCTTTTATTTTTATAGTAGGGCCAGCTTGTAATTTCAGGTTATTCTGATTATCCAATAATGGTGTTTCACATATCACTTTGTAATGAGTGTAACCCCTAACAACCACTGCTCCCCCCTTGTCTGCCTTTTAAATAACTGTATTATTGTACTTTTCTAAATTTCCTATAGCTCCTAACTGTTCTGATGTTAAATTGCATTTGTTCTTCTATCTAGATGTATTTCAGTTTCTAAAGCCCTCTCTATGTCCCTACTAACAAGTGTAATATATGTCTCTATATGGTGTGGTATTGCTCCTGGGGGTAGGAATATAGATTTAAGTTCTGTTTTTAACCCCATTATTCTTTTTTTTTCTTTTTTGTTAATATCTATGTTTTCAGGCAGGGTTCCAAAAAATATTTAAGCATAATTTTCCTGTAAAAATGGTTAAGATCCAGTTTTAATTCAAATTCATTAATTTGTGAATGTTGGCAAAAAGAAAGTCCTTTGCACAGGACACCTATTTCTGAATCAGTCAGATTTCTATTTGACATATTATACACTAGCTGGTTTTGTGTGATCTGGTTACTACTTGTGTTATTTCTTGCTGATGCTTGCCTTTTATTTTTTCTATCGTCATTTGGGCTCCCCTGAAATCATTGACACTCACCACCGAATTCATGGATCAACCACGTGAAGTTTATTTTGGTAGATTCTCAGTCACAACATCACTTACTTTCATAAACACCTTCACCAATATATATATAAATACACCCAATCCTTTGGGGTCACCTCTTTATTAACAACATTTTCCATATTTACAACTTTTTACTGGTAACATGTCTTCTTGGGTCCGGGTATAGATAAAACCCAATGCCTCTTCACATTATCTTGCATTTTCTGGGCCCAGGTGTCCCATCTGATCCCCAGCCCTGTCGTCCTTAGGGTGCCTACTCCATGAGTGACTCTCCCCTGCCCTGCTATACCTCCTTCCAGCAGGGCCACAATTCTTCCCAATTTTTTCATTTATCCAAACCTCCCATTGCTGTCTTTACAGCAGCCCAAAAATCTTGACAAACCAACAGTGTCCCCGTTGCCCTCTCCAGGCAATCCTCGTGTTCCCCTATATCCTAATCTCTGGGTGGGTGTGTGGGTAGTCAAAATCAGCTGCTGGCGAGAGAGGGATTTTTTTTCCCTGCAGCTCCTTTTCTATGCCCCAAACCCAACCCCTAATCCCAGATCCTTTAGCCAATGCCGTCCTTTCCAAATGCCAATTAGCTCACTCCCCTTCCCCCTTCATGACCTCAGGCCCCCTGTGATGTCACTGTCTTCCCCGCCCCACTTTCAGCCCAAAATTCTAAACCCCTCCTCTTTGCAGGTGCCGGGTGATCAATGGTGGGCCACCTGCAGCTTCCATGTCTCCTAACAAACCTGACCCTTTGCAGATCCCAGGGGGCCAATGACAAACTAGCTTGCCCCTTAGTGGGGCAACCCCTTTTGTCATTTGGACTCTCCTGAAATCATTGACACTCACCACCAAATTCATGGATCAACCACTTGAAGTTTACTTTTGGTAGATTCTCAGTCACAAAATCACTTACTTTCACAAACACCTTCACCAATATACATAAATGAACCCAATCCTTCATGGTTGCCCCTTTATTAACAACACTTTCCATATTTTCAACTTTTTACTGGTAACATGTCTTCTTTGGCCCGGGTGTGGCTAAAACCAAATGCCTCTTCATATTTTCTTGCAGTTTCTGGGCCAAGGTGTCCCATCTGATCCCCAGGTCTGTCCCCTGGGGTGACTACCCCATGAGGGCCCTCCCTTGCTCTGCCATACCTCCTTCTGGCTGGGCCCCATTTTTCCACTAGCCCATAGGCCTGGGCTTTCCCCACTGAAACTTAGCAAAGACCCCCCACTATCCCCTCCATTTTTTCAATAGCCTCCCTAACTGCCCCACTGAGTACTGTATTGCCCATCTCAGACAAGCGGACCCCATCGGACTTGTACATACCCAGGGCATTGTGTGTGATTAATTCATGCCTGATGTATAGGCCCCCCTCCCCCTGTTTTTGGCCCAGTCCACCATTTTTCTATTCACCCTCTTTCTAGCCCGGTCTACTGCCAGAATATTCCTGGCCCTTCTCCAGCATCTCCTGGGTATGATTTCGGACCAACCAATTCTAACCCATGGCCACCATGACTGTATTATTGCAATGTCCTCCAGTACTCAGTGCACCAATGCCACCCAGGGCATGTTCCCAAGGTCATTACCCCCTGCATGGATGACGATCAAGTCTGGTGCCAACCAAAACCTGCTCCTGTCTTCCAGAAGTGGCCACACCTGCTTTTGTATTAAACCCCTATATCCATGCCACATCATAGTAGTCATGTCTGGGTCCTGCCCCAGCTGCTGACCCCCTGCTGTGATCCATGCCCATCGTTCTGCCCAGTGTATAAAATAATGGCTGACAATCCAAACCACCCATCACTGTCCCTCCCCTGGAAAACAGAAAAATCTTTATTATTATCACTTCCTTATATATCTCTTGTAAGTCTGGGAGGACCACCTCCCCACATGTTGTACTGTCTCTGGCTTGCTACCCAGCTGTATCATCTCTGAGGCTGCCTAATCAGAAAGGAGCGCGATGCAAACCTCTTAGGATCCTCACTTGTGAATACCATACCCTTCTTCAGCACCCCAGTGACCTGGTTCATGGTGGCCAGTTCCCCATTGCCATGCCTGAAAAAACACCTCTGCCCTTGAGATTTTATAGCAGCAAACATCTCCATGGCTGCCAGTACCTCATTCCCTGAGTCATCTGACCTCTTCAGCATAATCAGCACCCCTTTCCCAGTCTGGTCCTTTTTGGACCACCTAAGCCACACCATGATGGAATCTACTGTCCAGGACACATCTTGTTCTTCAAGGCCGCCCTTCCGGTCCCACTTCCCCTTGGCCACCACTTCACTGACCCAAAAAGCCCCTGTGTGCATGACCCAGAAAATGGCCATGAACAATCTTGCTTTGTATGCTGAAGTGCACAGTGCAGCAAGCTGACCAACAATTTGTGCAAGAGCTCTCCACAAAATGGTCCACGCCTGTCCAGCTGCGGGCCCTAGATCTGGAGCCACCCCTGCTGTATCTGATGAATAACTGAGGCCTGGGTGGGTGCCCCCATCCCTGAAGGTGGCATACCATGCCGAACCCTGCTAAATGTAATCCCATGGTGGAAGCTGACATCCCTGCTTCCCACTTCTCCACCATGTACCTGTTGATGTGAGCTTCAGAAACTGGGCCACTTACCTCTAGCCCTACTAGCTCCCGGAACTCCTGGAAACTCTTCCACACCATTTCATAGGCTCGCAGTGTGTTAGGAGCCCAGGTGCTCCAAAAGAGAAGTTGGCTTACTCCATTCAATCTCCCACAGGCATGGTGGCACCTAACGTCCTGCGAGTGGCCTCTCTCGGGGCCATCAAACTGAACTTGTCCAGCTGTAAACATAAAAGGCTGTCAGCTATGTGATTCTTCAACTCTTCCACATGCTTTGCTTTGAATGACAAGTTTAGCTTAAGGCCTTCCCATACTAACATGCGTGCAGCCCTAAGTATGACCTCAGTGGATGCAGACTATCTATTTATCACTGAGACCACTGCCGTATAATTATACCGGAACAGAACTGTCTTATCATGGAGTTGTTCCCCCCATATGACCATGGCTACCCATACTCTGGGAATGCCTCTAGGAAAGTGATGTCTCTGGTAAGGCCTGTCTCTACCCACTGTGTTGGCCACTGCTCCGCCACTCGTTTCCTTGAAAATATGCCACCATGCTGAACCCCCCAAGCTGCGTCTGTGAACAGCTCTAGTTCTTCATTGGATTTCCATTGGTTCTGCCAGAACATGACCTGGTTATATCCACCCAGGAACACCTCTCAAGTCATAAGGTCATCCTTGACCCCTTTTGCTGATGTCCATCCAGTGGTGGTGCAGCTTGGCATTAGCTGATGCCCTGACCAGTCTCCTTGTGAAAACCCTCCCCGGGGTAACTGCCCTGCATGCAAAGTTCATGTGTCCCAAAATCTTCTGGACCATCGTTAGCTGTACCCTATGCTTCCCCTTTATCCCCCACAGAAGCTCCCATAACCTATCCACCTTGTCCCGTGGAAGTCTGAAGCACTGCTCCTCCAGATCCAGTTCTATACCCAGAAGTTCCATCTTCCTGCTAAGCCCTTCTGTTTTGTCCCCAGCCAGGGGCACCCCTGTCTCCCTGCACACCACTTGAAACTCGTATAACATTCCTTGGGTGGCTGCCTCCCCCTCCCCAATAAGCAAAGAATCATCCAGGTAGTGGACTATTGCCCCCCACCAATGCCTTGTCTCAAAAATTCCATTGTAGATAAGTGCTAAATGCCTTGAAAGTGGTGCAGGCTACCGAACTCCCATGGGCATTGCCTTGTCGAAATAGTACTTACCCTGGAACTGGAAACCTAGCAGCTCCCAGGCCTGTCACCACACTGGCAGCAGACGGAAAGCTGATTCAATGTTTGTCTTTGTGACCCACGCCCCCTCCCTGTCCTTTATCAGCTCAACCGCCCTGTCCAAAGTGGCATATGTCACTGTGCTCTGCTCTGGGGCAATGATGTCGTTCACTGAATCACCTTCTGTGTAGGATAGGTGGTGAATCAGCCTGTATTCTCCAATTGCTTTCTTAGACACAATCCCCAGAGGTGACAACCTGAAATGAGCAAATGGGGGTTCTCAAATGGCCCTCCACTCACACCACTGCAAGTTCTTTCCTAATTTTTTGTTCCACAATGTCCTCCTTTCCCCTTATGGAACCCAAATTTTTAGCCCTCAGTTTTTTTTTCTAGACCTCAAGAAATATAAATTAAACCCATGTGAGAACCCCTCATGCAACATCCCCCCCCCAATCTGGATAGTCGGTCATTCAAGCCATAATCTTGTCCAGCTGGATGGGGAATGTTGCCATTGCAATTTCCCCCATTGTGACCTCCCAGCCTGAGCAGATTCAACATCCCCCATAACCTCCCCTACTGGCTTGCCTTCTGAAGCTATTCCCTGACCATTGTGCTCCTCTGCTTCCCCCTGACCATCTCTGAAAGCCTACCCCTGAGGCTGAGGAGGATTCCTTTTCACCTGTGTCATGCACATGCTGATTGGCTGAGTTTCCCCGCATCCTGAGCAAACATGCCTGAATTTACAGCTGGTCCACGTGCAGTTGGTCTTGTTATATGCCCAACAGGTCTTCACACTAACAGGCCCTGAACCTTTTCTCCCCTCCCCCTGGTCCCTCCCAGTACTGGCAGAGTTCTGATACACAGCTCTGATAGCATGAAATCCCATTGGATGTCCCAATGTGATGCCACTCTCTGCCAGAATTTCTCATCATAAATTAGCCACCCGTACCCACTCTTGACCCTGTAAGTGTCCCTAATTATAGCAGAGTACATCAAAAAAGGAATGGCTAACTCTGGCTTCTTCTGCAGCATGATGGCACTAAAATGCACAAAGCCTTCCATCCATGCCCTGAAGGTTTTCCATTTGTAAAGAGCATCCTTGCTGGTTTTCCCCACTATAGCCAATTCTACCGCCGTCTCTGATCTTCCCACCAACTCCTTATGCTCATATTTTTTAGCCATGTCCTTGTCAATTTGGGCAAACTTGTCCACATACTATCCCTTTGAGATTTTTTCTTTAAGTGCCTGATATACATGGTCACCCAGAGTCATGCCTGGTGACCAGCCCGAGCATCCCTTGCTAACACCATCTCCAGGCCTTGTGCCCTGTTCCCCTCTTTCTCCCTCCCCTCTTCTCGTCCTTCATCTCCTTCCAAGCCTTATCCACTTCCTCCCAACATTTTTTGCCCTGCTTATCCATTATTCCTGCAAGGTATTTCTTCAAACTGCCCTTCACCAACAGATCCACTGTCATGTCCTTACCGTGCACTGGCTGAGGCTCACCTTCTTCACCTGGATTGCTCCTGGTAGACTTTTGTTGTGACGCTCTTTCTCGATCGGTTGGTCCTTGCACTTGTCCACCTTCCTCTCCTTCTCCTCTTCTTCCGCCCTGGACTCCTTTGGGATTGCTTGGACCTGGTCCATCAGTTCAGCTGCTTTCTGTGCCAGCAGCTCACTGGTCTTCTGTTTGGGAGCCTTCTTGGGAGCCATCCTGGAACTAACAATGTGACTCATTGACACCTTAAGAAAGGCCAAACTGCCTGCTCACCCTCCCCCCAGCTATTTACCAATACCTTCACTGTTATATGCACAATACCTGCTCATGCTTTGCTACCACCATAGGCCTGTACCTGAAGCTTTTCCACCCCTGTGGCTTTTTACTTTAATATATATATATAGATATATATATATATATTTTTTTTTTGCTTGCCTTTTGTCTGGCTTCATTTAGGATTTGTTTCCCCCACCAGTTGCCTGAGTGACCCTCCCCATCTCTCTCCCCTACAACTTTGGGGGTTTCATATGTATTCGCTAATTTCACACTGCCTGGCCCCCCACAGCCTGGGCCTGCGTGCCACTAGTGGAGGCAATGGGGGGGACCCTCAGGTGGATGTATACCCTGCACAGTCTACCCGCGATGCTGTCCCTAAGTTCTTGTGCAAACCCTTCCCTTTTTTTTTTTTTGCAACCAGGACCCTTGCTTCCCCCCTTCTTTGCACTTCTGTGCTGCCCTCCCTGTACCTGGAGGATGTATATGCATTTATTTATTTAATTTTTGTGAGATCCCAGATGGTGGAATGAAATGGACAGTTTTGCTGTTCTCACCCTGGGACAGACTTGGAGGTACAATCACAAAAATTAGCCTCCCTCCTCGGAGGCGCTCCGGTCTCCCACACCACTGGAGCCCCTTTTCAGCTCCTGAGGCATGGCCTCACATGTTCCCTCCAGAGGTAGCCCCTTCTGTATCTGCCAGTCAGATCTGGTAGGCCCTGCCACATGGCCTCTAAATCCTGCCGGGTCTATGTGATAACAGCGAACGCCTAAAGGCGATCACCATTATCGCACAGTCAGAGTGCCAAAAACCTTTTCAGCACTCTCACAACCCCAGTGCACAGGACAATGGTGCCAGGAGATTTTGTAATACTTTTTGTGGGGGGCTGTGCCCCCCCACACCCCCTCGGGGGGGCTTCACCCCTCCCGCACACCCCTACTTAAGGATTCTCAACTCCAGGGAAGTGCATGTCAGGGGGTGAAAGCATTAAAAAAATAAAGGTTCAAGCCGGGTGCAATAAAATCTCACCAGCGCCCGAACCCAAATCCGGTACCTCACCCACCCCAACCACTAGCCAACCACCAATGCCACAATGCTGCTCAGCCATTCACCACAGCACCACCCTCTATAGCCCCTCTACCCCTCCAAGCCCACATTCGCTGTGCTCGCTCCCCCCCACTCATGCATACACATAGTGACATCCTGTCACCGAGTTTGCCCACCCCCTCATCCAGTTGCCCCCTCCCATCACCATGAGGGATTGCACCGGGAAGGAGTCGCCATTATGGACAGCACCCTTCCCCATGCGCCTACCTCACGGGTTACCAATCCTGCCAACCAGGCTCCATAAGCCTTACATATTTGAGAGAGTCCCCTCCCGACCTGCACTGTGTAAGCTCCAGTTTGATCTTGCCCTTCCCATTGCTGCCTATCAGGCCCCACCAAAAAACCCTCTTTGCTTCCACTTGTGTGGTGGCTTGCTCGTTGCTCGCTATGGAGCATCTACACATGCTGTTGCAGGACATACACCCCCACTCATATGCAGCCCACCCATGCAGGTCCCAACAAAACAACTAGACTAATGTAACAGGTAACCCCATGCCCAAAAGCAGGGATGGTGCCCACTTCCAGTTGGTGCGATGTGACAGTGCAGCGAAACCAACTAGGGGCCCAGCAGGCCTATGTATCTCCCATGCTAATTCTTGCCATTCATGTTTTCTTCATTATTATTATTTTGAAAATGCTGGCCTGCCCTGGGCCCAACTCTCAACCTGGTATTCTGTGCCTGCTTATTCTGTTCTTCCCAGGTCTGGCCCAATCCTTGTCCAGCCTGCCTGCCTATCCCTGATGGCCACGGTGATGAAAACCAGATGCAGCGACTGCCACTTCCATGACCTACCAACATGTTGCCTTACTCCTGTGGCCATGCGGTGACTGCACAAACAAGCCGCTTGCCTGGTGAAATGGGGGCTCAATAGCCCCCCAAAAAAGAATAACCACCACAAAAAACAAACCATGCCTTCAATGCCTGGGTGCACCAAACTGAGCAAAAACTCACAGCCTGTAGTCTTCTGTCTGGCTGGCCCACCACTGTGTATGGTAACATGGCTGCCATCAATACATTTCTCTTGCAAATGTGAGTGCCACATGGCCCAGGCAACCCACCATGGCCCCTCCATCCCATGGAGTCTCCGGGACTACTGTGTCAGTACCCTCCCAACTCACCCATGAACTAGGTGGTAGAGGCATTAAAAACATACCAACTTGCACCAAACTCTTACCGTGTACCATTGCTAGACCCTACAGGCTTAATCTCTGGCACAGCACAATGGAACATATAGCATACATTGCAATCAACAGAAAACCACACTGCAAAATGCTAAAGAAACAAAACAAACATTGCATTAAACTTTTTTCTATATTTTGCCACTGCCATGATGCATTTTTTAAATCATTAAACCATGCTATGCCTAAGTAGGCCTGGCCTAAACACCTTACCATATCCAGAGAATCTACCTTCTTCAAGGGGTCTGTGCAGCTGCGTGTTGAATTCAGTCAAGGTCAGCTGCAGGCAAGAGAGGGATTTGTCCTCCCTGCAGCTCCTTTTCTATCTCCCAAACCCAACCCCTCCTCCCAAATCCTTTAGCCAATGCTGTCCTGTTCAAACTCCAATTAAATCACTCCCCAACCCCCTTCATGAACTCAGGCCCCCTGTGATGTCACTGTTCTCCCTGCCCCACCGTTGAGCCTAAACTCCTAAACCCCTCCCCTCTGCAGGCACCAGGTGACCAATAGTGGGACACCTGTAGCTCCCATGTCTCCTAACAAACCCACCCCTTTGCAGATCCCAGGGGCCAATGACAATCTAGATTGCCCCTTAGGGAGGCAAACCCTTTTATCCCTGTATCTCTTCCTGTTCATGTTTCACATGAGGGCACTGCTTCTTAATGCTCTCTTGCACTTCTCCTGTTTGGGACTCTCATGTATATTGATATCTTCTCCTGCCCCTGTTCCAAAACTGTTTCCACCACATGTATCCTCCTCTCCCCAAAAATATGCTGACTCTGCCTCTAAATCCCCCTTCATTTTGTACTAACCTGGCTGCAAATCTGTATAGAAAGCCAACTGATAAAAATTTATTGAGAGTTGAAAGTTTTCACCCTAAGAAATTACTTGACTCAATTCCCTATGGCCAATATCTTACAGCCAAAAGGAGCTGCATCAATGACTCTGCATATGAACAAGAAAGTGTGAGTATGATAAATAAGTTTGAGGAAAGAGGGTACAATAGATAGGTTTTGGAGCAAGCAAAATAAAAAACTGAGAGAAAGGATAGAACAGAACTGTTGAGGGGCAACATGAGGGCACAGGGGGACAGAAAAGTGAATAAAACATTATTGGCCACACACTGTAATGATTCTTTTTTTTAAAATCAAGAACATAATACATCAGCATTGGAGAGTGCTATAGGCAACATATATGGGATTACAAGTATTTCAGGACCAGCCCACGGTAGTGGTAAAAAGGAAAAGTACAATAGGTAACAGGGTTACACATACAGAACATAGATTACCTCATAAGAGGCCCAAACACTTTTTATCTACACTTGATCTTAGGGGAAATTACCAATGTGGTCATTACACCCATTGTAATAACACCTTTAGGATAAAAAAAAAATCAGGAATACTGCTAGGGACAAATATATAGAAATAGGACAGTTCATTATTTGCCAAACAACCGGGGCAATATATGTATTAAAGTGTTTGTGTGACAAAATTTACATTGGTATGTCTGAGAGGATGTTAAAGACATGAGTGGCAGAATATGAAAGTGATATAAGAAGACAAGTCATGATATCTCATGGTGGCAAGACACTTTATTGAACAAAATCACCAAATACCCTACCTCAAATTTTTTTGCCTAGAGAAAGTAGAACAGAATCACAGAGGGGGAGATTATCAAACTAAATTACTGTCTAGAGAAGCTTACTACATAGACAGATTTAAAGCTTCAAATCTGAGGTATGGCCTTAGCGACTGCAGAGATTGGCAACCCATCATTTAATGTAATAAATGGAATTACTATTATGTTTTATGTTTACAAAAATTTCCAAAATTCCCCTCTTCATGCTAATCCAAAGCATTCATGCACACCCTTTGTGTTGCCACTAAATATACATCAGGAACTGGAAATTAACAACCCCCTTCCAAATCATGTCTTTTACAGAGGCGCGCATGACCTCTCTGACCCTGTGGTCCAGCTTTAAACCTGAGAAGTGTAGTTTTTTTTATTTTTTTTATTTATTATATTAGAAAGATCAAAATTACAACCCTTTGAGTCATAGACTCCATTGCAAAGGCTCCATGTCTTGAAAAGAGGAGAGGATACATAAGGAAGACAACAGTCAGAGATAGCATTGTCAATTTACATTAAAACAGATACAGAGATGGCAACGGGTGGGCTATCTAGAGTCAGTGTATCATAATTGTAAGAAACAATAATGCAAGAAATAATTACAGCAGGAGAAATAACACAACATTTAAATCAGTTAACAGGAAAGCAATGGGCGTTTAACACAGAGTCAGTGTTACAATATAGTGGAAACAAGATAATAACGTCAAGATCTAACAGATTGTTTGTTCGGGTTGCCCTTGCTCTGTATAAGCTTCAAAGAATGTTCCTAGTGTTGGGTCATCCCTTGTGCAACTAACATGTATCATGTAGTAAAGGAATATGAAAGATGAACTCTACACTCAAAAACCTTATAAATCCCAAAATTTTTAATTTTTTGTGTTTCATGCACTTCGTGGGGCTCCGTTTTGTGGTTTGAACCACTTCCTCAGGTCCACAGTGTTATCTATTTTAATGAGTCACAAAACAGAAGTTTAGTATTTCCTTCTTGTTCATATTTTACTTCTCAAATGCTCAAACAAGAGGGACTGCACTGAGCATCGCAACACCACCAGAGTGGTGACCACTCATTGTTCCTTTCTTAAATTATTATGTTTAGTTTTCAGTTATAACATTTTGTTTATGTAAATCTCTTCTTTCCTTCTTGGCTGGCTGAATAACCTGTGCCTGCTACTCACAGTTACAGCCATAAATTAAGCTTTATACATGCTATGATAAAACAGTTTTTTGTTTATAAACGTTACCTTCTCAATTTTTTCATTTAAACCATATTCAACTTACACTATGCTCTATACACTTCCTTAGTTTTAACAGAACCATTTCACCAAATACTCATAAGTATTTCCCTTACATTTTTTTAAATGTCAGCTGTTATTTCTTTATTCTTTCATACCTTCACTGTTTAGATTTTTGCTTCTAGTAGTTAGTCATAACATGTTTTTGCAGTCATCTGTTTTAGATTGTGCTAGATAAAAGAAATATTTTCTTTATATTCATGTACCACAAACATTTCATTTAATAATTAATTTTTGAAGGAACAGGCTCAATACCTTAAGACAGATATGTTTGTCATTTCATCTAAGCACTGTTTTTTTTATAAGTGCCTCTGCCTCAGGCAAGACTAAAAAGACAGAAAAATATATCTTTCTTTCAAGGGTTCAATTATCTGAGGAATGTACAAGCATAACATTGCTGTCTTCTAGCATAGAAAATGTTTTTGCAGTGCCTTGCTGTCACTACTCCTCTTTTCTTTATGACTTTATACTTTTCATCTCTGTTAGCCTGTTCAAATATCGGGCATTGCATACTTCATACAAACAGAGGTGAAAAAGAATAAATGCCTCAGCTGGGACTTGAACCCAGGCCACCCAGAATACCGTTCCGATTGTGCTAACAAGCTGCACCACTGAGACAACTGGAACCTGGGTTGTCCCCAAGCATATTACTCTTTTTCAAATGCACAACCCAATGGCAACACAAATATTTATTTGTAACAATCATACAGGAGTGTGGTGTGCATATTTGATGGAACACGTACAAACAGAGGTGAGAAAGATTAAGTGCCCCTCATCTCAATGTGTATGCATTGCATACTTCATGCCTTATGTCTCTGTATTTACTTCTTTCAAACTTTACCAGTTTCACTATGCTTCCAAAGTTTACTCTGTTGCTATTCAAAATACATTAATCTTTTCTGTAGTGTTGATGCACTTCTCCACTTGCTTCACCAGTTTCACTATGATTTCCAAGTTTACTCTGTTGCTACTCAAAACACTTTAATCTCTTCTCTAGTGTTAATGCACTTTTACACTTACTTAACACAATTGGATACAGCAGGTTTGTGATAATATTTACCCAAACATGCCGCTCCGTCTCAGTCTTGCTACTTAACTTTGGGGTTTCCTGGGGAAATGCATTTTTGATTGCAGACTGTAAACAGAGAACTATATTGGTGGGTTTATTACACTGTGTTTAGTACACAGATTTTTTACTAAACTGCTATCTCACAAACTGTGTATACAAAAGTTGTAAGACCTCTTATATGGTCTCCTATCTGGATCAGCAACAGTTGGTTTGCAGGCATGTGGTGTTCCTACCAAGACTGGGGAATGTCATTGTCTGCCTCAGCTCGGTATATATACCTGTTCTGGTGGGGTGTGAGACATCACAACAGTGACATCGCAGTGTGGCTGCAAACACTGCAGCTAGAGCAGGAATCTAATTCCTGACCTGAACACCACATGCCTGCAAACCAACTGTTGCTGCTCCAGGTAAGAGACCTTACTTACTTGGAAACAATTGTAAAAAATATATTCAATGTTTTAATATTGTTTAATTGACAAAATAAGTAGATACCAGACAGGAGACATTAAGAGCACTCATTATTTATTTACAGATAAAAATGAAATGTATGATGCAGAAAAATTAAAAGATTGAAAACATTAAAAATTGTAAGCATAACATGCTGTTTAATGTATTTACAAATTTAATACATTTATTGTGTATTAGGTTTAAAAATGTTTATAGACATATATGTATGTATTTTTATTAGGCATATGAACAGACTTGTATGGAAAAAGGATTAAACAGTTTAAGTATGAATTTATCCAGAAAACAATTGTATTAAAATAAGAGAAAATGAATAAATATAACAGCAGTGACATCCACCAAAACTAGACACATAGTGGATTCCCTGCAGGAGGAGGGCCTCAAACAACTAGTACAACAACCCACAAGACACAGGGCTATCCTGGATCTAATACTGACTAATGGAGAAAGGATCACAGATCATTAGGTAGAAGGTCAGCTGGGGGCCAATAACTGTCACATGGTATGGTTCAGTTTGGCTACTAGAATTAAATTATCCCATTCCAAGGGAAAAATATGGGACTTCAGAGGAGCTGACTTTGATAAGGTGGCCAACAGAGTTAAGCTAGTCCTGGTAAGAAGAAATATAGGTGAGGGGGTACAGGCAAAGTGGGCAAGCATCAAGGATGCAATACTTGAAGCACCATCCCATTGTGTTAGGGAGAAAAGCAAGAGCAAAAGAAGGAGAAAACCACTTTGTTTCTCAAAAACAGTAGCAGAAAAGATCGGAGCCAAAAGGCTGGCCTTCAGGAACTATAAGGGAACGCAGTGGGAAGAAGATACAGATGCATACCAAACTTCCCTAAGGGAAGCAGGGAAGGCAGTAAGGCAGGAAAAGGCTCAAACAGAGGAAACACTAGCACAAACAGTAAAAGAATGGGACAAGACTTTCTATAGATACATTAGTGGAAGGAGAAAGTCCAGAGGGTGTATTGCTAATATCAAAAGGGATAAGCGGGAGTGTGTGGAGGAGGACCAAGGAAAAGCATCTATCCTAAATAGATACTTCTGCTCAGTATTTACTGAGGAGAAGGTAGTGCAGGACCCACAGCTCAGCACCATGTACACAGAGGGGAGGGAGGTGTGCACTAGTCCCTTCACAAAAGAAAGGGTCCTCCAAGAGCTCGATAAGCTCAGAGCAGACAAGGCAATGAGACCTTATGGCATATATCCCAGGGTTCTAAAGGAGCTAAGGGTAGAAATAGCAGAGCCATTATGAGAACTGTTTAGTGAGTCTCTTAGCACAGGAGAGGTCCCAGAAGACTGGAGAAGGGCTCATGTGATCCTGCTCTACAAGAGTGGCAGCAGAAAGGAGGCAGTTAACTAGTGACCAGTCAGTCTTACCTCAGCAGTGGGCAAGATTATGGAGGCACTTCTTAAGGAAAGGATAGTGCAACACCCGGAATCCATAGGAGCACAGAATCAAGACAGCATGGGTTTACAACAGGAAGGTCCTGTCAACCTAATCTCATAGATTTCTTTGACTGGTTAACCAGAGTGGTGGACCAAGGGGGTGCAGTTGATGTTGTCTACCCTGACTTCAGCAAAGCTTTCAATACTGTTCCACATAGAAGATTGATTAATAAGCTGGGTAGGCTCAGGGTGGGTCAGAGGTTGGTCAACTCAATGGCAAACTGGTTGGCGGGCAGGAAACAGAGAGTGGTGGTAAATTGTATACAGTCAGAAGAGATGCAAGTCACAAGTGGGGTACCTCAGGGATCAGTCCTAGGTCCAGTCCTCTTCAATAGCTTCATCAGTGACATTACAGATGGACTGGAGGGTAAGGTCTATCTGTTTGCAGATGACACCAAAACCTGCAACCGAGTAGATGATCCAGATGTGATGGGTAAAATGAAAAGTGATCTGGATAAACTGGCAAATTGGTCAGAAGAGTGGCAACTGGGGTTTAATGCAAAGACATGCAAGATCATGCACATAGGGAAGAGAAACCCTGAAGCTACCTACAGGATGGGAGGGGAGTTGCTGGCAATCACAAGGGAAGAAAGAGACTCGGGCATCATCATCACAGATGACATGAAATCATCCTAGCAGACCACTAAGGCAGTAGGTAAGGCTACAGAGATGCTGAGGTGTATTAGTAAGGGTATCAAAAGTCGTAAGAGGGAGGTAATAATCCCTCTTTACAAGACAATGGTTAGGCCCCATCTGGAGTACTGCATGCAGTACTGAAGGCTACACCTGTACAAGGACATTAACAAAATGGAGGCAATCCAGAGAAGGGCAACCAAAATGGTGCAGGGACAGCATCAGAAAATATATGAGGACAGATTAACGGAGCTCAATATGTATTCCCTAGGGCAAAGATGGGAGAGAGGTGATATGATTGAAACATTCAAACATTTCAAGGGCATTAGCAAGGTGAAAGAGTCTAAATTGTTTCAATATAAGAAAAATAGTAGAACAAGTGGACATAGCATGAGATTAGAGGGAGGCCGATTAAGGGGTAATGTGAGGAAGCTCTTTTTCACAGAAAGGGTGGTGGATGCATGGAATGGCCTGCCTCAGGAAGTGGTGCATATGAAAACAGTGCAGAGCTTCAAACAGAAATGGGATAGACATGAGGGAACAATACAGATGAGTATGAATAGATAGGCCATTGACAGAGTAAAGGCCTATGGCACATTCATAAGGTAGAAAAAATGGGCAGACTGGATCGGCCTTGCAGTCCTTATCTGCCGTCAACTTCTATGTTTCTATGTAAATTAAGAAAGATTTAATTAATTTTAGAAAAAAGTGTGTATCCTTGGGGAAGGAGCAATCTGAAATGTAGGAATCAAGAGTTAGAATAATTTCTATCTTCATGCACTTTGTTTTTTACTGAGTCTGAAAAAAAAATGATTGAATGCAGTTGGGTGAGTGGATCTATTGTGTTCCATTCTGTTTGTTGTAGTTCTATGTTGCCTTGATTGGAATCTGGATACTCCCTAATATAATTATATCATATTTATCTGAGGTTGGCTGGACTAGACATTCCTTTTGGTCACTTGTGAACAGCCAAATTAATTTTGAAAGGCACACTTGAAAAAATAACTTTAAAGTTAAACATAATTATTGTACACATTATTTTTTAAGTGACTTGTGGCCCCATTCACAATCCCAATTGGCAGCAGTGCAAATTTGGGTACAAGTACACATAGTGTTCAGCCGCCAAAATTTGCTATTCACCGGCATTCATTAGTCACTTGGGGCAGGAGTCTTTAGTGCAGCTACTGTAAGCTGCAATAATAAATCATTTGGCCAGATGTTAGTGGGAACAATCTGGCATATGACACCCATGGTCATTAGGAAGGAATGTTATGAAGCTAAGCTTTGTGATGAATTGTGGTAAAGTGTCTAATTTTGCCAGCATTCATGAGGTAAAGTGTAAAAAATAAATAAATGAAGACATGAATGAATGAATAAATAAATTAAAATAAATAAATAAATAAATAAATAAATAAATAAATAATAAATGTCATTGTTTTCGTCCTCTGTTCTGCAGCACCATGCATGGAAAGCCCAGTTTTGTCTCTTCACTTAGGGGTGACATTCACCATTGTACCCCCCTTTCTCTACCCACTGAGCAACAACCACATGAAGCATGCTGCTCCCGCTGTCCTCCCCCACTCCTTCATATCCATGCGAAACCACTGCTGTTGATGCTGACACCCTCCTGGCCACTTCATGCCTCAGCAAAAGCAACCATCCTTCATGGTCCCCCTAGCCCTACAGAATAAACAAACTCTCCTCCTCCCCTGATCCTCTAAGCACCCATCAACCCCACCCTCTGTCCCACACTGGGCACTTAATCTGATCTACCTAAAGAACAATGAACTTCAGGAGCAGCTGGGAGACTGGTGTGTGGCACAGACCCTCTTCTCACCACCATAGGAATGAATGGTAGTGCACACTTATACAGTACTAAATGCTACAGTGGGTGGGAGTGAAGGAAACATGACATATGTTGGCATTGAACCCTCAGCCCAGAGACTCCGCTAAGAGGCACTTTGCAAGTGAAGTGTCACTTCACTAAGCTTTTTTCAGATGAAGTGCTCTGCAAAGTGGTACACATAGTCTTCACCAGGTGAAGTGGGAATGTTGCTACTGTATGCATAGCAGAACACAAAGGGCCACAGAAAGTAGCGGCACTGTGCGCAACACTATACGTAGGAATGTTAAAACACTGCATGCACCTAGCTTTGCCCTTGTATAGCATCAGTCACACTATACTATAAAATGGCTAGAATACTTGTGAGCGTGCCCCTAGTATCCTGTAATATCCCCTCTCAAAGTCATATCCACAGAAACCTAGTGTCACAGTTCTGTACCCATGACGGTCGCAATGCCTCACTAGCTCCTGCATGCCTAGACACAGCACTGCAACACCCCCATCTATTTTTATTTACTTATAGAGGTTTCAGAAAGTACCTTTGAGTCAGACACTCCTTTACAAAGGGTCCACATAACAGAAATTACATACAAAATTGACAAACAATTACATAGTTGTTCAGCAGGATACAGTCCGGTTGTTACAAGGACCATTGTTAGGCTAGCAGTTAGATACTAGAAATAATTAGTACATTCAATCGATACATATGAATACTCAGATAGAGAGCCTAGTTAGGGGTACTCAGGTTAGGGACAGGCTCGGGGAGCAAGAAGCCAGCCAAATAGGCCTTAGTCAGGAAGGGGTTGGGAGCTGTTTCAGGAGCAGTCACAGTGGTTTGAGGACTGGAGATGGTTTCTAAGAGAGGTTTTAAAGGGTCCAAGTCTGCGCTCACTGACAAGTGGAATGGGAAGGCTGTTAACCCAGGAGAGGGCTCAGTAACTAAAGGACCTTTGGAGTTGAGAGGTTCGACAGTGAGGCACAAAGATGAGTTGCTTACCAGAGCTACGAGTATGCTTAAGTGTCAAAGCAGGGTGGATTAGGGATGTGAGCCCAGGGTGGCAGAAGCCTAGGTCAATTTATTTGGCCATGAGGCAGGTGTGAAACCTAATTCTATTGTCGAGGTTAAGTCAGTTGGTAACATTATAAAGAGAGCATGTGTAAGTTAGCCAGTCACAGCCCAAGGTGAGGCAACAGGCTTTGTTTAGGGAGAGCCAAAGTCTATGTAGGGCCGAGGTGTTCGCCGCACTATAGATTAGTAGGCCATAATCAAGCAGGGAGAGGACCGAGGAGGAGACAGCGAGCCTCATGGCATTTGGAGTAAGACAATGTTTGAAACAATACAGTAGCCCAAGCCAAACATTGAGGACAGTAGACAAAAGGTGTATATGTTGGTGGAAAGTGAGTGCAGGGTCTAGAGTAATGCCCAGGTATTTAAAAGAGTCCACTTGTTCAAGTGAGGTCAGATTGTCAGTTTGTACTTGGGGGCAGAGTTCCTTCCAGGAGTTACGGGGATGTGTAAAGAACATAACTTTGGTCTTGTTATAATTGAGGATTAGGCATTGTGTGTGGAACCACTTTTCAGAAGAATTAAAGGAGAATTGAAGGGAAAGGTGGAGTTGTATGGGGTCAGAGTTGGAGGAATATAGGACAGCATCGTCCATGTAGAGTAGTAGGTTGCCAGAGCAGGACATGGGGAGTGAGTTAAGGAAGAGGCTAAACAAAAGTGGTCCAAAGAAGGACCCCTGCGGGACTCTGGAGAGGACAGGTAGCCTATTAGATAAGGTGTTACCAATTTTGACCCTTTGGAAATGGTTAGTCAGGTAGTCAGTGAACCAGCCAAGGGCATCACATGAGAAACTGATGTTGGTAAGTGTGGTTAGTAGGAGGGAGTGGCTGACAGTGTCAAATGCCTTAGTGAGATCGATAAAGACAGCCCCAGTGATATGACCTGTGGTGAGTTCCAGGAGGGCAATAGTAGTACTGTGCCCTTTCCGGAAGCTGTGTTGCTGCTTGCATAGTAGGTTGTAGTAAGACTGTAAAAGCTCAACAGGCAAAGGGTGTCACTGAATGCAGCAACCAGTTAGCAATGAGTCACCATGGTGTGTGTATACTGTACCTCTATGGCCAATTTCCATAGCTACTTCTGCCCTTTCCCTATAAGGTCACAACTCAGGATGTGTTTAACTACTTCACAATCAAGGGCTTCAACCCCTTCTTGCATAGTCCGACATGAGGAACTATTCCTAAGTGGCCACATGGACCAGTTAGTGAAGTCTCTTACAGCTACATAAGGGGACCAGGGCTGTGTGAGTGGTGAACATTTATTCCCGGGTACCACAAATCATCTGGTAAATGGCACTGGGGACCAATTACCAAGTAATTTTCATTACTTAGGGTAATCAAAATTGAGAACTAAGAAATTAAGGATAAACTATAAAACCCCTGTAGACGTACCTAGGTTACCTAAGGCTAGTCTTGTGGCAAGCCTCTCCCCCAACCCCAGTTATCTCCTTCCACCACTATCCAACTTTACATAAAGGCTTTGAGAAAACTTTACTGACAATATAAGACCCCCTGCCCCAAAAACACATTTGTCACACGTAGGTCCCCCAGCCCCTGATACATTATTTATTTATTTATTTATTTATTTAATTATATATATTTGTGTTGACAAGGAAAGGAGGGCTATGATTTATTTTATTTATGATCTATATACCTGAGAAGATGGCCACCATGGTGGGTGTGCAGTTGGTTTAGAGCTCCTGCTCTTCTAAACCATTTTACTTTTAACCTGTTTTTATCCTATTTAAAAGTGCCAATATACTAGGAGAATCCTGCTACTAGTAGCTAGTAATGTGGAAGTATCAAAAATTGAAGTGACGACATGGAGTGGACGAGTGAGTGTAGTATCCTAATTCTTTCCATATGGTGAAGTGCCAGATAGCAGACCTGGAGAAGATGAGGTGCTGAGGAGGTGAGAGTGGGGTCTTGTTTTTGCACATCTGAGCATACCTCTGAACTGTCCCTGATTTTCAGGGATGTCCCTGATTTTGCCTCAGAAATTTCTTCTGTCCCAACTAAATTTGGCATTTCTGTCACTGAACAGAAGGGATTTGAATCACAAAATAATACCAGCTAATGGTGTCACAGTCTAGTTCTCATTAAGAAAATGCTATTCACACTAAGAAGCATGTTGCACACAGCTTCTGGAACTAATATTACTATTTTTTCCGATGTTTCCCTGATTTTGATCATTTGTCCCTGATCATTTTAAGCTTTTTCCCTGATTTGTGATGAGGAAGGTTGAGAGGTATGCATCTGAGTGCTGAGTCCTGTGGCTGCCCAATCTAGTCCACTCTGTGTTGGAGGCTCCTGGACTGTCAGTGGTTCTGGTGGGCCAGGAGTCCTGAAGTGGATTCTTTGCTGCTATTGGAGATCAGGGCCAGCTGGGGCTGGCAGTCAGCTCAGAGGTTAGAGCATCACAACCGCTGTTTATTTGGGACATTGCCATCATTCCTGTTCAGGAATTTTCTTCAAGGAGATCACTTGGTAGGACTGAGACCTCTACCATTGAGGCCATGGGTGATGACAGAACCCACATGTTCAGTCTTCTTTTTGTTATTCCATATTGCACAGGTCTCTTGGCAGTGGTGAGAGGGCTGCCTAGAGGACATCTCTGTTTGATATGCTATGCTCTTTAAAATCTGGTGAGATCAGAGGTTTCCATTCCTGCTTTTATATATAATTTATTTGGATACTGGACTATAAACATTCTGTGGACAATTACGTACCCTGTACTGCACATATCTTGGAAGGATTCTCCTGCTGTATGTCCATTTTATTTATTTTGTATTACTGGAATATTTGGTGGAGTATATGTTAGCATGATTGGGACATTGTGTGTTGTTGAGTAGAGTGTATGGTTTGATTGTGTGAGCTAGGGATTGTTTATTTTTAGTAGGTGTGGATGTAGGTGAGTTAGGCTCTATTTTACTGTCAGAGTGTATGGAGGGAGTAGTGGAGAGGTTTAAAGTTGGTGTAGGAGTTTTAATATAGAGACTGGGATGTGCATTTAGCTGCGGATCTTTAGGCTCTGCTACTCTTTGTCCCAGCTCCATGACCTGCACCCCTTCAGGGATTGGACCCCCCTGCAATGTGCAGCTTATCATTGGTGCAGGGAGATGGGAATTGTGAGAAGGCATGGTGGTGGGGCATGGGAATAGGGAGAGATGATGGGAAGGGAGTTATTGGAATTGTGAGGACCAGGAGGTGCCCAGGGCCAAAATGGGAACTGGAGAGAGGCCAGAGTGTTCAGTTCCCATACCCAGAGAATCCACAGGACTCAATGGACAGGTAGCTAATGGTCTGGCCACCTCTATTCATTCTCTTTGGGTGGTGCTATGCAATGAAAGAGTGAGGAGGAATAAAACAGCCATTATGTCTAATTCTATGTCTGATTCCTCTGCCAATCTGGCTTGCTCTGAGACCTGGCTCCGTGATGACGATGGCCTGGTATTGGAGTCCGCAGTCCCAGCTGAGTTCTCAGTGGTGCACTGCCTGAGGAAGTACTGTGAGGAGGGGGAGGTCACCATCTGATTTAGATCTGAACTGAATCTGATAGTGCACCCAGCTGGGAAGACCTCATTGTTTGGATATGTGACTGTGCGTGGAGGTCCATGTGCAGGTTGTAGAATCCTCCTGATTTACCAGCATCCAAGATGTGAGGGAGAGTTTCTGCAGGAAATCATGGAGTTCATCATTCATAGAGTGTAAGAATTGCCCAGGTGGATTATTCTGGTCAATTTCAATGACTAGATCAATGACGAACTCTCACATTTTGGTCAAGATTTCCTCCAGGGCATGGAGTCAGAGGCTTGGCACAAGCTGTTGTTTCTGCATCTCACCAACATGGTCATACATTGGAATTGGTCTTCTCACTGGAGTTTGAGGTCTTGGATCTTGAGATTGATTTTGTCACCTGGTTGAATCATTACCATCAGGTTATCCTTCAGGAGCCCCCTTGTAGTCCACCCCTTGTGGTGGTGGTCTCGCACCAGTCTTAGCATGGGCTTTGCCAAAGGGATTCCAGATGGTGTTAGGCATTTTTTTCCATAAATAGTTTTATTGATTTTTCATCTTTTTGAACTGACGTACATTACAGTGAATACATCACCATAAAATATGGTTGCAATTTGCACAGGAAATGGTTACAGGAAAAGCGTTTGACAATCAAAAGTAAAAATGTTATAGTAAGACTAGGTAATAGGTGTTTCTCTAATCCATGTATCAGCACACACACTTGTATTAAAAATAGAATAAAACAGAATAAATAGTAATTACATAAAATAAAAGATACAAGTTATGGATTACCTGATAAAGTCTGCAGGGAATCTCGTGTGCTTATGATAAATGAAAAAACAGAACAAATAATCATATTTGCTTACCCTTGGAAGGTCTACAAGGAAGAGCACATTATGGTAACATGCTAACAGTGTTGAAATTACACATTATGAGCTTTGGGACCTGGGGGGCCTATAACATCCCTGATTAAACTGAGGCCCCCTTCCCATTATATGTCAATGGTAGTGATGCTAAAACTACTGGGGCTTACTTCAGAGCTGGGGATTGAGCCCTGACAAGCCCCTCCTGTAATTCCAACACTGTATACTACCAAGCAGGGTACACCCCTTCCTCCCCTGACTGCAGAAGTCAGGGACCATGCAGGTAAGATGCACAAGTATGAGGGCTGAAGAGGTATAGCCTCTGGTATAAACAGATATTAGATAACACCCAATATATAGGTTTAGCATAGCCTATCTCTCATAGTTATCTGTAGTTTATTGTCATATATCTAGATGTTGCCACTCCCCCCACTGTGGGGATGGGGGGATAAGGAGGGATATTATGCTCCCAGAGTATCTCATCAAGATATGCACTAGTAATCTTACTAATATCAGGGAGGGGGAAGAGGTAGAATAGTTGTTATGGAATATTGCCTGTTGGCCATTGTCAGGTTAATGTCAGGATCAAGTAGTCCTAACAGTAAGTCAGTCATGCAGCATTGCTGGAGAAAGACAGGATCAGTGTACGTGTTCACTTCTTAGGAGAAAGCAAAGGCTGTTGACTTTTTATAGGTCAAGATTCAAGGGTCGCCAGATTTCGGTATATTGGAAAAGTTTCCCTTCACTGTATGGACCACTTTTTTGTCCCTGGCTGTGAGAGACATATAGTTCTGTCATATTTTTGGGTTTAGAGGTTCAGAGACCCTCCAGTGGTGATGAAGGATCAGTTTTAGAGCAGCGAGTACATTGTTCAGCCAAAGGAGATTGGGAGGGGCTAGTTTTCAAGTGGGAGGTGGAATACTCAGGAGGTCCAAGGTGGGACAGGATTCAAAGGAGTCAGTTGACAGCATTTCTTCCAGATTCTGTTCCAGTAAGAATCAGTATAAGAACAGGACCACAGGATATGGGTAAGTGTAGCCTGAGGAGAGTTACATCTCCAACAGTCAATGTCAGGGGTCAGTCCTGCTTTATATAGTCACTGTGAGGGCCTATAAGCCTGATGTAGGACTTCATACTGCAGGAGTCTGGCCTGCAGTTCCTTGTTGGCTATGTACATGGTGGACCAGACTGAGGCCCAATCCTTTTGCTAGATTTGGGTATTAAATCCAGTTTCCATACAAACTCTAGGGGCCAGCATCTGTGTGGTGGGGATTTCCCTTGTCTGAAAGTATAGACAATTTCTAGTCAGATGCTGTACACTATTAAGCTGCAGTAGCCAAGTTTATGTTGATCTTCAAGTGGGAAGGAGCTGTTGAGGAGAAGCCCTGGTCTTTAAAAGGTCCCTTAATTGGCAAAATCTCCAAAAGTAGATTAGTGAAATAGCACACTCTTAGTGGAGGTAGTCAAATGACTTGAACATCCCCTTGTGTGGATGAGAGAGGTCTCCTAGGGTGTGCAGTCCCTGTTTCTCCCAGAGTGGCTAATGTATGAGTTGACCTCCTTTAATTAGTATAGACTGTACCACAGGTGCCTTAGTCGTGTCACTTTAACTGACCAGTTCAGTTTCTTCATATGGAAGTGCCACACCCTTCAAGTGTATCTAGCACACAGAGATGCTCTCTGGTGTGGAGTCAAGCCCACTAAAATTAGTGCTGGTGTGTGAGGGACCACTGCTTGGGTGGTCTCCACCTCTGTCCACTTTGGAAGTGGAGGGAGAAGGTCTGGTCTGCAGCAAATAAAGAAAACACAAAGAAAACACCAGAACTGCAATGTATCAGAAACTCAGTTTACTGTGCAATCTTGCCAGAAATTTACAGAGATCATATCACGTATAAAATGTGCAAATGCCAATGAACCACAACTTGACCAGCCCCAGTGCTTCAAGGCATAAACCTCTTCCACCACTCCAAGGTGCCTCCCTGAGGTAGAGGATTATCATGAAACTTAGAGCTGGTGTTTTGTGTTTCCAGTATCGGGTTTACCATAGAAAAACAAATACCCCCCCCCCAAAAAAAAAGCAATGAAGCACACACACAGACTGACTTCCAAAATAGAGCATTTATTAGGTCATCCAGCAAAGTTTCCACGGCGCTTCAGGGGAACAATCCCTCTTCATCAGGGGGGTGGAGTCATTGAATACATAGCACCCTTAAATACTAATCACAACATGACGTTTTCAAAAGTTGATGACGTGTTCAATCATAATGTTAATTCAATCATACCAATAAATAAAAACACCCTAATGCATCTGTGCAAAACTGTAAAGTGAAATATAAAAAACAAACAATCAAATTGCACCAATAGCATAAATATCAAAAGTGGATATTATAAAATAAACTCCTGCTATTATATTGTTATAATTACTGGTGACCCCCTTTAACAACCGGTTTAGCTAGATCAGTAAAATGCCATAATTACCCGAAATTGAGTTATTACGGCATTTGGCCAAACTTTCTCACGGTAGCAGTGTGCTCAAGAGTCACTGTTTTGAAGCGCACCACCTTATTGGCCGTTACTAGGGTTGAACTCATAAATAAACATGGCGGCTCCTGTTTCTAGCACCTGACGATTTACAGTGATCCATCACTTGTCAGGTACATTTTTTTTTACTACTTCACATTCTTTATCTGGTTGATCCCGCCATCAGAAAAAAATCTGGTTAACCCTGCCGTTTGTACCTGATGAGCAAGGCAAGAGAGTGATTCCATCGGGAATCAATTGTGTGTGACTCCAGGCATGCAATTCGGAAAAATTAAAAAAAAACACAACCACTAAAGTAAAAAAAAAAAAAGCAGCCTTACAGAGACAGGGTGTGTGTGTCTGACAGGAGAACTGCTTTTGTGTATGAGACAGAGTCTCTGTCTCTGGCAGTATGACAGAACTGCCTTAACATATGCTGCTATTCACTGCCTGCACCAGTGATTATAAAAAAATAATAGTATAGGTAAGTGTGTGTTTTATGGATTTTTTTTACACCCTCTTGGTGTGTGATGAACACATAAACCTCAAGGGTGTAAAAAAAATCCATAACACACACTTACCTAACCATTATTCTCTATATAATAATGCCATATTGGCTCATTAAAATACTAATGGTAAGAACAGCCTTTAAATATATGTTGCCCCATCTTATAGAAAATATTCATTACAATAAGATCCATACTGTGTAGATATTGAACCATACTTAATAACTATGGATATTGTAACTTATGTCGAATTTTAATGATATAGGAAAAGGGGGAGGATTAAAAAAAAGAAAAAGGCACTCCAAAAGCTTATTATAAGCTCATTTCAAAATTTATTAAGCATAATTCCTATGTGTCCATATGATATACAGTATATACACGAGTTCCTCCCTCATTAAACAAGCTGATATGTACAGTGAACACTAAAAGTGATCAACAAAAATTTAAGATTAAAATATTGGCACCAGTGAAAAACCTCCAAACATGTCACAAGGGGAGAAGGCTAATATGGGGGTAGGGTTGGTGGTGGGGCCAAAAAAAATCACCCTCCCAAAGAGACAGTGCAAAAAATGTTAAAAAACTTACAATAAGAGAAAAGATGCCATATCTCTGCCCAAAGGAGGTGAGTCATGTACATAAAACAGAGCTACTTACTGATATATCATATTCTTAATATCAAATAACAGACTTTCATTAAATTATCAAGCTTCATATGGTTTAAAGATAAACAGTAAGGTTCAAATCTCAGTTTAAACCTTTTAGAAACAGTGAATTCTTTGCAAAAATCCATCTTGATTCTTTCTGTAACAATATTCTTCCTGTTCCCTTTGCTTGCTAATGGTTTCACATGATCAATTATTGTGAACCTAAGAGACCGTTGATCACTGTTATGCCAGTTTTTGAAATATGTGCCCAAAGCAGAGTTCAGATTCACATTGCAGATATCTCTCAGACGTTCCAAAAATCTGTCTTTTGCCTGTCTTATGGTTTTTGAAAAACGTCATGTTGTGATTAGTGTTTTAGTGCGCTATGTATTCAATGACTCTGCCCATCGATAAAGATGGATTGCTCCCTCAAGCGCGGGAAATTTTGTTGGATGCCCTAATAACTGTTACATTTTGAAAGTCAGAATGTGTGTGTGCTTCACTGCTTTTTTGTTTTTTATGTTGTTGCCGATATTGCAGCTGATCCCCAGGCATGACCATTTAGCACACTCGAGCTGTGTTGTGAACTGTTTGGGTTGGCATCCTTCTGTAGTGTGGCTACAGTCGAAGGAAACTCCAAACATTACCAACTGGTATTGCCAATTATAGACCTTTTTGGGGCTGAGCATACTGATGAGCAAAATTCAGGCATTCATTTTAGTTTCAGTCTGGACCCTGCTTATACTGTCTGCTGTAACGTTTGCAGCAGGAACCGAGCTGCTCGTGTCCCTCATTCTCAAAGCCAAGAACTGAAATACTTTACATTCCAGCACCTAGCCTGGCAGGAATGGGTGAGATGGGGGAATTGGGAGAGGTTTCAGGTTTGGAAGAAGAAATGGAAAATGAAGCACAGCAGGAGCCATGTTTGCAGTCACTACAAGTGAGTCAAAACTTACCAGAATAAAAGATCACAGCCCTTCACCACAGCAACAGTAAGTGAACAGTTTGAAATACTGAAATATTTAAATCAGCATTTGTTAACCCTGGAAAACTATTAACAAATGGTCACTGTTTTATAACATCAGCAGCTTGCAAGAGGAATATTTAACTAAAATAAGGGCACCACATGGGCTATGTTTGGATATTCGACCCACTGTGGTTATAGAGAATTTCAAGCACAAAGAAGACTGGGAGACAGCATTAGCATCATGTTCAGAAGAGCTAATTCAAATCCTAATTAAGGATGATAAGGCTAATTATGAAGAATTGCAGGTAGAAACCGAAAACAAACAGAAAGAGCTTGAGCCATTTAAAACATATCCCTTTCTAAAATGAAAGAATGAGAATGAAATAAGAGTTTTGATACACATAAGAAAGATTGTAAAATGCAAACAAACTAAGCACGATAGAGACTTGCAGGACTATTCGATGGGACAAATATTTATTTGGGATAGACCAGCAATATCAGCCTATAGAGGGAGAGATCAAAGTCCAAACTGAAGTAATTCAAGAAACAGGGTAAAGAGTAAAAACAGGAATTGGAGGTACAATAAAAACTAGAATCAAGAAACCACAGCACCACTGAACCATTTGTCTCTAGGACCATCTGAAAATTCCCCAAATACATCTGGGACAATACAAAACAAAAAAGTGGAGTCCAAAAAGAAGGAGAGAAACAGGAGAGGAAAACGAGGGGGTAAACAATACAAAAGTAAGACCAATCAAGAGACAAACATGCTCGAAACACCAAAAGAAATAATTAATTTGAGTGATTATGAATTGTGTTCTGCTGAAATTGATATGTCAAGTAAAGAGTTGTCTTTTATACTCCCACCAAAAGGTAACCATTTTTCTTTACAGGTGGAACGGTTTAAAATATTTTGAAAAATCAATTTAAAATGTGTTTTTTGTTTGCTACCAAAAAAATAAGAGGTGCAAATTTCATTGATGATTGGACAAACAGTTTAGACAGAGGAGAATTGGGGAAATTGTTAAGTGCATTAGAAAATCTTAGCCCCTCATTAGAAAGAGAAGCTTGTTCAAGTCCTGCCACTGTAACCGGGGATTTATTAAATCTAATGAATTTTGATGAGCAAGGGAATGCATGTGTATCAGAAACCAGTAACATGGAAGAACTGGAGTTAAATGGACAATGTGCATTTGACTTTACTGATTAACATTTAAGTTTAAACACAAGTCTATCTGCTGCCCCACAGCATATGATCCTGATACACAGACCTACCAGAAAGTTGTTCTGAAAGATGTTGATATGCTGTTTGATAAAAAAAGAAACTGGTATCATATGGCCCACCACCTTGCCCTGCTGGAACAGAAAGCATTAGAATACTTAAGAGATTTGCCAAATGCAGTATTTAAACAAGCAGACATGAGGGGCAATGTTGTGGTGCTAAACAAAAGTGATTATGAGAAAGAAGCATTAAGATTACTGTCTGATAACAATACTTATCTCATCTTAAATAAGCATCCCACCCTGCAGTTTCAGATAACTTTATTTGACTTTATTGATGAGGCCTGCCATAGGGGTTTGTTACTGAAAGAGAAAGTAAGTTATTGAGGGTGGGATTTCCAATCATTCCAACCTTTTATTAATTACAAAAGGTTCATAAAAATATACAGAGCCCCCTGGCAGGCTCATCATTTCAGGTATAGGTTCACTGTCGGAAAACCTATCAAAGTTTTGTGATTTTTTTTCTTCAACATTTGGGGTGTAGTTTGAGTTTCTATACTAGGAGCTCACTTCATGTGCTTGAAAAAATAAGTACTGTAAAATTGGACTCAGATTATCTGTCAATCAAGGTGGATGTTACCTCTTTGTATACCTGCATCCCCCATGCTTTTGGATCAGAGGCTTTGAGTTTTTTTCTGTCAGCAAATATATGTGTAGATGCCCCCACTCACTGTTATCATTACAGCAGTGGAATTTATTTTAAAAACACATTTCTTTTGTTTAATAATGGATTTTATTTGCAAACTCATAAAACAGAGATAGGCTGTACGGTAGCACTGAGTTATGCAAAGCTATACCTGGGCTGGTGGGATGGTGGGAAAGCAGGTATATACTCAACAGTGATAATACATTTTTGGATAATATTGTGTTTTTGGAGCTGTTGCATTGATGACTTATTAATCATTTGGAGAGGGACAGAGTCAGATGCTAGCATATATGTAGAAGATCTGACTTGCAATCACCTAAATCTACAATTTACACATAAGACTGAGAAAAATAGCATTGACTTTTTAGATCTCACATTGACAGGCAGAAATAATGGGAAAATACACACCACAAGCATTAGAAAAGAGACTGCTGGAAATTGGATACTTCATGCCAGTAGTGTCCATCCTGCCACACTCATTAGGTCCATACCATATTTTTTTTTTAGTTCTTTTGGCAACCAGGTAAGGCCCACTGGGCACAAGTGCCTATTTTCAGGGGTGACCTGAGAGCACTGGGGTGGTTAAGTGACTAGCTCACAGTAACACAGTATGCAAGTGGAAGTTGTGGAATCAAACCCAGGTCTGCTAGATGTGCCAAGCTCATTCACAGCTTGTTACTCTAACCTCTAGGCTATACTGCCAGCCATATGGACAATTGCTATGCTTAAAAAAAAATTTTTCTTCATCAGAGTCCTTTAATACCCAAACTAATGATATGCATGCCAAATTTAGTAAGAGGGGATATGGGAAACACATTTTAGGCATTGCATTGCAAAGGGCAGAAGTACAAGACAGGAATCTACTTTTACAGCCAAATGTTAAACAGAATGCTGTGGATGATGTGGTGACTTTTGTCGTGGAATACAATCATGTAGCTGCTAAGGTAAAGAAAGTTCCGATGAAAAACTGAAATCCTTTGGAACATTGTAATGTTCCCAATCTATTTGTGACTAATCCCAGAGTCACATATTGTAGGGCTAAGAATTTGGGAGATATGATATGCTATAGCCACTATGTTTCAAACAGTATTCATCACACCACTTGGCTACCAGAGAAACCATTGGGATATTACCAACATGGCCATTGCCAAACACGTAAACATGTCATACAGGGGAAGTGTTTTAGACATCCAACTCAAAATGTTTCAGTAAAGATTAGGGATCCTGTAAACTGTTCAACCCAGTTCATAGTTTATATAGCGCAATGTTCATGTGAATTACTGTATGTGGGAAAAACCATAAGAAAAGCAAAAGAAAGATTTTTGGAAAATCAGAGAGGATATCCACTTAAGATACTGAAACTCTTTTGCTGAATGTTCAGAATCCTGATGCCGGGTGCCCGAAACATGATTGCCCAACATCGGGATTTTTACCTGTGGCAGAGTTGGTATCTTTAAGTACAAGAGGTGTGGGGGGAAAAGCCCCTCGAAACATTAAAAAAATATTTGCCACAGGCAAAATCCCGATGTTGGGCAACAGTGTTTCAGGCACCTGGTGTAGGGATTCTGAGCATTGGGCAAAAGAATTTCGGGAGCTCACATATAATCCTCAGAGAGATATCCTAAATGTGAATCTGAACTCTGCTTTGGGCACACATTTCAAAAACTGTTATAACAGTGATCCACAGTCTCTTAGGTTTACAATAATTGATCATCTGAAACCATTAGCAAGAAAAGGGAACAAGAATCACATTTTGTTACAGAAAGAATCAGGATAGATATTTACAATGAATTCACTGTTGCCAAAAGGTTTAAATAGAGATTTTGACCTTACAGTGTCTCTTTAAACTATCTGATTCGTGATCATTTAATGAAAGGCCTTGTTATTTGATATTAAGATTATGATATATCAATAAGTATCTCTTGCTGTTTTATTTATATGACTCTTTATATGACTTTACTTTTTTGGTCAGAGATATGGTGTCTTTTCTGTTATTGTAAGTTTTTTTAACATTTTTTGCATCATATTTTTTGGGAGAGTGATATTTTCTGTTTTTGCCCCCACCACTACCCCCATATTAGCCTTCCCTCATTATGACATGTTTGGAGGTTTTACATTGGTGCCAATATTTGAATTTTAAATTATTGTTGATCACTTTTAGTAGATCCATACCCCCAAATTGGGTTTCAGTATTGATTATATTAGTAAGACATGGGCACTGTACATGCCAACTTGTTTAATGAGGAAGGAGCTTGTGTTTATTATAGGAGCGTGGTTGCGCCCCTATAGTTAGGGTTCAATGCTCACTTCATTATTAAACTCAAAATGTTGCACTTTAATAACTTCACAACCATTGAACTGATTTGTATGAAAGTTTGTATGAAACATTAGGCCCCAAAGATCTCTTGATATGGCAAGTGTTGTTCTGGTTGGATGTGTGGGTGTGGTGATACAGCGTGTCAAAAAATGTGAAATTCGTTCACATTTTGTCAAATTCTTTGTCACGCCACAGTCCAAAATCTCTTGAGGTTTTGGTCTGAAATGTTCAGGGTATATACATCTTTGTTCACAGATGTGCCTTTTGAAGGTTTTGTGAAAAAAATGTTAATCCATTCCAAAGATATTAAATGTTAAAGTTTCTCATTATTTTCAATGGGAGCAGTTAGATCTTCCATGCTTAAAATGATTGCAAATGGGTAATCCTTTGCCATACATTGGTAACCCTTTTTCATGCTGCCACCATTTTGTTATCAGTTAGTAGTGGCAACTAAATTAAATAACTTACAAAATAGAGGGGCTTAGCAGACAACAACAGTTGTCTTTACCGAACTGGGTCCCGTATAATTTGATTCTGGGGTCATTTTTTTGATAGGTTTAAAACATTTAAGCATTCCTACATGCCCAGACTGAAGTTCTTTCTGGGAAGGGTGCAGCTTAATCAACAGATGCGGTGCTGTCAGTTTGCAGCAAGAGTTTTGAGAAGCCCCACGCTATTGAATACACACTTGTACTGTGCAGATAGAAAAGACAGAATGATTGCAGTGACAAACTGTCTTTTTTTTAAATCACTGTAACTTGACTAGTTTATAAGTTCATTGTTTGACCTGTTTAGGCCATTACAATTTCAACAAATAAAACCACATACAATATGCAATAAGTATACAATAAAATGAATTGTAGCAGACTTTAACAGTTCATAACACCAAGCACAGAAACTGGCATCAAGCGGCAGGAAATATGAATTGCTAATTTAATAATTTGTGGCAAATGCATTTATATCAGATAAAAATTGATTCAAAGTAACTTTGAGTTACTTCCTGTTACCATTCCCTTTGCAGATTGTTTCTAAATTAAATTTTAAGGCTGCCATCTCCAAGCAGACCCATATCTTTTTGTTTTCCTGCTATCAAAACCACATTCAGTGAGATAAAATTAAATCAACTCAGAAACTGCATCAAAACCCCCAATGATTACTATAGATGTTATTACTAAATACAAATACTGTATAAGGAACAATATTACTAAACAAATGTTACAAACAATATGACAAATAATTTCCGATGTGTTGTGCTCATAATGCAAGGGAGATACCTAAAACCGATTCAGATGATCTGTTAATTCTTTTTTCGAAATCAAGACAGTGAGCTCTGCTTTCATTTTGGACCTCAGTGGACAAAAATACTTGAAATGGATCATACTGGGTTTTCACAGCAGATTATGTCATGTTGTGGTGACTGTCGAGTATATAAACCTGTTTTTTACTGTTTTACAAAAACTTCCCCATAACATTATATTTAAGTTACTAACATACTAACATACTAAAATGCCAGCAGAATAGGCCTAACGGTCTTTCGTGTCTGCTTGTTTGGTCAGCCCCAACCCTGGTTGCTGACCTTGCTGCCCCCCTCGCCTTCTCTGGCTTCTCCCTTCCCAGTTCCGGATATTCTTGCTGCATTGGATTTTGCTTCCAGAACCCTTCCCCTGTACCTGTCCCACCCCCTCTTGAGCCCCTCCACTGTCTCTGCCTCCACCAGCCCCCTAGGCAGTGCATTTCATGGCTCCACCACCCTCTCAGTGAAGTAGCACCTCCTCCTTTCTCCCCTGAATCTTCCCCCCTCCAGCTTCCACCCAAGTTATTGATTGG
Source organism: Neoceratodus forsteri (assembly GCA_016271365.2). NCBI lineage: Eukaryota > Metazoa > Chordata > Ceratodontiformes > Ceratodontidae > Neoceratodus > Neoceratodus forsteri. The sequence continues at coordinate 508,530,452 of CM028131.1, read as the reverse complement.
ATTGCATTATGTAATTTGTTTTTCAAAATCGTTATTGTCCCACCTTGCTACTATCAGTGATGCATTTTTAGAAAACCTGAGACACAGACTACCCCCCACCCCACCCATGGGTATCCCCAAAAGAAGCAGAATTCCAAAACTGCACTGAGGAAAATTAGATGGAACAGCTAATCAAAGCCTTTGGTCTACAAAAACATACATTTTTTGGTACATGTGCATACTGCATTAGGACTAACTGCACATAAATATTTCTATATCCTTCATAAACCCCACAGCAGTGCTGCCTATGATCAATATGGAACTAGCACAACTTCTTCTGAAAGCTACTGTTGTAATAATTCTATATATGTGCTCCATATCTGAATAATGTATTAAAAAAATAAAACATTCATACTAAAATTATATAGTTGTGCTATGTTCTGACTGTTACATTCTGTGAGGTGCACATTAAACAGTCACTGCATTTTCCGTTCTTCTCTCCTAGGGTAAACAGGCAATAATGATTTTACATTTATTAAACACTGGCAGCCAAATGTGTTACAATTAGAAGAGCAAATAATCCCTATTAGCTTTAGAGAAACATTCCATGGCAACTGTAGAGCTGCTGGGCTCGGGGACTACAAACGAAAAACAAAGAGCTCGGAATCATTCTTATGTAATTCTGCCATGAACTCTTTAATTGTGAGCTTGCAGAATTTATTTTTGTATTTCACACTTTCTATAATGAATATGTTTTTTCATAGAGGAACTTCTTTGACTATATGATTTCCTCAGTCAATGTAATAGCTGAGTGAGAAGTCCAAAGGATTTTTTTTGGACATTTTAAGAGAGAAAAAAAAGAGTAATTGTGGATCTTTAAATGCATTCTCTACTTGGTGGGAAACACCAACTCTGATATCTTATGATTTTTGTAGCAATGGTTCAGAAGGGAATAAATCGGAAGGTGGGAAGGGTGCCACTAGACACCTAGGAAAAAATGAAAGTAAAGGGGTGACATAAATTGGTGGGTAAGGGGTGCCATTAGACACCAGGGGAAAAAATAAAGGGGGGCATAAATCAGAGGGTGGGGGGGCCACTAGACACCAGGGGAACATGGCAGGTATGGAAGAGAGGGTGGTGAGAGGTATAAAGGTACTACAGGATCAAAACAATGTATTACAACACAATGCAATAACCTACATTCTTATTAGTAAGGGTTGAGGGGGAGAGGGGGAGAGAGGTTAACTCCAAGGAGTAACTTACCTTACAGTTGGTCAATTTGCCCTCTGTTAACTTTCCGTTTTCTCCCTGGTGTCTAGTGGCCTCTGATTTATGCCCCCTTTTTGGTGTCTTTTGCCCTCGTGTCTAGTGGCACCCCCACCCGCTGATATCTTTAACTGACTGAAAAATGGTCCTTATGGTTTTATTTTATTTTATTCTTAAAATAAGAAAACTGTCACTCGCCAATCAGACACCCCCCTCGCCCACCTCCCATTCAGCACTCACCACATCACACCCTCAGTACACCCCCACACACCCTCACTCAGCTGAAAAGGTCCCGGGTTTGAGATCCACTCTCCTGACTGAAGACATGTCTTGTTGCTGGAATTGGAAACTGTAATATGTGAAACAAAGTTAAATGTTGTTCAACGTGTTTCAATAGGGGATTCAACTTTTATGCATAACTCAGCCATTTTTGCAAATTTTGACACCAAATTTTCAACATGGCCTTTTGGGGACCCCACCTCATGAACAATATGACTGTCATTAGGCAACTCCTGCCTGAAAGGTGATTTCACAGTTGTTGGTGAATTTACCTTTTGAATGGGGTTTGACAATTTTTCTGACCTTGTTCATGAGAATGGGTCATAAAAAGGCTATGTTGAAAATTTGGGGTCAAAATTATTAAAAATGGCAAAGTTATGACCATTTGTTGATATAGAAACATAGAAACATAGATGTTGATGGCAGATAAGGACCACAAGGCCCATCCAGTCTGCCCATTTATTTTTCTACCTTATGAATGTGCCATTGGCCTTTGCTATGTCAATGGCCCATCTATTCATACTCATCTGTATTGCTCCCTTATGCCTATCCCATGCCTGTTTGAAGCCCTGCGCTGTATTCATATCCACCAATTCCTGAGGTAGGCCGTTCAAGCATCCACCACCCTTTCTGTGAAAAAGAACTTCCTCACATTATCCCTTAATCAGCCTCCCTCTAATCTCATGCTGTGTTCTCTTGTCCTGCTATTTTTCTTATATTGAAACATGTTAGACTCTTTCTCCTTGCTAATGCCCTTAAGGTGTATGAATGTTTCGATCATATCCCCTCTCTTCCTCCTTTGCTCTAGGGTATATATATTGAGCTCTGTTAATCTGTCCTCATATCTTTTCTGATGCAGTCCCTGCACCACTTTGGTTGCCCTTCTCTGGACTGCCTCAATTTGGTTAATGTCCTTGTGAAGGTGTGGCCTCCAGTACTACACACAGTATTCCAGATGGGGCCTGACCAGTGTCTTGTAATGAGGGTTTATTACCTCCCTCTTCTGACTTGTGATACCCCTACTAATACACCCTAACATCCCCCTAGCCTTACCTACTGCTTTAGTGGTCTGCTTGGATGATTTCAGTTCATTGGTGATGATGATGCCCAAGTCTCTTTATTCCCTTGTGACTGCCAGTAACTCCTCTCCTTGCCTACAGGTGGCTTCAGGGTTTCTCTTCCCTATGTGAATGATCTTGCACTTCTTTGTGTTAAAGCCCAATTGTCACTCTTCTGACCATTTTGCTAGTTTATCCAGATCTCTTCTCATTCTGCCCACCCCATCTGGATAATCTATTCTGTTGCAGATCTTGGCGTCATCTGCAAACAGACAAACCTTACCCTCCAGTCCATCTGCAATGTCACTGATGAAGATATTGAAGAGGACAGGCCCCAGGACTGATCCCTGAGGTACCCTACTTGTGACTTGCATCTCCTCTGACTGTATAACATTTACCACCACTCCCTGTTTTCTGCCCGTCAACCAGTTTGCCACCCAGTTGACCAACTTCTGACCCACCCCGAGCCTACCCAACTTATTAATCAATCTTCTATGTGGAACAGTATTGAAAGCTTTGCTGAAGTCAAGGTAGGGGACATCAACTGCTCCCCTCTGCTCCACCACTCTGGTTAGCCAGTCAAAGAAATCTACAAGATTAGTTTGACAGGACCTTCCTTTTGTAAACCCATGCTGTTTTAGATCCTGTGCGCCTATGGATTCCAGGTGTTGTACTATCCTTTCCTTAAGGAATGCCTCCTTAATCTAGCCCACTACTGAGGTAAGACTGACTGGACTGCAGTTCCTTGCCTCCTCCCTGATACCACTCTTGTGGAGAGTGATCACATGAGCCCTTCTTCAGTCTTCTGGGACCTCTCTTGTGCTCAGAGACTCACTAAACAGTTCTGATAATGGCTCTGCTAGTTCCACCCTTAGCTTCTTTAGTGTCCTGAGATGTATGCCATCAGGTTTCATTGCCTTGTCCACCCTGAGCTTATCGAGCTCTTGTAGGACCCTTTCTTTTGTGAAGGGACTAGTGTACACCTCCCTCCCCTCTGTGTCCATGGTGCTGAGCTGTGGGCTATGCCCTACCTTCTCTTAAGTAAATACTGAGCAGAAGTATCTGTTTAGGATAGATGCTTTTACATGGTCCTCCTCCTCACATGCCTCCTTATCCTCTTTGATCTTAGCAATACTCCCTCTGGACTTTCTTCTTTCACTAATGTATCTATAGAAAGTCTCGTCATCTTCTTTTACTGTTTGTGCTAGTGTTTCCTCAGTTTAGGCCTTTGCCTGCCTTACTGCCTTCCCTGCTTCCCTTAGGGAATTTTGGTATGCCTCCCTATCTTCATCCTGCTGCATTCCCTTATATTTCCTGAAGGCCAGCCTTTTGGCTCTGACCTTTCCTGCTACTGTTTTTGAGAACCAAAGTGGTTTCCTTCTTTTGCACTTCCTTTTCTCTCTAGCACAGTGAGATGTTGCTTCAAGTATTGCATCCTTAATGCTTGCCCACTTTGCCTGTACCCCCTCGCCTGTATTTCTTTTTGCCAGGGCTAGCTTAACTCTGTTGGCCATCTTATCAAAGTCAGCTCTTCTGAAGTCCCATATTTGTGCCCTCGAATGGGATGATTTAGTTCTAGTGGCCAAAGTGAACCATACCATGTGATGGTCACTGGCCCACAGGTGACCTACCTGGAGATCTGTGATCCTTTTCCCTGTTAGTCAGTACTAGATCTAGGATAGCCCTGTCTCTTGTGGGTTGTTGTGCCAGTTGTTTGAGGCCCTCCACCCTGCAGGGAATCCACCATGTGTCTAGTTCTGGCAGATGTTCCTGCTGGTATTGATCAATCTGTATCTGGCATGTTGCAGTCTCCCATTACCAGAACCTCCCCTTTAGCTGTCATATTTTGTATATCTTCTAACAGTAATATGTCTATGTCCTACCCCTGGTCTGGAGGCCTGTATACAACTCCAGTTCATATGGCTGTCCCATTTCCTGTTTCCATGGTGACCCACAATTCTTCTGACTCCTTACATGTATTCTGAATTTCTGTAGCTTTGATATTTTCATTGACATAAAGGTCCACTCCACCTTCCCCTTTTTTGCACCTCAGTCTCTGCTGAACAGTACATAGCCAGGTACTGAAGTCTCCCAAGTGTGGTTACTGGTAAACCATGTCTTATTAATGACTACCATGTCCAGTTTAGCCTCTGTCATTATTGCCTGCAGGTCTGGGATCTTGTTTCCCAGACTGCGAGCATTTGTGTACATGATTTTCCATTGGCCAGATTTTGATGTGTTAGTTGTTGGGTGAGGTTTGGCATTTCCCCTGTGCGTCGTATGGGGAGCTGGACATTTTTCCTTTCCTGGTGATGCAAATGAACTGCAAACATGCTGAACTCCTGTTTGACCACTAGTTGAGGGGGAAGGGGTGTTCTTCCCATTCGACGTATGGGGTGCTGCACTCCTCTCCCCATTTGCTAGTTTAAATATTTTGCAAAGACGTCAAACTTCTGCCCCAATGCACTGACTCCCTCCTTTGTCAGATGTAGTCCATCAAATTTAAAGAACTTTCGGTCCCAAAACTGTTGCCAGTTCCTTATCAATTTGTGTCCTTTTTCCTGGCACCAGCCCTTGAGCCACATGTTTACTCCAGCTCCTCCTTCTCCCCTTCTCTGACCTTCCGTCCATCTGCCCCCCTCTACCAGACTGGCAGAATCTCAGAGAAGGAGATGCCAGATGAAATGGATGATAGTTTGTCACCCAGCCTGGTCAGGCGTTCCTTGGTTTCCATAACTGACAGGCTGGTGAGATCATTAGTCCCTATGTCTACCAGGACGTCAATATCTATTATGTTTTGGCGAGGATTTGAAAATTTGCTGTACCGGGTGCATGACATGGGGTAATAAGATGGCTACACTGACAAATTGGTCACTGTTGTCCTATAAATGGAAGCATATGGCCCTTGCACTGCTACATACATATATACACATCTATGGATAAATAGGAGCCCAGGACCCAAAGGGCCCTGCATTCCCATATGCAAATAAGGATATGATTACTCTATTTCAGAAACTATAGATGGGTGGGAGTACAGGGCCCTGAATAAGGCTACACTTACACTAGCTCAAAAAGAAAGGAAATTTTTGGCAAAACAACTTTGTTATTGCATCAGTTAGGGTTCCAGCAACATAAGTTTGGAAATGCACTGTTAGGGTTTCCAACCCTAACACCCCACCCCCACCATGCAGGCAGCAACAGACATGGGGGGTGTGTCTTGGGGTTGTCAACTCTAATGCTCACCCCATTCTCCTATCCTCTAACCATCTCAGCTTTCTTACACATGGAATGGGGTGAGCGTAAGGGTTGACAACCCCAAGGCACACACCCCCATGCCCGTTGCAGTGCCTAACAGCACATTTCCAAACTTTTGTCACTGGAATCCTAACTGATGCATTAGTAAAGTTTTTGGCCGAGAATATGTAATATGGACACATTGGAGTCATGCATAATAAATTTTGAAATTAGTTTATAATAAGCTTTTGGGTGTCTTTATTTTATCCTTTCCTTTTCCCATATTATTAAAACTGGACATAAATTACAGTACCCATAGTTATTAAGTACGGTTAAATATCTATACAGTATTGATCTTATTGTAGTGAATGTTTTCTACAAGATGGGACAGAATATCTTTAAAGGATGTTCTTGATGTGCCCTATGCATTAACGTGCGGGAAATACACGCCGGAGGCACGTATCCCACCCACGTAGCTCTGCACCTGCGGACAGGTGCGCACAGGCAAGTATCCTTCAATGGCTGCCACCTGTCCGTGGCACCACCTCCCCTTGCGCACTGGCCAATGCAGGGCAGCTGGGGGTGAAGTAGCAGACCCAGTCAGGCATCCAATCGAATGCCTGTCCTGGGTCCCAAGTGGATCAATTGCAAGGCAGGGTGCGGGTCCGGTTGCGTGCATAGCACCAGCGAACACCCAGACTCATGCGGCAATGCCCCTTGGGTGGTGGACCCCTGGCTGAGCCCCTAAAGTACAGTTACCACCCACTACACTGCCGCACTATCCACCCAATGCCCGGCAGCCTCAGCACCCATGAAGCAAGGCTCCCACATACATGTTACCCCAACCCCGTATGCCAGACATGGCTGTCCCCACCCCACACACACATGGCTGCCCAAGTCCCTGATGTGACACATGACAGCCCCCCTCCACTCACTGCTGCCCCATCCCCAGTGTCATCAAGAGCCACCCCCAAGGCACACAAGTGCCCCAGTCCCAGATTCCCGACCCCTGAATCTGGTACCCAGTCCCATCACTGGTGATCAGTGGCCCCCCCCCGGCACTGACAACCCCCTGTACCTACATAGTTGGTGCCGCAGCCCTGACAGCCAGTGGTACAGATCTCTGCACACCTGCTCAGCCACCAGCCATCCAAGCGATGCTGGAAACATGCACCTATAAATAGGCTGTGTACTCCCAGCATCAAATAAACAGCCAGTGACCAAGGAGGTGTGTGGAGGGCTATGCTTCTGGCCATACAGAATGCAGCACTGAATATGAAGGTATGGGGTTGTCAGTGCCACAGGGGGTAGGGGGGGACACTGAACACCAATGAGGGTTGAGGGACAAGATCGGGGTCAGGATATATTGGGATGGCCGATCTATGCTCAACACAAGTGTGGGCAGTCCAACAATGGCAGGGGTGAGTTGAGTTTCCTGAAAAAAATTTCAGGTAGAGCTATGGGGAGGTTTGCAGGTATGTACTGCAGTTTTGGGAGTGCCACCATCTTTAATTCAATAGCCTGCCCCCAGATGGAAAGGTGTATGTGGCCCCAGTTCTGAAATTCAGTGTCCAGTTTACAAAGCATCATACTAACATTCGTATCTACCATATCTTTTATGGAGGGATGGATTTGAATTATAAGGCAGGTGACTCCCTCCGGTTCCCACTGCAAGGGGTAAGTCATGCATACGTTTTCAGTACATTAAGTGTTAAGAGGCATAACCTGGTATTTGGACCCATTAAGGTTATATCCTGAAAGAGCTGAGTAGTCTCCGAGGGTAACCTGTGAAAACAATAACTCAATTTTAGCGACTCAGTTTGGGCAAGTACAAAATAGCACATGGTAAAGGAGCTAGTTTGTATTATTACAGTATGTGTTAAGTTCAGAGCTGTAGTTTCTGCAGTCTGCGATAGAAGTAGTTAGTTTTTGAAGCATGTAGGCAGTTGTTTGGATGGTCAGATATTCAGCTGGCTGCATAGCATAGTGATTACAGCCACCACCTGTGTTGCTAGCAGATCCGGGTTTGAAGCTGGCTGTGTGGAGTTTTTTTTATCCTCATTCCACCTGCACTTCTAACTATGTTCACCTCCACCCCCGGTATGGGAATATTTTATTGAGCCCCCACATTTGTCTGTGTTGCCCCCCAGAGTATAAATATTTGATTGACCCCCAACTTTCCCCTCCCGATTTGCATCCCCCTGGAGAGTATCCCCCTCCTGAGTTTTTCCCCATCCCTGAATTGTGACCCCTCCATGGGGTTAGTTATTTTAATTTGGGGTGTTGCAGGGGAGCCCCCAGAAAGAAGGGTTCGGGGACAGTGCCCTGCCCCACAGAATAAGTCACTAAAGCGGTTTGTTGTTTTTGGAGCATGCTGTAGTGCTCCTTGCCATTTTAGTTGTGGCTGTTATTTGTTCACTGTTTTTGTCTGTGTCATTTTGTATGTGTTATATTCACATGGATAGGGCTCTGAGAAGGGCACTCAAGGTCCTGAGAGCCAGTGGGACATGGAGGGAAAGGAGGTCTTGTCATCTGCAAATAATATCAGTTTAGTAGTGCAGTGCCCCATGGTTATACCAGGAAAGTCTGTATTTGCCCCAGTCTTTGCCGCCAGAGGTTCTACTGCCAGTAGAAAAGGGAAAGGGGACATGTGGCAACCATGATGGGTCCCACATCCCAGAGAGAAAAGGGGGAAACAGATGAGTTGGCAAGCATGGAGATTAAGTCACTGAAACTTTGTGGGATTCAAAATCTGGATAGGGCATCAAATAGGTAGGCCCAGTCTGCCCTGTTAAAGGCCTTCTTCACACCCAGTTATAGAGTGGCAGTTGGCACTGATGCCCCCTGAGGAAGAGGTGGTTTTACCTCAAAGTGGTGGGGCTCACCAGTTGGTGGTTTTCACAGCAATTTATTTATTGTTTTGTCACAGTATATTTATTAAAAGTAAAAGTAGTATCCTGTTACAGCAGGAGTGCTTACTTTTTGTTTGTTCGTGGCAGTTGACATTGTTAGGTTCTGGGCCTCCTGTATCAGGTTCAGGGTTTTACGGGTATTGTGTGACCCCAGCCTACCCAGGACAAATCCCATCTGGTCTAGATGAATGAGGGCTCCTATAATGGGTTCTGTATGCCTGGCGATAACCATGGCAAATATTTTTGCATCTACAGTACATTAATGAGGGATATGGCCCAGAATTGAAAACACATGATACTGTGCTTTCCTTTTTTGGGGACAAGCATAATCAGTGTCTAATGGAAGGAAGCCAGCAGTGTACCCATATCCCAGGCTTCACTGAATATCTTGTCCAATATGGGAGCCAGGAGAGAAGAGAAGCCAGTAAAAAAGTCGGTGGGATAGCAATCTAAACCTGTTGACTTGCCTTTGAACAGGCAGTGAATGGTTTCTTCCACTTGTTGGGCAGAAATGGGGTAGAGCAAAGCAGGGATTTTTCCTGAGGTACTTAGTTTTCCAGGTAATGATCTCCTGGCTGTTGAATGTGGACACCATTGTCCCTACATCAGGAGTCTGACGTAGGGAGTAACTTTGGATGTTTTTGACACCAACCATGATATCCTCCTTCCCTGCCACCCCAATAATCTAGAAACAATAGAAGCAGTTAATAATGCATTAAAAAACATGAGGATGCCAAGAGATAGGCATTGCTCTGGTACGCTGGTTATCCAGGTTCACACCCTGAGCCCAGATGTCAGAAGTGGAGACTGGTGGGGAAGGAGTTAGAGCATCCTTTAGATGCTTTCCTCCCAGAGGGGTGGGCCATACTGAACCGCTCAACAGGTGGCTCCTGAAGGTGGCTAGCAGCAGCATTCTAGGTGGTGTGGGCCTCAACAGGCTGCTGAACATCCCTTCCCCCAGCAGCCATAAGATTGTGGGAGGTAGGGGCCTCAGAAAAGTGTGAAATATCCCACCTGGCTGACTGGATGATGGCTGCTATTTCCCCCTTGTGCTAGGCAGCCTCACAGCCCTCTCTGATCCCCTCAGCCCCCCCCTCCATGTTCCCAGTCAGGGCAGCAGATTCCTCTCTGCCCTCCTCTGCTCCAGGGAGGGCAGGGACCCCCGTATAGATATGCCAGGTCTATTGGGGTGCAGAACCAATAGGGTATGTAGACGATGGTGACAGGGGATGGCCCAGTGGGTAGGTGTTAAAAATGACTGTCTTGAAGAGTGGCTGGTCTGTGGGCAGGGTAGGAGCAAAAAAAAAAAAAAACATGAGAATTGTATGTAACACATTATGTTCCCTAGAGGTGTACCAGATCAAGCTAAACTGGAAAAAATGAAAAAAATTAACATAAAAAGCAGAATTGTACTATAAGGCAAATCCAACTAGCTGGGTCAGGCTAGTGGTCACTAGTACTTAGTGGTTATGATTGCAATTGCACCATCACCTATACAGATCCTGACACTGGTGACCAGAAACACTGGCCAACCCCCCTCACATCTCCCTGAGAAAAAAAATATGACAGATGACAGCTGGGTCTGGCGATGTCTAAGCTTAATCCATGCACATAGCCATCCATTGAACCTGAATCATGGCATCTTGGGAGGCAAATGTGTAGCAGGGAGGGGCAAATGACAAAAAGGGGGAGCCAGGAAAGAATGTCAGGGAAGGGGGAAGGAATGACACCTTAAAGAGATAAGGTAGAGCGGCTATAATGCCGTAACTAAGTAGGGGGAAGAACTGGCCCATTTTGCATTACCTCAAGTAATGTGTTCCTCAGCCAACCTGGTGGCACTGGAAGTTGAATCGCTGGTCACTACATCTCAAGCCATTCTGGTGACCCAGGTTTGTGAACAAACCCGGACCACCAGGGGTCAGCAGGGATGAGGCAGGATTGAGCATCTGGAGGACTGCTCTCTTCTCTCAGGGAGGGGTGGGAGATTTGTCATCCTGTTCGTTGACTGCCCTCTGGCAATGACTGGAGGGCAGTATGGGTCGGGCAGCACATACTGGTGTCTTTACATTGGTGGGGAGGGGAGATGGAAGTAATGGTGGAAAAGGGAGCTGGCGGGCTTCATGATGGCCCAGCATCCCTGTGCCGCCTCCGGATCCTGGATTGTGCTCGGGGGCTGTGCTCTTCCCTGGCCCTGCTGTGGGGAAAGCTGTGGGGAACTACCTGGGATTGGCAATGAGGGGACGACAATAGAGGGGATGAGTCCTCCGAGGGAGGGCCAGCCACCCACCAGGCTCTGGGGCACAAAAACAGAATAATTAAAAAAAAAAGGAATGTGTTCCTCTCTGTGGGGAGAAGTGGCTCAGTTGGAGCTGTTGTGCAGGACCAGAACACCACCATGAGTGGGTCCAACTTGCTGCCAACCAACCCCCTTAGTTAGTGGGCCCCAGGTAGCAGCCACCTCGCTATAGCAAAAAAACAGAGTTTTACTCAGAAAAAGACCACTTAATAGTTTGTCAAAGTCACCTACTGGGCTGTACAAAGGGGGAACTGGTGAGCAAGAGGCAACAAGCAGTAGGTGGTTGGTTGAAATCCTGAAAACCTAGAGACTAAGTGTGCCACTCTCATGAATCATTAAGGTCTTGTACTGCCTCCCTGGGAAACCACCCTGAGACATAAATTATATTCCCAAGCGAGGGTATGCCTGGTTCCCATCCTGCCAAGCCCATAGAATGTGGGGCCAGGCACTAGCTACCACCTGATGATAGGTGTCATTGTAGCACATTATTTATTTATTTATTGAATTTTGATGACCGGGTAGGCCCACTGGGCCCCAGAGGTCCCTTTTTCAGGGGCGACCCGGGAGTTACAGGACTAGTAGGATACACAATTGGTACAGATGTAGGTTATAGCATGTACAGGTGAACATATAGCAATGACATATTACGTAACAGGTTACAGTGATTAGCAAAAGTGAAACAATGGAGGAGAGCCAGAGCAACACCTGGGTCGCAATTACCTGAGTAGAGTATGTTAAGAGGAGAGCCAGTAGAGAAGGATTAGGGCTCCCAGCTTTAGTAGGTATGAGGTAAGTGCTCAGGCAGGAGGGTAGAGTGGAAGTGTCAGGTAACATAGCATTGGCATTGACTCGTGGCGAGCATGTGTGCCTTGAGTCTTGTTCGGAAGCTCGCAGGTGATGGAGCTTCCCAAACCTCAGGAGGAAGGTTGTTCCATGGGGAAGGGGCAGTGTGGGAAAAGGACATGCACCCTGCCTTGGTCCTTACCCTTGGGACTTCGAGAAGAGTTTGGCCTGAGGTCCGTAGGTTGCGAAGATTTCGCTTGGCAATTATGAGCCGTAAGAGGCTTGGGGGAGGTGCTGAGCTAATTAGTTTATGTGCTAGGCAGAGCACTGGGTTCCTGAGACAGGCTTCGAACAAAGGCCAGCTGATAAGTGCTAGAGAGTCACAGTGGTGGCTCCTAGAGTGGGACTGAGTGGCAAAGCGGACCACCTTGTTGTACAAGACCTGTAACTTATTGAACTCAAGCTTGGCCATTCCCTGAAGTATCGGGGCAGCATAGGCGAGTGTTGGGAAGAGGACGCATGAGGCAATGGCAGTCCTAGCTTCTGGGATCAGCTGATCCTTGAGGTGATAAAGGGTACCAAGTTTACCATGACTGACTTTGGTGACTTGGTCAACATGTTGTTTTAGAGTGAATCCTTGGTCCAAAGTAAGGCCAAGGTATTTTATGGAGGCAACCACTTCTAGTTTGTTACCAGCCCTGGAAGTGAGTTGCAGGTGTTGTGTTCTGTTTAGGCCAAGGGATCTAGGTCTGAACAACATGGCCTTGGTTTTGGTAGTATTAAGGACCATTTTATTCTTAGTAAGCCAGTCCTCCATAGTGAGTAGGTCCTCTTGGAGGGATGGACCTAGCTCTCCCAGGTTGTCGGAGGATCTGTAAATCACGGCGTCATCAGCGTCCTGAATGACAGCACTGCTCCCACAGTGGTTGTGCAGATCATTTATAAACAAGGAGAACAGGAGGGGACTGGGTATGGACCCTTGTGGTACCCCCTCCTTTAGAGGCAGTGGATCAGAGATCTTGTCCTTCCACTTGACCCTCTGAGAACGACTAGTAAGGTAGCTTTCAAACCACCTGAGAACATGAATGTCCAGGCCTATGCTACACAATTTGTGATGTAGGAGTCGGTGGTCGACCAAGTCGAAGGCCTTGGAAAGGTCGATGAAAACCACTCCTGTGTTGGACCCTGCGTCAAGTTCCCTAAGCACATCTGCTGACAACTTAGTTAGAGCGGTGTCTGTCCCATGTTTAGCTCTGAACCCATGTTGGGCAGGGAAAGAAGCCAGTGTGCCTCTAAGTATTCAAGGAGTTGAATGTACACCAGTTTTTCCTGGATTTTGCTATGGTGCAGAGCAGGGAGATTGGCCTGTAGTTGCCAATGGGTTCTGCTGGCCCACCCTTGTGAATGGGGATCATGTGAGCATGTTTCCACAGCTCTGGGACAGTCCTTTCTAAAAGGGACCAGTTTATGAGCCAGGTGAGAGGTCTTGTGAGTGCTGGAACACTGTCCTTGAGTAGCCTGGCTTGGATGCTGTCAGACCCACCTGATCCTCTGGTTTTCAGGGACTTTAGGAGGGTGAGGACTTCTTTAACCTTAGCTAACCTCAGATGAAAGGATGGGCGGTCAAGGTTAGGAGGTTCCAGTATGTGGGACTCATTGTTAGTCACTGGGACCCCAGCCTTGTAATCATCAAGGTTCGTGAAGTGGCGATTGAGGGCCGCAGCAATTAGGGTCCCATCATTCAGTAACTGACCATTGGCCAAGATAGGGCCTGGGGCAGCCTTGCTTTTTCCCTTTATCAGCTCGTTGATGTGAGACCAGAATAACCTCGGGTTTCCTAGGTTAGTTTTCTGGAGGTGATTGACGTATGCCCTTTTTGCCAGTTTGACTGCATGTTTACTTTGGTTTCTAAGAGCTTTGTAGGTCTCAAGGTCAGCTAGGAGTGAGGAGCACTTGAACATTTTCTAGGCTTTGTCACGGCGGTTCATCAGGGCCTTTAAGGGGGGAGTGATCAACTTATAGCAACTGCCCTTAACTCGATGGGTCTTCACTGGAGCAAAGAGGTCAGCGACCCTCATGAGAGATTTCTGGAAGAATTCGATGTTCCATTCCAGGGTAGGGAGGCGTCGTAGTGGGCTCCAGTCAGTGTCACTGAGAAAGATATTATATTGCTCGGGTGAGAATTTAGAGTAGTCCTGCATTGTGAGGATTCTAGGTTGAATCCTGTATGCCCTGTTCTTTCTGACACAAAAGATGGGTGAGTGGTTACTCAGCGCATCAGCCATAGTGCCTGCCAACTGAATATTCTTTGGGTTTGACACCAGAGCCCAGTTGATGGTTGAGTGCCTTGACATTCTATGATTCATCCTGGTGAGTTCAGTGATTATCTGGGCAAGATTTACCTCCTGTAGCAGGCCATTGATAGATGACTTTGCCTCCTGGGCCCAGTTCAGGTTAAAGTCCCCCAGTATGAGGAGTTTAGATGAGACCTCATTGGCTAGGGCTTTAGTGAGTGTCTCCAGGGATTGGAGAGCATTCTTAGGGGGGCTATATACGCACCCAATGGTAAGGTGCTTGGCACCGCCTAGAGTAAACCGTATAAAGACCGATTCATTCTCAGGGCACGTGCTGTGCTGCATGCTGATCTAGGAGGAGATTAGGGTGTCCTTCACATAAATGAGCACTCCGCCCTCCGTTCTAGTTATTCTGTCTTTTCTGTAGTGGACGTACCTTGAGGCAGCTACTTCATGCTGGAGGACATGGGGTTTTAGCCAGGTCTCCAAGACTGCTAGCACATTTGGTTTATAGAGGGCAAGCCATGCTTGAACTTCGAGTATCTTTGGCTGAAGGCTGCATATATTCATATGAGAGATCCTCAGCCCCATTAGTCTGATTTCTGCTTCGGTTAAAAAAGTGGTTCTGAAGCATTGGAAAGACACTTTAGTGATATCGTATGGCGAATGGTTTCAGGAACTCCTGGCAAATCTTAGAACGGAAAAGACTATCGCAAGTCTTCAAAATAATATGTCTAAATTTGATCGAATTTGGGGTCCATTATATTCCTGTTACTCTGTATCAGAATGTATTGATTTATGGTAACAACATGCTTCAGGTTAGGTATTCAGTGTGCTGTGCAAATGGCTACTAAGTTGGGGATTGCATCCGGCAGGTTTCTTTTGTCATGTCTGTGCTTTCTATTAATATTCATGTTCCTTCTGGATGTAATTTTGTTTTGAAAATCTTCAATAAAAGTTGAATTGCAAAAAAAAGAGAGATCCTCAGCCCCTTCGAGGACAGCCAGGTCTGGTTCTGGGGGGAGGATATTGAGAGGTTTGCAATTACAGGGCCCAGGTTCAGTTGGATATCGCCCGCAAGAAGCAACAGAGCTGTTAGCAGGAGACATAGGGTTAGGGTAAGAGAGGGGAGCCTCACTTTGCTGGGTATACTCCTGGTTTGGAGAAGTGACCTGTCGCAAATCCCGTTTCTTGTGAATTTGTAGTAAACTGGGAGGGAGATAGTGCTCTCAGTGGAAGTGGAGTAGTAGTGGCTGGTGGGGTGGGTAGCAGGTCCCTGTGGGCCATAGGTGGTTGGGTCATGTAGGCTAGCGAGCCAGTCCACCCAAATTACAGCAAGAATGTAGATGGTAGCAAGGAGGAAACCTCTGTTTGGTTTGCAGAAGCACAGCTTGCCAATCCACGTTGACAGTTGGCTAGGCATCCTTGAGTCAGGGTACAGATGCTATGGTTTCATGCCTTAAGCTGGCAATAGAACAGTCAGATCTTATGCAGATTCCACGGTGAGACAGTCACCGGGCAAAGATCACCAGGAGGGAAACAAAGTGAGGTACAGGACAAGATTGCATTTGTGCCAGAGGAGCACACAGGTTTTCCCCAATTAACTTCCTAACAACAATAGCTAGCAAAAGCAGCCCTCACTGTACCTGTGTTATCACTAGGCTTAGATCACATAGGAATACACTATGTCATATGTTACATTTTTCAGGCTAGCATCAAATTAGGGCAGCACAATTAAGAAAAGTCAGATTACTGTCTGTTAGGATGCAAATCAAACAAGTTCAAAGGCAAAGATCATTTGTAGGCGATCAGATTCAAGCACCTGGGAGCAGGTGTACCGACTCGTACGGCAATGTCTTGGTAGTAAAGCATCTGTATGTTGGAGCTTTTTTTGGCAATGAGTCTAATGAAGCTCCACCTAATATGTTGTCCACAACCCACTCTATTGGCCTCTTAGAAGTAGTGGGAGGGCCGACTGCACATTTAAGGGGAGGAGGGAACAGTGTGGGTGGGTGGGAAAAATTAAGTTCCTTGATGTCTGTAGCGGCTGAAACGTCGGGAGAGGTCTGCCAGGCAAGGAGCAGCAAGCCGGTGCCTCAACCCCGAGGTATGGGTCGATTGAGTTGCGGTAGTGGGGAGGATCCAGTTCAGGAGGTCACCCTCGCCACCCCTAGCGATTCGGTCTTCAGTCCAATGGAAGACTTAGCCACTGAGCTGGGTTGCTGCCATTTTGTGTAGGGCTGCCCAGCGTCATGGCTCCCTCCCAGCCAATAGGTGCTTGTGCCTTTTCAAATCTTGGCACCAGTAAGAACAAAGATGCCAGTATGGTGCCACTAGCCCTGCCAGCTACAGTCCAGCTTCTTTTTCTCTTGTCCCCGGGCACTTCGAACTCCAGCCCAACAGCAGAAATAGGGACCCCAGAGCAATGACCTTCTCGAATAAACTGTGAGTCTTTCTTGGTCCCCCCCACCCCATGAAACAGCAGCCAAAGTTCCTTGATGTCTGCAGCGGTTCAAATGTTGGGGGAGGTCCGCCCGGCAAGGAGTAGCAAGTCGGCGCCTCAACCCCGAGGTACGGGTCGATCGAGTTTCGGTAATGGAGGGGGGGACCCGGTTCAGGAGGTCACCCTCGCCACCCCTAGCGATTCGGTCTTCAGTCCAATGGGAGAATTTAACAACAAAACAACAAAATTAAAACAAGTCACTTTTAAGCCGTATCCATAGGAACACAGAAACATAGATTTTTTCAGCAGACAAGGACCTTTAGGCCCAAGTAGTCTGCCCATTGCCCTGCCTATTGTGTAACCACTGACCCTAGCTGGTCACAGGTGTAATTTCCTCCCCATTCCTCTACCAAATATACCCCTGTGCCTATCCCAGACATGCTTGAATTCCCCACAGTCTTTGTCCCCACTGCTTCCTCTGGCAGGCTGTTCCGGTCATCCACGACCCTTTCCATGAAGAAGGATTTCAGCAGATTTCTCCTAAACTTTCTCCTTCTTAGCTTTATTGCATGCCCCCTTGTTCTAGTGCCTTCCATTCTCTGAAAGAATCCCACAACTTGCACCTTGTTCACTCCTGTCTGGTACCTGTAGGTTTCAGTCATGCCCTTTCTTGCTCTCCTCTCTTCCAAGGAGTAGATGTTGAGTTGCTGCAGCCTTTCCTCATATGGCTTCTCGTGAAAACCCCTCACCATTTTGTTTCCCTTCTGTGTACCACCTCCACCCTTTCCATATTCTTTTGGAGGTGCAGCTGCCAGAACTGGATACAGTACTTCAGGTGTAGGCTTCAACAATGAGCAATAAATTGGCAGCACCACCTCCCTCCTCCAGCTAGAAATCCCTGTCCCAATGAATCCCAGCATTCTGCTAGCCTTACCCACTGCTTTGTCACACTGCCCAGCTACATTGAGGTAATCAGATATAATGATCCCTAGGTCTCTTTCTTGCATGGTGACTGTAAGCTCCAAGCCCCCATCTTATAAATAGCTCCAGGGTTCCGCAGCCTAAGTGCAAAATGTTGCCCTCTTTGGCATTGAAACCCAGCTGCCACCCCCAGACCATGTGTCTGATTTTCTCAGATCCTTTTCATTCTCTACATCCCTTCCTAAGTGTCAGCCCTGTTGCAGATTTTTGTATCATCCACAAAGAGACAAGTCTTAACCTCAAGCTCCTCTGCAAAGTCATTTGTGAAAACATCGTAGAGGACTGGTCCCAGCACCAAACCCTGTGGCAACCCACTATCTCTCTCCTATCACCTGAGTGGCTACCATTTACCACCACCCTTTGCCTCCTATCCCTTAACCAGTTTAATACCCAGCTTGTCACTTCCCTACCCCCAGACTACTTAGTTTTTATGTTTGCTTGCATGCATGTGCAAGAAACATAGTGTTACCATACGAGTTTTCATAGGTGTGCCACCCCCACTTTCAATGCCCTGCTCCTTTTTGCGGGCACGGCTGCACCGCACCAATGAATGTCCAAGCTGTCTATGACAGCCGTTCAGATGCAGTGCCATACAGTTCTGAGAAAACCACCGCTACAATCAGTGGTGGTAACGTGTAGGCAATTTGCATACTGCCATCGGCAGGCGATTTGCATATTGCCGTTGGCAGTATGCAAAGTGCCTACATGTCAGCACTGCATCTGAACTGTCATAGACAGTTCATTTCTGATCCCCGTCCAATACAGTTCCCCCCCATGAACACCTAGGTAGCACACTGGGAGCCCACCCCAGCATACTCATGCAATCCCCTCCACCCCCGCACGCTGTATGACCAGCGGGTGCTCAGTCCCTGTCGACTCCACTGCCCCCAAAGCAACTTCCAGGTGCCACACTGGGAGCCCACTCCAGCATGGCAAAAGTCTGTGGTTCACGGGGTGTCCAATCCTCTGTTGACTCCTCTGTCCCCCCCCCAACAAACTTTCAGGTGCCACGCTGGAGCCCACCCCAGCGTGGCAAAAGTCCTATGTTGTATTTAAAAAACAAACACCTAGAACAAAAGAAAACGGTCCCTCGTTGACTCTCTTGCCCCTCCCCAACCCGTACCCACCCTCTACGTACCTCCACCTCCCACACCCCTTACACCATACTTACCTCCTGAGGCCAGCACAACGATGTTCGATGGACAGGGAACATGTCAGCACTCTTCAAAGCTGACGGTGAACTGAAGTAGTGCCGGAAAGCTGTATAATGGCATAAATGTTTTTTTTTTTTTTTTTCTACTTTGATGCATATCTCAGCCATTTTGGGGAACTGTTTCACCAAATTTTCAACACGGGGTTCTTGGGACCCCACCTCATGAACTCAGTCACTGTCATTTTGTTATTCGGTCCTGAAAGGTGATTTCTCGGTCATTGCATGGAACCACCTTTCGGGACTGAGTAATGAAATGACAGTGTCACAATTCATGAGGTAGGCAATCCAAAACCTTATGTTGAAAATTTGGTGAAACAAATCCCAAAAATGACTGTTTTATAAGTGTGCGTTGTGCAGTTCCTACACACACTCGTAACTTCAAGAATATTTACTATTTTCACTCCAGATTTTCAACATTGCCATTTTACCACACCTCCTTAAGAGCAGTATAGCTGACATTTTTCACATCTTGCCCAAAATGCGTTTTTGCGCATGTAGCACACAATGATGCGGTCAGTGTACAAAATCAATGTTTGGGATAGATTAAGAAAATCACAGTGACACTGTTCATGAGCAGAGGTCTTGAAATAGCTATGTTGTAAATTTGGTGACAAAAATCCATAAAATGACTGTGTTACGAGTGTGCATTGTGCAGTTTCCACGCACCCTCGTAAGTTCACGAATTTGTAATATTTTCAGTCCAGATTTTCAACACTGGCATTTTTCCACACCTCCTTATGAACAGAATAGCTGTCATTTTTCACACCCTGGCCAAAATGTGTTTTCGCACTTCCGGCGCAGAAATGCGCAGTCGCTGTAGGAAATCAGTGTTCGGGACAGATTAAGAAAATCAAAGTGACACTGTTTATGAGCAGAGGTCCCAAAATGCCTGTGTTGACAATCTGCTGTAAAAAATCCCAAAACTAATTATATTACGGGTGCGCAGTTTCTACGCACACTCGTGACTTCACCAGTTTTTTTATATTTTCACTCCAGATTTTCAACCTTGCCATTTTTTACACCTCAACATGAACAGTACAGCTGTCATTTTTCACATCCTGTTCAAAATGTGTTTTTGCACCTATGGTGCCAAATGGCATAGTCACTGGGCAAAATCAGCTTTCATCTAACAAGCTGATATTGACACTGTTCATGAGGTGGGCTCACAAAAAAAAACATGTTGAAAATTTGGAGTGAAAATACCAATGAACACCTGGGGCATTAGGGTTTCCAAACATAACGCCCCACCCTGTAGAGACGGACAGGCATCAGGGGTGTGACTTGGATTGCCACCTGTAATGCTCATGCCATTCCACCCCCACCCACACCCTGCAGCCATTGATAGGTGTAGAGATGTGCCTTGGACTCTTTGGCCCCAAAGTTCACCCCATTCGCCTATACTGCACCCATCTCATCGTATTTCTTTATGGAATGGGGTGAGTGTAAGGCCCAAAGACCCCAAGGGACACTGTGACACTTGTTGGTGTCTGCAGGGTAGGGTGTGGTGAAATGGCATAGGTGTTATGGCTGATGACCCTGAGGCACACCCCAATGCCTGTCAGTCTCTGCAGGGTGGTGGTGGGGTTGGCTTCAGTTCAATACTTCACTGCAATTCCAATTATGCATCTCTCTAACTCCTACACTACCAATGCCAATGCCAGCAAGCAAACATTCAGCATTGACAAATGCTTGCTTAGTTAGCCTCTTGTGTGGTGCAGTGTCAAAAGCCTCACTAAAATTCCAGGTAGGCCATGACCACTGTTCTCCCTTGATCCACCTCCCTGGTAACCCAGTCAAATAAATATATGAGACTTGTTTGAGGTAACCTCCCCACTGTGAAACCATGCTGCTGGTGGTCTTGCAACCCTTTTGCCTCCAGGTGCTCCACATTTTATATATGACCCCTGAGAAATGGCAAGAAAAGAACAGACAACAGTACAGGGCTTACAGGCAGACTGGATGAGTCTAGCAGTCCTTATCTGCTGACAGTTTCTCTGTTTCTATGTAACAGCTTAACAAGAACTTTAGAACATAACAAAACTCCATGCTCCTAAGACAGTTCCCAAGTCTGCTGGAGGGCTGAATGTGATGCCAGTCCCCACAAACAGGGCCCCAGTTCTGTGTCCCATGATGCTTAATAGCCCTGGATGTAAGTCTACAGAGGTAAAAAGGAGGGGGGGGACTTTATGTCCAGAAACATACAGACCAAGTGTACCGCCCAAATGTTGCAGTAGTCTGAAGCTGGCCCACTGGTGCAGCAGTACCGCTACTCCCTGTATTGCAGAGGATCCATGTTTGGAAGTAAGTGCAGTGCGTCAGAGGGTCAGCTGGGGGAGGTTAGGTGAGTGACACCCATGGACAGCTCTCCACCTGTGGGAGGGAGGGTTGTAGTTCACTGGCATGTTAGTGACACCCATTGAAGACTGGGCATCCAGCACCCAGGACTGCCTGGTACCTAGGAGCAACAGCAGATGTCTGTGGGACAGGTGCAGGAGTGTGCCTGCCCCACACTGATGCTATTGCATGTGTGTGCTCCTAGGGAAACCAAGCAAAAGGAAAACCCCTGGCCATGGATTACCATAAAGCTCCTGGACTGACTCTTGAATGATGCCTGAGGCATAAGCCTCAGCTTGAGCCTCAGGTGGATATTTGATCTCTCCCCCAGCCCAGAGGGGAAGCCCTGTGGTAGGGGGTAAGATATGGGCAACCCAGCTAGGTGGCCTGGAGGGGGATGCCAGGAGAGCGAGTCCAGGTGCTGAATAGGGAGGTATATTCCCTGCCCATTGACCGGGAGAGAAAAAGAGTCAACAGAAACAGAAGTTGCAGTTGTTTGGTGGTCCAGGGTATTAGGAGAAGCTGCAGCAGATGTAACTGTGCAGTGGGGGTCAATATTGCTGCATGCAGGGCTGTACGGTAGAGGATACCATACTGAGTAAGAGCAGCTGCCATTAAGTTAGAACAAGCTCCAATGTCAAAAGTCAAGCACATCTCGGTTCCATTTCATAGGAGCAAAAAAAAAAAAAAAAGGTGCCGACCAGATGAGCGAACACAAATAAACGAAACCAGAAACAGCAAAATACATTAACAGCGAATGTTAAAATAGTGAAAAACATACTGGCAACATACACATGCCGTGCTGCAACATAAAGTTGACAAATAATACCAAATAAATAAAATACAGATCACATATATAATAGTGAAAAATTAGCAACATTCTAAAGAAATTTAGCAACATATGCAGCAATACTAAATAATAAATTCATTGCACATAAAGTAATACAGAATATATACAACAAAAACCAACATATAACAAACATGTAACTGAAAATGATATGTGAGTCCCTGAAGATAGTGCAAAGACCACAAAGACTCCCACTACATACACAAACAATCCTGAACTCGAACCCATGACACCACACAATTCCCCTAACACCAAACTTACCTAATGCCCTGCTGTACCCAGTACGCCATGACAGAACGACAATTGCAAGCCGGCCCACACAAAAACTTAAAGAAACTACTATGTACCAACTGCTCTGTGCCAAAAAACACTTAACATCACTATATTTTAGGTGGGGGGCTACACCTCCTGCACCCCCCGAGGGGCTTTGCCCCCCAACCAATCCTGCTGTTTATAACCAACTCCAGGAATGCACAAATTATCACCCTTGCTGACATTACCATTTTTGCTGACATTACAATGGTGCTATTAATCCCAAGTCGCTTTAAGGTCAGGTGCCATTATTCCATCCCTCAAATTGACTCACTCATATGTATTCGCTCATTTGACGCAATACTGTCTGTAGAGGGTGAAAACAGCATGTATTCACTGCAGATAGGCATTAGCTGTCTCCTACTGGTGCTGCAGGCTCCACTAATCTAGTCTCTTGTTTTCTGGTATGGGCAGGGAGTGGAATTTGCTGAGTCTCCATTGAGACAGCTTGACCTAGGTGTTACTGAAAGTAGTGATTGGCTTTCACGGGTGTATAGAACTGCAGCACTTTACCCTGGAAAGTGACTTGCAAGACCGCCAGGTACAGAAGTGAATAAGAGATACTCATATTTCTCAGACCTTGTTTAGCCTTGTCAAAGGTTTGCCTCTTATCCAATTTGGAGCAAGGGTAGTCAGGGCAAAAGGATAATTTACTACCAGCAACCTTGGCATGTTTTACATCCTTTCTTGCCTTCGTGAAAAGCTCTTTGTCTATGAAATGAAGCCATAGAGAGATTGTAGTCAGGTATTTGCTGGGTTTGAGGGGGCATGTGAATCCTGTGGGCTTGTTCACATTCAAAGACAGCAGGGTCCAGATTATGCCACAGTGGCAGATTGCTTCTCAAAAATTAAACAGCATTTTTGCCCTTGCTCCCTTCAGGTAATTTTTGCCCTCGCTACTTTCAGGTAATCACAGTATGCATACATTTTCTTCTCCTGCCATGGCTTTCTACACCTTCTAACTTGGTGGTGAGCAATTTAATCTGGTGCTCCACCTTCCTGAGAGGTTGTGGGGTCAAAAACAATGGGAAATTCAAGAAAGCATGGGACAGCCATAAGGCAATTATGGGGGGGGAGGAAATAGGCTGTTGGTTAACTAGAATCTGCAGCTTATCCAGTAGGTAGGGAAATGGGCAGACTGGGTGACCAAGTGGTTCTTATCTTCCATCAAAATCTATGTTTCCATGGCCATGAGGCACTGATCTCTGGCCGATTCTTGCTCTGTAAGCACTGTAATTTTGTGCTCAGTCTCAGTTACTCTGCCGGTTAAATTGTTGAGGCTCATTTAAGTATCCACTACTGTTTTCCTGATGGTCTCAAAGAAGTTGGCGAGTCTGATTAACCAGGCAGGTTGTTCTTCAGACAGAGCAGGTGCACCATTGGGGTGAGCTGAGGTAGCTATCTTGGCAGCAGGAAGGTGTGGGGCTGGAGGAGACACTGTCAGAACTTTTTTCCTCTTGTTTGGTGATGAGTTTGGCTCAAAAATGATTGAATTACTCCACGTATCTTTTCACTCCCTATTACTGTAAAGAATGGCCCTGAATGCTGTAAAAATCAGTTGATGGAGGTGGATGAGAAACAGAGCCAGCCTGGAGCTAGGGGATTTAGTAGTCATCTTAGGTAGGCACTCATGTGACCTTGACAATGCTGGACATTTCAGGTATGAATGCAACATGCGTTGCAGTCTCAGGGGAAGCCATGGTGATAAAAATGGGGCCATTATGGTGGCTTTGATCTCATGGTGTCGATTTGTGTATGCTCACTTTTTTCAAGAATCAGGTTACTGTGGTACAATGGTGAGATGAGCAAAGTGAAAAGAAGGGGATGGAGGCTGAAATATTGTTGGACAAGATCCAGAGCCCAGGAAGACAAACTTGGTTTGAATACTCACTGTGTTGTATATCAAACAGCAATCACCCAAAAGAAGGCAGATATTCAGTCTAAGGAGATTGCTGCAGAGAAAATCAACTGGCTCAGCTGTCAAGACTGTGGACAGGCTTCTTCATCTAGGCTGTCTGGAGCCCATAAGAGCCTTTTCACTTGTTAAGTGCAAGACGTTCACTCAATTTGTCTTGGACAACATGTTCTCCATTCCGGCTGGTATCTTACCAAGTTGACAGTCATAGCCCAGCAGGGCAGAGCTATTGGGTTTCAAACACAGTCAGTGGTTATGGGATGAGTTTAGGTCAATGACGATGAAAGAGGTTGGTGGGGTGATCTCTGAGTTGAAGCCAAGATGCTGTGAACTGGACCCAGGACTGACTCGACTAGTAGTGAGTTGTGTCAGTCATTTGGGCCCGGTGTTTACGAGATTGTCCAGTGCTCCTTATCAGAGGGTTTTTTTATGGTTGCATTGAAAGATGCACAGGTGAAGCTCCCTATGAAAAAACATCTTTGGACTAAGAAGTCTTGGCAATTTACTGACCAGTCTCTAACCTGCCATTTTTGGGCAAGGTTAATGAGAAGGTGGTTGCACAGCAGCTCAAGGCTCAACTCAATGTCTTTAACATCTTTGAGCTTCTCCATTCAGGTTTCAGAGCTAGCTATAGCACAGTAAATGCACTGGTCAGGGTGCATAATGACCTCCACAGGGTGAGAGTTAGAGGTGAGTGATCAGTTCTCATTTTCCTAGATCTCTCCTCAGTATTTTGCACCGTGGACCATGGGTTGTTATTGAATAAGCTCAGGAAGTATGTCAGACCCACTGACAAAGTCATCTGGTGGCTTGGGTCATATCTCAGTGGCAGGTGATGCTGGCAAAGTTCTCTTCACCCCTTGTGGTGCTGCCCTGTGACATATCCCAGGGCTCAGTCATTTTGTTCACATTGTTTGCAGTGTATATTCTGCCCCTGGGGAGGATCATTAGATAGTATGGAGTTGGGTTTCACTGCTATACAGATGATACTCAGCTCTATCTGTCCTTTGTACCCAGGAAGCGTAGTGCAGTCAATGTGTTTATTAGGTGCCTGACTGAGATCCAGGACTGGCTGTCATTAAGTTGGCTGAGACTCAGCCCAGGCAAGACTGAAGTACTTGTGGTTGAGCATGTCAAAGGGGAAGTGTCGCAGCTACTGAAAGGGATAATGGCCTTTGGCTTAGCTTCTTTGGGCTCTTGGTTGCTACAGAGTTGAAAAATCTGGGGATCATTCTGGATGAGGGTCTGACATTTGAGACTTGGGTGTCAGCAGTATTCAGAAATGGCTTTTGCCATCTAAGAAACATCAGCCAGATTAAATCACATACCCACCCCTGCAGACCTGGTATCTATACTGCATGCATTTGCTACCTCAGGGTTTGACTACTGCAATGCTTTGTACCTTGGGATCAGTGGGGTATGCTTTTGTAGCTGATGCAGAACATAGCTGTTAGGTTGCTGAATGGCTTTTCAAGAACAAGCCATGTCTCCCAGGTGCTGCGGGATCTGCACTGACTGCTGGTAAAGTGGTATATTTCCTTTAGAGTTGGTATACTAACTTACAAGACCCTTCATGGGTTGAGACCCGGGTATCAGACTGAACTGCTGCATCCCTGCATGTCTTCGCACCCTCTCCATTCCACTGATAAGGGTTTGTTTGTGATACCAAAGTCCAGGCTGAGAACCTTGGAAGACCGGACCTTTGAGTCGGTGGGCCCAGTACTTTGAAACTTGCTCCCAAGGGTCCTGAGGGAGACCCCCTCAGTGGAGGCCTTTAAGAAGGACCTCAAGACATTCTTATTCAGGCAAGCTTTTGGGGACTAGCTTTCTATCTCCATTCCTTCCTCCCAGTCTATTGTTCACTAATTTTAATGAAATCTAATATTCTCAGTTTATGAAGTCTAGGCTGTAATACTCTGCTTATTTATTTTATTTATTTCTATGATGTTATTTGTTTCATCTTTGTCAATTTAATACCAAATCTACCTCAATTGTATAATTGTTTGTAGTGGTACACTGAGCCACATGAGAAGGGCACCAGATAAATTAAAAACTACTACTACTACTTCTACTATTTTTTCTGTTTTCAGCCTCATCCCAAGGCAGGAGGATTAAACAGGAAAAGGTTCAGTGCTGGAACCGGTCCTCTTCAATGTATCCATAAGTGACACTATGGAGGAGTTTGAGGGTAAGGTGTGTCTCTTTGCAGGAGATACAAAATTCTGCAACAGGACTGCCACTCAGGCAGGGGTAGACAGAATGCAAAGAAATCTGAGGAAACTAGAAGAATGGTCTAGGAGGGTAGCAGCTGAGTTTCAATGCCACTAAAGTGCAAGGTTATGCACTTAAGGCTGCAGAATCCAGGGACTGTGTACAAGACGACAAAGTGGAGCTTACACAAACCAAGCAAGAATGAGATCTAGGGGTCATCATATCTGATGACCTCAAGGTAGCTGGGCAGTGAGACAAAGCAGCTGGAAAGGCTAGCAGAATGCTGGAGTGCATTGGGAGAGGGATTTCTAGCAGGACCCCCGAGTGCTATGTCCAGTTCTGAAGGCCGCAATTTCACAAGGACATTGAAAGAGTGGAAGTGGTGAAGAAGAGGGCAACCAAAATGGTGAATGAGTTGCACGAGAAGTCATAAAGGAAAGGCTGCATTAACTTAAAATGCACTCAGCAACATCCCAGACACAGATGCTCAGCTAGCTGCGAACTGTAAATACCCAGCACCTTATAGCAGCAGTAAACCACCTTCAGAAAAAGGGACCTGAAGAGGGAGTGCAGCTCGTCTGGCATGTACATGAGGACACATCCAGGTTCTGCAAAACAAATACCAACTTGCAATCCTATAGGAGGCACTATTGCAATGTGTACCTTCCCTCCCTCTCCTTGGAGTCTCAGTGTGTTATCTCTGCAGTGCATCTCAGATTCCTGGTGGTAGGGCTTTCAGCATAAACCTAGACTTCCTACATGATATAAAAAACTTCAAGTAATGTCACTGATTCAAGCATTTTAAGACTTTTTAAGTAATCCTCAATCAGAGAACAGAACAGACAGGGTCAATTCAGGCTCAAAGTAAAATCCATAAAACATTGTTCAGTTCTTGCTTCCGCAGTCATCTGAGGTTACAGCCATCCAAAAAAAGCTTCCCATTAGTGACATTCTCCCCCTGAACACCCAAGAGAGCTGTGAGCTTCTCTTTTGGAAGTGACAGCTGACTACTGGGGCACAGAGTGTTCCAGTGAAATGTGATATGTGTGCTACAGTACTTCACAGCACAGTACAAATGCATATCATTATACTAATATTTAGGATCTTAACCATTTTCATGAAGTGTTCAGCAAAAGTCACTTAAATCCATATAATGCTAATGCAGAGTCAGCAAGCTTAAGTACAGGTATCAGTGACTGCACTGAGTTTCCAGATATTGGCAAACCTACTGTAAGCAAAGTTTTACAGCAAGTACAGTACCACCAAATAACAAGTAACTAATGTCAATGCTGAATGTTTGCTTACTGGTATTAGCATTGCAAATGCAGGAGTTAGACAGATGCAGAATAGGAATGGCAGCGAAGTATTGAACTTCATGTCAAACCCACCTCCACCCTGCAGAGACAGACAGGCATTGGGGTATGTGTTTGGGTCGTCGCCCATAATGTTCATGCCATTTCACCTCACCCTATCCTGTTGACACCGACAAGTGTTGAGGTGTGCCTTGGGGTGTTCGGCTTTATAGTCACCCCATTCCATAAGGACATATGCTGAAATAGGTGCAGTATAGGAGAATGGGGTGAACTCTGGGGCAGAAGAGTCCAAGACACACCTCGATGCCTGTAACTGGTTGCAGGGGGGTGGGGTGGGAGTGGAATGGCATGAGCATTACAGTCTGCAATTCAAAGGCATACCCCTGATGCCTGTCAGTCTGTACAGGGTGGAACATTATGGTTAGAAACCCTAACACCCCGGGCGTTTGTTGGTATTTGCACTACAAATTTTCAACATGGCCTTTTTGTGACCCCCACCTCATGAAAGCATTTGGGACCTCTTCTTATGAACAGTGGCACTGTGATTTTGTTAATGTGTCTCTAACTTTGAGTTCCCACAGTGACCATGCCATTCTGTGCCAGATGTACGAAAACACAGATCGGGCAGGATATGAAGAATGACAGCTGTACCATTCATGGGGAGGTGTGAAGAGATGGCAATGTTGAAAATCTGTAGTGAAAATACTAAAAATGCTCAGACTTAAGAGAGTACTTGGAAACTGCGCATTGCATGCGCGTAACACAGTCGTTTAGTGGAATTATTTCACCAGATTTTCAACATAGGCATTTTGTGACCTCTGTTCATGAACACCGTCACTATGATTTTCTTAATCTGTCCTGAACATTGATTTCCCACAGCAACCACACCATTCAATGCCAGATGTGTAAATGCATATTTTGGGCAGGATATGAAAAAATGACAGCTGTACTGTTGATAAGAAGTTGTGAAAAAATGCCAATGTTGAAAATCTGGTGTGAAAATATTACTAATGCATGAAATTATGAGGGTGCATGGAAACTGTGCAATGTACACTCATAACACAGTCATTTTATTGGCTTTTGTCACTAAATTTCAACATAGGCATTTTAGCACCTCTGCTCATGAGCAGTGTCACTGTGATTTTCTTAATCTGTCCCGAACACCGACTTCCCACAGCGACATCGCTATTTTGTGCCGGGAGTGTGAAAACACATTTCAGCCAGGATTTGAAAAATGACAGCTGTACTGTTCATAAGGAGGTCTGAAAAAAATGGCAGTGTTGAAAATCTGGAGTGAGAATATTACAAATTTGCCAAGTTACAAGGGTGCTTGGAAACTGCACAATAGATGCTCATAACACAGTCCTTTTATTGACGTTTGTCACTAAATTTTCAACATAGGCATTTTAGGACTTCTGCTCATGAACAGAGTCACTGTGATTTTCTTACTCTTCCAAACACCAATTTCCCACAGCTACCGCGCTACTTTGCGCCAGAAGCTCAAAAATACATTTTGGCCAGGATGTGATAAATGACAGCTGTATTGTTCATAAGGAGGTATGAAAAAATGCCAATGTTGAAAATCTGGCATGAAAATATTACAAATTTTCGAAGTTAAGAGGGTGCGTGGAAATTGCAAAATGCATGCTCATAACACATCCATTTTATGGACGTTCGTCACCAAATTTTCAACATAGGCATTTTAAGACCTCTGCTTATGAACAGTGTCACTGTAATTTTCTTAAGCTTTCCCAAACACTGATTTCCCAGTGACAGCACTATTCTGCGCCGGAAGAGTGAAAACACATTTTGGCCAGGATGTGTAAAATGACAGCTGCAATGTTCATAAGGAGTTATGGAAAAATGGCAATGTTGAAAATCTGGAGTGAAAATATTACAAATTCGTGAAGTTAAAAGTGTCCGTGGAAACTGCGCAATGCAAGCTCGTAAAACAGTAATTTTTTTAATTTTGTCACCAAATTTGCAACATAGGCTTTTTGAGAGCCCAACTAGTGAACAGTGGCACTGTTGTTTTGTTACTTGGTCCTGAAAGGTGATTCTGAGCAGTAACTGCAAAATCACCTCTCGGGACCGAATAACGCCATGACGGTGACTGAGTTCATGAGGAGGGGTCCCAATAACCCCATGTTGAAAATTTGGTGCCAAATGTCCCAAAAATGCCAGAGATATCCACATAAGTTGAAAAAAAAAATATTTATGCCATTATACAGCTTACTTCTTCAGTTCACGGTTGGCTTTGAAGAATGCAGATGTGTTCCCGGTCCACCGAAGATCATCGCACTGGATTTCAGAGGTAAGTATGGGGTGAAGGTGAGGTGTGGGGAGGTGGGGTGTCAAGTGCATGGGCGCCAGTTGGGGGAGACTCAACTAGGGACTGTTTTCTACTTCACAAGTTTAAAAACAATTTTATAATGTTGCGGAAAGTTTTCTTATTTACAGGGACTTTTGGCAAGCTGGGGTGGGCTCTCAGAGTGCCACCTGAGTGCTTTTTTTGGGGGCGGCTGTATCCGACAGGGATTGGGCACCCCCATTAGCACATAATCAGTGTTGGGGGGGCAACAGCCAAGGGGATTGGGCACCACCCTTGGCACACAACAAATGGGGGGGACATTATGCCAACGGGGAGTGGACTCTCCCATCGGCAAATTAACTGGGTTGGGGGCATGTCAACAGGGGGATTGGGCACCCCCATCAGTAGACTTTCATGGGGCTCTAAGGTGGTGGCATAAGTCACCGCCATGTTTAGGGAAATGTTACACCAGGCAATATGTACTGCCCTGCAATGACGGGTCTCTCCCTCATTGCAGTGGAATGGCTGATGCTGCAATGATGAGGCGGGCCCTCATTGCAGCGGCCAAATCATTTCAAGTTTTTGGCACTTCTGCAGAACCAGTGTCATCAGGCCACTGGGCCTGCATTGGGTGAACAGTGCCAAGCCCACAAATGCAGTGATGGCATTGGCTGCCAAAATGCCGCACCTCTACAACCCGCTTCTCTCCTAAGCTGCCACATAATGTTTCTTGTGCATGCGTGCAAGCAAACAAAAAGATGGGAGCTACATTATTGTACCCAGAAGGAAATCTGGGTGCTAGTGCATGAGCTCTCCGTTATTTGGGCTGTTTCCATGTCTAAGGCCAGACCACAATCTGCACTTGACACAAATTTTGTATTTTAGGATCCAACGTATAAGAATCACCTTTAAAAGTACATAATTGCTCAGTAAAATATCTGTAGCCATCAAATAAATAATACATACTAATTCTGTCCAGTGAGCCCCTCTTTCTGCCAGCCCCTCCCTGTTCTACTACAGAAGTACTGTAGTAGTCTAGTGATTAGAGCACTTGCTTGAGAATCAGGTGATTGCTGGTTCAAACCTCACTAGAGTCAAATACTCACTGTATAACATTGGGTACATCACTTAACCTACTCCGCTCGAGCCCACCTACCTGTGAAATATGTAAAATTACCACTGGAAATTAAATACTGCATCTCAGAAAAGTGGGAGCAAGGCAGAGGCAGTAAACTACAGGCCTGTTTGACCTCAGTGGTAGGGAAAATGATAGAATCACTTCTGAAAGAAAGAATTGTTGAGTGCCTAGAGGCCAGCGGGGAACAGGACCCAAGAAAGCATGGATTCACAGCAGGAAGGTCATGTTAGACAAATCTAATAGATTTCTTTGACTGGGTGACCAAAATAGTAGACCGGGGGGGGCTGTGGATTTGGCCTACCTAGACTTAAGCAAGGCATTTGACACAGTCCCACACAAAAGATTAATACACAAGTTAGCCAGTCTGTGAGTGGGTCCCAAAGTGGTAGTCTGGGTAACAAATTGGCTGGACAACAGAAAGTAGAGGGTAATAGTAAATGGAGTACACTCTGAAGAAAGGGGGTTACTAATGGGCTACCGCAGGGTTCAGTACTGGGGCCGGTCCTCTTTAATGTCTTTATAGGTGACATTGCAGAGGGGCTGAAAGGAAAAGCGTGTCTCTTTGCAGACAACACAAAGATCTGCAACCGGGTTGATACACAAGGTGGGTGGAAAGGATGAGAAGGGACTTGGCAAGGTTGGAGGAATGGTCAAAAGTATGTGTAATCCCTAGGTGGCATTATCCCAAGGGTTACTACCCCTGCCTGCTTGGCTACTAACAGGTTAAAGGGCCTGAGTTCTGAAACGGGTGCCTCCACCCAGAGGTCAGGGTTGGTAGTGGTCAAACTAGTTGGGCACAGCCCTCTGGGACACTGTGACCCCCCTCAGTTCTCACTAGTGGCCCACACAATACACAATGAGTACCTTCACAATTGACACTTACCACCAGGGTCGATTTCTCCTGTTCGACCCTGAGGACCCCCTGCAAAACAAGGTTAGGCAGCACAGATGACAACAGTACAGTACCCTCAATACAAATGGAAACCACAGTCAGTTTAAATGCAGAAACAGTAAGATCTGATTTATTCAAGGGGGTTTTAACAAGGATGGGGCAATCAGATTAATTAGCTTATAATGATAATAATAATAATACATTTTATTTATAAAGCGCCTTTCAGTTTTCAAGACGATGTACAAAACAGATAATACAGGTCAAACCTTAAAATTCAATATAAAACATAGATAAAATTATAGTATAATCAACAACTTCAATACAATCAATACCCCAAGAAGGCAATTTGATAAAAATGGGTTTTTAAACCCCCTCTTAAATTCCTCCACGGAGGTGCACACCTGTAACCAGCATGGTAGAGAATTCCAAAGAGTGGGTGCAGCATAGGAAAAAGCTCTACAACCTGATGATTTAAAACTCACTCTTGGAATCTCTAGCAACTCCTCGTCGGCCGAGCGAAGTCATCGGCTGGGGCAGTAGAGGACCAGAAGTTCTTTCAGATAGGCTGGACCCTGATCATGTAGGGCTT
Source organism: Neoceratodus forsteri (assembly GCA_016271365.2). NCBI lineage: Eukaryota > Metazoa > Chordata > Ceratodontiformes > Ceratodontidae > Neoceratodus > Neoceratodus forsteri. The sequence continues at coordinate 508,497,852 of CM028131.1, read as the reverse complement.
TGAAAGTCAGTAAACAGACTTTAAAGGCGATCTGCCACCATACAGGTAGCCAGTGCAGATCGCGCAGCACCGGGGTAATATGACAAGACCTGCTTGTCCCAGTCAAAATCCGGGCTGCTGCGTTCTGCACTAGCTGAAGGTGACGGATTTCAGCCCCAGAAAGCCCAAAGTACAGGGAGTTGCAGTAGTCCAAACATGAGAACACAAAGGCGTGGACCAACATTGGTAATGTGTCAGACGGAACAAGGTGCCTCACTCTAGCGATATTCCTAAGGTGGTAAAAAGAAGTCTTGATGACTACTGACACCTGTGACTGTAGTGTCAGCCTGTCATCCAAGATAACCCCCAGGTTATGCACCCGTTCAGAGGTCATGAGTGAAACGCTGCCAAGAAAAATTCCTGAGGGTACACCAACAGAAGACTCCTCTATCTGACAACCCGGATCCACAACCAAAACCTCTGTCTTTTCTGAGTTCAACTTCAGCCAATTAGAATCCATCCAATCCTGGATTTCTTTCAGACAGTTGTTAAACACCAAGAGAGCTCCATCCTGGTCAGGAGCAAAAGACAGGTATAGCTGGGTATCATCTTCATGGTAGTGAAACCTCAGCTCATACCATCTTATTATGTCTCCAAGGGGCAGCATATACACCGTGAATAACATGGGAGACAGCACTGAATCCTGAGGCACCCCACACAACAAAGGAGTTGGGCTTGAGAAAAAATAACCCAGACACAACTCTTTGTGATCTCTCAATGAGGAATGAGGTGAACCATCGAAGGACGATTCCCAGTATTCCACAAATCTGCCTCAGGCAGGCTATCAACACCATGTGATCCACAGTGTCAAAAGCTGACGAGAGATTAAGAAGAACCAGAATAGAATGTCTCTTCTGATCTCTCACCCTCAGGAGATCATTAAGCACCCGAACCAGCCCAGTCTCGGTGCTATGTCTTTTACGAAAACCAGATTGGAAGGGTTCGTAGATGTCATGGATGGTTAAATGGTCTTCCAATTGGACCGCCATTACCTTCTCAATCACCTTCCCAACAAAGGGTAGGTTTGAGATGGGTCTGTAGTTTGTGAAACAGTCCAGGTCCAAGGTAGCTTTCTTCAAGAGAGGTGTCACCATCGCCTCTTTCAGGGAGCTAGGAAATTCACCCGATTCCAGGGAGCACCAGACTATTCACACAAGGATTGGACCAATGATGTCACTACAACCCAATATTAGGGAGGTCAGTCCAGGATCCAAACTACAGCTTGTAGGACGTACACAACGGATAATCCTCATGACATCCACGAAATCAGGTCGACTGAAGGAACTTCAAGAAAATTGAGGTACTGTGAACTCATGTTGTTCAACAGCATCCCCCTTCAAGTTTGCTGGATGCAGATCCGCCCTAATGTCGGCCACCTTATTTGCAAAGAAACGAGCAAGCTGCTCGCACTCTAATTGCAAAAAGGCTTTCCAAACTTGCAGACATGCTGGGTTGCACAGCCTGTCTACACTTCGAAAAAGATGAGCCGGTCGGTTCCTAGCAACTGTAATCTCCCTGGACAGGAATTCTGCCTTCTTATGGGTGACTGCAGATTGATAGACAGAATAATGGTCCATCAATCTAAGGTGGTCGGCATCAAGGGCGGACCTGCACCAGCAATGTTCTAACCTTCGCCCCTGTCTCTGCATCTCCCTCAACGTCCCATCAAACCAGGGGGCCTTGGGGCAAAGAGAAAGGGGGCATACACGAACAGGAGCAATAGTATCCAGAGCCACTGTAACAGCCCTATCATAGGCCACCACCAGGGTCCCCAGACTACTGCTCGCCAACATGGGGGATGAGAGGTCAAGGACCACCGCAAGGCCTTGGGAGTAACATCCTGTAAAGGGCGGTACCTTTAATAATCACACTGATATGCATGCAGTACAAAAGTCTCTCACACTGTCACACACACACTGGGTACCCAGGTAAAAGGCAGATGGGCTAGCCAGGATAGTTGCCCAGGGTAGGCCGGCGTCTCAGCTAGGTGGGGCTCTGTTATGGAAAAACAACATGCACACATCCAGATAATTTGTAATCCGAAGCTGGAGGGCTCAGTTCGTGGAATGGAAAACACAAAACAATCAGATGACACACTTTGATTTAAGTAATGTTGCAGGGAGCTACCCTGATTATTACTCATGGTACCCAGGCAAAACACAGGAGGGCTGATGGATGAACTTTCTGGATTGCCAGAGGAAGCTGGGCCCCTCGATGATGGATCATTCTGTGCAGCAGGGTAGTGGGACTAGACCCACGTGGCAGGGCCTATCTGCATCAGGCAGCACGGATTCAGTCCGATTCTGACAGGGAAACACTTCCCGCGCTAGCATGCAGTTTACAGACAGGGGAAATTGTGATCCCCTTGCAGTTCATAGCACATTTATATGTAAAGGAAATTACTATACCAGGCAGACTGCTCCTTGGTCCCAATCGCAATATCACTGCTATTACCCGGGAGCACTACAGTAGCTAAAGTTCCTGACAGGCCGATCGCTTTCAACAAATTCTTCGGTCTTCTACAGGGTGAGCCTGGTTATGAATCAGCAGCTTGCTTTGTTCACTACAAATTCGTATTCAGTCTGAAAGAGTCCTCTTCTCCCTCTCAGGGCAGACAGCAGGCTAGTAGGACAGGAATCAGGCCTTCCACGGTTCTCCCACCTGAACTACGCCACAAACAGCAGCTCGAACACATAGAGGAGTTGCTCCTTCAGCTTCCAACTCGAATCTGGCTTTCAGTCCTTCTCTGCTCATCATGCCCATAACTTGGGGCACAACGAAATGTTCGGAGACATAGTCCGAAATAATCTCTCCATTTCTCTCCCTTCCTCTCCATGCAGGAGAGCTGGATGCAGGAAGGCCAGACTCAGCCTTCCCGCCAAGTCCCCACGCTGCCCTGTGGGGCAGCAGCTCCACGAGCTGCTCACTCTTCCAGCTCCATCTCTGTTCTGCCCTTCAGTGCAGGCAGTTGGGGAATTTCTCTTAGGTTCAAAAGATTCGATTGGTCTGATCCAGCTGTCAATCACAACAGGCTCCCTCTATAGGTGCAAAAAGGCACCAATAGTCCAGAACTACAATCCCCAGAGTCTGGCACCACACAGTCCCTTTAATTACAGGCTCCATTTTAGAGTCCTCCAGTACTGATTGGTCCAGTTTGGCAGTTTGGGACCAAAATGGTGGAGCATAACAGAAACAGTCTGTGCTGCAAGAAAGGCAGGTTAGACAAACTGCATTTTCACTATTACTCTACATAGTTCACAGCAACTAGTTACATCTTGGAGAAGAGCTCCCTCTGCGCATTTAGCGACGGCAGAAGGGGGGCACTTAGGCAGCAGCCTGGGCAGGACTCGGGCATAGAAACACACAGTCCCCCCTCCAGATTAATTATACTGCAATTGATCAGCTCTTAAAGGGACAGACGCAGAGGCACTTAGGCACTCTCATACGATTTTTTTATTTTTCTTTAAGACAGCGGAAATGCAGGACACCGTCCTGGCAAAGGGTATGTAGGCACACCAAAGGAAGGCTTTTTTGTGACCCCCATTTGTAGGGGGGTTACATATGGAAGCTTTGATTCAGTGCAAAGAAGTGCAAAGTAATGCACCTGGGAAACAAAAACCTAGAGGAAGAGTACACAATGGAGGGGAGGAACTAACAAAACCAAAAATGGAAAGGGACCTCGGGGTAGTCATATCAGATGACCATAAGGTAGGCAAGCAATATGAGAAGACAGTAAGGAGGGCTGGTGGGATACTGGGATGCATAGGGAGAGGCATCACCAGTAGAAAACTGAAGTTGTTATCCCTCAGTACAGACAGTTGGTGAGACCCCATCGGAAGTACTGTGTGCAGTTCTGGAGACTCCATCTCCACAAGGACATAGACAGGATAGAGGCAGTCCAGAGGAGGGCAACTTAGATGGTTCAGGGTCTGCACCAGAAGCTATATGAAGAGAGACTAAAAGAGCTTAATATGTATACCCGTGAGGAAAGGAGGGAGAGGGGGAACATGATAGAAATGTACAAGTACCTCAAGGGAATCAACAAAGTCCAAAAAGGTTGCATCTTTCAGAAAAAGAGATGTGCAAGAACAAGGGGGCACAATCTGAAGATAGAGGGGGGGATGGCTCAGAAGCAAAGTGAAGAAGTATTTTTTCACAGAGAGGGTGGTAGATGCATGTAATGGCCTTCCTGCAGAGGTTGTGGGGTTAAAAACAGTGGGGAATTCAAGAATGCATGAGACAGACATACAGAAATTATAGTGGGGGTAGGAGGAAGAAGGATGTTGGTTAACTAGGATCTGCAGCTTATCCAATAGGTAGGGAAATGGCAGACTAGGTGGGCGAAGCAGTATTTATCTGACGTCAAAGTCTATGTTTCTATGTTTATATTGGCTCTCCTGAGTAAACTAAGTGTAAATAACTGTTGAAAAACACACCATTCATCAGGAATTTGAAGTCATGCAGACCCTCTCATTCCTGTTTGTTACCACTTTGCCTGTTACTTAGACTAGCGAATGGCAGTGGTGATTCCAAGTAGCCTGATGTTAAGGACTTCTGTAAGTCAGCAGCCAGCGTAAAATAAACAGTAACTAATTGTCAGCAAGATGGCTGATCTCCCAGTCACCAGAATAATCATAAGCTAGCCTTGACCGCCATAGGTGCCACCTTTTGGATTAAACTGCAGCATGCCTGTGGATGATGAGCACACAGAAGACAGTGGTTGGGGGCTCTAGAAGGCATAGGGATGTAAAATGTTATACGGGTAATGAGGTGGCTGCTGGACAAATGGGAACTATTACTGCACATAACATGGACTTGTTCAGTGAATGCAGTTGTTTTCCCTGGCCACCAGCAGCATGTAAACAGAACCTAGGGAGGAGGAAAGGAAGAGAATTTGGTTTAATTTAGCACCTTCATTTCAGATTGATTTCCAAAGCACTTTACAATCCTGGAGAAGGTGCCTACTGAATATATGATGTTTTTTGTCATTTTTAGCACACATGGAGATTCCAGCAGCACAGAGATACCTAGGGAGAGACATGAGAGCTGGAGAGAGAGGGAGAGAAGATTGAAAGAGAGAGAGAGAGAATGAGGAGTGGGAGATGTCCAGAACAGGGAGGTTCAGTCATTTACTTTGGGTCAAACAATGAGCTTAGTATAAGTTCTTGGGTTCAAACCCAGACCTCCAGGTTCAAAGCCCTTCACTTGAGTCACTAGGCCGGAGCTGCCATTTTTTTATACAATTGCATCTCTCACAAAGTGTCATTGTGGCAAAGCTGGCAGAACACCTTCCTCTGGGCCAAGAGGTCATGGATTATATTTGCACACTGGGTGTGGACTCCTACTATAAATGCTGGTACCTGAATGCAGTAATGTGATAGTACTGCTGGAGTGTGCCATCTATTAGAAGAGATGCTAAACTGATGTGCCATTTGCTTTCAAGTGATTGTTCAGGTGACCAATAAAGACCACATGGCACTTCTCATAAGGAGTAGGAGAATTTTTATGATACAAATATAACAATACAAGAAAAAAATAAATAAAAAGGACTTCTGGTGATGTCACGTACAAGATGGCAGGTTAGACCAATTGCTCTTGTTCGCCCAGCTTAAAAAATCCCTGTTCTACCAGTGAATTTGCCTCACATGACAACTTACAGCTTGGAAGGTGGGGACCAATTATTCTGGTGAGCATTTTTGATGCCAGAATCTGCTGACTAGACCGTGGATACAGCTGTATACCACACCGACATATCTGATTCTGAACTTTCATATGCGTCTGAGCTAAGCGGCCTCCATTACTGCACCAGACTGCCCCAAGCCAAGCCACACTACTAAAAATGAAAAAAGTAAAGTTGAACACAATTTTTCAGGAGCTCGTAGCTTTCCTAGCCGAAGATATGGAAACGTTGAAAGAATTCTGTAAAGATATTCCTACCTTAAAGCAGATAGCTGATGATTCCAAGTGGCAAATCACAGCAGCAGAAAACTGCTTAGAAGATATTGAACAAGAAGATGCAGAAAATCGGGCTATGAGGAAAAATCTTCACATTTACGGCCATACCTCAGGGATTGGAGGGCACTGATTTAAAAGAATCCCTGCTATCTTTCCTCTGTGCGGCCTTGGAATTAGACCATGTCTTGCAGCTTGACATTGAATGCATAAACTGGGCCTTAGGGCCAAAACCCACCTCATCAATTGCTAGACCATGTTGATCATTGTCATGTTCTTAAACTTTGCCATTCTATCTGGTGCCAACATTTTAGGTCAGGTTAAGCAATGGCTGGTTCCGATGCCATATGGGGCTAGTGGTAAGAATGAAAAGGTCCTTTAGAGAGCTTGGCAAAGAAAAACAGTTCATTATGGGACTACTCACCTATTTTTTTTTATAATGACTACGCCCAAATTCCATGCATCAATGAAGGGACTGTATGCCGCTCTTTCCTGTGTTAAAAAAAAAATAATTAAATTCCACATCCCATACCCAGCTAAGCTTGTGGTGGAACTGCCGGATGGTACTCACACCTATCAGTCAGCTGAGGAATCGATTAATGCATTACAGATAAAGGGCATTGAAATTCCCAACATTGCCACCAATGACTCCTCGTCTAGTATGCACTTCCCCTCTATGGTGTATAGTCCTGGCAGTGGGGAAACAATGAGTTCAAACTGAACGTACCAAATCAAATACTGTATAGCAACTCACAGCCTTCCACCAGACAACAGATAGGGACTGAATTTTATTACCCTTCATGGAACTACTGTAGTTATCATCTTTAGGTAAAGGAGGTAGGTGATGGTAGTCTGGGGGAAGGCAGGAACCTCTTAACCTGGAAGTTCACATCCCTATTGTGCATTGCTCTTAATGAGCACTAAACTTGTGGCTGCATATACTACTTTTAGGAAAGAAAGCTCCACGGTAATATTCAGCTAAATCTATTTGATGCGAGCACCTATCACATTTGATGTCCAGGAGGGGGACGACTGCCAAAAGCTGGATCTCCTTTCCTGACTCTCTGATCCATTAATGTTCTTAATTATTTATTGCCTGTTGGAGCTATTAGCATATAGAGCTTTAATTTGGTTTCTAATTAGGTGCCTTAACAAACAAGTCCTAGGAAACAAAGCTCCAAGGCTGCATTCAGCTACAGCCATCTGCTGAGTATATCTTATCTGAGGTTTGGGAGGTGGGCAACTATTAAAAGCTGGGCATCCTTCCCCAACATTATGACTCACTTGTGTTCTCATTGGCTTACAACCTGTTGGAACCATTAGTGCTCAGAGCTTTCATATAGTTTCTAAACAGACGCCTTAACAAATAATATTTTTTAAGCTCTCTATGGCCATGTAGCCACAGTTTGTTTCGTGGCTTTCCCAATAGTAGATTCTGAACACTATCTCACATGTACCCCAGCTCCACCTGTCTCTGCCATGGTGTCCTTGGGTTGCCGGCAAGTTGGACTTGTTGCTACCAGGGCTTATTCCCATGTTACTGGGACACACACCTTAACTTCTATCCTATGGGACTGAGCGTTGCTGGCTTTTACTGGCTTCAGGTTTCTGTGACATTTCCTAAGATTACCTTACCAGTCCTTAGCAGAGCTCTGAGACTTACCTCCTATTATCTGTGGCCCTATTTAAACTGTGTACTCTTCTCTCTCCCCAGCCCTAGCAGAGGGTACCCTGACCTGGAGCAAGCCATGCCGCCGTCCAAACCAAAATCAAGGTAATTTCATTAGCTGTTTGCTCCGTTTGAACAACACTACGCCAAAAGTCATCTGCCTTTGTCTTTAGTTTGAATCTGGGTGCCTTTTTGGACCTTCCATTTCCACTGCTACTAACTATGAAATTGGGTGCCAGTCTGTAAAACTTGGATGCACTCAGATTGTAAACTGCTTGAATTGTTAATGGCTATCATTTTAGACGTGCGTGGACCTAACATTTAAATATACCCCCCAAACAGAGAGCTAGTGTGGTATCGGGCTCATGTTTCAGTATAGCAGCTCTCTGAACAGATCTGCAGGGCTTTTCAGGCACTCGTAGTCCCCAGGCAGCCCGGTCAAAACTGCAGCTCCTCTGCGATCTCTCGGCCCCAACCTAAAAACCCCAACTGCAAAGCGCTCTGTCCCGCAGCTGCTATGTGGCTGTTCCCCACCTGCCCCCCACCACACAAACCCTTGCTCGGCATTTGTTATATAGGGGTCATCTTCCCTGCCTACTGTGGGAAGTACATGAGGATTTTAACCATCTCCTCACTTTCTCATTTGCAGCCTATACTTCTTTGCCACTAGAGGGCTCTTAGAAACCTTCTAATAATATCTTTATCTCACCCTGGTCTGAAATCTGGTGTGAAATCAGTTGCATAGATCCAGATTCCTCTGATACCTGTAGATTTTTTCTATTTTCAAATAGCTATTTTATCTGTCACTTTCTCTATCCTCACTATGGCATTCACGTTTTGTAACAACAGGGCCCCAAATTCCTGTGCATCCTCTCTATTAGTCTCTATTATTTCTCTACTCTTAGTGATGCCCCTTGGTCAAAATGAAGTCCTCATTATGGGTGACCTAAATCTCAACTGGACTAGCAAATCAAATCAGTCCTACCACACAATGGTTCATGGCCATAACCTCCACCAGCTAATCACTGATCCTACAAGGGTTTTGGCCCTTCCTCGTTCTAGTACTTTAGTAGATTGGGCTCTTACTAACCGCCTTGACAGCATAGTCTCTGCTGGTACCCTGCCAGATGCTATAACTGATCACTCCCCAATTTACTGCATCTCCTCCTCCCAAACTCATTACCTTCCGTAATCTGGCTAATCTTAATCAGGCACATTTTTTGCTTGACCTCTCAATGATGGACTGGTCTCCTATCTTTGCCTCCTCTAATGCCCAGTCAGCCCTTGACTACTTCCTGGCAAGATTTGGATGCCTACAGGACATCCATGCCCCCAGAGTCACTCGCCGCATACGGGGAACACAAACAAAGTGGCTCACCAAAGATCTCCTTACTCAACTCAGGGCAAGGGATAAAAATTGGCTGCGTTTCAAGGCCTCAGGGCTTCGAGCAGATTTTAACGACTATAGGGTCCAGAGGAACTCCTGCAAAAGGAATATTCAACTAGCAAGAAGCTCTTTCTGTAAGGACCTATTAATAAAATCTGCTGGTGACACCAAGAAATTCTGGTCCGTTATAAAAACTCTTCTTGGAGCCAACAAAACATCCACTAGTAATGACGTGTTGATAAACAACATACATTGTAATAATCCGGTGACCATAGCTAATGCACTAAACTGCCATTTTACTTATCTATCGAGCTACTCAGCCTCCTTCTCCCCTGGTCCCCCTATCTCCAGCTCCATGGACACAGAAATGGCATTTTCTCACCCACCGTTCTGGTTTCGGGCCATCACCAGAAAAGAAGTTCTAAAGCTGTTACGCTCCATCTCTGATCGCACTAGCCCTGGTGCTGATGGATTGGAACATAAGCTACTAAAAACTGCTGCCCCTCTCATTGCCTCCCCTATAACAAAAATCTTTAACTTATCGATATGTTATGGCACGGTGCCCAACATCTGGAAGATAGCCAGAATCACTCCCATCCTTAAGAAAGGTGATCCTAAAGAAATATCTAACTATCGAATTATTGCCATTCTCTCTGTCCTTGGCAAAATCCTTGAAAAACTAGTAGTAACCCAAACTACAGCATATCTACAGAAGCATAACCTCCTCTCAGGCTCCAAGCATGGTTTCCGCAAAGGCCTCAGCACTACCACTGCCATCCTAAAACTTACAAATGACATATATGGTGCAATGGAATCTGGCTTCTTGACAGGGGGCATATTCATTGACCTAACTAAGGCGTTTGACCTGGTCAACCATACCCTTCTCTTTACCAAACTCTACTCACTTGGTTTCTCTGCCGAAACAGTTACCTGGTTTAATAGCTACCTAACCAACCAGATGCAGGCTGTAGCTTTTAACTCAGCTATGTCCAATCTTTCTCCCGTACTTATAGGAGTTCCCCAAGGCTCCATACTCGGCCTGCTACTTTTCTCTATTTTTATAAATCACCTCCCATCGGCTGCTCCAGACTGCTCTTCCTTGCTGTATGCAGATGACCTTGACATTTACCGTAGTGGAAATAATGTTGTGGATATTAATTGCTCCCTAACCAAAGGCTTCCTCAGTATTCAATCCTGCCTAAGTGAAAACTATCTTGTTCATAATGCAAGCAAAATACACTCCTTGCTTTTCAGCTATCCAGCCAGACTCAAATCGACTCACAACTCCTTTCAAATTTTGTGTGCAAATGGCTCCCCGGCAGTTAGCACCAGCTCTTTCAAATACCTGGCCATCCTCCTTGATGAATCCCTGGACTTTGACCTCCATATCACCATCACCTGCAAATCGATCAACGCAAAAATCGGAGGTGCCTACCATACAAGCTATGCCCTCACGCCATCAGCCAAGCTTGCTGTGGCTCAAGGCCTACTGCTTCCAGCTCTGGCTTATGGCTTGGTCACATACCTAGGAGCTTCTAAGACCTCGCTCCATAGATGGGACACCACCTACAATAGCATCTGCCACTATGCTTCCAGGTCGCCATGTTTCAGACATCACTGTCAGCTTTACACTGACCTAAAATGGCCCAGTCCTTCTGCCCACCGGCTTCTAGCCTTTGGCTCCCTACTAGATGGTATAACCAGATCAGGTGTCCCCAAATCTCTCACCTCCTTGTTACACTCCCAAACCCCCACCTATGGTCTCCAATCCAATAACTATGCCCCTCTCTTCATCCCTAGACACAAAACCACTATGGGTGCATGTGCTTTCTCTTACTCTGCACCTAAGTACTGGACTTCTATCCCTCAAACTATTCGCCTAGCTCCCACCCATGCCATTTTCAAGAAACTCCACCATGAACATCTATTGGCCTCAAATCCCTGTACATGCTTCCATCCACCCTAGCCCATTCCACTCCTTCAACCTTCCACTCTGTTCTCTTCTGCACTCACTTTCTTCCCTCTCACCCCTTTTTCACCCTGTCTCCCAACGCTCCCTCCCCCTCCCCCCCCTCTCTCATTTCTTCTCTCTCAATATTGCGTCACACAATGGCATTTACTGTTGTTCTGCACTTTCCTGACAGCTCCAATACAGACCTGTTGACACTTGTTTTGTTTAGTTTTACTTTTCCTAGCTGTACTGTCTATATTGTTTAACATTTTCTAATCTCTGTATAACAATCCAGTTAACAGTGTTGTTTGTATCGCAGATAATCCCATTGCTACCTCTCCCTTGTGCCGCATCACATTGTACTGCTTTTCACTTGTATGCTCCCAGGTCATGCCTGAAAATAGGCATCTCTATGTCTAGTGCACCCACCCGGTTACCAAAAGCAAATAAATAAATAAATAAATAACTACATAAGTTTAAAAATTTTGAACAATGCTCTTCACTACAGTAACTGAGTTATTGCCTGCAACAGCTACACTACCAGTGATTACAATGAGGCGCTGCTCTGTATTGCAACAGAATTTTATTTTCCTTTCTTAACCACGTTGGGACCCATAAATGGCTCTATATTTGTTACATTGTGGACAACCACAGTTCAATTTGCAGACAACATTAACTACAGTTTTGCCATCCTGGTGGTGCTGAGGGTTGAGGCACTGGACTCCACACCTCGCCCCACACCAGCGACCCAGGTTTGAGACCAAGCTTGGGTTCCTATGGGTCAGCAGAGGAGGGAGAGGATCAAGCATCTGACTGACTGCTTTCCTATTCCAGAGGGGGGGGATCAGCTGTCTTGCTGCTTGGCTTGCTCCTGGTCTGAGCAGCAAGTAGGGGCTGCAGCTACATAGTACATGAACACCTCCATGTGTGTGTGTTCACAGTGCTGTGGCATAGGGAGAAAAAAGCCGGAGAAAAATGGCTACCATAGGTTCCATGGAGCCCTGCCTGCCAGCTCTCGTACTGCTCCATCGCTGACTTGCCGAACCCTTTATATGGATTATGTATCCTGGTTGGGGTGGAGGATGGCCCTGCCATGGGGGAAATCTATGGGGGAATGGAGCTCTACTGTGGAGTTGAGATGGCAGAAGGACTTAGGTAGCAGAGACAGGGTGCAACTCAACCACCTACAGTGCACCAGGAGGGGAACAACCTATATGAAAAAAATTAACTACTGCTGGCCACCAATTTACAAAACCAATTATTTGAGCCTTAGTAGTGCCAGATTTATACATTGTTTAATGTTATTTAATACTTTTCTTTTCTAGCATATTAGTTTACTCTCCTTTAACTACATAACATGAGGGAGCTATTTATTTTATTAGGCACTGGTGAGGGCCTTTGGTATTAACGCGCTGTGGTTCTAGATTTGAAACTCCTCACATTCTAAGGGATATCGTCAATCTGCATTTCAGAAATATTTGAAATTACAACTGCCCCAGATGGGCTTGACTGATGTTTGGAGACAGTTTTACACAACCACTAAAACATATACCCACTACTTGGTGAGACGTGGGAGCTATTCTAGAACAGATCACGTTTACACCACCTGTGAACATTTCGCTACTGTTCAGGATTTAATACATGATACTGCAATTTTATCAGATCATACTCCATTAATCTTGAAAGTATATTTAGGTCAAAGCTGTAAATCCTCTTTTTGGTGATTCAACACAATGTTGTTGAAAAATGAACAGTTTCATAGGGTATAGTAGAGCATTGTTCTGTATGGAATTTCATCCCTTTCAAAATGCTGTTGTGCCACAGTTCAAAGGTCATGGAATGTGATTGTACCCTTCAGTGGTACAAGAGCATTCTGAAACCTCTACAAACTGCACAAGTCAGTTTAGTTCTGAAAGCAAAATAATCACCGTGTGCACATTTCACATAATACTATATAAGAAATACAGGATGAGCAACGTTATGCATAACCAGTGTGTTCTGCAACCTCAGGGATTTTGATTCCCACAGACCTTTTGAGCTTCACTTTCGAGGTCAGAGGGAATCAGAACCCCTCTGGGGCAGAACACACTGGTTGTGCACAGTTGCCCATCCAGTATTTTTTATGTTCAAATGTGAAGAACAGGCTTTACCAAATTTTAGCAGATTATGGATCCCATATTATGGGACACTAAAAACTGTCATCAGAGGTGAAATTATAGTGTTCTCCTTGGAACAAAAATGATTACGAGACCATCAATATACCCACCTCATACAAGAATTTCAGATTTTGTAACATTTATATTTAAATAAAGATAGGGTAGTTCTGAAGAAAATTAAGTCCATTAAAGCTGAGCTGCAAGCAAACATAGACTCTAAAATCCAATAATATCTACTATACCTCAAATATATTACAAGTGGGGGGCTAGAGGGACTCGACAATTAGCCAGGTGACTGACAGCCAGTAAGAGAACTTCATGTGTTCTACAAATCAGCGACTCAATCTCCAGCCAGATGCATCCAGAATTCCTTTAGAAACTATTATCAAACTTTATTTGCTGATCCATTACCCCCAAATCCCTTTCGGATCACTGAGTTTTTACAATGCCTGTCCTTACCTAAGCTTACAACACCTAGGCAGGAGTGGTTATTGGTTCCTGTTTCCCTTGAAGAGTTGAACACACCATCGGAATCCACAAAAACTCACAAATGTCCAGGTTCTGACAACTTTTCTATGGAATGGTACAAAGCATTTTCAGACATTTTAACTCCACTTCTAAACACTTTTAAAGAGACACATAAGGGAGAAACACCTCTTCCATTGTGGACTTATGTGACTATCTCAGCAATACTGAAACTAGAAAAAGATCCCATGACCCTTACTTCATATCATCCTATATCCACCTTAAATATGGATTATAAACTATTTATGTCAGTTTGGGTGGCTCATTTGGAAAACCTTTTCTCAGACTTACTACACCCTGATCAGTTGAGCTTCATCCGACAAAAACATGCGACACAATATTCACTGAGTCTTGTTCCTAACTGAATATGCTCAACACTGCTCTATTCCTATGATAATTCTCAGTCTTGATGCTGAGAAAGCTTTCAATAAGGTTTCCTAGAGGTTTCTGCGGGTACCCCTACTGAATCTGGTTTTCCCCCAGGCACTCCAGCTCTTTTGCAAAACTTATATTTTACCCCTAGAGCATATATTAAAATTAATGGCTCCTATACATCACTGATAGCTCTACAGCAGGGCACCCATCAAGGATACCCATTTTCCCCGTTATTATTCACTCTTTATATAGAACCACTGACCTCTGCTATATGCCAGAACAACTTGATAGAAGGCATTTCGATAGGGGGTACCAGCTTTAAAATATCCCTTTTGCAGATGATATTTTACTGTCTTCTTTCCCCAGATACTCCTATTCTGGTGGCATGATCAGAACTCCAGCAATTTGGCTACCTCTCAGGCCAAACATTAACTACACAGAAAACTGAGGTTTTACTGCTTATTTATTATCCCTCCCCATCTATGAAAGAAATCTTTTCTTTTAAATGGAGAAGAACTAAAATGAAATATTTGGGAATACAGATTCCTTTTCATTTATCTAATCTAGTGCTATTGAATTGCAAACCTATTATGCAGACTGGACTCAACTTAAAGAGTCTGGTGGGGGGGGGGCTCTTTGAATAAATCAGTCTGCTTTTATTCTTCCTCTACATTTCGCTTCTGTGTTGATCTTGTTCATAGAAACATAGAATCTGATAGCAGATAAGGACCGCTTGGCCCACCTAGTTTGCCCATTTCCCTACCTAAAGGATAAGCTGCAGATTCTAGTTAACCAACAGCCTACTTCCTCCTACCCTCCACTAGAATTGCTTTATGTCTGTCCCATGCATTCTTGAATTCCCCCACTGTTTTTGACTCTACAACCTCCTCAGGAAGGCTGTTCCATGCATCTACAACCCTCTCTGTGAAGAAATACTTCCTCACATTGCCTTTGAGTCGTCCCCCCTCTATCTTCAAATTGTGTCCCCTTGTTCTTGCACATCTCTTTTTCTGAAAGATGCTACCCTCTTGGACTTTGTTGATTCCCTCGAGGTATTTGAACATTTCTATCATGTTCCCCCTCTTCCTCCTTTCCTCACGGCTATACATCTTAAGCTCCTTTAGTCTTTCTTCATATGTCTTCTGGTGCAGACTCTGCACCACTTTGGTTGCCTTCCTCTGGACAGATTCCATCCTGTCTATGTCTTTGCAGAGATGGGGTCTCCAGAACTGTACACAGTACTCCAGATGTGGTCTTACCAACTGTCTGTACAGAGGGCCAACAACTTCTTGTTTTCTACTGGTGATGCCTCTCCCTATGCATCACAGTATCCCCCAGCCCTCCTTACTGCCTTCTCACATTGCTGGCCCACCTTTAGGTCATCTGATTTGACTGCCCCCAGGTCCTTTCCATTTTTGTTGTTGTTCTCAGTAGCTCCCCCCCCCCCATTGTGTACTCTTGCCCTGGGGTTTTGTTTCCCAGGTGCATTACTTTGCACTTCTTTGCATTGAGTCTAAGCTGCCATACATTTAACCATTTCTCCAACCTTGCCCAAGTCCCTTCTCTTTATTTCAACCCCCCACCTTGTGTATCAACTCTGTTGCAGATCTTTGTGTCATCTGCAAAGAGACATACTTTTCCTTCCAGTCCTTCTGCATTGTCACTTATAAAGACATTAAAAAGGACCAGCCACAGTACTGAACCCTGTGGTACCCCACTAGTAACCTCCCTTTCTTCACTGCAGACTCCATTTACAATTACCCTCTGTGTCCTGTTGTCCAGCCAGCGTTTTACCCAGGCTACCACCCTGGGACCCACTCCCAGGCTGGCTAATTTGTTTATTAATCTTTTGTGTGGGCTGTGTCAAATGCCTTGCTAAAGTCTAGGTAGGCCATGTCCACAACCCCTCCCTGGTCTACTACTTTGGCTACCCAGTCAAAGAAATCAATTAGATTTGCCTGACATGACCTTCTTGCTGTGAATCCACGCTGCCTTTGGTCCTGTGCCCCACTGGCCTCTAGGTACTCAACAATTCTTTCCTTCAGAAGTGATTCCATCATTTTTCCTACCACTGAGGTCAAACTGACAGGTCTGTAGTTTCCTGTCTCTGTCTTGCTCCCACTTTTGTGAAGGGGAATCACATCTACCCTCCTCCAGTCCTTATGTAGCACACCATCCTCCCATGATTTATTAAAAAGGGTAGTCAGTGGTGTTACTAGTTCTTCCCTTAGTTCTTTTAGAATTCTGGGGTGCATCCCACTAGGCCCCATTGCTTTATCCACCTTGAGTTTTAAGAGTTCTTTCAGAACCCTTTCTTCTGTGAAAGGACTAAAATCAATCTCCATATCCAGAGTGCTTCTATTGACCGGATTAGGTATCCCCCCTGAACTTACATTGTTAATACTGAGCAGAAGTATTCGTTCAATATCCCTGCTTTTTCACTGTCATTCTCTGCCCAACCACCTTCCACTTTATTCAGTCTCAGTATCCCTGCCTTAGTCTTTCTTTGCTCCCTAATGTACCTATAAAAGGTTTTAGTCCCCTTCTTAACCGAGTTGGCTATCTTTTCCTCAGATTGGACTTTTGCTATTCTGACTGCCTTCCCACCCTTCCTTCTGCTTTAACTGGTACAGTTCTCTGTCCTGCTCCTTCTGTGTTTCCTTATACTTCCTGAATGCTATCTTTTTCTCCCTAACCTTCCTCGCCACTTCTTTTGAGAATCATAGTGGTTTGTCTTTCATTTTGATTTGTTTATTTACTTCACACAAAGGCTTGTTGCCTCTGTGATGGCGGTTTTGATGTTTCTCCATTGTTGCTGCACCCCATCTTCTTTCCTGTTTGCTAATGCTTTTCTGAGGCACTCTCCCATTTTGACAAACTCAGCCCTCTTGAAGTCCTGTACCTTCACTTTTGTATGGCTTGACTCTACAGCTACGTTTATCATGAACCACACTGTTTGGTGGTCGCTTGTTCACAGATGGCTACCACTTCAAGACTAGAGATTCTCTTTCCATCCCCATTTGAGAGTACCAGGTCTAAGACTGCTCCCTCCTGAGTGGGTTCCAAAACTAACTGCCTGAGGTATGCCCCCTGCAGGGCATTGAGAATGGCCCTGCTCTTGGATGTGGCTGCAGCAAAGGTGATCCAGTTAACATCTGGCATATTCAGGTCCCCCATCAGCAATATCTCCCCTTTCTCTGCCATCCCAAGGATGCCTTTTATCATTTCCTTTTCCATTTCCTCCCCCTGAGAAGGTGGTCTGCATACAACCCCCGTGTGGATTGTGGTACAATTTCCAGTCTCCAGAGTGACCTGCAGTGCCTCCTCTCCTGCCTGTTTACCCTTTAGTTCTATTGCTTTGATCTCTTCCCTTGCATAGAGAGCTACTCCTCCTCCTCTTCTTCCCTCCCTGTCCCTCCTGTAGATTACGTACCCTGGTATGTTGACATCCCAGTCATGGTTCTCTGTGTACCATGTTTCTGTGATTGCCATGATATCCAGGCATCCCTCTTCCATTAAGGCCACCATTTCGGGGAGCTTTCTACCTGGACCATTTTTTTATGGCTTTATTTCTTTTTGCCCCATCCCTGTCCTTATTGTCTTAGTCTTTTTCTCCAATTACCCCTGCCCTTCTCCATATTGACTGCTCTATCTTGGTGTTTAGCTCACTAACTTCCATGATTTTTCTGGGGGGGGGCTAGGATGTCCCTTCTCCTTTTCAGTGCCTCCCCCCCTTGGCTAGTTTAAGTGCTTGTCAATTAAGCATTTAAACCTATCACCTAGGTTCACAAGGTAAATTTCCTTGTGTTTTATATATATATATATATATATATATATATATATATATATATCTGTTAATACAAAAAATATTTTTTTGAAATATTTAATTGCTGATACAGTTGTTTAAATTAATAGTTATTGTAATTCTTTACAGCATATGCATACCACTTGTGGCATTTTCTATCAGCCTTTATAATTTATACATTTCATTTTTATGTTGTCTTACATGCGCAGCGCAAGGAACATTTTGTGACTGCTTGCTGGAGTAGCAGGTTGTGGAGGTGTGGCCTTGTTGTGGCCAATGGCGCCACTGCTTTTTTGGGCTGGTCTCTGTGGCACCAATGAATGAGCACGCTGTCTACGACAACAGTTCAGAAGCATGCCACCAACTTGAAAGAATTTTGCCGCTGCAATAAGGAAGCACCCCATCATTGCAGGGCATGCCTTGTTTTCTTCTGTTTTAGTGTGCTGGGTTCGGTAATTCAGTTTAACAGCCCCCACCCCCTCCTGGTGCAACACTAGTGACAGGAGCTAGAGGCTCCATTCTCAGAATGCCATGGGTCCATTTCTAAAGATGATTTTTTTTTTTTTTTATGATTATGATCGGCAGATAGACAGACCCTAATGGCAGCACATTATATGTACTGCACAATGACGCATCACCATTTTAGCATGGCATTCCAGTGTTTCCTTCTAATTTTGTGCCAGCGACAGTGAGTCATATTCTAATTTTGCTGAAGGGATAGAAAACTACAGACTGAGAATAAAGTCAGGCCTCAGTGACAGACCGTTGTGGAGGGGAGGAAGAGGAGCAGCCTTATGTACCCAGATGAGCACGGAGTACGGAGAGGGAGCTAACAGGGTGCTGTTGGGTGAGAAGCATGAAGCAGAGGAGATCAAGGGAGAGCTGTTCCACATGCCACAACACCCAGCGCAGGTACTAAGGTGAATTCATCCAACTACATAATGCTTTTACATGCACACAGCCAGTAAGCGCAATGTTACTGGGCTATCATTGGATTCCAGGAAACTGCCTCTTTATGTGCAGGTTTTGTTATTGGGATACACCCAAATACATCCCCAAAAAATCAGTTTCCCAATAACCAAAACTGTATTGTAAACACAGTGACTTAGGGCGTTTACTTGCTTATGTAGGAATACTATTATGCATTCATTTATATCTTGACCTAAGGATGAATGTTGTAGCAACAAATATAAATACCTGCACTAGCTCTTTAGGGAGAGCTGAGCACACAAGTTTGAAAAACTCACTTGTTAGTCCATCCCCTCCCAGGGCCGTCTCATTCCTCTGAGAGTGGATGACCATCTCAGCCTCACTGGCTGAAATATCTGCTGCCAGACCAAACGATAGATCTGGAGGTACCTGAGGTAACGGGAAGTTGGCAACGTAACTCTCTCTGCCTGAATGAGACACAAACCCAGGTTTAAATAATGTTTTAAGATACTGCTAACATACCCATTGTATTTGTATGGGTCAGACCCCTTCCACCTTTGACCCCAAATGTTTTGATCCACCACTTTTTCACAGGGCTCAAAAGAGCACAATATGGAAATCTTAGCCAGCAGCCCAAATTTCTGTTCCCTCTGTAGAGTCTTAAATCTGTTTGGAAACCATGACCCTCTTTACCTGTAAAATCAGGGTGCTAAAATTATCCCGTTTCCTGAGCCAGCGATTGGAGGCTCTGCAGATGAGTTTGATTGGTTAAATACTGAAAATAAATTGTTTCACTGCACCTTCTACCCCATTCTTGAAAAGAGGACATCAACTCTTTCTTAGTGGCCTCCCACCATAGAACACTGAAACATAGAAATTGTTGGCAGAAAAGGACAGCCAGGCCCATCCAGTCTGCCCGTAAACCCTATACATGTTTGCTGCCTCTGACCCTATCTGGTCAGTGGCTTTCCACTGATCCACCAGTGCAGTAGATTTTGATAACAAACTGACACTGATTTTCTTGCTGCTATGAATTCTCCCAAGGTATCCTGAACCATCTTGTTCTGTAACAAGGAGACATTTAGTTTCCAAATTCCTGGTCCCTAGGCCCTTGAGTGGGTTGAATCCAAGCTAATAGACATTAACTTATGACCAGTGAATTCCTCTGAGCAGGTTAAAGCAGATTGTAATTGAACTGAATTGGAAGGAAAAAAAAATAATTTATACAGGAGGCCAAATGTGGCCTGGGGAATAAAATGCTTGAGTTCCAGGCCACTCTGTTTGGGGGTGGGGTGGATGTAGCAGTGGTCACTGAAACTTGGGCCACCCCCTGGCCATGACTGGGACCTTAATCTGAGTGGGTACATTATGCTAAGGAAGGACAGAAAGGTGGGCAGAGGGGGAAAAGTAGCAATGTTCATTAGGGATAACATCAAGATTATGAGAGTGGAGGAAGCAGAGGGCAATGTGGAGGCCCTATGGGTCACCTTATGAACTCCCGTGGGAGGGAAGATCAAGTGGGGGTGGTACATAGGCCCCCAGGACTGGCAGAGGACCTGGAGAATTGCCTGTTGGCTAACATTAAGGGGCGGTGTGGACTGGAAGGGGAAGGAGTGGTGTTGATGGGGGACCTTAATATGCCAGCTACTGACTGGGGTACTAGGAGATTCACTGTAATCAGGGAGGAGAAGCTGCTGGATGACTTCCTGGATGCATTCCTCAATCAGCAGGTGATGGACCCAACAAGGTTATACAGGGCTTTGAAGGATAAATCCTCACGGCTGAAATAGGTGTTAGCCTTAATCTAGATAGAGCTAGTAACAGGAGACATCCTAAGCAACTTCGACTAGACAAATGGAACACATTAATTAGAAAAAATTGGTACAGTCAAAGTGTGGTTACATTGTGGAACGGTCTACCACCTGAAGTGATTGAAAGCAAGGATATAAATACATTTAAACATAGGTTAGACAGTATAACAAACAGTAGGACTAAATTTGGGGACTGTTAATCATAACTAAGGCAAGCAACAAGGACGAAAGTCTATTAAAGCTTGTATGATCTATGAAATCTATATCCTGGATGTGGTTTTAGTGGACGGGGATCTTGTATGCGATCTGGTTGTGGAAGAACCCCTGGCTGGGAGTGACCACAACACAGTCAGGTTTTGGCTTAAACTGGGGATGAGAAGGATCATTCAAAGACAATGACAGTTGATTTTGGGGGTGGACCTTCAGAACATGGGGGAAATTCTCAAGGGGCATTTGCGGGAGATAAAATCAGGTTTGGACGTTGAAGGTAGGTGGGAGATCATAAAGCGGGGGCTACTTGAGGCCACCAGTACCTGTGCAAGAGTCAAGCACAAGGGCGATAGGTCTCGTAAACCATACTGGTGGACCAAGGAGGTCCAGGAGGCAGTAAAGGAGAAGAAGGCTGCCTACAGTAGGTACAAAAAAATAAGAGGAGAGAGGGACAGAGAAAACTATCGCCTTGCAACCAGGAAAGTCACCAGAGTGGTGAGGGAGGCAAAGGCCGGGAAAGAGCAGAGGCTGGAGCATGGGATATGGGTTGGGGAAAAGGGGTTCTTTAGGTATATTGGTGAGTGGAGGTAGGTCAAGGGCCAGCTCAGTAGGTTGAGGACAGCTGGAGTGTGGGTGGAAGGGGCTGGAGAGCAGGAGGAGGTACTGAATGACTACTTTGCCTCAGTGTTCACTATGGAGGAGACTAGGGAACTTCCAAAAAAGGGGCTGAAGGACACAGAAGGCTCAGCAGACCTGTCTATTGGGGTGCCTGCTGAAGAACAAGCCGCTGGGGGAGGTAGGCCAGGGGTGAGATATCAGGCTGGTTCTGCTGAATGGGGGGAACAGATGTTGATAATCCTATCGGTCAGGTGTGGGAAGCCCTCCAGTCCATAAAAAAGGATAAATCTCTGGGGCCTGATGCTATTCATCCCAGCGTATTGAGGGAGTTGGCAGATGTTTTGGCTGTGCCATTGGCAGATCTCTTTAACTTGTCGCTCCAGGCAGGGAGGGTGCCAAAGGATTGGAAGCAGGCATATTTTATGCCCATCCATAAAGGAGGAGCTAGAGAAGAGCCAGGAAACTATAGACCCATCAGTTTGACATCAGTGGTGGGGAAGGTAATGGTGAGCATACTTAAGGAAAAGCTGGGAGGTTTCTTGGAGGAGATGGATTACCTGGATGACTGGCAGCATGGGTTTGTGCCAGGTAGACGGTGTCAAACAAACCTTGTAGAGTTCTATGAGTGGATGCCATCAGCACTCGGGGGGGGGAGACCAGTGGATGTGCTGTTCCTGGACTTCAGCAAGGCATTTGATTCGTTCCCTCACATTGGCCTAAGGGAGAAGCTAGGGGGGATGGGGGCAGGCCTATTGACAGTTAGGTGGATTGGAAATTGGCTTTCAGGTCATACTCAGTGGGTTGTGGTCGGAGGGGAGGTCTCCTCTCCTAGGGAGGTCATAAGTGGGGTCCCACAGGGATCTGTCCTGCGGCCACTCTTGTTTAATGTCTACATCTCCGACATCAGGGAAGGTATCGGGTGTGAAATGAGTCTCTTTGCAGATGACTCTAAGCTGGGGTGGTGGTGAAGGGGGAGGAGGGGAGATTGGCCCTGGAAGAGGACCTGGATACTCTGGATAGGTGGTCATGCACCTGGAAATTGAAATTTAGCTCCTCCAAGTGCAAGGTGCTACACCTAGGACGGGAAAACCCCAACTATGTAGTCACCCGGGGGGGGGTGATTTGTACTCCACGGCAGGGGAAAGAGACCTAGGAGTCTTGGTGAATGTTAACATGAATAATTCAGAGCAGTGCAGGAGGGCTGTGGTTAGGTCAGATAGGCTGCTGGGATGCATCACTAGGGGATTACCTCAGGGAACAGGGAGGTGATTTTGTCACAGTACAACAGCCTGGTTAGACCACATCTTGAGTACTGTGTGCAGTTCTGGAGGCCGCACCTAAGGAGGGACATCCAGCTCCTGGAAAGGGTTCAGAGGAGAGCAACCAGAATGATCCAGGGCCTGGGGGAAATGACATATGAGGAACGACTAGGGGAGCTCAACATTTTCTCACTGGAGGAGAGGAGGAACCAGGGGGACATGATTGAGGTCTTCAAGTACCTCAGGGGAGTAAACAAGGTAAGCCAAGATAGGATCTTTCAACTGAAGGAGGGCAGAATCACCAGAGGACACAGCTGGAAGATTGAGGGCAGTAGGACTAGGGGGGAAAAGAGAAAGAGGTACTTCACAGAGAGAGATAGATAGAGAGAGAGAGAGAGAGAGAGAGAAGAGAGAGAGAGAGAGTGGTGAAACCATGGAAAACACTGCCTGGGGAGCTGGTACAGGCAGTTATGGTGGAGGGATTCAAGAGATGGTGGGACAGGTATAGGCAAGGGGTGAAGCAGGGGCTGGTTTGCCCAGGGGGGGCAGGACTTGGGGGATGGAGTAACAGTGGAAGGAGACAGATAGAGGGCCATGATACCCATTCAGTAGCACGAGCTGACTTGATAGACCAATAGGCCTACTCTGCTGGCGTCTAATATGTTAGTATGTAAATTCCCATGAAAATAAGTGGGGTTGCTTCTATTGTTGACTGTCTGGTATGCATCTGAGCCCAGCTTAAGCAATCATTTTTGAGAGAAAAGACATATCGCAATATACTATCCTGGTTTTTGTTTGTGCATCTCAATCCAAAATATATAGGCCACAACTGAAATCTCCCTCAAAAGCCACTGATAAAGAAGTAAAGAGATATGGTTGAAAAAGCTGCATAAGTTCTGTCATACTACTTTAGTTCTGGGGTACACAAATATTGATTAACCAGTATGTAACCCCGAGTATTGTAACACTGAGTATCAAATCACGACCTGGGAATAAATCTATCAACCTGACCACTTATATTCTGTATCATGGGAATAAAATAAAAAGGCAACTGCAGAACAGGTGTCTGTACTGAGGAACCAGTAGGAGGGACCCTTTGACCAGGTTTTTTGTACAATGTGTACCTCCCCTAAGGTTTGAATTCTGGTATCCTGTACAAAAGCTATCATACTGTCTAGGTGTTGGAAAAAGGAGAAGGCTGCATGACACCTGTTTTGGGTTTAAGTACTCTTAACAGTCACCGTAGTGAATATGTGATTACTGATGGACATCACAGACAGAGAAACCCAAACAGGAATTTTTTTCTGACCATAATCTCCACTTTTAGTTCTGTTTTTTCTCTTCTTTTTATCTGACCATCCCTCCCCCCCGAAGCTTGTCCTTCCGTTTGAGACAAGGGGTTCGGTTGCAATGAGGGCACCATCAGAGTCCTCCTCAGTTCCCCCCCCATTGTTCTTATGACTTTAAATGTCATAGTGGTGTCGGCCCACTGGCACAGCGACAAGGCGTCTGCTTGCAGCACCGATATCCTGTGTTTGGAGATGGACTCGGGAGTAGGAGGGCTGGCTGGGGTAGAAGGACTGAGCATCCCTGGGACTGCTATCCTTCTCTGGAAGAGGGGGAAGAGTGTCCTGTGGTATACAGACCTCTAGCAGAGGCTTGGGGTACCATAGCACCTGATGCCACACATTAGGGGGTCACGGCAGAAGCTGGCATCATTGCATGTCCCCACCCCCAGGAAAAAACTTACACAAAAAGTGATGGCCAACTAATGATGGCATCTGCTGCATCTCCCGCTGCAGATTAAGGTCTGCAAGGTGGGGTCCCGCACCTGTGGCCCCACCCTGGGGGGCAAGCCAGGGCTATGTGACCGAGTTCCTTGGGGAGGGGGTTCCTGCACAGCAACCTCACCCAGGGGCATAATCCTGGGGATGGGGGGGTTAAGCAGTGTGAGGGGGGCCCTGATCCTCCTGTACGAGGAGGGAAATAGAGCTGAAAAAAAAAATAAGACGTCATAGTGGTTAGACAAAGAAGCCAAGTCTGTCTCCAGAATTTTCAATTTTGGTTGGATCCACACTTTTCTATGCCTGGTCATCATTAGTAATTTGTTTGTATTTAGGGTAGAAGGTGGGAGGCATTACATCTGTAACAAATGTATCCTACTCTTGCAGGGCCAGCCGGCATGTGCTGGAAGCTTCTGGCCGCATGCTAGGGCTTCTGCCTACAGCTCGTTGCATGGACTGTTTGAATGAAGAGCCGCTAGTGGTTCAAACTCAGGGTTCGAGTGGTAAAGCCCTGAGCCTTCAAAAAGAATGTGGAGCAACCGTTAGTGGAGTTGAGTGGTGACCAGCAGTGGGAAGGCACTGTGAGCAACAGCGACTGAGAAGAAGCTTACCTAGTGGTGTACGCAGTCCCGTTAGCTCTGCCTGGTGCCTCCCCTCAGGTCAAGTGCAGTGACAGCTCTTCTGTTTGTTCCCTCCTAGGAATGCTGTAAGTCTGGTGGTCTCTGGTGGCAGCCAGCAGTCATGAGTGTCAGTGGCTGATTCAGTGGGTCAGACCCAGTCAGCGGTCGTGCGTGGGCTCAGTTCTGTCTCATTTGTTGTTTTATTGTATATATTTTTTTTATGAAGTTTATTCCCATCAGCCACATTACAGCATCCAGGTTATGATGGTGAGAGGCAAAGCAGAGCAGCCACAATCAGGGCCAGAGAGGTCCACAGCTAAGCCATCCTTCCAGCTGCCTCTCCAGTACCTCAGCTGCTTTACCCTGGGTCAGGGCAGTGGGTCAGTAGCAGCACCAGTGGATAGGTGCTGTCTGCCTGTTTTAATTCATTTAAGTTGGATTAAGGCACATGCTTTTGGGGGCATGAATTTTGGCCCCAGGCAGACGCAGGCAGAACCATAGATGGCCAAGGCATGAGGGAGGACTTACAGTGCAGATACAGCCCAGCAGGGCTTTACCAAGGGTCCCTAGACAGCAGCATAGCTGCAAGTGGCCCCACAACTAGGGGGGTACTTGTTTGACAGGGAATCACTGTGGGTTGCAAGTTCCCACAGAAGAGGAGGGGCTCCTCCTGGCCCACAGAATTCTCATAGCAACCAGAGGGATTTAAGAATAATCATTTACGCAAACATGAGCATGGAATACAAACTGCCTGCATGATTTAAACAGACAGTACTCGAATTTAACACCGCCAATCTGAACTGCTTTATTTTTCCTGATTTGCTGCTTATGTGAACTTTGCCTGTGTGGGACTGTTTTGCTGCCCACATTTCAGAACTTTTTTCTAATTCCCATTTGGGGGCCTGAGCCAAGAACAATAGCCAGGCCTTGCTGACTGAGGATGAACATCTCTGGCTACATGAACCTTTCCCTTTCTAGGTCCAGAGGTTCAGCACCAGTGGTCCAGAGGTTCAGTACCAGAGGTCCAGAGGCCCAGTACTGGAGGTTCAGTGGTCCAGTGCCAGAGGTCCACAGGTCCAGAACTAGAAGTTCAGCGCTAAAGAACCAGCAGTTCAGCACCAAGGGTCCAGTGCCAGAGAACCAGAGTCAGTTCCTCAAGATCCAGATTGTACCATCTGGGGTAGTCAGAAGAGGGCTGATGCCATAGCAGCTTGCCCCACCATCGCAGCACAGGACCAGGGGGTCAAGATAGTACCATCTGAGGTGGCCAACAGAGGGCTGATGCCATAGCAGCTGCCCCATCGCAGACATCCTAGGCTTCAGGATCATGAAATAGTCCTCTCCCTGTGGCCAGGGCAGGCTAATTTACTAGCCATTGTTTTTTGGGACTTCCTAGTACCACTTTTTGGACTTATTTTACACTTAATAGAGTTGTTGCATTTTTAATTCTCTTTCTTAGAGCTATAGTTTTCCATTACCCATATAATTGTTACCTCTTTTAAACTCATTAAACTGTTTTAACTGACTCTCCCTTGTCTGTTTCTTTTTGCTGAACACCCAGTGGTACCCACGTAGGGGAACAGGTCCCCCATTTGTTTTGACTCCCTCAAAATTACCAGTTGCCAGTGCTGGCTGGCCTCCATTTGGGTCACCCAACAACCCAACAAGACCCTTCCCCTTAACTAATTGGCCTTCAGGGGTCGGTTACACATCCATTCAGGCATGAACAGGATTTTCTTCTGGGGTTTGTTCCTCCTCCTCCTGGCGAGCATGAAAGACTATCTCTGACAGGGGGGTTATTTATAAGTAATACTGCAGCCTGGGGGGGGTCTACTGGTGCCTCCACATTACTGGGTGGAGCAAGTCCTTCTTTGGCAAAATATTCTGTGGCTTTGACGGGCCAGGCCTGGCAGATGCCCTGGATGATTGACAGGCATGATGCTTTTGGGCCATAGTTACAAAAGTATTTTGTTCTAATAGATCTTCTTGTCCTGACTGATTATGGGCCACCCAGAGGCAGCTGCAATAGGAATGGCCAATTTCTTCACAAAGATTACATTTAATTTCATTCACACAGTGAAGGTTTGCATGTCCCACCTTGTCACAGTGGCTGTCCTTCACACTGTCACAGACTACACTTAGATGACCCCTGTAACCACATCAGTAGCAAGCTTTGGGCTGCCCTGCATAAAAAAGAATGCTTCTGTCCCTATCCTCCAAAAGTAACTGTTAGGAAGATGTTGTATCCCAGAGTTCAATTGTTTGAGGAGCACCATGATCTTTCAACCCCCAGTCTGTATGCCTTCCTAGACGATGATTACCTCGGTGTCCCCCAACACAGTGCACTTTTGTTTAAACCAAAAAATAATGTCAGCAATGGAGACTCCCTCATTCCTGAAAAGGATTGATACAGTCTTATACACTGGCTTGGTCATGGGTATAGCAATAAAATGTGACCACAAGGGAGTATTTTCCACAGTATATCTTTGCCAAAAAAAGTTCCTAGTAGTTAGAAGTTTTGAAGCTAATCACTAATGTTAATTCCCCACTGATATGAATTTGAGCACATACATTAGGTGCAGCGAACCTCATTGAATTTTTTTGAGCAGGTCTCTGACTACACAGACTCTGACCAGGGCAACTTCCAGATCCCCCTATACCTGAGACATACAGCATTATGGCACTTGCTGGTAAAATAAAAGCATGATCTATCTGGGAGATCCTGTTAATTCCCTACCTCAACTTATGGAAATCTTAAATCATTTCCAAACAATAACAGGTTACAAATTTAACCCCTTAAAATTGGAAGCCATTCTCCTTAGTGGCCGTCCTCCGCTGGAGATACAATCACATTTCCAATTTACATGGGCGACTCGCAATACTGTTAGATACTTAGGTATTAGGATATCGGCTGATACAACTCAACTCTTTTCTTCTAACTACCTCAGGCTTCAGGACTCCATAAATCAGGACCTAGGCAGATGGAAACTACTTCCTTTGACTTTTTTAGGAAGGGTGCATTCCATCAAAATGAATATGCTCCCCTGTTTGCTCTTCCTGTTTCAAACACTCCCAATCCATCTTTCAACCCCCTTCATGAGGGATTTAGAACACATGCTAACACACTTTGTATGGAATGGTAAAAGGCCTAGGCTAAATAGATTGTTGCTCTGCACACCACGAGAGCTGGGTGGGGTTAAGCTTTCCAGATATTACTAATTACTACTTGGCAGCACAGGCCCCTTGGCTTTATGCTTGGATGAAGCAAAGGATAGACACTAGATGGTATGCCATGGAGTCAGAGCAAGCCCCGACTATCGCTCTCTGGACCTTACCCATGGCATCTCTGTCCCCAAATATAGTGAATAAAGTTACAAACCCATGGACAAGACATACCCTGAGGGCACTACTAACTTTACGTAAACAACTGGAAGTCCCAGCATGAGTGGGCCCTCTGTCCCTCATTCGCCACCAAGAAACATTTAAACCTCCTAAAATGGACCTAGGTTACAAGTTCTGGGAGTGCAGAGGCCTCACCAGATTCTCCCACCTCCTGGACAAAGGCACCTGTATCACCTTACAGCAGCTAATGTTAAAGTATAGCCTTAGAAAGGAGGATCATTTCCGATTTTTACAAGTAAGACACTTTATCCAGCAGCCCCCACATCTACAACAGTTATTAAGACCCCTGGTAGATCTAGAACAACCATTCTATAGTTGGATAACCTTGAGAGCAAAGATGCAACCTACTTCACAGGTATATAGGCTACTTATTACTCAACACTCAGATCAGGCTAACTTAATCAAGTCCCAATGGGAGAGAGAAGCCAACTTACAAACTGACTGCTCAGATTGGCAGGGAATCCTTGATCAAAGTTGGCATATCACAGCTTCCCCCACATGGGGTGAATACCACTGGAAGGTCCTGATACACTTTTTCAGAACCCCAACAATCACCAAACATTTCAAAACCTGAACATTCTAACCTATGCTGGAGGGGATGTGGGGGGTGGGCTCCCACTTCCATATTTTTTGGGAGTGTCCGGAGGTCAGACATTTTTGGCAACAGGTCCATGACCGCATCCAAAAGACCTTGGAGGTGTCTCTGTCTGGATCCTTCCATTCCCTCTGTTTAGGCCTGTTTAGTACAGACCAGTTAAAATTCTCCAGACCTCAGAGGAAACTGTACCACATCCTCAGACTGGCAGCCCTGAAGAGTATTACAGTTTGTTGGTTGCCAGTAACTCCTCCCTCCATTCAAACATGGATGAATAAAATACTCGAGTTGGAGGAGATGGAAAAAATCACTGCATCTCTTAGACTCATTATAGGGAAGTTCCAAGAGGTTTGGTGAGATTGACATGAGAAGGGATTCTCAGCCTAATGATCTTTAAATGGGGAATTCTGGATTAGACTCCCGGTAGGGAAACATAGGTTTTTGGAGAATCACTACCCTCCCTCTGGAGTAATAGAGCTGGCTTTGAAGTGAAGGAGGGGAAATGGGGGAGCCAACCTTTACATTGCACTCCTTCTACTACCCTCTGAGTGTTAGGTATCCTAAAATGAAAATTGACAATGAACTCATCACACACACACGTTATTAGTTTTGTTTTTTTTATTACGGTTTTGTTTTTGCTCCAGTTTTCAGCTTTACTGAAATTGTACATAGTTGATAATTTTGGATGTCTTGGTTTAAATAGAGGAGCTATGCTTTATTCTGGAGTCTTAAAAATGAATTGATCTTAGATGTCAGCTTAATATGAGCAGAGGTTCATCTGCCCATTGTTGGAGAGGGAGGATGTTCTAGCTATAACTTTGTATGAAGGTGTGTTTATCCATGCCTGTATTCCTCTCTCTGATGGAGGTTCCCCAACATCTGGACTCCTGAAGAATGAGAACAGAAGAAAAAGGAACACATTAAGACTGCACAGGGAAGGATAACTATGGATCTAATGGTTTTATTTGAGTGGGACATTTTCTTGCTGCTACATTTTCAAATCATAGCTTTAGATATGTGGTGTTATCAAGGCTCCTCTAATAGTAGTAGTAACATACTAAGTGATGTAAGCAAACTGTTGTATCTTCTGTGCATTAATAAACATTGAGTAACAAAAAAATAAATAAAAGCATGAAAAAGGGCAGCATAAGATCCAGGTCTGTCAGTCCAGCTGCCCCCGGTATGGTATAGTATCATGGGTGGGTGTGAAGTATTGCCCATGCTGGTAGAGGGGCCAAAGTCATCCACACATGGGGGTCCTTCTTAAATTGTTTGTTCTCACCTTTTGACTGGAGTCTGTGTGCCTAAAACACTGTCTTCCTTTAAATCATTCGCTATTGTGGCTGTATTAGTTTCAAGAACCTGGTACAAAGTCAGTTTGGGGTGGTGGAGGGGGGAGAAGTAGAAACACTAGAGTTATTCATATCTCTCATAGACTGTAGGACTGGAAAAATGGGGTTCGGGGTTAAGTCAAAAACAGAGGGCAGGTTGACTGGAAAAAACTGTGGAATAGTTTTTTTTTTTTTCCCTTTCCCACACCTCCTGTGGCTGAATGAGAGAAGTATTATGATGAGTTTTACTTGCCTGTTGTGGCATCAGCACCTGGGGATCTCCAGTTTTAGGAATCCTAATAGGAGAAGTTCCAGATATCCAGGTGCCCCCAGGACACAACCTTTCCCAGCCAACTGCAAGAAGGGCTCATTCAATAGCTCAGTCATTGTTCCCAGGAATCTGTGTGCCAGAACCCCATTTTTGAGTTTGCAGGGAGGCAGCAGTATCAACAGTCATATTAGGAGTCTCAGTAATTTCAGTTGCTGCTGATGTTACAGGAGTCTGCTGTAGCTGGGGCATAGATTCTTACTGGCATTCTGCTAGGAGCCAAAGACAGCTAAGAACTATCAGTGAATGCTGCAGCCTGGTTTGACAGTGTGTGGTAATGCACTTCAGAAGATACATAGATACATACATAGATGCTGTCGGCAGACAAGTACTGCTAGACCCATCCAGTCTGCCCATTTAAGCTGCCTAAAGAAGCATCCAGTGATCCTATCTGGCCATTGGCTTTAGCTTTTTCTTCCTATCTCTCTTATTCCTTTGTTTCTGTCCCATGCATGTTTAAAGCCTGCCACTGTACTGTCTGCCACCACCTCCTGGGGCAGGCTATTTCATGCACCAATCACCCTTTCCGTAAAAAAGAACTTCCTGACATTTCTCCTAATGTGGTCACCCCTCAGTCTCATGTCATGTCCTCTTGTCCTGGCACTAGTATTAATCTAGAATAAGTTGTCCCCTTCCACCTTGTTAATGCCATTAAGATACTTGAAGGAAACTGACAGAGCTGTGCCAAGGACTAAGTCTGCAAAGTCAGATCTCGTAACTGGTGCCTAGCGATTTTAAAACTTGCCTCTTCTTCTGCAATCATTGCCAGAAGATTCTGGTGTTTCTCTTTTAATTGCTATCCCAGTTTTACCTCCTCAAGACACAATGCAGGATAGGGCTGAACCTCAGGTGCCTCAAACGAAAAAGTGGTCTCAGTAGTGCTTTTCCCAGCTTGCATGAATACCCTATTCTCTTCAGTGTTTTTTCCCATAACACCTCCTCCAGTACTAGGTAGTGAAATCACTACTGAAGCATCCTCAATACTCTGGGTGTGGATGGAAGCAAACTCCACCACCTAGGCAACCATGTCCACCTGCTCCATGCTAGGATCCTCAATCCCCCCTTGCAGGAAACACAGGATGCGCCATGCAGGAAGAACAGGAGAATTCCCCAAGTTTTATGGCCAACATTCCCCCTTGAATAAAACAGATGTATGTAACCCACCCCAGTGCGTACCTTGAAACAAGCTAAGGCAGCATAATGTTCCTTTCCTGGCCAAACATTTCAACTAAATAAAAAGTGAACAGTAATTGAGGCAGCACATTGAAAAAAGATGAAGACATTCAGGATCCTGATAAAGCCTTAGTGTGAGATGAAGTACTTGGGAGTTAGCATGTGTTTGAACATTATTTGCCTGGGCTGGATTTTCAATAGAAAAATGGCACTTACATTTAGAGCCCTGGATTTCTTCACCTTTTTCTGTGCACCACCTCACTAGTGGATAACTGGACTGAATGTCTCCCATTTGGGCTGGCCACATGAAATACCCACAGGAATGCCAACTCTGTTGTGTTTTTTCTGACATAAAGTGATATAACCTGATCAAGATAAACCATGAGTCTAAATGGCTGAGGTGGGATTCAAACCTGAATCTCTAAGGTTACGGCTCTACACTCTAAGGACAAGGCTACATAGCCTCCTGTATAGTCACTCACTCTTTCACATGTGCTCTCGCGATCACGCACACACACACACACACCACTCCAAATTATTAAGCTGCCATTGTTTTCTTTTCTTTTCTTTTTTATGTTGTCTTAAGCACACACAAACAACATTTTGTGGCAATAGGAGATGGTAGTAGGAGAAATGCAGAGGTATGTTAGTTTTGGCGAAAGCAGGGCATCTTTAGAAGGTGCGTCCTTCTTTCGCCAATTAGCGAGCATGCTAGCGGTGACACAAGTTTTATGCAGTGCCACCAACTTGAAACAAACTTGCTGCTGCAATCAGAGACAAGCTCGCCATGCAACCAAAGTCATGTGGCACACTGGGAGCCTACACCTGTAAAGAAAGAAAACTGTCCGCAGTGTTCATTTTTTTCTTTAAAGTACCTGAAACAAAGCAAATGGTCCCTCACTGTTGGTGGCACCCCCTCCCCCAACCCGCACCCACCCTCTGTGCACCCCACCTCCCCACACACACACTCACCCCATACTTACCTCTGGAGGTCAGCACCATGATCTTTGGTGTAGCAGGAACACATCTGCACTCTTCAAAACCAACCGTGAACTGAAGAAATGTCAATAAGCTGTATAATGGCATCAGTGGGAAAGGTTTCAACTTATGTGGATATCTTGGGCATTTTTTTTTACTTTTGGCTCCAAATTTTCAACATGAGGTTCTTGGAACCTCTCCTTATGAATCAGTCACTGTCATTTCGTTATTCAGTTCAGAAAGGTGATTTCGCGGTCACTGCATGGAATCACATTTCGGGACCAATTAATGAAACAATAGTGCCACTGTTCATGAGAAGGCATCCCAAAAAGCCCATGTTGCAAATTTGGTGAAAGAATTATGAGCCTGCATTGCACAGTTTCCACACACGCTCGTAACGTTGATAATTTTTAATATTTTCTCTCCAGATTTTCAGTATTGTCATTTTTCACATCTCCTTATGAACAGTACAGCTTTCATTTTTCACATCCTGCCTGAAATGTGTTTTCACACATCTGGCGTACAATGATGTGGTCGCTGTGGGAAATCAATGTTTGGGACAGATTAAGAAAACCACAGTGACACTGTTCATGGGCAGAGGTCTCAAAATGCCTATGTTGAAAATTTGGTGAAATAATTTCAAAACATTATTGTTATGAGTGTGCATTGTGCAGTTTCCACGCATGCTCGTCTTCAAGAATTTTTTTATATTTTCACTCCAGATTTTCAACATTGCCATTTCTTCACACCTCCTTATGAATGGTACAGTTGTCATTTTTCACATCCTGCCCAAAATATGTTTTCACACATCTGGCTCAGAATGGCGTGGTAGCTGTGGGATATCAACGTTCGGGACAGATTAACAAAATCACAGTACCACTATTCGTGAGCAGAGGTCCCAAAATGCCTATGTTGAAAATTTGGTTACAAAATTCCCCCCAATAATTACATTATCGGTGTATGTTGAGCAGTTTCTATGCATGATCATGACTTAACCAATTTTTCATATTTTCACTCCAGATTTTCATCATTATCATTATTTTACACCTCCTCATCAACAGTACAGTTGTCATTTTTCACATCTTGCCTGAAATGTGTTTTCGCACCTGTGGCACCAAATGGCACAGTTGCTGTGCAAAATCCTTTTGGCTAACGAAATGATCAATCAATCAATCAACCACTTTATTTAACCAGGCACTGATAGTGCCACTGTTCATGAGGTGAGATCACAAATAGCCCATGTTGAAAATCTGGAGTGAAAATATCAGCAAACACCTGGGGCGTTAGGGTTCCAACCATAATGCCCCACCCTGTAGAGACTGACAGGTGTCAGGGGAGTGACCTGGGATTTTTGGTTGTAATGCTCATGCCATTCCACCCCAACCCCCAGCCTGCAGCCACTGACAAGCATCAAGGTGTGCCTTGGACTCTTCGACCCCAAAGTTCACCCCATTCTCCTATACTGCACCCATCTCTGCATATTTCCTTATGGAATGGGGTGAGCATAAGGCCTGAAGACCCCAAGGCACACTACAACACTTGTCAGTGTCTTCAGAGTAGGGTGAAGTGACATGGCATGAGCATTATGGTCGACCCAAAGCCACACCTCAATGCCTGTCAGTTTCTGCAGGGTGGGGGTGGGGTTTGCATCAGATCAATACTTCAGTACCATTCCTATTATGCATCTCTCTAACTTCTGCACTATCAATACCAATTCCAGCAAGACAACATTCAGCATTGACAAATGCTTGTTTGTATAAGGCTTTCTTGCTTTTTCAACTCTTGCCTGAAATGACATAAAATCATTCATCAACCATATTTGGTTTGTTACCAGCCCACTAGATTCTTGTGCTAACTCAACTTCCCCTTTTCTTTTTATTGAGGCTGGCCATTGTCCTCATGAATATACTGTATTACTACTCATATTCTATCTATTAAATACACTCCCAGTGTTCCCTGAACCATAGTATATAACACACTGGAATAAATTAATCTCAAGATTTATTGTGGGGGATCCCCAAATTTGCTTCTCCATCTTATACTTTCCAGCCAAATTAGGAGGGGTAAACTTGAGTAATTTATTGAATTGTGCTAGATCAGCAGACTTCAGTACAATTGTTATTTGACTACCCCCCTAACTACCCCATCATGGAAATTTACTGAATTTGTACTTAATGATATGTTCGAGTTAGAGAAATTCCAGTTTTCAGGCCCCAAAGGCATTATACAGTATATGGATTTTACAGACTTTATTGTACAAACTTTGCAGCAATTGTTCAAACTTCACAGCCTATACCCACTTGCTTCTGTTCTGCTATTGTATACTCATTTCTGCTGAATCTGACTTTCTTTCTGCTCCCCTAGATCATACCTTGATCCCTTAGGCTGCCGACAGAATTAGGATGTATAGGAATTCTGAACTGATATATCAGTCTGCTGAACAGCAAGGGTTAATAGGTGGCATTGC
Source organism: Neoceratodus forsteri (assembly GCA_016271365.2). NCBI lineage: Eukaryota > Metazoa > Chordata > Ceratodontiformes > Ceratodontidae > Neoceratodus > Neoceratodus forsteri. The sequence goes on along the minus strand of CM028131.1, from coordinate 508,462,487 downwards.
TTAGGCTTAATGTGTATTTTTCAGATCTTGGATCACTATAGAGTTGCTCCTTTTCAACACCATCAAAAAACATACGGTTTAACTGGGAGGGAACACTTCCATTACTTACAAATTCAAACATTCTTTTTCATAAAGAAAAGACTAAAAACCGTCTTCCGAACCCCACCCCACTGTTCCTTATGGTAATGATTGATGCTATTCAGGGTCATCCTGGGCACCCCTTTCTCAATAATATATATAAGGGCCTCCAGGAATTACTTGAAGACATCACACAATTAGTCTTAATTTCCTGGAATAAAGAATTGAACAAGCAAATTGTGTATGCTTATTTGCTAAATTATACCCTTTCTCCATTAAAAGTCCTCGCTGCCCCTTACTGGAGATTGTTTTGCCTAAAGATGCCATATTTAATACTTCCAGACTCCAGCAATATTGACCACATTCCTCCCTGCATACCATGGTCATTGTTGGAGAAATTGTGGACAGTAATGAGCTGATGACACACATGTGTTTTGGTCCCATCCTGTGTTGTCTCCATTCTGGCAAGACATATCAGAACAGATGGGAAAACTCTCAATAGATATGGAACTAATATCCCCAACCATGGCTCTTCTTTCCATACCTCCATCAGGCATAACAGTAGCTACACGCTCCACAGTGTACTAATCATATCTCTTAGTAGCCAAAAAGGCTATTACTTGTTTATGGAGAGAACAGGAACCTCACACAATGGAGATCTGGCATCACATTTTTGAAATAAATTTATACCATGGAATGAATAGCCTCCTTTCAGGTGTGTACTACTCAATTTAAGATTAAATTTATAGCTGGGTCTTCTATATGTCCTCTATGAATGACTCATTTGTACCATAAACACCTGAGATGAAGTAATTCAAGGGATTTTTAGATTCACAGTATAACTAGCAATTAGAGGGACACTTTCATTCCCGTGGTTACTTAGTTCTGAACTGCTGGAAGTCCTTTTGATGTTGTGGTCAAGGAACTACCATTGTCAGAATGTTATGTACTGTCTTATACCATTACAACACTATATTTTATTCTTGCTAATTACAAACGTAGTCTCTCTCAGCTCTGTCTCATTAAAATTGCATTTATTTATTTATTTATTTATTTATTTATTTATTTATTTATTTATTTATTTATTTATGTCTTTGATAACTGGGTAGGTGGACTGATCCAATCAGACTGATATCAGCCATGACCCGGGCCAACAGGAAGGCAACAAAAAATGGATAATACAATAGTAATACATAGTGCATATCCAAGCAGTAAATACAGGTACATGTGAACACATTGGAACAACTGGTTACAGAGAAGTAGGCTGGCTAACAATACATAGTTATAGCTATACAGAGCAATGGTTTTGTACAAATATATTAAAAGGAATACATACAAGGGCTGAGTAGTAACATCAAGCTATACATTTATATACAGTGGTTTAATTGAAATATAGGCTCACATCAGAAAGGCACTAGAACTCTATATAAGAAAAAAGAAAAACTAAAAAGAATATCAAACAAAAACCTTAGCTCAGTTCAAAAGCACAGCATGCAGTCATGTAAAAGGTCATACACAGATAATACAATAAAACAAACTAAAATGTAAGTGAAAAGAACCAATTATTCAACCTCTTTTGTCATGTTAATCCATAACATGTTCTAATCTTTCCCAGTAGAGCTCAAACTTTGATATAGCCAGAAACTTAAATTCATTGTTAAAAACAGCATTCATTTCATACTGAAATTTAAACAATAAGTCATCGAGTATAACATTTTTTGCTCTATGTGGAACTGACAGTGAACAGGACAGACACACCATTTGAAAATGGAAGAAATTAAACAAAGAAGAGTAGGGGAGGGAGTTCTTACTGATAAAAGAATGTATAGTATATAGAAGTACAAACCCTAAATTTCAGCATAACAATACAATTATACCCCCCAAAAAAAAAACAACTAACAGTCTTTAACAACAAAAAAAGAATGGAACATAATAATCAGACACCTCTCCTGTGACACTTCAATCAGAAGAAAAAAGAAAATCAAAACTGAATAACTCTTTCCCTAGATTACAATCACATAACACCTTTCCAAAAAACAGACCATTGCTGCCTAGATAACTGTTTGTACTCCAAGTCAGACACATATCTCAATTCTTTAGTGACATTATACCACAGAATGTCTAATGGACCCTTTTTTCTTTTGCTGAAATGAAGAAGTGCATCATGCCTGCCAAATGCACCATTTCAGGCATGCCATAATAATGCACAGTGTACTATAATCCCAATTTTTCTGTAAGTCTGGGAAAGAACAAAACATTAAGATTTTTTGCCACTAACTCCTAAAACAAACACAGTGGAAAAAGGCACTACAGAATGGCAACAACAATCGCAAAAAACAACACCCATAAAACAAAATGGACTAAAAAAGACAAATAAAACTACAAAAAACCTTTTAATCATAAGAGACTCCAAGATTCTGGGAGTTGATGCCTACCTTCAGCCAGAAGTAACGGTCAGATGGCTCCCTGGAACATCTGCATGGAGAGACTCTGAACACGTTGCTAAAATTGTACAATATGCAGGAGAAAAAGTCAACGTCTTGATCCACATAGAAACAAACAATCTCACCACGTGGACAGTACAGGAGACCAAGGGACACCTGACCAGACTTGGTAAACATTTGGCTAACATTTCATCCATCATTTCATCCATCATCTCCTTCTCTGAAATTCTGCTTGTCTGGAAAAGGGGGTTCAGGCAGGCAGATGATCAGGGAAGGAGACATAGGGGAGCTGAACACTTGGCTCAAGGAATAGTGTCATGAGAAAGGACACAAATTCATAGAGGATTGGCAACAGTTCTGGTAGATGAAGTTGTTCAGGTTTTATGGCCTGCACCTGACTAGGGAATGAGTCAGCACATTGGGGTAGATGTTTGATGTTTTTGTAGGGCATTTAAACTAGCAAGGGGGGAGAGGGGTCCAGCACCCATACCGTCATACAGGGAGGAAGGCACCCATCCCCCCCTTAGCTAGCAATCCACCACTTGTGCTGCATTTGAGTAAGTCATTAACTCCAACAGGAGTGGAAAAGAGTCTGGCTCCCCCTACAATGCACAGGGAAGAAGTCAAACGTCCCCCCCTTAGCTAGCAAACCACCATTTAAAACCTGGAAAATCATGCACACAAATGCCTGCAGTATGGGGAACAAGGTTCAAGACCTGGAAGCTACAATGGCAGAGGCTAAACTGGACATAGTAGCCATTACCAAAACTTGGTTCACCAAGAACCACACATGCAAGGCTAATATACCAGGTTATGTACTGTATAGTTCAGAAGGAATAGGGAGGGTAAGAAGGGAGAGGGGATAACCCTTTATGTCAAAGAAGACATAAAAGTGACCAAAATACAGACCAGGCATGAGGAGGCAGAACAGTTGTGGGTCACCCTGGAACCAGCGAATGGGACAGCCATATGTACTGGGGTGGTCTACAGGCCTCCAGACCAAGGGGAGAGAGTGGACAGATTACTAATGGAGGACATACAAAATATAACAGTGAAGGGAGAGGTTCTGCTTATGGGAGATTTTAATATGCCAGATGCAAACTGGTTGATATCAACTGGTACATCAGCCAGGTCATGGGACATGGTAGATTGCATGCAGAGGGAGGGCCTCATATAACTGGTGCAACAACTTACCAGGGACAGAGCAATCCTGGATCTGGTGTTGAAAAATGGTGACAGAATCACAGGTCTCCAGGTCGAGGGACAGTTGGGGTCCAGCGACCATCACATGGTATGCTTCAATTTGGCCACAAGAACACAAGCTCCTCATTCAAAGGCAAAAATCTTGGATTTCAGGGGGGTGGACTTTGGTAAGATGGGGGAGAAGGTTAAGGAAGCCCTGACAAAGAGAAATGCAGGACAGAGTGTGGAGGGGAAATGGGTGCAAATCAAAGAGGCAATAATTGAGGTAATAGGCAAATGTGTTAGGGAGAGAAGTAAAAACGAAAGAAGGAGAAAACTGCTCTGGTTCTCAAAATTGGTAGCAGAGAAGGTCAGGGACAGAAGGATGGCTTTCAAGAATATAAGTGTATTTGTTTTGCTACTGTGTCATATTGCACTTTACTCTACCATGTTGTATTGGGGGCTATTGGAATTGGGGTTGATTGTTTATGTTTTGATGTTTGTTAAAATAAAATAAAATATAGTTATTTGCAAAAAAAAGAATATAAGTGTATGCAAAGAGGCAATGATAGGGAGGTATATCTAAACTGTCTGAGGGAAGCTGGGAAAGAAGTAAGACGAGCAAAGGCCCACACCTAGGAAACACTTGCTCAAACAGTGAGGAAAGGAGACAAGTCCTTCTACAGGTAGATTAGCGACAGTAGAAAGTCTAGAGGGGGCATTACTAAACCCAGGGGGGTAAGGAAGAGTATAAGGAAGGGGATTGGGAAAAGGCATCAGTCCTTAATACATATTACTGCTCAGTCTTTATGGAGGAAAAGAATGGACAGGACCCACAACTTGACACTGGATACACGGGGGAGGGAGATAAACACCAGTCCTTTCACGAAGGAAAAGGTCCTGGAGGAGTTCAATACAATTAGAGTTGATAAAGTGATTGGGCCTGATGACATTCATCCATGGATACTGAAGGAGCCAAGAAAACAACTAGCAGAGCCACTAGCTAAACTGTTTAGCGAGTCATTGAGCACAGGAGAAGTCCCAGAGGACTGGTGAAGGGCTCAAGTGATCCTTCTGGACAAGAGTGGCAGCAGGGAAGAAGCAGGATACTACAGGCTGGTCAGTCTCACATCAGTTGTGGGTAAGATCATGGAGACACGCCTTAAGGAAAGGATAGTGGAACACCTGGAAGCCAAAGGAGCACAGGATCCAAGACAGCATGGTTTTACAGAGGGAAGGTCCTGTTAGACTAGTCTGATATTTTTCTTTGACTGGGTGACAAAGGAGGTAGATCAAGGGGTTGCAGTTGATGTTGCCTACCTTAATTTCAGCAAAGCCTTCGATACTGTTCCACACAGAAGGCTGGTGAACAAGCTAGGTAGTCTAGGGGTGGGCCAAAGGCTAGTGAACTGGGTGGGTAACTGGTTAAGGGACAGAAAACAAAGAGTGGTGGTTAATGGCACACAGTCAGAGGAGATGTGGGTCACCAGTGAGGTGCCTCAGGGATCAGTTCTGGGGCCAGTCCTCTTCAATGTCTTCATCAGTGACATTGCAAATGGACTGCAGGGAAAGGTTTGCCTATTTGCAGATGATACCAAGATCTGCAACAGAGCAGATACTCCAGAGGGGGTGGAAAGGATGAGGAAGGATCTGGAAAAACTGGAGAAATGGTATGAAGAGTGGCAACTAGGGTTTAACTCAAAGAAGTGCAAAATCATGCACATGGGTAGGAGGAACCTTAAAGCAAGTTATAAGTTGGGGGATGAGTTGCTAACAGTCATTAAGGAAGAAAGAGACTTGGGATTCATCATTACAGATGACCTAAAGGCATCCAAGCAGACCACCAAGGCAGTAGGGAAGGATAGAGGAAAGTTGAGGTGTATTAGTAGGGGTATAACGAGCCGTAAGAGGAAGTTACTGATTCCTCTATGCAAAACACTGGTTATGCCCCATCTGGAATACTGCAACAGTATTGGAGGCCACAACTGCGCAAATACATCAACAAGATGGAGACAGTGCAGAGGAGGGCTATGAAGATGGCACAAGGCCTGCAACAGAAGGCATACGAGGACAGCTTAGAGGAGCTCAATATATATACCCTAGAGCAAAGGAGGGAGGGGGGGATATGATTTAGACTTTTCAAATATCTCAAGGGCATAAATAAGGTAAAGGGGGCAGATATCTTTCATTTGAAGCCTAATAATAAAACAAGAGGGCATGACATGAGATTAGAAGGAGGCTGACTAAGGGGGAATGTGAGAAAGTTCTTTTTCACAGAAAGGGTGGTAGGGGTATGGAACAACGTGCCACAGGAGGTGGTGAGAAAGAGCACAGTGCAGGGCTTCAAACAGGCATGGGACAGGCACAAAGGAATCATAGAGAAGGGAAGAATCAGCTAAGGTAATTGACTATTCAGCAGGCACTTTCAAAAGATAGGGTTCATGGGCAGACTGGATGGGCCTAGCAGTCCTTATCTGCTTACAACTTCTATGTTTCTATGTTTCTAAGTTCTCATATAATATAGATGGAAGCACAGGGCCAGCCAGAAGCCTTCCAGCTCAAGCCAGAAATTTAGATTGTAAGGACCGTTAAAAAACAAATGATGCATGGTCTGGTCTCAGTTTCTAGATAACATAACATGATTCTCTGATACAAAATGTTCTGAAGTACTCCTATACTTGTGGTTACACCTTATTTGGAGTTTTTGATAAATACATAACCACATCACATCTGTCATCTTAGCTAGGATCCTATGGTCAAGCAGCTGGGTTGTCATTACAGAAGTTGATTTCCCCCTGTCTGCTTCATAGAGGGGTTAAGTGAAAAACAGTTAATAATGAACTCAGACATTTTGTACCAGGACAGAAATGAAAATTACAAAAAAAGACAATTTCCACCATCTTAATTAAAAAAAAAAACTGGGTTGTAATAAAACAAAACAAACAAAAAACCAAAAAAAAAAAAAGACAGGGACTGGCTTCAATGTCCTTCCCAAAGGCTGACTTCTCTTTCTTCCCAAGTAGTAATATGTGAATTAGACCATGGCGTTCCAAAAGGAACTCAACGTTTGTTTGTCTGTAATTACGCAAGTTTTAGACAAGTCACAAATACACAATGAAAAAGCATTAGGAGATTTGGCATTCTCAGGCCACATCCCTTGGGCTTCCCATAGGTCTGAGACTGCTTTACAGGGTCCAGATGGCGTCCCCATAAAAGCTTAAAGAAGATACCGTATAGTGTGGCCTCCAGTTCATTAGGTGGGGGGAAACGAAAACTAATATATAAAAATATGGGAATACGAAAAGCTTAATCATGTAAACTCTTGGGGGTGACCAGTGGGATGCCTAAGGGATCAGTCCTGGTGCCAGTCCTTTTTAATGTCTTTATTAGTGATGCTGCAGAAGGGCTGGAAGGGAAGATTTGCCTGTTTCCAAATGACACCAAGATTTGCAACAGGGTAGACACTCCAGATAGGGTGGAGAAAATGAGGAGGAACTTAGGAAAGCTGGGAGAATGGTCTGAAGTGTGGTAACTAGGGTTCAATGCAAAGAAGTGCAAAATCATGCACCTGGGGCACAGACACCCTGAGGAGAGCTACAGGATGGTGGGGGGAGTTGTTGATAGTCACCAGGAAAGAAAGGGATTTGGGGATTATTATCTCGAATGACCTAAGGGTGGCCAAGCAGAGTATAAGCAGAGTACAAAGGCTATAGGAAAGGCCAGTGGTACAGTATGTTGTGGTGCATAGGCAGGGGTATCACTAGCTGAAGAAGGGAGGTGGTGATTAGAGATGCAGCAAAGTTTAACTTGGCCCACAAAGTTAACTCAAAGTGGGTAACTTTGAATTCACGTAGCACTATGCGGAATTCCCATTAAAAGGTCGAGATTCGCCTTTAATGGACTTCACATTGTCCACTTCTCATTAACTTTGAGATACAGTTTGAGAAGGTGAAGTTGGTAAGAAACAGCCCACAGATCACAATGTCTGACTGTCTGCAGGTCACACGACGTAAGCAGGCAGTGAATTACGCAGGACGTCAGTAAACTAGTTTCACTTTTTCTTGGAGAAGGATCTGTTTAGTCAGCAGTGTTGGTGTACTGAGTGCTTTTTTGCTCCAGTAGCTCTCAAAATCTATCTATTTAGTGTTTTTTGTGCTTAAAAGTTTTTTGATTCTGTTGTTTAAGTTTTGTAGTCAGTTTAAGTTGAATTGAAACCTTAATTTAGTTTAAAAGGTTTTTTTTTTGTTACTTAGTTTTAGTTAGTGTAGGTTGAGTCCTAGTACTTTTACTACTATTTTTCTGTTTTATTTTTGATTTATGTTTAATTTTTGTTAATATGGAGAGAGGTGGCCAAAGTGGTGGACAGCAGGGGCCCTGAATGCTTGGAGGCCTGGGGCAACCATTTCGCCTGAACCGAGGCACTGTTTCAACCTCGACTGCTGAGGCCCCCTAAGCAGCAGGACCAGCAGCAGACTGAACTTCAGCAGCAGCAGAAACCACAGCAGCAGCAGCAAGAACCACAGCAGCAGCAGCTTGTTGACCCTCCACCAACTGCAGCACAGCAGGCAACAGTATCTGGTGCCCCCTCACTGCCTGTGCCTGGTCCTCCACGCAGCTCACCCATGTGGCAGTTTTTCATCTCCCTCCCCGGCAACCTGATAGTGGTTAAGTGCAAGCTATGTCAAGTGCTTGTGCATCGTGGTCGCAAGGGCAGCCACTTGGGCATGGGTGGGCAATGAATTCCCCTTGTACTATACCACTGTGCCGAGTGGGAGGCAAAGCTGCAGAAGCTATCATCCAGTCCTGCAACAGAAGCCATTGAAGAGGAAATGCGTCTACCTGCGCAGGATCACCGAAGAATGGGCAGGGCAGCAGAGCCAGTGGCAGCTTCCACAGCTGCACACGAACCTGATTCATCACAAATGCCTTCCTCACAAGCTGAACTGGCTGTGTTATGGAGTGAGGTGGAAGCCATCCGTAATGTTGTTGAGGGTGCATGCCAACAGCTGAACCGGATTGAGGATCAGAATGCTGAAATAATCAGCATGTTAAGAATACTTCCTGGTGGTAGTCAGCCCCACCCCCACAGATCCAGTAAAACATTATTATTTAACCAACTTCCCCTAAAATAACCTGTCCTCTGCTTTTCCCGTTTTTCTTCATCAATTACTTTTTTCATACACACTAAGTATGTAATTTATGTTCAATTAATGTTTTCTTCCTGATGATAATTTTGTTAATCCTGTATTTCTTGATGATCATAATGCTAAATCTGATTCCCCACCTCTCCCAAATGCCCCCCACCCCATTATGATTTCCGCAATAGACATGTTTTTGTTCTTACTCCTTACTTTATTATATTTAATAAGTCATGTGGTAGACAACTTTGTGGACACTGTGTGCTTTCATTTCATTTCATTTGAAATTGTGGCACCTAAATGCCCTCTTCAATACATTTTTATTGTAGCGGTGCATTGAGGCACCACAGTTTCACCTGTAATGAAAGCATGCAGCTTCAGCCATTTTGCCCACCCTCGGTCATTTAAAAAATAAACTAAATTAAGTACAACAAAAATACTTGTTACTTTTCTGAACATTTTTTCATCAGATTATTCTTCACATGTGAACACTAATATCATGTGCTGAAAGATGTAGCAAGATATCAGTAAAATCTGGCCACATTCATAAGATAGTAAATTATGGGGTGTGGTTAATTGTCATGGTAGGTAACTTTATGGTATTTTGATTGTAGTTGTTGTGGGTATGTATACTATGAAAATGTATATAACGTATTAAACAGTAACGAAAAAGTAATACAACATGTCAATTAAAGCATCAGTAGAAGAATGTGGTTACAATTTTGACGGATACTTTTTTATTCTATTTTACTTTGCCCCATATCTAATAACTAATGTAAATGTACACTACACTTCTTTCCACAGTTTATTATATTCTGCAATACTCCATTTTTTAAATGAGAAATAACAGAAGTAGTGCTCATTATAATATTACTATGACCTGGTTTTCATCAGTATTCCCAGCTGTTTTTCAACAGATACTGTTCCATTATGTCATGTAGCACTGTCTGCTGCATGCGACTTCATTGTAGTAACACTAGAACTGAATTTAAATAGTTGCTGTCCAAAAGCATGCGAAAAGACTGATGCAAACCTGGTGCAAGCCCAATTAAAATGAGAGCTCCATTTATTACTTCAGATTAAAAAAATGTAGTGCTGCATACTTAAATTGTTGAAAGAAGGATATTGTTCATATACATGTTATTAGATTAGGTGGCAATGTGAAATAGAATAAAAAAGGATCAGTCAAAATTGTAACCGAATTCTTGCACTGATGCTTTCATTGTCAGTCTGTGTTACTTTTTGATTACTGTTTACTGTGTTAAATTTTCATAGCATACATACCCACAACAACTACAATCAAAATACCCTAAAATCACCTACCATGGCAATCCCCCCCCATAATTTCATATCTTCTGAATGTTGTCGACTTATAGTATACATCATTTAGCATGTGGCATTAATGTCCCGATGTGAATAATAATCCCCTGAAAAAATGTTCAGAAAATTAACAAGGATTTCTTGACATTCATAATTCTCAATCTCCATTTCCTCCAAATGTTCCACCCCCCAAATATGGTTTCTGCAATAGAAACAATGTCTTTCTTATTACTTTCACTATTTTATTTTTTTAATTTCCCGTGGTCACCAACTTTTCGGATGCTGAGTGCTTTCATTTCCTTTGAATTTGTGGCACCAAAATGCATGCTGCAATCCACTTTTATTGAAGCAGGTGGTGTGTCACCACAGTTTCACCTGTAATGAAAGCACGCAGCGTCCACTATTTTGCAGACCTTTTGACATTTAAGGAAAACAAGAAAGTAAGAACTCTGAGCAACTTCCTTTCTATTGTGGAAAGCAAAATGGTGGTGTGATAGATTTGTGAGAGGTGTGATTTAGATTAGAATTATGACTTTTTCCTTACATTTGGTTAAAGCAGCAGTGCAATAATCAGAATACCATTAAATCACCTACCATGCCCTCCCCAAATGTTCTATCTTGTGAATGTTCCACGGTTTTAATTTCATGAAAAGTCCAGATGAAGAATAATGCCAGAAATCTGCCACAGTGTCCCAAGTGAGAGCATTTCCTGGTGATGCCAGTTGCTGCTGCTGCTGTTGTCCCGCTGTTTTAATTTCATAGAAAGTCTAGATGAAGAATAAGGCCCGAAATGTGTCACAGTGTCCCAAGTGAGACCATTGCCTGCTGACGCCTGCTGCTGCTGCTGTTGCCCCGCTATTTTAATTTCGTGAAAAGTCTAGATGCAGAATAAGGCCCAAAATGTGACACAGTGTCCCAAGTAAGATCATTGCCTGCTGATGCCTGCTGCTACTGCTGTTGTCCCACTATTTTAATTTCATGAAAAGTCCAGAAGAAGAATAAGGCCCAAACTGTGACCCACTGTGCCAAGTGAGAGGATTGCCTGCATTGATGCCTGCTACATCACTGATACATGTTACCTTTTGTGTGTGCCTTTATACCACAAGGATGAGTTATTGTTTGCCCCACTGTAATTGTTTTTGCATAGACACAGCCATTTGAAAGAAAAAAATTAACACATTTAGTGATTGACATGCAGTGACCCACTGTCTTAAGTTACATTATATCATGTGCTTTCAGGTTCAGGATAACACTTTGTACAACTCTTGCATACTGAAGTACACCTGTCCATCTGTGAAGAGAAAATATATTATCTGGCCTGTATGTCACCACTGTTGAATGCTTTACACCAGCAGAAAACAAGCATTTGTCAATGCCGAATGTTGTCTTGCTGCCATTGGCAGTGTAGGAGTTAGAGAGATGCAGCATAGGAGTGGCAGTCAAGTATTGGACTGATGCCAACCCACCCCCGCCCTACAGAGAGTGAGAGGCATTAGGGTGTCCCTGTGGGTGTTTGTTAGGGCAGTGCGGGAAAACATGCTAGGCAGGATGTGAAAAATGACAGCTGCACAGTTCATAAGGAGGTGTAATTAAATGGCAGTGCTGAAAATGTGGCATACAAATATACAAAAGTTGTGGAGTTGCAAGGGTGCATGGCAAATATGCAAGGCACGCTTGCAGCACTGGCAGTTTGTGGGCGTATGGCACCAAATTTTCAACATAGGCATTTTAGCACCTCTGCTCATGTACAGTGTCACTGTCATTTCCTCAAAGTGTCCCAAGAAGTGATTTCGCACAGCGACCACGCTATTCTGCACCAGAAGTGCGGAAACACATTTTGGGCAGGATATGTGAAGTGACAGCTGTACTGTTCATCAAGAGGTGTGTAAAAATGGCAATGGTGGAAATCCAGAGTGAAAATATCACAAATGCACGACGGTACGAGCATGCGTGCAATCTGCCAACGCACGCCGTAACACAGTCATTTTAAGGGAGTATTGGCTCCAAATTTTCAACATAGGGCATTCTAGGAGCTCTGCTCATGAACTGTGTCACTGTCATTTTCATAATCTGGCCCAAACACTGATTTCCCACAGCAACTGCGCAATTGTGCGTCAGAAGTGCGGAAGCACATTTAGGGCAGGATGTGGGAAATGACAGCTGTACTGTTCACAAGGAGGTGCAGAAAAATGCCAATGCTGAAAATACCACATTAAAATATTGCGAATGTGTGAAGTTACGAGCCTGTGTAGCAACTGCGCAACGCACGCTCGTAAAACAGGCATTTCTTGGATTTTTTCCACCAAATTTGGAACATAGGCTTTTTGAGAGGCCTCCTCATGAACACTGGCACTGTCATTTCATTAATAGGTCCCGAAAGGTGATTTCGCACAGTGACTGCGAAATCACCTTCCGAGGCTGATCAATGCCATGACAGTGACAGAATTCATGAGGAGGGGCCCCAAAAACCCATGTTGAAAATTTGGTGCCAAAATTCCAAGAAATGCCTGAGATATTCAACAAAGTTGAAAAAACCCTATTCATTGCATTATACAGCTTACCGGCATTTCCTCAGTTCGCGGTTGGCTTTGAAGAGTGCAGACGTGTTCCCGGTCCACTGAAGATCATCGCGCCGGAGTCCGGAGGTAAGTATAGGGTGAGGGTGAGGCTGAGGGGAGGCAGAGTGCGAGGGTGGGTGCGGGTGGGGGGCAGGAGGGACCTAGACTACGAGGGACGGTTTCGCTTAGGAAAATAAAAAAGAAAACCTCTTGGGACAGTTTTGGCACTGCAGGACATTTGGCACTCTGGGTGGCTCCTGCTTGCCACCTAAGTGGGTTTTTAGGTCAGTAGCCAACAGGGGATTGGGCACCCTCGTCGGCACACAACATGGGGGGTTAATGCCGCCGGGATTGGGCACCCCACCGCAAACAAAGTTAGAGGGGAGCACGAGTTAGGGATTGGGCACCCCCTGCATTCAACAGTTGGGGGTTGTGATGCCGAGGGGAGTGGGCCTCTGTCGTGTGCAACACAAGCGGGCGCGAGCGAGTTAGACACCCCCTCGGCATTCCACATTTTCGGGAGAATGCCCGGCGGGGAATGAGCTCCCCTGTCGGCACACAAACAGGGGTTGCCGACAGGGGGATTGGGCACCCCATGTCGACATAGGTGAGGCAGCCACGTCACAACCATGGCTAATGGCGGCGAGCACTTCAAGCAAAGGACCGCTGCATATGATGAGTGCAGCGGTCTTTTGCTTTGATGTGCTGGCCCCATTATGTATGCATGGTGTGGCGGTGCCTTGCAGGCTGATTGGGGAATGAGGGATGCACCTACTGATGCGCGCCTGCATTCGACCAACAGCAGCCGCTACCTCAAGACTCGCCAGAGATTATGGCAAGATGTTTCTTGCGCATGCGCACAAGCCAACATGAAAATGAAAACAAAAAAATGAAAGAGGAAATTAGAGTGATACTTACCTGTAGATGTTATCCTTTAGGTGGTTGCAGTACTGTAGTCCTGCAAGATTACACTGTCTGTAACCTGTGAAAACAAAATTAAAATCAGTTGCCTGTTTTTGGTGACAGTGACATCTTTAAAATGGTAAAGGAAGGATATACACCACATTTCAAGTCAAAACCATAGTACATGACATTAGTACATTACTGTAAATTAGTGATAAGAAGCAGGTTGGCTGTGGCTGTCTATGGGTTCATAGCTTGGCTACAGGTACAATGTCTCTCTCTCACTCTCCGGAAGCAGGGTGGCTGTGGCTGGCTGAGGGTTCAGAGCTTGGGTACAGGTACAATGTCTCTCTCTCACTCTCAAGAAGCCATATACCACCCTGACAGCGACATGTCAACAGCGACCAACAGTACAGTGACAGCACTGCCAAATCACTGTAGTGTTGGTGCTGCACCCCGGCACTGTTTTCTGAGAGTCTTGCACCACCTCCCTTAATTATCTCCAACTTTTGGTTGATTATGTTAATTGGGGGAGTTGCGAAGGGCATAGCCTCCTGCTTGGAGGGTTCGGGTGGCAGAGCCACCCAAAGAAAACATGGTAGGCAGTGACTATCTTTATGCTGACAGCAAATGCGGTCAACATAAAGGTTTTGCTGTTCCATTGGTTGACAACATTTTTGTCGCCATATGGCCATAGATCCTCAAGAAGCAGGGTGGCTGTGGCTGGCTGAGGGTTCAGAGCATGGGCATAGGTACAATGTCTCTCTCTCACTCTCAGGCAGCAGGGTGGCTATGGCTGGCGGAGAGTTCATAGCTTAGGTAAAGGTACAATGTGTCTCTCTCTCTCTCTCTCTCTCTCTCTCTCTCTCTCTCAATCTCAAGAAGCCATATACCACCCCTATAGTGACATGTCGACAGCAACTGACACTACAGTGACAACAGCGCCAGGTCCTGTAGTGTCGGCTCTTACCCCAGCCAAATAATCTCTAACTTGGAGTATATTACATTAATTGGGGGGTTACGTGGCGGCATAGCCCCCCACTTCTGGGGTTCGGGGGAAAAGCCCCTAAGGAAAACATGGTAGGCAGTGATTACCTTTATGTCGACCGCAAATGCGGTCGACATAAAGGTTTTGCTGTACCGTCAGTTAAAAACATTTTTGTCGCCGTACGGTCATAGATCCTCAAGAAGCAATGTAGCTGTGGCTGGCTGAGAGTTCATACATTTGGCGTAGGTACAATGTCTCTCTCTCTCTCTCTCAGTCTCAAGAAGCAGGGTAGCTGTGGCTGGCTGAGGGTTCAGAGTTTGGGCACAGGTGCAATTCACAGAATTTCTAGTCTAGAAAAAAGATTTTATTTTATTGAACATAAATCAGTGGCCTTGTTGACAGTTCTAGGTACCTGGAAGAAGTAAGTGAATGCAAATTTTGTCGTTATGCCCTACCACCAACATCCTCATTATCATCATCATCAAGGAGGAAGCAGCTCTCGCAGTCATCAAGACCAGAGTTGTACCCACTTGGAAATTCTTTTTCCGTGACTGCATCATCAGCCTCAATGGTACACTGCTTAAAAGCTTCCACAAAGATGGTCTGCTTCACCCGCATTATCAGCACAACCATCAGCGGGACTTAGTACAAACATAGATGTGGCTGTCCTACTTGGTATGCGACCTTCATTCATTTTGATAAATGTCAGCATGCTGACATTTGTAGGTGATAGCTTAGTATCACAGTCATGCACTATGGCCACCGCAGAACTAAATACCCTCTCCACACTTAAACTGGAGGGTGGGCAGGGCAGGTACTTCAGTGTTACTGAAGTCAGCACTGGCCATTCATTCACCTTGCCACTGCAGTACACCAGAGGATCATCAAGTACTGTGAGATGCCTGTTTTCTTCCAAATAGGCCTCAGCCATGCTCTGTGATGCACGCATTCCTGATGAGTCATCCACCTGTTCACAAGATTCATTTAGGTCACAAATTCCTACTTGGGACAAGGCATCCCAAAGTGGATTAATAGCCAACTGAGCAACTGACACCGCCCCTTGCCCCTCAGCCACCTTTCTGGTGTACTCAGACCACAGTGACCTTTAGCCTTGTTATGCTGTGATTTGCAGAACTTTGCACATGACTTCTGTGCCCCGTGAATCAATCAGACCAGCTGTCCAGTCAGATTTTGAACCCGAGCATGCCCTCCCTCCAGTATGGATGCACTGCCACATTTGTAGCATGGGTCCAGCACTGTGGCTATTCCAAATTCTGGAGATTGCTGAATAGTGGCAATGTGTCAATTGCTGTCTAATATTGGAATTGTGTGTCAGTAATGCACAGCTTGACCTATCTCCGGCCACATCAAGGCTAGGCTGCAAATTCAACAAAGTCTTTGTCGGCACCCAAAGCAGTGGAATGGCTTGACTAATGGATGTAGTGTCACCACTCACTGCCTGTATGGCATGTTTAAATGGCCTCAAAATTAATATTACTGAGTCCATGAGTCGCCATTGTTCAGTTGTCATAGATATTGAGGCTACTGAACTGTCATGGCTAGTGTGCATCACTAGGTACTTAGAGATGGTTTTGTACTGCTCATACAACCGCTCTGCCATGTAAAGTGTAGAATTCCATCTTGTGACAACTTCAAGCTTGAGGTGGTGCTGAGGGAGGCTGTTTTGAATCTGCAGCTGCCTAAGTTGATCACGGGCCTTTTCAGAGCATTCAAAGTGGGCACAGATGCGGCATGCAACAGTCAGCATTTGCTTGATTTCAGGGTACTGCAGAAACTCCTGTACCACAAGATTTAAACAGTGGGCCATACAGGGAACCCTCACAAAGCCACCATTGCTGATATATTTAACAATGTTTGATCCATTATCACTAGCTATGAAGCCAGCTTTTACAAGGGGTGCAGCCACTAATCAGTTTCTGTCAGTAGCAAGTCTAGCATGTTTTTGCCTGTATGCGACCCTGCTGTGCTATGCATTGCAACCATGGCATGCTGTCTAATGCCATGAAGGTTGCTACTACCACAGTCTGACTTATTACACTGCTTTCTCATCCCATCATCACAGACTACCCCAGGTAGCTGCTCCCAATGTATAGTAATGCACAGATAGGAACTACCCACCATTTTGACACTTGATCTCATATCCATGCTTACATGAATGTAAGGTGATGCAGAATGTTGAAGGGCATGTCTTACAGACTCTGTCACAGTCCTATATAACTCCGGGACAGCATAGGTGGAAAAGTACTTTATGTCCCGGACAGAATCTTTCATTTAGAACTTGTGCATGCCACAAAGCGCCGGAATCACGAATTTTTCACAAAGGAGAAGGACAAAAGAACAATATTAGAGGACACCTTCTCTTTCAGATACCTTGGGGTTAGGTTGGACCAACACCTAAACTTCTCTGGCCACATTGATGCCATCCTGAAAAAATTCTGCCCCAAGCTTGGTGCCTTATTCAGGATCCTTAATTGCATCCCTCCTTCAGCGCGGTGTGAACTAGTCCAGAAGGTGATCCTCCCCATTTTCAACTACTGTGATGTAGTCTATGGTGCCGCTCCAAAATCCTCTCTTATCAGATTGGACACTCTATTTAACTCCTTCTGTCGATTTTCCCTTGATGCTCCATCATGCACCCATCACTGTGACCTCTACCACGCCATTTCCCTTCCCCTGCTTGCCAAGAGGCACCTTACTCATTGTACCAAACTAACTTCTAAATTTTGGTTAGGAGAACTTCCCTCCTACCTCTTATGCTTAATCTCTTCCCCACCTCCCCCCTCCAACTCCCTCAGATCCTCTGATGCTCGCACTTTGTTGTTCCCCCATTGCACCACTCTTATCAGTCAGTCAGGCTTTACCCATCATTTTCCACAAATCTGGGACTCCCTCCCTCCCAAATATGGCACTCTTCCTCCTCTCACTCCCTTGCCTCTGCCTTACATAACTTTCTCTCATCTAACTGCTCCTGCTTTAACCCTCCTTAACTGTCCTCCTATGCCTGTGCTCCTCTTCATGACTCACATCGCCTACTAAACCTTCCACCCCACCAGCGTGTGACTCAGCACACTCTCCTGTCCCTTCACTGCTATGTACTATGCTCTTCAGATATGCCACTTGTAATTAAATGCATATTTCATAAGTATGCTATATTAAATTGTATGTTATGTTACAAATATGACTGTATGATTATTTATATTTGTTTAACCATATGTCTTGTTACAAATGTGATTGAATGTTTAATTTCTTGTATATTTTAAATGTTTAAACTGTATGTCTAATTTTTCATCCAATTGTACCCCCCACCAGATCGCACTGGGAGACAAGCAACTTGTTGTTTAGTGTGCCTTCCTGGTGAAACATTTCAATAAATAAATAAAAATAAATAAAAGGTCAGTTGCTAGCATTTCAGCTACGGCAGCATTGAGTTCATGTTCAACTACATGATTTGGTGGGTATTTACTGTTCTGTGCAAAAAGGCTGTGCAACGTGGACTGGATTGTTAGATGTTTTGCATGTGGCATGCCAAATGGCTCTCCTCTGCGAACTGCCATGGATGGGGTGCTTTTGACATGTGATGATGGGTGCACAGGTGACAAGCCAATAAATGCAGTTATTTTCCCTGTTTTAGGCACTGGGGTTGATGTAGTACTCTGATCACTACTTGAACATTCAAAATCATCCTCCTCCTCCTCCTCATGCCTGTAGTAATCCTCCAGTGTTATTTCACAAGTGTTACTGATATGGCTACTTACTCTCAGGGAAGGGGATACCATGCTCAGTAAGGTGGATGAGGGTGAATGCCCTACTATGGCATTAGCTCCCCTCTGGTGCAAAGTCCACAGTGCCATGTGCCTGCTCTTGAGATGAGTATGCAGGTCCCCTGTGCAAAGATGGTTACCCTTTTTACCATGCTTCACACGCGCTTGGCAAAGCTTGCAGATTGCCACTGTTTCATCGCTTCGATCTTGTACAAAAAAATCCCAAACTAGGGATTTGGATGCCCTACTCTTCACATGCCACTGCTGATGCTGCATATGAGATGGCAGTTTTTGTGTCAATGAAATGGGGGGTGTACTGCATGATTTTGGGTGTTGTGCACACTCGGACTTTGAACATCTCAATCTATGATTATTATCTTCAGGGTCAACAACAGACGCAGCTACATCAGAACTTTGAGGAGGGGGTGATTGACTAACAGACTGTTTACAAACAGCCACCTTCACTTTCTTTTTGTCCAGTTCCTTAACGGGTTGCTAGCATAATCATTATCATACTAATCATCATCCACAAATTCACTTTGGATGCTGTCCTGTGGAGATATTCCAGCTACAGCCTTAATACTATCATCCACACTTTTTTCATCAATATCTGAATTTTGGATGGCCATCAGTGGAAACATGAGACTGTGAGTCATCAGCATGATCAGAATCATGTTCAACTACTGTGGAGAGTGGGGCATCAACTACACTCAGGTCTGCAGACTCAGCAACATTTTTCCCACCCGATAACTTTGCCAGGGTTGAACTTGTAGTAATACTCATGCTGTTATCAACCATGCTGTCACTAACTTTACTACCATCAGGGACAACAGCATCACCAACCAGCATTGAAGCAACTGATTTCGCTATGAAAAACATAGTCGGAGAAATCCCTTTACTTGCAGCAACTACTACCTTTGCCTTCTGCTGCGTACTACCATGGCCTTGACCATGACCACTCGTAACACTGCTAGACTTGCTAGCCCCTGATGAACCTGCCTTATCATCACAACAACTTCCACTGCTAATAATCTTCTTAGCAGCAGCACCACAGTCAGAAACAGCTTTACATGAAAGTCTCTTCAAGGGCATTTTTTAAGATTACACAGAAAATTAACAGAAACATTATATTTCTGCAGCTTTTGGTGGATGGTAAATGAAACAAGCATTTGTCAATGCCGAATGTTGCTTGCTTCTATGTGCTGTTTAGGTATTTGGAAGTCATTGGAGTGCAAATATTGAAAATTTGCGAACTTATGAGCGTGCGTAGGAACTGCGCAACGCACGCTCGTAAAACAGGAATTTTTAGGAATTTTTTCACCAAATTTTCAACATAGCCATTTTAAGACCTCTGCTCATGAACAGTGTCACTGTGATTTTGTTAATGTGTCCCATACATTGAGTTTGCACACCGACTGCGCCATTGTGCGCTACATGGGCGGAAACATGTTTTGGGCAGGATGTGAAAATGACAGCTGTACTGCTCATAAGGAGGTGTGGTAAAATGGCAGTGTTGAAAATCTGAGTGAAAATATTGAAAATTTGTGAATCTCATTTAGCCCGCGTGAGGAACTACACGCAACGCACGCCAGAAATACGTCATTTTAGGCATTTTTCACCAAATTTTCAACATAGCCATTTTAAGACCTCTGCTCATGAACAGTGTCACTGTGATTTTCTTAATTTGTCCCGTACATTGATTTCACACACCGCTGCGCCATTCTGCGCTACATGGGTGGAAACACATTTTGGATGAGATGTGAAAATGACAGCTGTACTGTCTCATAAGAAGGTGTGGTAAAATGGTAATGTTGAAAATCTGGAGTGAAAGTATTGAAATTTACGTGAACTTGAGTCTCGTAGGGACTATAGCCATGCGCTAAATAAAACAGTCATTTTGGAATTTTGGCACAAATTTTGCCCTTGGTTTACCCTTCATGAATGCTACTGTCATGGTGGTATTCAGGCCTGAAGGGTGATTTCACAGTCACTGCGCGAAATCACCCTTCTGGCTTGAATAACACCATGACAGTGATATCATTCATGAGAAGGGGTCCCAAAAACCCCATGTTGAAAATTTGGTGCAAAAATTCCCAAAAATGCCTGAGATATGCAACAAAGTTGAAATCCCCCTATCTAGGCCATTATACAGCTTACCGGCATTTCCTCAGTTCGCAGTCAGCTTTGAAGAGTGCAGACGTGTTCCCAGTCCACCGAAGATCGTCGCGCCAGAGTCTGGAGGTAAGTATGGGGTGAGGTGGGGGTGGGGAGGCTGGGTGCACAGTGGGTGGGTGCGGGTTGTGGGAGGGGTCGGGAGACGCTCCACGGGGACCGCTTACGTTTTTCAGGGTAAAAATTAAAAAAGATGTTGTGGATGTTTGCCACACTGGGGTGGGCTCCCCAGCGTGGGCACAAGGATGTTGGGGCGCTCAGCCGACAGGGATTGGGCACCCCGCCGGCCTATGGACTGATTGCCACGCTGGGGTGGGCCCCAGCGTGGCACCTACAACGGGGAGAGACGCAGCTCACCGACGGGATTGGGCACCTGGCGGCCACACAGCACGCAAGGGCACGCCTGCATCGGGAGCTACGCTTTATCTCTGCTCACTGAAGCATAGCTCCCCCTTTCAATCAGGCCACTGCATTTTGGAGCTGCGGTCAGACAGCTCCAAATGCATTGGCCAGGGGCCACACCTGCCAGCTCACTGACTGAATTGGAGGAGGAGGTGACACACCTCCGAAATCTCCGATGATGGCACTATGTTTCTTGCACATGCATGCAAGCAACATAAAAAGGAAAGAGATGCAGCTGCACAGGCACACAATCTTTACCAGTCTTCAAAAATCCAAAATTCCAAAAACAAGAACTTGTTTTGTGGGGGGGGGGGGGGATACCAGCAGCTACACTGAAGCAAGGAAATATATTACAGACAGGCTGAGAAATTCAGAGTACTGCTATTGCTGGGCTGCAATAAAATGTGTATGAATTGACAGCACGCAAACAGATTAAAGGTCAGGTGCAGAAACTTTAACTGTTCAGTAAAGTACAACACAGACAGTCTTTTAAACTGACTGAAAAAATGCCCAGCAAACAGCAAAAACTTATAAAAAATTAATATAAATATTACTGTGTGTACCTGAACACACAAATACTAAAATACTAGCCAACAATAAATGGAAAGACTGCCTTTGTTGTCTGTGAATCTCACTTCTACACCACAGATCCGCCTCTCCCCAGAAAGCACACTCCTTCAGTGTCTGTCAGTACAGAGGCTGAATATACTAAATTAACATTTAATATGCACACAAAATCAATAAATGCTCAAGGATATAAACACACAAGGGTTTACTGCAATTGATGTACTAAATTTTTAGACAAAATTTAGTCGCCAAAATGCATTTTTAAAGATTTTAAATTGGCTTGATTCTCAGAGCTCTGGCACCAAACTGTCTCCAGCTTTCCACTACACATTACACTGAACTGAGACTGTGTAAGACAATATAGAGCCCATGTGACCTTATATGCCATGAATCACTGCAAAACTCAACTTAAACACCAAAAACAAGGGGACATAATGCAATGTCTATAGAGAACAATGGAAACTTCACATTACTTTGAGATGCAAAGTTATTCACTTTGCCTTCTGTAGAACTTCTTGAAATTCAGGTTATACATGAAATACTACATGTAGCGAAGTTTGTGGACTTTGCCCACCTCTAGTGGAGATACTACTATACAAAACACTGGTGAGGGCTCATCTGGAATACTGTGTGCAGTTCTGGAGGCCGGATCTTTGTAAGGACATAGACAGGGTGAAGGCAATTCAAAGAAGGGTGACTCAGATGGTGCAGGGATTACACCAGAAGACATATGCGGAGAGATTAAAAGACCTCAATATGTATACACTGGAGGAGAGGTGGCAGTAGGGGGATATGATAGAAATCTTAAAGTATCTTAGGGGTATAAACAAGATGCAAGGGGGTGACATTGTTCAGTATAGGAGAGGTAGAAGAATGAGGGGACACAGTGTGAGATTGGAGGGGGCAGGATAAGGGGAATTGTAAGGGATTTTTTTTTAACAGAAAGGATGGTGGATGCATGGAATACCCCAGTAGGTAGTAGGAGTGAGCACAGTGAGGGGGGATTCAAACAATCATGGAACAGGCATAAGGAAACCCTAGAGGTGGGAGGGAGAGGCTAAAGCTGATGACCAGATATGGTCAACGGTCACTAATAAAGGTTGGGTATATGGGCAGACTGGATGGGTTTGGCGGTCCTTATCTGCTGACATGTTTTTTTCCTTCATCATCAGGAACGTATTCCATCCTGTAACCTTACGATCAGCTGTTTCAAGCTGGGGTTCCCAATTTTGCATGACCATATCACCAACTCTGTATTCTGTACCCAGGACTGTAATTGGGCCATCTACAATTTCAATACCAGAAATGTTCACAAGGCATGAGTCCTTTAAAAGACCCAGGCCATCCTCTTGCATTTGTACAAGCTAACCCATGCCCTGATATACCTGAAAGTAGCTTTAAAATCTCAATGAAATCTGCATGGAATACATACCCTCAAGTGCAAGGCAAATATCATCTGCATAAGCTAATATGTAGGGAAATTAGATTTTCTGGAGTGGCAAGCCCCTGTATTCCAATGTATCCATTAATTTTCCTCACCAAGGGATCCAAACTGAATAATAATGAACTAAGGGGAAACTTACATCACATCATATTCTGATGGGGATCGTAGCCCCCAGTTATCCATTCAGTAGTGAGATTACTAGTAAAGAGGAAGATAACAAACAAATGCAACAGATGAAGCATTCCAGTATACCATAGTGCTTCAGAACCTGGGACAAAAAAATCATGAAGTACGCAAAGGTCTTCTTCTGGTGAAATATTCATGATTTCCCCATTCCATAGCTTCCTTCAGAACAAGAATGTTGTCCTAAATCCACCTTCCAAGAATACCACATGTTTGTGAGATGTCAATAAGAAGAGGGGCTGCCTGTAATAGTCTGGAGTTCAAACCTTTGGTCAAAAGCTTCAATTCCATGTATAGGAGACTCATAGGCCTCCAGTTTGAAATTTTCACCTTGTATCCATTTTCATAAAAATACAGACACATTTCATCATACTGGAACCCATATAACAAAGTGACAAAGAAGTAAAAAGAAAAAGAATAGGGGAATGTTATTAGAGTAGAAAAATAAACAAAGCCAAAAAATAATTAGATTATACATAACATACACATATCATATGCAAAAGAGGGAGGAAAGACAAAAGGGAAAGGAAAGATGGAAAACAAGAAAGGAAAACTAATGCTGTTTCATTTAAAGCTACTTAGGTCTAGATAGGTCACTGACAGAGCAAAGGCCGATGGCACATTTATAAGGTAGAAAAAGAAATGGGCAGACTGGATGGGCCTTGCGGTCCTTATCTTCCGTCAACTTCTATGTTTCTATGTTTCTATGTTACTTCATCCTTTCTGATTTCATGTTTTGTCAAGCTGAGGATTGATCTGTATATTTGGAGTATCATACTTAAGTTTCATTTTATCTGATACCGTGGTTATGTGTAAATGGTGCTGTCCTATTAGAATTTTTTCCTTTTTTGTGTACCTTATTATGCATGTTTTTGTATTGACCTGTTCTTTTTTTCTTCTGCCACTTTTATGTTTTGTTGTTTTTTTGGGTGGAAGAATATTCCCCTGCTCTTTTGGTGGTGGGGGAGGAGCTTGTATTGCTCCAGTCTCTTGTGCACCCATGTATTTCAGGCGCTCAGCTTTTTGCCTCTCAGCAGGTTCCCCCACTTGTTTAAATAAATCAACCATGCAAAAAGTAGTGGCAGATGGTGAAGTAGAAGAGTCCTGACAAACTTTATTCGAGGAGGAGTCCATAACATCAGAGTTTAAAAGTGCAGAATGCTGCCCAGAAAAAGCAGCCACTTCAGAACAAGGCAAGTCACAGGTAGAAGCCTGGTCCATAGCAACCTGGCAATCTACAGTACAGACACCAACAACAGATGGTTCAAATCCTGTCTCATGCTGCTCAACAGGCAGAGAGTCCACAGGTAATACTAGTTCTGAACCAGCCACCACAGGAAAAACGGAGTCCAACTGTTGGGGTCTGAAAAGCAAGTCGTCAGCTGTTGTAACAGAGCGAGAAGCCGCCGGAGAGAGCTGAGCAATTTCAGCAGCAATGACTGGCCGTGGAGAGGTCCACCCTTCATTTCCAGGTGACAGAATCCAACTAACAGCCTGCAGAGCTGAAGACGGGTCTCAGACTTGATCAGTGAGTAAATTTCCAGCATTAAGAGTAGGCTGAACAGTAGTTATTGAGGAACTATGTGCATTCTGTTCTTGTGACTGTAAGACAACAGCAGTAGGAGCAAGTGGAGAGGGAACATCCTGAGACATGTGAAATAAGGACTTAGTATCAGGCATACCAGGCAGCACAGCAGAGGCCATGGAAACCACAGGTTTGACTCTGGGAGTAGCCCGTCTGGATTGTTCAACCATTTTCACTAGGAGTTGCAAAAGGAAAGCTTTATTATTCAAGATCGCAGTCTGTAACATCTGTTCTTCTTGTTCAGGCATCAGCAGGTTCATTTCAGAGACAGCAGAGTTCTCCAACCTTATAGCTGGCATTGTGTCCTCAGGTAAAGTTTGTCTGGAGGTCTGGACAGTGGTAGAAGTACTATCTTCCATATCCGTGTCCAACAAAAAAAGTTAACAATATCTTCCATTACAACTCAAGTAGGGTCAGGGTCAGTAGTCAAAGGAGATGAATTAGGCAAGAAAGAGCACGGAATGAGCCCAATGGCTTCCCCGGCTCCAGGACAGCCGTCTCCTCCACACTCCATGTCAGCTATCTTGGAAAATGGCCGACAAGGGTCCCCCTACAGTCAGAGTAGGGGAATTTTTATTGAAAAACAAACATAAATCACAACTAAACATAAAGGTAAACAGAAACAACAAAACTGTACTACAATACACTTCCATAACCAATGAACTCTTCGTCTGTCCTTAAAGTTACCATTTGTAATTTAAATTAACATCATCATTTGAGCTTAATAATGTGAGAAAATCCTTTCCACCATTTCATGACTTTAAGTGAATTATGTAATTGCACATCTTTTAAATACACTTTCTTTAGTTATTTAACCACTAATTGACAGTAACCCTCATATGGCACTCTTTTTTGATATATTACCCATTGACACCTAACCTGCCATAAGTAAAATCTTAAACATCTGAAAAAACCCACTAACGTACTATAATTAAAAGCTACTAAACTCTGAGGAAAAATACCTAGAACCAAAGTGTTGTAATTTAAATTCTTTAACCAAGGAAAATTCCATTTCTTAGCAACATATCCCCACATTTGTTTCACATACGAACAATGCAAAAAAAATGCTCCATTGTTTCTTCTTGAGTAACACAGTCTGGGTAAGGACAATTCCTTTCATCTTTTGCTTTATATTTAGCAGTTCCCCTCACATTCAATCTACCATACATTATTAACCACTGTGTTTCCCACATAAAAGACGGTAATCTAGGATTATTCAATTGATCCATTATGTAAGTATTCTGAGCACTAGGGCAATTCTTGAAACTTGGTTCTAAAGTGTAGATGTGGCACATTATTACCTTATACAATGATTTAACTGTGTTTGTAACTATATGTTGCTTGGATATCTGCCATTTAAATAATTTTTGAACAGCTAGTCTGAAATATCCAGGTGTATGAATATGTGGGTTAAATTTAGGAGCTAAATTTTGCCAAACTTTAAAATACTGGCCTAATACTATTTCCATCCAAATAATTTCTCTACTATCAGGATACAAAAGCTTTCTTTTAATTGTTTGGGTAAAAAAAAGGAGAATGAAAAAAACAAACAAACAAAAAAAAAACAATGGGGTCTATCATGCCCAGACCTCCTTTTTTAGTCTCCAAGTAAGTAAAACATATTTTTACTGGATTCAGCCTATTGCCCCATAGCATCTGAAAAAACAGCTATATAATTTGGTCTCATACTGTGTTGGTAGGAGGAAAAGCATAGCAACATATTGTAAGATGGGAACTATAAACTGTTTAAGTATTTTAATACATTTAGACTTAGAGAATTTATACTGCTTCCATCAAGACACTTTAAGCTCTGCTTTTTTTAATACTAAATCCCAATTTACTTCTGTCAGATTTTGTGAACCAAATATAATACCCAATATACTTAAAGGTTCTAAAGATATCAAAATGTCTTTGTAATGGATAGCAGAGTGACTACCTGCTCCTATAGTCAGGCCCCTTGTTTTAATCATATTAAGTTTAGTGTTTGATACCGCAGAGAATAAGTCAAATTCCACAAGGAATTCTTGTATATGTTCATAATTATAAAAAAATAAGCAAACATCATCCGCATAAGCTTATATGCAATTGAGAATTTAAATGAGCCTCTCTAAGCCCTCTCCACTTAGGAGATAGTGACAGAGAACAGATTAGAGGTTCCAATGAAAAAATATATAAAAACGTACTTGAAGAGCATCCCTGACGGACACCTGATTTCAAGATTAAACCTTTTGTTTGGACCCCTTTAATAAAAGGATACACTCTGGAAGAAGTATATAAGGACTTAATGATTTAAATAAATGAAAGTGGAATCCCAACAAATTGTAGAACTGTAAACAAATACTTGTGATCAACTCTATCAAATGTTTTTTTCTAAATCAGTCGAAATCAAATATCCAGTCTTACCTTCTAATGATAAATACTTTATTAAGTCTCTAATAATCATAAGAGCAGTTTGAATTCGCCTATTTTGTAGTCCACGATATTGATAGGGTGAAATTACTTTTTCTGCATAAACTTTCATTCTAATATTCAATAGCATGGTGAAATTCTTATAATCAGAATTTAATATTGTAATGGGCCTCCAGTTTTTAATGTCCCCTTTATCACCTGATTTATAAATATGAATAATTAAGCCATCCATAAAGGAAGAAGGCATAACATGTCCCATCATCATAAATTTTAAAACTAAGAATAAACAAGTTATTTCAGTTTTGAAGGTTTTGTAGAACATATTAGGGAGACCATCCAATCTTGGAGAAACTCCATCCTTCAAGTTCTTAATAATCAATTTTATTTCAGTCATAGAAAAAGGGGTCTAATAACTTCATAGCTTCTTTTGATAATGCGGGAGATGGAGAGGAATCTAAATAGCTACTTATATTAGCTTTCAAAATAGGAGATGTAGGATAAAGGGATTCATAGTGTAACTCTATAATAGAGCACATATCCTTCTCCTTAACAAACTGTTTACCATCTGAAACTAAAAAATCTATTGAAATAGGCTCCTTTAAGTTTTTATAGATTTCAAAAGGTTCTCCTACTTTAGACTTTTGAGTATTATTTGAAAGTAAGGCCTATAGGATTTTAGCTCTATCATATTGAACCTGTTTAATTTTGGCTTCAACAATTCCAATTTGATCTGAATAGTCTGTCTCAGAGATATTTGCAACAGAAATTAATAGCTGTAAATGCTTTCTGAGTTTTAGATATGTAAAGAAATTAGAATTCCTCTGTCGAGTACCATATTTCCTAAACCAGCTGCTCAAATTCTTTTTAGCCTCTATCGACCATTCTCCTAGAGTGTATAAAAAGGTCACTGATAATCAGGCATTTAAAATAGCAAGCACAGAATGTCTAACATAATTATTATTAAGGATAGAAGTGTTTAACTTCCATCTCAACCTTCTTTTTGGTACATAGGTCATTTCTCTGTAGGAATACAGTAAAAGCATATGGTCAGAAAACTCAACAGGAAAGTATGGGTTGTTTGTTGGGTATATAATGTGCCATACAGGGGTGTTGCTGTAACTGAGACTCCACTTCTTGGGGCCTTTAAGTTGTAAATAGTGTTGTATCTGCTGCATTTCAACTTGTACCTATTGTACTGCTCTTAGTTTCTACGTGTGTTATTCTGTTGTGTATATACTGTACATAATTATGCCTTACCTGACCTGTAAGCTGTTTTAATCTGTATTGTGTTGTCCTATGTACTTAAATCTGTAATTCCTGTACTCTCCCGGGTCATACCTGAAAATAGGCAATTGTATTGTCTAGTGTACTTACCTGGTCAACAAAAGCTAAATAAATAAATAAAAATAATTTGAAAATTTCCAATAGGAACTACAGGAGATATAAACAAATAAAAGGTACAACTAGGCCCATATTTCAGGTATTGAAAACAATTAATAAGGCCTGCCACTTTTATAATGGATTCAAAGAGTGTGAATCACAATATATTTTTTTTGGTTTTCCCTTTAGGCAACAAGCTACAATTAAAATCACCTCCCCCAAAAATCTTATATGAAGTGACTAAATATGGTTGAACGGCTTTCATGAAAGTAATTCGATCTGCCTTAGTTTGGGGGTTATAAATATTAATAAATCTACAATCCATAAAATTCCATTTCCCATCCAAAATTAACAACCTTACTGGAATTAGATCTATCAATTTATAAAGTGAAAACTGAAAGGCATTGAACAAAATACCCACTCCATCAGCACAATCTCTACCAAAGGACCAATAAGAGGGTCCCCATGGTCAATCCCTTTTAAAAGAAGAAATTTGCTCAAAGGAGTACATCCAAGTTTCTTGTAGAAAGCAGACTGAAATATTATTATCATGCAAAAACTGAAAAAGAATCTGCCTTTTCATAGCATTTAATATACTATGGGCCAGATATTCAAAACTTTGCCCCGGGGCTAAATTAGCACTGCCCAGCAGGCAAACTTAGCCTGGAGTACAAAGCAAGCCATATTCAAAAAGAATAGCCCAGGGCAAACAGCTTCTGAATATAGCATGGGAATGAGGCCAGGCAAACTGGGCTAGGAGTGCAGGGCAAACTTAGCCCTGGAATAAGACAGCTCTGAATATGGCAACCAGGAAGTGCAAACCACAACAGCAACACAGTGCACAGTGATGTGAAGGTAGGTAGAGGTGAACTATGTGGCCAATGTGTGTGCCAGCAAATGTGTGGACCCAATACAGCTGCAGGCAGCAGCGTATGTGAAAGTACAGTGTGCAAAACTGTAAAATATTCCCCAAACTGATTGTGCAGCACTAACAAATTTGTGTGGGTTTAGCACAGGGCTAAACCGTTAGCCCAGTGCAAACATGTTTGCCCAGTGCAAAACTTTGACATATTCAAAAGTGATATGCAAATGAGCCTACTTAGGTAATCTCTGGGCAAACATCCAAATTAGCATCTCATTATGCCCTAATTTGCATGTAGTTTGCACCGGGCTAACAGTTTAGCCCTGCGCTAAACCCGCGCAAATGTGTTAGCGCTGCACAAACAGTATGGGGAATATTATACAGTTTTGAATACTACATTCACATGCGCTGCTGCCTGCAGCTGTACTGGGGCAACATGGCATAGGCACAGATGATGGTGGTGCTGCATGCAACTGTCACACTGTAGGTCATGCTACAGTGCACAACAGGCACTACAGTAACAAGGGGGCCAATAGTGTGTGTACACAGCAATGCCTATGGTGTGTAGGGCAGTGATGATGACTGCACTATACACAGTGAGAGGCCCAACCTGCAGGTGTTTACTGACAGCGGACATTACTGTTAAGCTGTTGTGTGACCCACAGATGCTGCACCTCTGGCATGGGATGCTCACAGTGACATATACATGTCTGGCTTTGTGTGCTGTGGCAGTTGTACAGCTGTGCAGTATGTGGCTGGGGGGTGGCATATGTCATCAGAAAAGCACACTGGTGTTGGGGTATTCCCAATACTGGCCCATGTGCACTGCATGATGTGTCCCAGCCTTGTGGCCACATCTGGTCTGTGGCACAGCCTGGCCACCCATACACTCTCCCCTCAACATCCTCTATGCCCACAGTGCTGCATGTGTATGCTGACATCTGTTGATGTCCACAGAAGAGTAGTCCGCAGGTGTGTGCTGTATGGCTGCACTGTCATGCTGTCCACCGGTGGCAGGGTCACCATTTACTGCCTGGCATGGCTGAGACTGGTGGCAGATGATAGCATCATTGTGATGCCATCAGTTAACAGCATGTTTCCTCTATGTTTGGCTTTGTCTATGTGTCATATGTATTTGTTAGGGTCACGCAAAGCCATGCAAAAGCCGCACAAACACCGCGCAAAGCTGATTGCCCAGGGTTAAGACATGCTTTTCCTGGGTGTTAATGTACACTGCGTTAAGTGTCGCACTAAGTCACGCAAAACTACTTAACGCAGCGCTAGTCACTGAATATAGCATTGCACCTGTATTCATGTCAGTTTGCACCTTGCATACATTATGATTTTGCCCGGCACTAATGCAGTTTGCCCACTCTGTTTGGCCTTTTGAATATAGCAGACCCGCACTAATCCCGCGCTAAACCTGCACAAACGTTTTTTGCCCAGTGCAAAGTTTTGAATATCTGGCCCTATAAGTGTTCAGGAAACTCCATTTTTGTACCACCATTCATTATTTAGTTAGACTTTTTCTTCTTTTCTTTTTTTTCCCTTTATATTCCTCAATTGACAACCCTGTAGTCTCTTGTGCAGATTTTTGAGAATCTGAGTCAACTACATCCATTTCAGAGTATCCCCAATTTGTAAATAAAGCAGCACAGAAATTAGGAGTTTCAAAGCTTGCAGTAGAAGGGGAAGATTTAATTCTAATATTCCTAGAGGATCTCCTTGTGGGGTAAATGAGAAAGGGCAATGTTATCGACGGGAGTCTTGTCTGAACTCTCTGGGTCTCTAACATACAGGGTCTAAAGGCCCAGGATTGAAAGGACATTCTTCAAAATCCCCTTTGATGTCTAAGCCAGATTCACTAGCTATTGAGATTGAATCACCAGGACCCAAAGATGGGGGTTCAAGGGTTGCTGCCCACTCTTAACCACCTGTTGCTGGAGAAGGGAAGGGTTTTCAGGGGGAATTACTGTTTTGTTTGAAGATGCCTCTTGGGCTTTTTGAATCAATAAGTCAGGACTAATGCAAGATGCCTTATTTTTCGCTGCCCCGGGGCATTCAGAGAAAACATGGCCATACCCCTCACACAAGTCACATCTAGTGTGGTTTGCACATTGCATTGTCACATGTCCAATCTCCCTACAATTATCACACCTGGGTTGGTCACGAACACTTGACAAATGGGTTTTTGATCTACATTTATAATAAGCCCTGGGTTGACCTCCATAAAAACATACTCCCCTATCCCTCCCCAGCAGCAGGGACTTAGGAATGTGCTCCACACCAGAATATGATTGTCGTAATTTAACTTTATATTTTCAACCCCCTGTCCAAAATATTTCAGAGTTGAGGATGGGTTCAGGGTCACTAAGAACTTCACATTTTTGCTCAAGTCAGTAAGTTATGTCCTCCACATGGACTCCTTCATTCCTAAACACTACAGTAACATATTTAATCAAAGGTTTTATAAGTGGAATCACCATAAAGGGAGTCCATGTGGGGGAAAACTTCACCTGTCCATAACGTTCCCAGAATAAGTCTAATGCATAGGATGTTCTGAAACTTACATCATAATTATCCTCCCCTCAGATCTTAATGAAAGCAAATACGTCTCATGGGGAAAAGTGAAGAGAATCTTTTATTAAACATTTCCCCACATAATACCTATCAGGTCATTCAGCCAAGCCCCCTTTGTAATGAATGCACACAGCATTTCGCCTAGGAGTCACTTCCCTTTTAGAATGGGAGGAAAGTTCAGACAGTAAAGGTTTTTTAATTTCAGTAGAAGGCCCATTACTACCAACATTAGGGCCCTCAGGTTTACAGGGGCTTTATGTGACCTGTACAGGATCAGTAGTCTTTATGTTACTGGAGACCACCACTGAAATATTAGCAGTTACTTCATTCACCACAGGATTTTCCAGGAGCTGCTTAGTGGCTGAATCAGTGTCAGTCAAGGCTAACATGAGAATCTTTGGCTTCCAGTCTGGGGTAGTAGTCTGTAGATCAAAAGAGGAATCCCACAGTGGGTCAGGAGACCAGGAACCAATAACTGTCTTCTCCCAACCTGCCTCTAGGAGCGCTTTGCGAGGTGACCAATTTTCATTATGAAAGTCATTTTTTAGCAAGTCTTTTCCTTTAGACTGAATTACAGTTTTACTCAGAGCTTTGAAGTGTTAGGCAAGATTTTCACAGTTTCTCCCTAACTTTGCAGTAGTAGATTTTTTAGAAGAACAATCAAAACTAAACTCTGTAACACCGACTTGCTGTTTTCCGTCTTCTTGAAAAATCACAGGGTCTGAGTTTTCTGCCAGCTTTTCGGGGGAAACTGGCAACTTAAACACAAACCCCGCTTCTTAAGTTAAATGGTGCTTTGGACCAAAAGAGGAACCGTTAATATCCAATGATTGTGCTACTCCAACTTCATGCTGATTAATAAGGTTATTGGAAATAGTTTCTTTTAATAAATTTCCTTTGCTAGAAAAAGTAGGCTTTAGGCACTCACTATTATCTGCAATTTTTCTGCCAGCCAACTTAAGAATATCCTCAGTCTTTGTTTGGGCTTTTTTAGATATACAAGTTCGTGTTGACTCACCCTGTGTTTGCCAGCACTCCTGTTGTGCTGCATCACCAACACTACTGTCAGGCTTCTCTACCAGCCTGTCAGATGAAGCAGCTGATAACTCGGTGGGTGAGAGATCGATTCTTGCAGAGGTTTCTGTGGTTGTACCGCTTGACATTCCGCTTGAGACTCAGAGCATAAAGCATTTGTTCTATTGTTGACCGATGTTACCTCAGGAATATAATGCTCACTGAGAAGTCCCAGCTCCCCTGCAGAAACATATGCTTCATGAAATACTTCTTCTTGATCCATTTCCAGATCATCAACTTGAACAGCCTCTGCCTGTAGTGTGGTGGAAGGTGAGGCCTTTCCTTCCACCAGACACACATCCTCCTCCTCCAGCTTCTCTCCCAAAGTGACCATCATGCAATCTGTTAGCCCATCCACCTACAGGAGAGTAAGGGAATTTCCCCAGTGTCATAGCCAGATATCCTCCATTCAGTAGAAATACCACCAATAGTTTTATTTATTTATTTATTTAAAGTTTCTGAATTACAACCTTTGAGTCAGTGACTCCTTTGCAAAGGCTCCACGTCAGGGCAAAACAGACAATGACAACAATAAATAAGTATTAAGGTACATAGGTGATTACAGGAAGACAGAAGACATAATTCCATGGGTTGGGTAGTTACATTTTGGGATTGCTATTACAGCCCAAGTCAGATAGACAACGCACCTTTTAAGAACTAGAGTACTTTCCAGAAGCGTTATACATTTTGCAGTCAATGACCTTGTCTCAGGTTGGATAAACAACCCTGCATCAATGCGGCGTAATGTGTTTAGGTGCAACAACAAGTCTCTGAGTCTAGTAGGTGCATCTTGATGCTGGTTTTGAATTGGCTAATGCTTGTGGCTTGTGCTATGGATGGGGGGACTTCATTGAGCCAGGTGGGTGCCCGATAAGCAAATGACCTTTGGCCTTGCGTGGTCCTTCTTTGGGGGACTAAGTTTAGTGTTTTAGCTGTGTGTCTTGGAGTAATCCTGTGAGTGTTGAGCTTTATTAGTGGGTGGAGTCCAATGGGAGCAAAGCCCAATTGGATTTTCTTGGCCTGGAGGCAGGTGTGGTATTTTAGCCTGCCTGCGAAAGTCAGCCAGTTAGCTTTTTTGTAGAGCTCGCAGGTATGGGTTAGCTTATCGCTATCCATTACCAGATGGCTGGCTTTGTTAAGGGCCAGGTTGATTCATTTTAGTGCCGTGGGGTCAGCTGATCCATATATTGTTATTCCATAGTCTACCAGAGTTAGGACCGTGCTATTTACTGCCAGCCAAAGGGCGCGGGACGAGAGGCATTGTCTGTGCCTGAAAAGGGTCCCTAGTCTGGCATTTACTGAGGCTGATAGTTGGTCTATGTGCCTGTGATAGGTCAGTGATGTGTCTAGTGTGATGCCCAGGTATTTGAATTGTGATATTTGGTCAATTAAGGTACCCTGATGGTTGATTATGTTTAGTTGGGAGCTATAGTGATGGCTTTGTCTGTGCGTAAAGATCATGGATTTTGTTTAGCTGAGGTTTAGTACTAGTCGTTGATTTAATAACCAGTGTTCTATTTCCTGGAAATTAGTTTGGAGCTTGTGCTGAAGAGCATTCAGGGTGGAGTCTTTCCAAAAGATTACTGCATCATCTGCATACAGCAGGAGCTTACAGTTGCAGGCATTAGGGATGGCATTCAGGAATAGGGTGAATAGGAGCGGGCCTAGAATTGATCCTTGTGGTACGCCCGACTTAATTGCATGTTTAGAGGATAGAGTGGTATTTATTTTTACTTCTTGTGTCCGGTCTGTGAGGTAATTCTTGAACCAGAGTATGGCGTCTAGACCTAGGTTGAGTGATGGGAGTTGGTGTAAAAGTAAATCGTGATTAACAGTATCGAAAGCTTTCGTTAGATCTATGAAAATTGTTCCTGCTAGGTCACCTGCGTCGAGAGCTTCCTGTATATATGACGTAAGCATGAGGAGAGCCGTGTTGGTGCTATGACATGTTCTGAAGTCATGTTGTTCTTGGCAGAGTAGTGAGTGATTTGTCAGGTACTCTGTGAGTTGGTCTGCCGCTATTCTTTCGAGGGCTTTTGAGAGAGGGGGAAGAATCGTGATTGGTCTATAGTTACCAGGGTCAGTTGGATCGCCCTTTTTTAGTAAAGGAGTGATGATACCCCTCTTCCAGAGAGTTGGGAATTGCCCTAGGCAAAGTGATAGGTTAAATAGTTTAGTTAGGTGAGGGATAGTTACATCTAGTGTTAGCAGCAGGATCTTTAGGTCTAAGCTATCACTGCTGTATCTTTCGTCTTTTAAGGCTTGTGTGAGGTAGCGTTTGGTTTTACTGCACAAGATAGATTTAAACCGGAAAGGTGAGCTTCTGGTCTTGGGGGAGGGGTTGTGTGGTGACGAGGTGGGAGGGCTAAAGAAGTTTGGAGGGAGTACGTGGCTGAGGTCTGAGAAAGAATTATTCATCGTATTGGCTATTAAGGTGGGGTCTTGTGAGGGTGTGCCATTCTGAGTTATTTGGGTGTGCCATTATGAGTTTGATCTTGTTCAGTTTCAGTTGGTTACCATCTGTATCCTGACCCGCGGATCGCCCCTGAAAAAGGGACTTCTAGCCTCAATGGGCTTACTCGGTCAACAAAATTCAATGAAATAAATAAATAAGAAGAGCAAGAAAATTTCCTCGGTGTCCTGGCCGAATTTCCTTCATTCACTAAAATACCATCAGCACTAATCTGGTTCAGTTTCAGTTGGTTTGCATTTGTATCCACCCCTCTCCTGGGATGAGGCTGAAAATAGGCAGAATTGTCCTAGCCATCCTTTTCTGGTAAACAAAACTACTGTAAATAAGTAAGATTTAATAAATATGCCCACAAATGGAGCAGGCCATAATTCTGTGTCATGAAAGGGGAAGTGGTGTACTGATTCTCTGGTCTCAGTCCGAAAAACTGGAATCTAGATCAGACCTAAACAGACTCAGACTGGAGAGCACATCCACTTAGTCCACTTAACATTTGCTGAACAAGAAAAATACAACAACGATGGAATTTGCAGTGGTATCACACTTTTCCCCACCATTTTGCATTGCTACTAATGATGAGAAGATGTTGGTGATAATGAATGGTTAGCACTCTGTAATATATACAGTAGAAGTATATAACTGAAGGGAAGAGCTAAGATATATTTTACTGTGTAGAAATTACATGGGGTGTCTGCTGTGTACCTTATGTGTGGCCATAAGAAAGGAAATCATCCTTCACAAAATGTTCAACTGAGTAACTGCACTTAGGACATACATGCAGTCTTATCACATATAACTGTAAATGAGAAAATTAAAATATGTAATATAACTATTTGAAACTATTCTGTGAATGTTATTTATTGCTATACTGTTGGTTGTTTTTCTGAGCAATAAATAGCAGAAAAATTGTATGAAAATATTAACTTGTTATAATGTGAATTGATTAAATAACTGTTTAATTCTCCTGCTGCATAACAAGCTCATTTATAGGCCTGTCTGTACTGTACTGTACTCTACCACATAAAACTATCATCTTACCAAATGTCTTTCTGTTGTTTCTATGTCTCTTGTGGTTATCAAATAGTCATCTCTCATTTTTTGGGGTGAAAGGATGCTGAAACAAAATGGTGTAGTTCTGGTGCCCAAAAAACTTGGAGCATACAGCCTGTTACACCTGTGCTCCCTGGCTTGCACTGGCTGCCAGTTCAGTGGTGTGTCACCTTCAAGGTTGGTTTGCTGACCTATAATGTCCTACACAGACAGGGTATGCACTACCTGCAAGAACTCCTGTGTCCTTATTCCCCCCTCCACCCACTTCGCTCCACTGATGAGGGATTGCTGAAGATTCCCAGGGTCAGTATGAAGACATCTGATGCCAGGGCATTTTCGTTTGTGGCCCCTACCTTGTGGAATTCTTTACCTCTTTTGGTAAAGGAGTGCCCAACCATGGAGAGCTTTAAGTCAGCCTTGAAAACGTATTTGTTTAGTTTTGCTTTTTGGAATTTGGATAATTTATTGCTAATGAATGCTAATGTTTTTATATGTTTTTATGTCGTAAGATGTTGATTCCTGCTGCATTTTTTATCTTTTTGTACAAGTGCTTAGATATTTTGATTTGCACTTTTAAAAAATAAAGATGAGTTGAGTTAACCATTCAACACTCCGTAACCATACATATAGTATAAACAAATTATGACTCATATTTTTATGGAGCTTTGATTTAAAAAAACAGTAACACTGTTTGATTTGCAGAATGCAGACATGCAACTGATATGAAACAAAGAATTGCAGCAGAAGAAAGAGCTTCAGCATTTTAAGCTTCTAGTATGAGAAACACTCTTAACAAAATGAGATGTACATTAGTATTAATAAATGTTTTATATTGACAAGGACATTTCCTGCGCTCTGACTGGTCAATGGGTGCCTGGAGCAGTGATGCTATTTCAAAATTACATCACTGTATGATGTCCAGGCACACAGATGACCAGATAACACAGTTAGAAATCACAGCATGGCTACTGTATTTCATTCCCACTGTTTTCCTCCAAACTGAGTGGCTTCATTGCATGGTACAGACCGTAACTGCTAGTAACACGCTTCAGTGACACTGGTTGATTGGGTGGAAAAATGCATAGGACCACATAATTTTCTTATCTTCTCCCTCCTAAAACAAAACTTAGGGAAAGCCATAACAGTGGCTTCTCAGTGACAGTCTCCATATGTTTCTGAATTCCAGCGATTGTATCGTGTGTGCAATACAGCGACATGCTCACTCCAGGACTTGGTGGCTGCACATCCCTGTCTTCCATAGCATGATTGAGAAACAAAAATCTGTCAATAATCCTCCTCCTCCACTTGATTTCCCCAAACTCAAAAATGCTTCAATAAAATAAAGCCATAATTTAAAATGGCATCTCATTATCTGTGGCTGGGCTGTAATGCGAGCGGTTTCAAAAGACAGCTCCACTTACCACTCCTCGGCTCCATCCTGAAAGAAACGCCCAGGCTGTTTACGGCCAGGTTAAGCAAAAAAATAAATAAAATCTAATCAAAAACCAAGATGTATCAAAAGCACTGGCACACTACATAAATTATTATTTTTTTCACCACTATTTATGATAATTTCCGAAGTACTGGAAGAAGAATCCCCACTGCTAAAGTTGTCTCAGGTTCCTGCTCCAGTTTAAAATCATTGATAACAAAATCAATCAATCAATCAATCAATAAATAAATAACAACTTCTCCCAGTTTCAGACCAAGCAGTGGTACTGCAAGAATAAAACAATAAGGAGAGAAGGGTCAGGGGAAGACAGGAGAGTGACCAATCCACACTGTAAATCAACACCACCTACTGAACAAAACATTACAACAGCACTACTTTTTTCTTCCAGTATATCTACCCACTTAAAAATTAAATAAAAAAGATAAAAGTACTTTTTTTATTACTACAAATGAGCCATTGTATAATATCAATAAGGCACTCCAGTGTGTGCACCATGCAATTCTGCTTAAAGTTGGACCAGCATAACATTCTGTGGTGATTTGCATATGCAGCCCATGATGCTTTGCATTGTGGGAGCATGTGTGATTTTGTATTGTGTAATAACACCTCTTCTCGGGTGTTGAATGCACTCAGGAACTGGCCTTGTTTTTTAGCCACCCGAGGAGTGATGTTATTACAGAATAACACACAGCCTGTCATGTCACATTGCTTAATTAACCTACACAGCCAGCCCAGTGGTGTGGAGGGCCGAGGTGCTGGTACCTTACCTCCTGCAATGCTAGCTACCCAGGTGTGGGGAATGGGCTTGGGTAACTGAGGGTCGGCCTGGTTGGAGAAGATCGAGCATCCAAAGGATTGCTTTCCTCTACTGGTGAGGGGAGGTGTGCTGGTGTGGTTGTAGACTGCCATCAGGTGAAGGCCTAGTGGCAGTATGGCATGGGCAGCAAAGAAGGGAGGATGCTGTGGGAGATATCAAAGATGTGCACCTCCATGCATAAGACTGACATTCTATGGTGAGAGCTGGTGAGAGAACTGGAAAAAGGGATGTCAGGGGCTTGCTGAAGCCCTGTCCACTTGACTCCGAGCCCTCACCTCCACCAGGGAGCTCACTTCAATTCATCCTGAATTGTTGTACTGGGAGAAGGATGTCCCTCTTTCTTCCAGCCCTGCTATGAAGGGGAATTCATGGGAGACCTCTGACTAAAATGAGTCTTAGGAGAGGCATGGACTGGCTTGGGGAAGCAGGGACAGGGCTGAATAGCCATTCCTGGGCAAAGGAGGAAAAGAAACCTATATGGAGAAAAAATAAAATAAAATCTGAACCTACACAATGGCTTGCCAACTATTACTTGCCATATAAAAAATACTTCCCTGGTGGCTAGCAGTCCTTCCCTTACCTGATCTCTCACCCATCGTGTCCAGTGCAACCCCCATCACACAGTATACAGTTTGCACTCAGTCAGTGACAGTTCAGTCAGTGGTCTGCTGTGGTGTTGAGAGGGGAGGCTGTGCCGGTTGCCAGCTCAGGGTTATGGATGGGGGGGCGGGTTGGTGGGCACTACCTGGCAGAGTGGGGGTTTACTAGATCACCAAGGACTGATTTTTTGTAACAAGTTAGTTTTCAGGAAGATTGGGGCTGGGATTGTCTGCTAGATCACCAGGGAATGACTTCACATACTGGAGATCGGGGATAGGAAGGGGGGTTCACTAGACCACCTTTGAAAAAATATTTATGTAATTACTGTGGGAGATCAAGAGGGCAGTTACACTGGACATGTTAGGAAGTTGATTGGGTGGGGGGAGCGACTGCTAGCCACCCAGGAAGTATTATTTTCTTTTCATGGGGCAAGTAATTGGGTGGGGGGAGGGACTACTAGCCACAAAGGAATGCCATTGCTATTTTGGACAGGGCTTCAGGTGACAGGGGGAACTGGACACATGTAAAGGGAAAATGGTGAAAATTCAACAAGAAAATTTGGAAGATTTTGATCCACCACAGGTGGAAGTTCAGAAACTTCTGCCAAAGTTGTGACACTTTTTGGGAAGTTACTCTAAAGCAAAATTCACAACTTTCACCCACTTCTAGTATGTTGTGTATTCTGTTGATCCCTGTGAATAAGCTTTCACTATTGAATATCATCCTATATATTTCTAATGCAAGCTATTAATTTAAAGGGATCATACACCCTCATATCTTATACATTTTATTTGTTTCCATGTCAACAGAGAGTAACAAAATACCAGCTACTCCCATAAATCTTCATTTTAATTTCTGCTTTAGTCCAAGGATTTCAAACATAGATCCTCATACCTAATGTTTCACTTCAAAGGCTTCTTCAGATGAAGGGATCTATTATTTAAAACAGTAATTATATTTTTAAACAAAGCTTTTTTATATATACACTAGTTCATTTAAACTGATGTCTTGTTCTGTACATTAATTTCTAATTAAT
Organism: Neoceratodus forsteri; assembly: GCA_016271365.2. Lineage (NCBI taxonomy): Eukaryota > Metazoa > Chordata > Ceratodontiformes > Ceratodontidae > Neoceratodus > Neoceratodus forsteri. The sequence goes on along the minus strand of CM028131.1, from coordinate 508,422,010 downwards.
TATTTATACATTACATATCAGACACATAAATGGCTTCATTCAGACATGAATTTTCATGAAATTTGCTAATTTTCTATTTTACAATTATTTACAATTGAACTTTCTTGTACAGGTTATGTCCCTGTATCTACAATGCTTTGGCGCCCTCTATTGTCCAAAACTAGAATAGGATGTAAGGTCAGTGCAAGTTATAGCTGTTAACACCAATATACCATTAACTGTGTCTTTCCATGTCAACAGACAACTCTTTTCCTGTAGCTGATAGGGATATATGTGCTTGCTTTAGTTTGTTTTCACTGTTCATGCTAGTCCTCTGTGTCCATCATGGGAGGTCTCCATGTTATGGTTGTTGATATCTCATTATCCATGAGAGCTGCATTAGCTTATAAGAACAAGATGTCAGGTCACCCGTTTATACCATGAATGTCTATGCTGAAAGTACAAATATCCTGAAAAAAAAACTCTCTGGAAACACACAAATTGAATGCAATTTAAATAGGAAAGACCTGCAGTATCACTCAGTTTACAAAGCTAACTGAAGGTACATGTAGTATTTCACACCTTGCTGCAACTTGTTTCGTTGAACTATAATTAAGTTGACAGAAATAGTATGGAGTCTAAAGGGTGGTGATGCATTACATTCTTATATGCTAATGCAGCACTCGGGGACAATGAGATTTCAACAACCAGAAAATGGAGAACCTCAGGGTAGTTACAGGCACTAATATGAACAGTGACAATAAACTAAAGTAATCACATATATTTCTTGCAGCTACAGAAAAAGAGTTGTCTGTTGACATGGAAAGAAATAGAATTTACAATCTGTGAGAGTGCAATTTTCCTTTAAAGAGCTAGTGTACTGCTTAAAACCCATATTAGTTTTTAAAAGCAGTCAACCATTACCTATTAAATCTGAAGTACTTTTTATTGTGCCTGTGTTTAATTAGAAGATTGTTTACCTGATGTTAGTAGGAGTGAGGTGTGGGACAGCACTCTGCTGGGCAGCAAACATGCCTATCTCGATCCCCCCACTACTTCATCAGTATTGTGACCTCACTGACTGCGACATCACTGCTGCTTAGGAACAGCCACTCAGTGACTGCCAGGTAAGTCACCGGTCATGTCACTGGCAATGAGAGCACAATACTGATAGTGAAGTGGGGGGACAGAGGTACATATGTCTGAGGCAAGGCTAAGAGTTGTTCCACACATCCAGCACAATATTATTGCATAGAAACTTTCTAATAAGCAAAAGAAAAAAAAATACTTCAGAAATAAAAAGTTACAAATGACTATTACTTAAAATTTGCATTATTTTCCATCTGCCTGTTTTGGCTGTACTAGCTAATTAAGTATTTAGTCATCTGTTCCCCCTTGATGATTATGTCACCACTTTCCCAATCATACAGTAGTCCAACAATTGTTGGCATTTTCCTCTTCTCATTACCTACCTGAAGATCTTTTTGTTTTTGTATTTGACTTCTAGCACTTTCTGTTCTTCTGCCATTTGTTTTGCACACCTGATTCTAACTGTTCGCTCACTGAAATTGTCTTTGTAGATCTGCCTGTTTACTCATCTTGTTTGAGTCTTTTTTTGCCTTATTATGTAGAGTACCTGTTTCACCATCTACATAGGATGACAGCTTCTAGTATTGTATTGTATTTTCTTACGTGTGTGATACATTCTTGCATCTAGGTATCTAAATGGATTCTGATAGTGTCAAATTGTTGCTGAGCACTTCAGCCAATGAGTTTGCTTTATCAAGACATATGTGTTGTGACATCCTTCATTTCTTCAAAGTCCACCATGTGCAGAGGCATGATGTATGTCCCTCCCATCATCCCTCCCCCTTTAAACAGGGGCTGTGATGATGTTATGATTACTGTTTTCCAGTGTATCTATAATTTAAATTTCTATCAGTAAATGTCCCTGTTTGCTAAAGTTCAAGTCAAGTGTTGTTTTTTCATAGTGGGTTCCTTCACACTTTGTATTTGCATCAGAAAGTAGTCCTCTATAGCATCCCCAAATTGCTTACTTCTCCTGGTATTAGCAGATCTCTTCTCCCAGTCTATTTCTGGATAAACAAAAGCTCAATTGCACAACACAGAAAAAAAATTAACAAATTAGGAAAAAATGTAAAAATTACATTTTTTTAGTGCTAAAGATAACATAGTTCCTGTTACAGCTCACTGTATGATGGTGCTGTTTCAATGTGCTATGATGTTGTGTTTGGAAGCTATTTACTGCTTTCCTTTCAGTTATTTCAGGTGTGTTTTAAATACAATGTTACTGAACCCTTACTAAGAAGTGTAGATACTACACCTTCTTAGTTACAATGTACATGCTGTGGGTGACAGATTTATTAAGGCGAGAGAGCATAAAAGACAATGAGACAGAGAGAGTGCACTGTGGTCATTCGCTGGGAAATGAGTAGAGAGACTGCACTGTGCAACCTTTCCCTGAGTGAATCTCAATGTTATTAGAGTAGAGACAGATATAGTGATGCTGCATAGAGTATGCAGCCATGGTCACCAGCAGTGAGAGTGGTAGTTCCTGACAGTTGCAGCTCCATGTTTCAGAAATGGTAAATACAAGATATGATGAAAAATGGATTAGCGAGTAACGAAACAAGCAAGTTGATGAGCAACTGAGAGAGAAGAAGATTGGGCAGGCAGTTAACAATTGGCAGAGCAAAAGGAAACAAATGAGATGCTGTGGATATTGGTATTGCAGTAGATAAGAGAAGATTGACAGCAGGGACTGGAGTCCTATGAAACCAAAAGGTGAGAGAAGAGAAATAAAGAGGTACGCAGATGAGTTAAAATATTTTTACTTGTTAGTTGTGTGTTAGGATGATGCTGATTTTTTTTTTCTTGTTTTAATGTGTCAAAATGTAGCTTCTTAACTTATGGCAAGGCAGGTGTTTTAAGATTTTTTTTTTACCTTAAACACATGGCTATCAGAAATCCTTTTCCAAAAATAAATTTCTGGGAGCCATTGATATTTAGATGTTCTGTGTCCTGGTTGTAGAAATGGTTCCTGAACCACTGGTTGTCACCATATAAGGAATAGGGTTCCAACCCCTCTGGGCCAATCAGAAGGCAGGACATTTCCTATTAACTGTTTAAAAACAATACATAATAGTTAATATGCAGTACAGCAGAGTATATTTCTACTACAAATGAGCCAATACACAATGTCAAGACTTAAGTCAGTCACAATGCTAAATTGATCAGTTCCGTAACAAATTCGGTATATTTCCACAACTGAGGCATGATTATAAAAAATAAATAAATAAATAAGTGCACTGTACAAATCTATTAAATTAATCATAAGAATGAGCTGTCACTGGGTTATCTGAGTGGTGCACCAAAAAGCAGCTGATAACAAAAGGACTAGGAGTTTTGATCAAGGCCACATGAATGCTGCAACTGAAGAATTTTGCACAGAACTTGCAACCTACCCAGAATATCTGTAGTGCTGCAGAAGTCACTGTTCTTAATGATGCTTTACTAATATTTACAGTTTTGACATAGCACCTTGCTCCCTTCCCCTCCTTTTATATCCAAAGTCACTCTATGCTCGGCATGTCATGTTACCAATGATATCACATCATACATTAGCTAATGACAGGGCTGCATTCTGCCACAGAAATTAATAGTCATTTATCTGCCACTGCTCCCACTCCATGAGGAAGTGGCACAGCACATTAGGTACTGTGATATTTGCTCAGCCTGTACTACAGCCTAATAAAGTTTTCAATTATATGTTATTACACTGATGCCAGCTTAAACAAATACTTGACAACAGCATAGACCGGTTAACTGAATACTTTATGTTATATGGATTTATTTGTGCTTTTAAAGTATAGGGAAGCCCACTGAAATGAATCACTGGTAAAATGAATTAACTTGTTTTTTTTTTTTAAATAATTATTCCGAGAAGGGTGGAATATAATGATGTCTATACCTGTTGAAAGAACAGACCTGTTAAATAAATAATTGTGCTGTACTCAACATTTGCCAAAGTTACTGATTACATGTTATTATAGGTTGATAGAATTACCTAAAAGTTATGAAGAAACGTGTGCACAGCTGGCCATTGGGTCAGTCGGTAGCATGCTGTGTTCTCATGCCAACAACTCAAGTCCAGGGATGAGCTCAGGGAGCTGGCCGGGAAGCACAAGGAAGAGGGAACAAGAACTGTTGCACACCATTGCTCTGAGCCTGGGAATGCATGGCACAGTGTTCTTTCCCACAGGTGACACCTTGTGATGTGTCAGGGAGCCTTCTGTCACAAGGAGTTCACGTGTGTGTCATGGCCTGATGTGGCAATGTAGTGTGTCAGAAAAAGTGGGATGGCATCAAAAATTAGTTTTGCAATATCTCCACTGTTCTGTTTATTCCATTTCCAAAGGAACCTGTATGAATGAGGATGCAATTTTACGATCACAAAAAGGGAAATTTATTTTTAAAGAACCATGTTACAGACTCTATCTAAATATATAAGTGATACACAGTGGGGATCACACGAGTGGCATAAACAGCATATGTACATGTATAGGTAAATCATTTATCACAAAAGGTCTCCTCTGTGTATTTCATTAATTTCATAGGATAGGACCTTAAGTGACAGATTTGTTTTAGTTTAAAAAACAATATTTCTAACAGTCTGTGGGTTTATTTTTTGAACTAGTAGTGTTATGCACTCCCCCATGTAATTGCCCCAGCTATTGCACTGGATGTGGTGTCAGGATGACAAGCTGACACTGTGATGTGGCAGTTCATTGGTGCCAAAGAACTTTACAGATATTGCAAACCACTGCCAAAGAAGTTCTGTGACTAATGGTAATCCCGCCACAGAACTTTGTCCCAAAGAGTCACAGAAAGATTAGGGCCTTAGGTTTGATTTTCTGACAGGTACCAAGGTGTCCACTATCAGCTAGTCCAAGGTGTAGGATTTCAGATGTTAACATCAAGAATTAATTAGTGATGAATTAGATAGCTAGTGATTCTGGGGGTAGGGGTTCATGCAAGGATATAAGTCATAAGTCATTGCTGCAAGGTGGGGGGTGAGGATAGACAGGTGAAGCTACAGTTTGGTAGTTTGAGATGGGGGGGAGAGTATAGCTCCTCATATTACCATCTGCAGAAAATTTGGAAGGTATGTGTGTATGTGTGTGTGTGTGTGTGTGTGTGTGTGTCTTTTAAATCAGGTAAGTGCAAAAAAAAAGTGGAATGGAGTGGGACACAGCTGTAGTACGCCATCCTATCACAGAGGTGGGCTTGCCTTCTTAAGGAGCAGGAAGAGGTCCAACATTTTGTCACATACTGGAAGTTTAGCTGCTGCAACATGGGACACTCTCATACTGTGTGGTGAAAGAGAGAAGATTTAACAACTCAGTGGAAGTGGGGACTCTGGGTTCTTCCAATGGTACAGGATTATTCTTTTGACTACAGCCAAGGCCCCAGTTGCCCACAAAGTGTGTGTGTGTGTGTGTGTGTGTGTGTGTGTGTGTGTGTCAGGAATGTGTCAGGAGGCAGGATACCCAGTAAAGCAAAGTGAAGCTCTTTTGCTATGGGCAGTGGGACAGTTTCTCTGTAGTATGGCCAGACTTTTTCCTAGTATTGATCCAGGGAGGGACAGTACCAGAGAATACGGAAGAGGTACCACTCAGGTTTCAGACTGTGAAGGGCCTGTCTCAACACTTTTTGTTTGTTTTGTTGTTTTAAAATAGGGAGGCCAAACTCCCCCCCTCTTTCCAGTGCCTCATCATGGTCTGCAATTTAATTTTAGATTTTATGGTGTCTCAAATGAAGATTGGAATCTTTAACATGAGGGATCAGAAGAAGGTAGCAGGGAGCCTGACTTGGAAGTTAGCCAGGACGTATTGCATTTTGGGCAAGGCTGTCATCTTAAAAGCATTCACTCTGCCACAAGTGGACAGTCGAACAGATTTCCAGGTGTTAATAACAGTTACTGATATATTCAGCATAGTGCTAGTATTTGCTGAATAGCAGTCGCAAGTGTGGACTTTATCTGGATTCCAACGGGGAGTGGGGTACGCCTTCCAGTGACCACTGGTAGAGGTAGGATGAGAAGACACACTGTGTGCAGCAGGAGTTGAGAGGTAGGACTTGGGACTTAGCCCCATTCAGTTTGTAGCCAGAGAGTTTCACAGACTCCAAGATAATGTTCTCTAAGGTGGCTATGGAAAAGGGAATATCAGTGAGGAATAGGGTGAAGTCATCCACAAAGAGGGAAATCTTGTGTGGAACACCAATGACAGTAATTCCTGGGATGGTGGGGGAGGGGCAAATTTTACGAGCCAATGGTTCCACCGCAAGGAGAAAGAGTAAAGGGGACAGGGTGCATCCCTGCTGCCTGCCCCTGAGTAGAGGGAAAGGCTGGGAAATTCACTGAATAAGTGAGGATGGAGTTGCACCATGTCCACAAATCAGGAGGGAGGCCAAAGAGTGACAGAACATCAAAGAGATATACCAGTTCCTTCCTGTCAATGGACTTCTTGGGATCCAGTCACAGGGTGGCTAGGCAGATCTAGTGATTTTCTCACCTGCCATAGGCGATCAATGATATGTCTCATATTGTTGGATCCTGAGCAGCAGGGAACAAGGCTCACCTGGTCCAGGTTTATCAGGGAGTTGATGATGGGCTTCAGATGATGGGCCATTACCTTTGTGAAGATCTTGGCATCTATCTTTATTAGTGAAATTGGGCAGAAGTGAGAACACAGGATGCTGTCTTTGCCCTTTTTTGGTATCAAAGTAATGAGGACCTGCATAAAGGAGGTGGGATTAGGGCCCCCCTTACCCAGGCCTAATTAAAGACCAAGAGAGTCTATGTGCTAAGATCTCCATGAAGGCATGGTAGAAAATCAGAAGCAAAGCCACCTGGACCTGATTATTTCTCTTGGGAAATTAAATTAATGGTTTCTGTGACTTCTTGTGTGGTCACATGCACAACCAGCTGTTGGGATGTTCCTTGAGATGTCTGAAGTAGGGTGAGGTCTTTGTAAAAATGGTCAAGAGATTTAGGTTGGGGGGGGTACATTTCAGAAGAGTAGAAGGCTTGTTAAAACTTCTGAAATTCATGGTTAATGAGAACTGGGGAGGACACAGTGGTACCATCCTGCTTCTGGATAAGTGGGATGTAACTCTCTGATTCAAATGCTTGGAGGTGGTGGATCAGGTGCTTCCTGGTTTACTGTCCCACTTCCCAGTAGAACTGGTTTAACTTGAAGGGTGCGCATTGGATCTGGCATTGGTATGACTCCTCTGGTGCCATCCTTGCTTTTGTGATCTGGGTGTGTAAAGATTCATGGTTCTCACAGTATAGAGGCAGATCATGTTCTAATCATTTTAGTGTCACTTTCCTTAGCGTAGCTAGTCTCTTTCTTTACAGAGTTTTGAAGAATAAGTAGTAAGTTTACTCCTCAGAGTGGCTTTCATTGCCTCCATATGGGTTTAAGTGGAGGTGTCAGGGATTTCATTTAATGTGAAGTTGTCAGTTAGCTCATAGGTCACCCATTTTTTAAATTCACTTCATTGGAGGAGGCTAGAATTGAACCATCACATATCTCTAGGGGTGGAATGTCTGTCCTATGCTAGGGACAGGATCACCGGGTATGATCCAAGATGAGAATATTGCCCAGAGAGGTATTTCGGGCATCAGGGAGCAAATCCGAGGAGGCAAAAATTCCATCCAATCTACCTCACATCTCACGGACAGCAGTAAAGTAGCTAAATTCTCTCCCTGCTGGATGTATTATTTGTCAGATGGCATGCAGTTCAGTAAATCTAAAAGTAGTAAGTATTTCAGTGGCTGTCTGGGATTCCATTTTAGTACCAGGTCCAGTTCTGTCCAGGTGGGGCAGAGGACAAAGCTTAGGTTTACCTTAGCAAACTGCTGGTTGGTCCTCTAGGGAACGCTCTGAGCTCACCATCAAAGGAGGGGTCTGGGGAGTTAGTGGCACATAGACTGCCCAAAGTGGGAGGCTCCCCTTGGTAAGTGCCCTGAATCATGATGGTCTTCCCTCTTTATCATCAGATTGGCTATATATTTCCAGCTTGAGTCCTTTTCTGCAAAGGATGGCCACCCCATGCTGAGGGAAAAGAAGGAGCTATGATAAGCTGTCCCCACCCAGGAGGAACAAAGTTGGGGGGGGGCTTCTCTGCAGAAAGGTGGGTCTCCTGCAGTAAAGCAATGTTACACTGTATGTCATGGAGTGTGAATAATACTTTATACCTCTCTCAAAGGAGGCCATAACTGACCAAGTAGCAAATCCTGAGTACAATGAGACTGCAGGTGTTTTTCGCAACCACTTGCCACCCAAAGTCCACTATCCAACCCACCCCCCAATACTACACAACCAAGTGACCCAAACCTCTATCAACATAGATTATTATACAGATCTAGTAATTTGGGCCCCCAACAATTCACAGAGAACAGACTACAGTTTAGTAAACTACATACACCGTAACCAAACTAAAAAAGAATAGAAATAAGGGAAGAAAACAAATAAGTTCAGCTGGGGAAGATATACCAGTTGTCATTACTTTTTAATGACAAGGAAAGTGTTTACATTCTCACTTACATGGAACCTGGAGACAACCAAGAGTAGCTCAGGATGCCCCCAAATCCTGCCATTACTGTACCTCAATGAAGGCATAGGTTCCAAACTGCTGTTGCAGATCCTAGGAAGTGGGGAAGAAGGGAGGTAGGGAATTTGTGCCCAGAGGGGGTATATTCATGAAGGATCCTCTAAAGCCAGGGGTTATGCCACTGCTATGTATGAAGGGGCTTCTGGGACTAAGGACTTTTCATTTTAGGGGTTCCAACAATATTCCCTGGGCCATACCAGAATTATAAAGCAGTGCATAACAGTGGAAAACTTACAGAAAGCAGGAAGTACGTTAAGCATTAATTATTTAAATAGAAACAAATAGTTAAAACTAGTTAAGATACAATTCCACTGTATTATATCCAGGTCTGAAAAGCAACCTGCTAAGTGAGTGAGGGCACTGTGTTCTTGCCAATTAACTGCCATGAGGCATGGATAGTTCTGGGTTGTTTTTGAACATAATGCAGCAGTGGGTACATGGGATGTGTGGCCCAGGACAATTTGTTTTGAACTTTTTTTATTTCTACATTTTATATTGCTCTGTTATGTTTTGATTTCTGTTTTGATACATGTATTCTTTGTAATATATGTTTTTTGGCCACACCTGACTGTGTCCTGTGGTTATTTTTGGGGTAGGAGGTGCTACGAGTATACCTGTATTTACAGCTACCATCCCTTCCACACAGTTCTTGGTGTGTCCAACACCTTGCTACATGGCCATCTAAATCAGTCCACATTATAGTACATACACATTCTTTCTCTGTATCTCTGCACTTGTCCCCTTGTACCTCATACCAGCAGCCGCAGAGCAGTTGCATGTCTGTGCCCTTCATACAGGGCATGCAACAATTGTGCTGCAGTGTACCACTGACTGGTCCATATGGAGTACATACCGACCTGCTCCTTTGCTACATGCTGCATAATTCCCCCAGTGCCTTTGTGCAAGGACCTATGAGAAGCTTCTAGAACTTGGAGAAAAGGGCAGAAAACTCTAAATGCAAATATTTATACAAAGTACTGTAAGCATTCCAAATGAAAGTGAATCCATCATGACACAGGCCTCACATATCTGAGTTACAATAGAGCTGTACCATTGTGAAACAGTGAAATACAGGACGTGGGCCTGAAATAGATATACTTTAAAGCAGCAGTATTTGTTTAATTGGCAAAAACATTTCATTATTTAGTTTTATAGTGTTAACATATTTCTGATATAATTAGACAGTTTAATAATTAGATCATCAGTATATTTTTTTCTGTCAGATGTTTTTAAATAACTGTTATTACTCATGGGTATAATTAATGACTCAAGTCACTAAAGATGGCAGCCAGTACCAGTTTAAAAAAAATCCTTTTCCTTATGGTTACATTTTGACTTTGCATAATGGATCCATGCAGTGCCTGTATTAAGAGGCCACTAGCACACATTTCTGATGATAAACAGCACAACTTAAATATTCAATTTAGTCATAGAGGGCATGGCCAGAGAACAGAGACTTTTGAAACATTTGAAACCCCATATCGCAGTTCAGGAGGGAAGTACAATGAAAATATAAATATTGATATTTCCGGTCAGAAACTCATTACTACTAAAACACTATATGATGACATTCTTTCTACTAATTCATACTGCTGCTTTAGCTATATAAAACACATATTTCTATATATCTAGCATGCTCCACAAATGCAGGGCTGTTTGTAGAACTACTGTTCTCCCAAGGGCATGGTGTGTTATGGAGAAGCATAAAGACCCTTGACAAGAACAGCATGGGAGCTTCTCACTTCATCTTGACATCCACCCAGTTGAAGAAATCTGCTATCTAGAGCTCCATTGGGTTCATTCCATCTTGTGGCACATGCTGTGAGTGCCCTCTGATGAAGAAGCAGTTCACCACAAAGCACAAGGTTCTTGGCAGTCGGTTGTTACAATACAATTTGCACTTGTTATGCTACTCTGAGATTTATCTGCATTTTTTCTATCTTTCGTCAGCTGAGACTGGCTGTGGGTATGTGCCAGACTCAGAGTGGGAAGCAATGATAGACCTAAGACTGCGAGTAGGAAGAGGAAATTCATGCCTAAGTAAGGCTGGAAGGAAGTTTGACAAACCAGTATTTTGAAAATAAAATGGTGCAGTGACAGTGATGTCATGATGCAAGATAGGAGACAGATGCTCTATCAAAGGGAGAAGTAATGAGTTCATAGGGGGAGTCTGTAGCAAAATGATAGCAGGAATGGAAGAAGGGATTCGATTTGGCCAGAGTGGACTTAGTAATAGCATTACAGACCACAATTACATGTCATATATGAGTAAAACCATTCTCAAGAGGGCCTCCTGATGGACCAGGAGGGGCAGGCGGAGCAGATACTTGTATAAGGCACTGTAAAATAGATAGATTTTTTTGCACGTTTCAACATAGGTGCAGAAATCCAGATTTTAAACCAGACATACACAAAGGTACCTAACTTGACCTCTTTGTGTATAGCATCAGTAAGGGTCTGAAACACAGGGGAGTTTGGGGGTTTGATGAGGCATTGCTTGGAGACAAAAGATATGGAGACCATCTTTGGGGATTCAAGAAGAGGTGATATAAGCAGAACAAACATTGGATGTAATCAACGTTAGGTTGAAGTGACATTTCCAGTTCAGGGACAGAGGCATACAAGGTAAAGAAGACTGCCTTGTCAGTGTAAATCAGAATGTTAGATGAGACACAGACAGTGAAGAGCTTATTAGGGAACAGAGAGAAGATGTGTCCCAAGACGGAATCTTGAAGCATGCAAAAGGTGATGGGGAAGGGTGTGAGAAGGAATTGCCAACCTGGCCTGACTGATATCAGTCAGTGAAATAGGAACTGAATCACCCTATTGTAGGGCCATACAGTCCTGCTGCACTCAGCTTATCCAGCAGACAGCATTGAGCCACAGTATTAAAGGCTTTAGCTATGTCAATGAATATGGTGGCGGTAGCATGTCCATGACAATTCCCCTGCAGGATGGCATCAGTGACAAAGAGGAGGGAGGAAACACTGGAGAGGGAATTTCAAAAAATAGACTTTAAGGGGAAGAGGAGAGAGGATCTGTTATGGTAGGTGGAAAGCTGGCAGAGCACCAGTTTCTCCTGAGTTAGCCAGAGGAGGGAGATAAGGTAGTAGTTTCCAGAGAACTGTCACACCTTGTGTTAGGGAGGAAAGGAGAATTTAGCTTGCTTCCAAAAATAAGAAACAACCCTAAGTCAAAAGGAGAGCTTAAGGAGTAGGGAGGGAAAGTAATAGCTGGAGAAGTGATATTAAGGAGTTGAAGTCCATTAGGGCTGTGACCATTAGTCAGGTTAAGTGAGAAACAGAAATATTATTTATTATTTAATTTTTTTGATTTTGGTAACCGGATAAGCCCACTGAGACAATACAGTCCCTTTTTCAGGGGTGACCCAGGAAGTGCAGTACAATGACAAGGTGAGTTGACAAAGACATATACAATGTCAGCAGGACAAGACCACTGGTCCATCCATTCTGCCCTGTTATACAATATACTACTTTTGCACCTAACATCTAAAGGGGGGTTTAAGCCCTCACAACTGCCCCACCCTCTGCCTTTCCGATACCCTTCTGATTAGCTATTAATCCTTTAACTCTGTTGCAGACATGCATAAATCCATTGATGGTTTTTGCACCCACCACATTAGCTGATAATCCATTTCACAGCTCAGCCACCCTCAGCGTAATTTAAAACATTTTCACATCCCTCCTGAATCTCCCCCATCAGCTTCCACTCATGTCCCCATGTTTTTGACTTGCAGCTCCTGCTTAATAGTTCCTCAGTTTACCTTGTTCATTCCTTTCAGGAACTTGAACTTCTCCAAAACATTGCTGCTCTTCCCTCTGGCCTGCAGCGAGTACATTCAGTGTTGTAAGCAGTTCCGCATATGATCAGCACTGTTGGCCCTGAATCATATTGGTTACCCTGTGCTTCACTATCTCCAGCCTTCCTTTTCTTTTCCTTACATGGGGACTCCAGAACTGTGTACAGTATTCCAGAAACAGCCTAATCAATGTTCTATAGAGGGGTACTATTACATCTTTCATTCTGCTAACAAAACCCCACTCAACAGACGCCAACATTCTAGTCACCTTGCTGTAGGCCTTGTTGCATTGGCTGGATTGTTTTAGGGAGTAGTTTAAGATAACTCTCAGATCCCTTTCCACAGAAGTAATTTCCAGTTTAACCCCTCTCATCCATTATTCTTTCCTGGTGTTCTTGTTCCCTATGTGCATCACATTGCACTTTTTGGCACTGAATTTCAACTGCCAGATTTTGGACCATCTTTCGAACTTTTGCAGGTCCCTTTGAAGCAATAATGCATGACAGGGTGTGGGTTGTGCTAGGATAAACTCAAGCCTGGGGTGGCTGGGCATGAGGCTGCAGTCAGTGCATACAATGCCCCAGGCGTGAGGCTATCCCAGCAAAACCCACACCCTGGAATGCATTATTACTATTATAAAATGAATCTTTTTTTAACAAAAAGAGGAACTGGACAAAATATATATTTGTGGCTTTTTTTTATCATTTTTGGTGTGTGGAGGTGTACCTTTTAAATAAAAAGTCCTTTTCTAGCCACTAGATAGTACAGCCAGTATATGTACTGTATTTTGTTCCCCTAACCATAGCTTTCCTCTTAAAGGTCTGAGTCTGTGTCTTGCTCTATATATGCTAGCCATGTTTTTCATTGTATTTCCAAGTGTAGTAGAATTGTGCAGCTGTATTTTGTTAGCGGCAGAGAATGGAGAGAGGAGCTACTGTGGTGCTGCTTTGAGGCATGGAGCATAGCTGCCGAATTGATCAGACAGTGGCGGGAGGTACCGAGTGGGAGCTGATAGGTGAGTGGAGTAACCGTGGCTTCCTTGTTGAGGGGAAAGTCATTCTAGGTACAGGTTTGTTGCACTCTCATTTCTTTGTTTTTTAAGAAGGCTTTCATGTGTGGTCATTGACTTATGAAATGAGCGCGCTGCTGTTGTGTACACACTTTGCAACATCTCCTCTTCTGTTATAATGGGGCACTCAGCTACACTACAAAACAAGAAAAGAAAATAGGTTCTGTCTTCCATATACAGTTTGTGGTATGGTTGATGGGAGGCTTTATGTTTTAAATGTACAACCTCGGCGTTGGGGGGGAGTAGTTGATTGCTGACAGAGGGGGCCTGTACTGCAGACCGGGACAGTCGCAACTGAAAGAAAAATAGTTTTTTAATGGAGTGGAATCTTTTGGGGATTTGGGGGAATGTCTGTGGTCTGTTGGCTTGACTTGAGTTGTTTTTTTTAATTGGGGACACTGAAGGCGGGTGCCCAGCTGCAATCATGGAAGCATGCTGTCCAGTGGGGATACCTGTGGCAGGCTGTGTGGAGTGATTCTTGAAAAAGTTGATGCGATTATCTGTGGCCTTAGACTAGAGCCATGATGTTGTACTGGGATAACATCATGGCTCCAGTCCCAGATGGACCAATCAGAGGCCATGATTAGTTTATGCCATTGTATAGTCTCTCTTAACCCCAACTCACCATCTACCCTGCCACATAGCTATGTGTCAAATGTGAAGAGATGCACACTGTCTTGTATTCCTTCTGCTATGTTGATTACAGACATATTGAAAAGGACTGACCCTTGCTGCACCCTGCTTATGACCTACTCCATTAACCAACTTCAGTTCCCACCATCTTAATAGATACTTCCTTGCACATAGATTCAATAATTTCTTCAGCAACCTATATGTGGCACCAAGTTTAATTTATTGCTGAAGTCATAGTAAATCTACTAATTGTCCATTATCTACTTCCTTAGTTAACCAGTCAAAGCATACTATCAGGCTGGTCTGATAAGACCTCCCCACCATGAAACAATGGTGCTTACTATACTGGAACCCATTTCTCTCCAGTTAGTCCACCAGGTCCTCCTTGACCCCTGTGTCCATCAGTTTACCTGCAATGGAGGCAAGACTGACAGGCCTGTACTTACCTGGTTGCTTATAGTTGCCTCACTTGTGTAGTGGAACTAAAACACCCAAATATTATTGCACTCAGGAAACTACAAAATAAATCAAACACTGCAAAGGCAGCACTCACAGTAAGCTGGGTGCTTGGCAAAAAGTCAACAATGCACAGAAAATGAAAACCAGCACTCCCGACATCAGTAGCAGAATCTATTTACTATAAATATCTGTGCATTAACAAATAGTGGCTACAGAGTGAAATAAGCAACTGAACCTGTAAAACCAGCCTTATCATTTTGATCTGCGATACCTATTCATCAAGGGGCATGGCTAACAGGATCATACATGTTCATTATAAAGTCTTAAGCACAGGTGAAGCTAACTGTTGTTAATCCCATCACATATCAAATTACTTTAGTGATAACACTAAATTGTTCACAACAAGTAACAATATATAACAGTGAATACACTGAAATTCAAACATTTCAATATATTTAAATACAATAGAATCCCATTTTATACCTGGCAATTTAATTTATTTTCTTGTGCTTTTTTTATTTTAAACTTTTATATAGCGAGCTTTCAATTAAATTATTTCATTTTTCTTTCTATACACAAGGGAATATTAAACACATTTTTTTATTCCTTAAACCAACCATCAGGCATAGATTCATTATAAAGATATATAAATAGTGATTATGTATATACTTGTTTTAGTACTAATACATATAAATAGGTGTCCATCCAACTTCAGTGTAACTGAGTCAGGGGTGCATACTGCTTGTATACCATTGTTACAGCAATGCTGTAACAACCTTCCCCCCCACAGCTACACAACCTGTTCGACACCTGCAGCTTCAAACAGGATGTTGGAGTGATGAACAGATTCATTGGCTCTGGAGTTTGGCTGCTCACCCCATGAATCTGCCTCCTAGTCAGATATTTAGAAATGTGGGTGGTGCAAAGCCCCCTGCAAACAATACAAAGATGTTCACCATTTCATTCTTGGATCCTAACAATAAAACGATGCCCTGATGCTTGGGGCAGTGCAGTCATCCATTGACAGATTTGATAAAGCGATGTGGTCACCATCATCAAAATCCTGTCGCTGTGCCAGACTTTGATAACTTTCTTGTCAAACCAGCTTGGTGGAACCCATACTGCTCCGTGTCTGACAGCACTTGTACCATGGTTCTTCTTATTAAACAGAACATGGTGTGCATAAAACACTAAAGCAGGATCACAGAAGGGGAAGAAGGACCCACAGCTGCAGGAAAACCTCGGCGCTAGTGGGAAACCACTTGCGATGCCGCAGGTCGCCTGCAGCTGCGGGCATTCAACTAGGTGGAGCCGGAGTATGACCGGCTCCATGGAATATGGAAGCTGTTGCCATGGACAGCACCGCAGCTGTGGGAGATGACGATGGGCAGCAGAACCCGCCGTAGCACCCCCCCGCAACTGCCGTGGCTGTGGATCTTGCCCTTAGGCTTTAAATTTACTAGTACATTGTCCCCCAGCTGTCATCACCAGAGCCTTAATCAAACACCGACTTACACACTGAAAGTGCCTGTGCAGTCAATAACACATAAACATATACAATATTTCATATCGAACTATTACTCATGTTCTGCACCACAGAAGGTTCATCCAATCTTATTTAAAGTTATGTATCTTTTTCCATGATGAATATTCTTTCTTAATTGTATATTCTGTAAGAAAATAAAATATTTTTTTTCCTTTTCTAAGTGCAGAAATTCTGACTGGATCACACAACAGAAATATTTATATGTAAGTTTAATCCTACCTAACATTGGTTTACAATACAGAAGAGTAAGGGAGGCAACCTACATAACATACCAGAGAGTAACTACAGTACAGAGGAGTAAGGGAGACAAAGGGGAAAAAGGGCTTGAGATCCAAAGAAAGTGAGGGAAGAAAATCTGTGGTCTAGTTAATTGCTATCTTTTTTAATGTTTCATAAACCCTTTATTTTAAAAACGGTCTCCACGCCATACTATCATTGAAACCTATAGGTTTTAGTGTTCTCAATTTGAATATCCACATGGACTCCTTGCGGTCTAAGGCATTGTGACTATCTCCCCCTCCTGGATTAAAGGGCACATGATCAAAGGCCATGTAACGAATTTCATGATTCTCTGCAGGGGTTATTTGGGACAGTTGTTTAACTATAGGGTGGGAGGGGTCAGATTTGTGAATAGCTCTAAAATGTTCTTGTATGTGTTTCTTTAGGCTCCTTGAAGTTTGTCCAATATAGATTTTTCCACAAGAACACTGGATGGCATAGATTACAAAATGGGAACTACAGGTTAAAAAATGTTGTATGACTACTTATTGCCCCCGAGTTTGTCATTGTTCACAAAACTCCTTCCCTGAGCTGCATATTTACACATAATGCAGTGCTTACAGGGAAAAAAGCCATGAGTTTGTTTTTTTTCTAAACCAGTTATCCTGTGTAGTCTCACTTTTAAACTCATTGCTTACCAAAAGATCTTTCTGGCTTTTCCCCTTTCTAAAAGTAACAAGGTGACCCTTTTCCTTCACTGACAACAAATCTTTATCATTTCTCAAAATGTGCTTATGCTTCATTACAAAAGCTTGTAAATCCATAGAAATCAGGATATATGTAGACACAAAAGTGTTCATTTCTGGTTTCTCTAATTTTTCCCTATAACTCATCAGTCCCATTCTATCCATGCCAGTTATAGAGTTCCTTCTGTGTACACGCTACTCCTAAGTCTATCAAATAATTCATCCTTAGCTATCTTAAAGTCCACAGAATTGGAGCTATTCTGCTTTAGTCTAATAAGTTGTCCTTACAAAAGGTTTTCAATTGTATGCTTTGGATGAGCACTGCGGGCATGAAAAATACTGCTGCCCCCAGTGTTTTTCCAAAAACTTTCAGTATGCATTACTGGTCCAGGTATGCCAAATAGATTAATATCTAGGAAAGTGGTGCATTTTTTATCAAATTTTGCCACAAATTTAATTCCCAACTCATTATTATTAATATATTAAAGGAAGCTATGAATTGTTTGCTCAGGTCCCTCCCATGCGATTAATATATCGTCAATAAATGCAGGAATTTTTTAATATGACAACAAATGGATTTTTAGTGTTATCATAAATCACATCCCTCTACCACCATCCCCAAAAAAAGATTTACGTAAGAAGGTGTAACAGAAGACCCCATCGCTGCCCTCCTCTGCTGCAAAAAGAACTTAATAAAGTAGTTACTTTTCAATATAAAATCCAAAGCAAGTGAAATGAATGTTAATGGGTATTCAAGAGGGGAATGAGCTGACATCTTTTCTACTGCTTCTGTCCCTGCTTGTGTTGTCACTGTATACAAGGGCATGATATCATTAGTTAACCAAAAGTGTCTATCACTCCAAACAAAATTTTTGAACTTCTGTAGAATGGCCGTAGTGTCCTTAATTTGTAAGCAAAGTTTAACTACCTCTTACTGCAGATACTGACCAATGTAGGTGGAATGCGATTCAGAAAGTGACCCATTACCAAAAATAATAAGGCAACTAGGGTGTTCTTTCTCATTTTTTATGTATTTTAGGTGTATGATAAAAGACTGGAATCCTGGGATATTCAAAGTTCAGTATATCAAATTCCTCATCATTAATCCATCCTTCTTGCAAGGCTAGTGTAAAAAAAAAAAACACATTCTAACTTCTTTTTAACAAAAACATTAGGATTTTGTTTCAAGGGTTTATATGTTACTGTGTCTGACAATTGTCTGAGCACTTCTTCCCGATCATCTCTGCCATCTTCATAGACTTAGCCAAGGCCTTCGGCACCGTCTCCCAAACACTGCTCCTCTCCAAACTAACTGAAGCCGGGCTCTCCAAACCAGCCACCACTTGGTTCCATGACTACCTGGTGGGCAGACACCAGGATCTAAAAGTTGTGTCACACATCTCTAACCCCCTGCCAGTTACCACTGGCGTCCCCCAAGAATCAGTCTTGGGCCCACTGCTCTTCTCCATATTCATAAACGACCTTCCATCTGCCTGTCGCCACTGATCCTTACAAATGTATGTGGATGACACAGTACTGTATGCCTCAGGCCCCTCCACAAGCACAGTGGCAACTCTCCTACAGGAGGATTTCAATGCCATCCAGGTCTGTCTCTGATCAAACCAACTATTCCTAAACCCTAAAAAAAACTGTGTCACTAACCTTTGGCTCACAGCAGAGACTCTCCTGTCAAGCCCCCTGCCCCCCTTTCAATACCCTGGATGGGTCCCTACTGGAAAAATGCACCAGCTTCAGATACTCAGGTGTCTGTCTCGACCCACACCTCTATTTCGCCACCCATATTGACTCCATACACAAGAAACTTCTCCCTAAACTCGGCACCCTATATAGGAACAAAAGCTGCCTCCCTTCTCCTGCTAGGAGCGCTATTGTCCAAAAAATGATAATCCCAGTGCTCAACTATGGCAACATAGTCTATACTACCACTCCCTCCTCCACCTTGGCCAGCCTTGACACCCTGTTCCACTCTTTTTGTCGCTTTATCCTCAACTGCCCACACATAACCCACCACTGCACCTTATATAGCTCCCTAGCCCTGCCGTTCCTCCAAGACCA
Organism: Neoceratodus forsteri; assembly: GCA_016271365.2. Lineage (NCBI taxonomy): Eukaryota > Metazoa > Chordata > Ceratodontiformes > Ceratodontidae > Neoceratodus > Neoceratodus forsteri. The sequence goes on along the minus strand of CM028131.1, from coordinate 508,402,760 downwards.
TAGAGTAACCCATAGTGCAAGGTACGCAGCAAAATTTTGGTCCCACTCCCTACCCCCCTACCTGGCCTCTACCATCTCCCAACAACCCTCCCCCGCTTACTCCATCAGATGCAGTGACCCCAGGCTCCTCCTCATCCCCTTTATGTGCATGTCCAAAGGGCAGGACACTTTCAAGTACCATATCCCACAGTTAAGGAACGCCCTGCCAGCTGATATAAGACACTGACCCAACCCCAGCCATCGCAACTGCCTACTCAGCACCCACTTTGCCTCCAAATGCTCTTGCTATAGCTAATGCCACGCTATAATTGAAATTGTGTTCTGAGCTGATGTATCCATCTATATTGTATCATATACTCAACCTTCCTACAGTCTGTATGTATCTGCCAATTATCTGTACAGCAGTTGGCCAATCACTGCTTGTATTAACTATGTAACTGTGTTTGTGCTATTGTCTTGGGTCTTGACCCCCAGGTTGCATCTGGAATCGAGCAGCACTGCTCAGTATGCCTTCCTGGTTAAACTTGTAAATAAATAAATAAATAAAAATATTATTCTTTATCTAACATGACCACATTGCCTCCTTTATCTGAGGGCTTCATAATAATAATATCTTTCATTGCCCGAAAATCCTGCAATGCTGCTCACACAGATTCTGTTAAATTACCCCAGTGATTAGTTTTTTTTACAATGCTCTAAAGCAGTAGCCACATCCCTTAGAATACTTCCTGGAATGCTTCAATTGCCTCACAACCTGAATTAGATGGAGTGAAATCTGATTTTTCATTCAGTGTAGGTGTAAATGCTGCACGGTGAATGTGGTCCACTCCCTCCCCCCTCCATCAACTGCAATTGACTAATTACTTCATTAATTATAGACTCTACATTCACATCTCTAAGAACCTGCTCCAATTCTATTGCGTATAGCATGTCCAGCAAGTCATAATTAGTATCAGCCTGGCTGTCTCATCATTGCTTGAACCATTACTATCATGCCCTTCCACACATTCATTAACATTTCTAGAAAAATGTTTTTCCAAATTTAACTTTCGAAAAAGTTGAAATAAAATCACAATACATTTCATATTCACCAACATTATGAACAGGGACAAAGGACAAACCATAACTTAACACTTTAATCTGATCTCCTGAACGTTTTCTTTTCTAAAGATTACTGTAAACATCTCACTTCGAACAGTCTGACCTTTTACTCCACTTTTTCTTCCTCATCTGCCTCTTTGTGAATTTTGTTCTTTTTTTCATTTTTTTTTTATTTTTGCAAAAGAGTGTACATTAGAAGTGCCTGCACAATCTTCACTGCCTGAGTCCTGGCTTGAAGCTTGTGTACTTTGTGATGAAGATGGGGAAGTGGTGGCAGAATCAATGGTATCATTAGTTCTGTTCCTGGAAATGTTCTTTGATCTGTCTCTTGATTTTCACCTTCCCTTTGACAGAGAACGTGTGGGATTACCTCACATTTGCACTTTACTTTTATAGTCCCCTTATCTGGAATTAGTTTCTTTTTCTTTTTCTCCAAAAGTTCAATTTCCCATTTCTTTGCTGTCTCAGTAAGTTTAGTGTCAAGTTCCCTGCCTATGTGATCTATGTAGTATGTATTGTATACAGTTAAACTAATACAAAATAAGTGTAAAGTTCTTTAATCAGTTTAGAATTCTTACATTTAGACAGTTCATCAAGTAATTCACCAACCTCCTTTAACACCTGTTGCTTGTTGTATTTGTTTTCCTCTCTTTGAATCTTTATGAATTCAACCAAACTGTTTTTCATACTGGCTTCCAATTTGGCCCTAAAGTGAATGTTCTTCAATCCACAAGCTGGAATTCAGTCACACTCAAACCTCTAGGTACCCATTCCTTTTCTATATACATCTTCAAGGACCAAATGTTGTAATGTGCTGTAATCTCCTTAATTACCAGTTTCTCTAGTGTACTGAAAAATCATTTTGATTTTACCTTCATCCAACTTAGTCTCCAGTTCTGTTCTGGGTCCAGTCTCAGAATCAATAGTTGTCCTTTGGTCAGCCAAACACAAAATAAATACCAGTTGCCAAAATTAGCAAAAAGGTGCTTTCTTTATTATAGCCATTCACCCATGTGCAGTGACAGAGTAGCTCAACGCCATAATTCAAACAGACCGCTTGGTGTATTGCTGGAGCAGTGATGATAATTCTACTGATGAACATACGAATGTGCCAGCAGAAACAGACCATCTGGTCTATCTAAGTCTGCTCGAGTGTGCAGCTAGCACCCCTAGTTTGCAGCTGCCCCACCCCACCCTTTGTCATCCCACTGCCACCCCCCCACCTTCCCTCCCTCACTGTCCCCTATTCCCTACCCCATGCCCTTTTGAAGCTGTTCACAGATTTACATGATACCACCCATTCTGGTAATGCGTTTCATTTTGCTACCACACTCTCTGTGAAATAGAGTCTATTAATTTTCCTCCTAAATCTTTCCCCGTCTATTCTTAGCCTTTTCCCCCGGTGTCCCTCCAAAGTCTGAAATGCAGAAGCAGTGCTAAATCCAAATAATGTCCCAAGATGTTTAGCAAAGAGATGCCCACCTATGCCCTGGCATTTTGTAACAACAGACATTTTGTCGGGGTGTCCCCCGATGAAGTCTCTGTTGAGATGAAGCAACGGAGCATAGGTGAGCATTTCTTCGCTATACTATGGCAGTTAATAGCTGTTTTATGCTGCTTTTGAGTTTGGGACACTTTTGATTTAACACTGATTTTGCCATTTCAGACCTTGAAATGGAATTACCAGTAATACTCCAAGTGGCCTGCTTGCATTATGGTGTTGAGTTGTTATGTCACTGCACATGGGTGGACTCCTACAATAAAGTAAGCACCTTTTTGCTAATTTTGGCTACTGGTATTTATTTTGTGTTTCCTTGAGTGCAATAACGTTTGTGTGCTGTGATTTGTGTTGGGGCTAGCTGCTATTAGCACTGCCTACACAACAAGAATCATGGCTTGATCTCTGTTTAGAGTGGAACTAAGTTGGCTACCCTGCAATTGTCCCGGATTCCCCCCTTTTCCCTCACAAAAGACAAAGCCCATTGTTTGTTGTTGTGCTCAGATTGGCAATTAATTTATTTATACTTCATAATTCCATATTCCATTTTTCATTTCTTATTATATTTTCAGAAGTTCATTTATTTCCATCCATATATCAATCTCTGATTATCCCTCCTTATTCCTCTTTTCTCCCCCCAGGTGAAAACCTGGGTGCCTTCTTCTTCTCCTTTTCCGTTAGGTAACGGTGAAAACCGAGACCGCTTTCTCCTTCATCTTCTTCCTCTTCTTGTGTTATTCCTTTTTTCTTCCCCCTCCCTCCTCCCCATTTCCCCTTTTTCTCCTGCCATCCACCTTTGGCAGTCCATATCCATATTATCATCTGCCATCCACCTTGGAATCCAAACTGTCCAACCGGCTGTGCCTGTCATCCACCTTTGACAGACCCACCATACAGACCCATCTTGACTGTCTTCCCTCTTGCTTTGCCTTGTAGGTGGGTGGAGGGATCAAAAACTCCAGCAAAAAGTGGCTGAGGCCCCCGTGTGCTGTCCCTTATGTACCTCCATTCGCCCCTTCCCTTCCTGTTGCCTACCCATTGTTCTGACCCTTAGCCCTTCCCCTTCCTTCCTCCTTCCCCTGCTGAGCACAACCATCCTATGAAAGAGGGAAGGGGTGCTTCAGGACAACCTGGTCTGCTCCTTAAAGGGCAAACTCCATTGTCCCAGATTCCCCCATTTTCCTTCACAAAAGACAGAGACCATTGTTTGTTGTTGTGCTCAGACTGGCTTTAATTAATTTATACTTCATAATTCCATATTCCATTTTTCATTTCTTATTATCATATTTTCAGAATTTCATTTATTTCCATCCATATATCAATCTCTGATTATTCCTCCTTTCTTCCTCTTTTCTGCCCCCAGGTGAAAACCTGGGTGCCTTCTTCTCTTTTTCCATTAGGTAACGGTGAAAACTGAGACCGCTTTCTCCTTCATCTTCTTCTTCTTCTTGTGTTATTCCTTTTTTCTCCCTCCTCCCCTCCCCCCCTTTTTCCCCACTAGCCAGTCTCTAGCTTGCATTGGACAGCTGGCTTCCTCATACTTAGGGTATTATTCTCCCTTACCTCAGGGCAGATCCTTTTTACTCCTTCTCTGTTTTTTTTTTATTTCCTGTTTTTTGCATGTTTCCTCCATGCTTCTATAAAGTCCTTTGTTTCTGTATTGAACATGTCTATGGCTAGGTCTGACAGGTGCATGCCATCTGACCTGTAGAAGTCTTCTACCCATTCTTCTACCCCCCTGCAGTATCACCTGTCCTCCCATCTGCCTTACTAATGTCTCAACCCTTCTATTCATCTTTCTCCTGGCCCTCTACACTGCTTTGTGGCTGTGCTCCTGCCTCCACACCCTCCTTGGTATCATATCTGACCAGGCAAGGCATACCTGAGGCCACCACTGTCGTATTGCTCCTAGATCCCATTTTATCTGTAAGTATGTGTTTACCCATGGCTTGCCTGCAAGGTCGTTGCCCCCTAGATGTATAATAATTAGGTCTGGGGTGGGATGCCATCCTTTGAGTTCCTTCAAGGTGGGAAGCAGTTGTGTCCATCTCATCCCCCATATGCCATGCCAGACCAAACTACACTGTTTCACATCCTGGTACAGCTGCTTTCCCCCAGCCTTATTCTCTGCTCTCTTGCCAGCCCAATGAATATCAGAATGGCCACAGATCCAGATCCGTGATCCTCCCTCTTCCTATGGGGTTCAAGCAAAATTAATTATTTTACACATGCTCTCAGTGTCATCACCGTAGTATCCCCAACCCTGCCCTCCCTCCCTCCTTCATCGGTTTGCCCCAAGATCTGTAGCTAACACAGGAGCAATACTTTAATTTCTTACTTCAATGCTTGGATGTGTCTCTTATAACTGGCAGACTGTCAGCGTCCTTTTTCCAAAATATCATTCATTTTTCCGGCCGCTGCCCACTGTGAGGCAGCCCCAATCCGCAAGGAATGGGATGAATAATTAGCCGGGTCCTCCCCCATGAATTGCATGCCCTTCTTGAGCAATGCTGTGACTTGATAGCCGGTGACCCTTTTTCCATCACCATGTACAAATAATTTCCCCGTCCTGGTCCCATGCTCTGGGGCAAAAGCCCACAGAGCCTGCACTGGGCATACTGCACCCTCTACCTGCCCCGTCAGCTTCTCCATACAACCCTGTCCCCTTTGATCAGTTTTTGACCTCTTGATCTTAACCCATATCTCTTTCAACCCCCAGCTTATATCTTCTCATTCTAATCCCCCTTTCTTGTCTTCTTTTCCATGGCCTACCACCTCACTCACTCTCATGGCCCCTGCAAACATTACAACATAAATTGTGTGGAATAGCTGGGCCTAGGACTTTAATCTGCATATTGCTGAGAGCACGTCCTTTTGTTTTGCTAGCCACTGCTCCCCTCTTGGCCTCCTATTGTCTACTGGCCCCTGCTTCAACCTGCCCCATCCCTGCATCATTCTTCTGATGAACAATGATTTTGTCAGGTCTTTCCACCCTTTTAGACTGCAGATAACACTAATCCCTGCCAAGTAGACTCCCACTGTGGTGTGTCTGTTCCTTTTTGCCACTGCTCCACGGTGAACATCCCTAACTGCTCCTCTGTGAGTAGCCTACTTACCTCCATCTGGTGTGCTGCCCTGAATGTTTGAAACACTCGCCAGGCCCCATCATAGACCCTCAGAGTCCGAGGTGCCCATGAGCTGCGAAACAACAATTCTGCTCCTTCTTGCCAACGTCCCAGCTGTTCGTTGGTATGGGTGTTTTTTGTTCCTGCGCTGCTGGTGCCAGCCTCTGGAAATGGTCCAGCTGCAGACGGGAAAGGCTGTCAGCCAGGGTATTATGTACCCTTTCTATGTGTTTTGCTCTGAATGACATGTTCAGCTGCAAAGCCCTTAACACCAAATGTCACAGTACTTGCATGACCATTTCAGACCTGGCTCCCCTGTTGTTTAGGACCTCCACCACTGCTCTATTATCACACCAAAATGTCACTTTCTGATCCTGTAATTCCTCCCCCCAGACCAGGTTACATGCCCATATGGGCATGATCTCCAACAATGTTATATCTTTCACTTTTCCGTCCCTCACCCAGCTATCAGGCCATGGTTCTGCAAACCACCTGCCCCTTAGGTAACCCCCCATGCCCAACCAGCCGGCAGCGTCTGTTTAGAGATCGAGGTCTGTGTTGTACACCCAATCCTCTTGCCAGAACGAACAGCCATTATACTCCCTAAGGAATTCCTCATATATTTCAAAATCCTCCCTGACACCTTTTGTCAGGTCCACCCAGTGATGTGGTCTGGTGACCCCTGCTGTAGCCCTAGCTAACCTCTTTGTGAATGCCTTTCCTGGTCCAATGGCCCTGCAGGTGAAGTTCAGGTGCCCCAGTACTTGTTGTACTTGTTTTAGCTGTACTCTTCTCCTGCTGGTGTGTACTTGGATCAATTCCTTCAGTTCCCTCACCTTTTTATCGGGCAGCCTGAATATTTCTTTTGGGGCATCTATCTCAATCCCCAGGAACTCCAACACCCTGCTGGGCCCTTCAGTTTTTTCTGGCTCCAGTGGAACCCCTAGCTCCCTGCATAATTCCTGAAACTTACCCAGCATCCTCTGTGTCTCTCTTCTCCCACTCCCAATGAAAAGAAAGTCATCCAGATAATGAATGACCATTCTATAACCACTTTTTTCCTGAAATATCCATTGCAAGCATGTGCTGAATGCTTCGAGTGTCGTGCATGCTATGGAACATCCCATCGGCAAGGCTTTGTTGAAATAATGCTGCCCCCAATCTTAAAACCCAATAGATCCCAGTCTTCTCTCCTAACTGGCAGCAGTCTGAAAGCGGATTCAATATCCATCTTTGCCATCCATGCATCCTCAGTAGCCCGGATTATCCAGACTGCATCCTCTAGTGTCGCATATGTCACCTTACTATGTTCCTCCCCGATGAAATCATTCAGCGAATCCCCTTCTGGATAAGACAGGTGGTGAATCACCCTGTACTCTCCCTCTTGTTTCTTGGGTACCAAACCCAATGGCGAAATCCGCATATCTCGCAAAGGGGGGGTGTCAAATGGGTCCTCTACTCTCCCTGCTGCCTTTTCTTTCTCTATTGTCTGTCCCAACATTTCTTCCCTTCCTTTAACCGACCCCAGCTTGCTCGCCTCTCTCGCTTGTCTGGGTCCCCCACACTGCAGTGAAAACCCCATGCTAAAACCTTTTATAATTGTATCCCCCACTCTTTTGTTCAGATATCTGTCCAAACAAGCTATCCATGCCTCTAAATTGATGGGGGTTCTAGCTACCCAAACTGCTCCCTGTCATTCCCCCCGTTACGTCCCCCCGGCCCAGCCCTCCTGCCTTGTGTGAGGTTCTTCTGGTCAGTGATTCTGACCCCCTCTACTTGTGTTCCCCCAGCCCTTCCCCCCATTCCATGTCTACCCTTTAAACCCCTGCCTTCTTGAAAGAACTGTTGACCTGACACTTGACGCCCCTGTCCCTGTGCCCCTTGGGCCCATGTCGTCCTGCATCTGCTTTCCGGGTGCCCTCCACTGCATTTTGAACAAGCATGCCGAAAATGACATTGAGGCCATGAACAAAAGACCCTGTTGTAAGCCCAGCAACATCTCTGGGGTGTCACCTTTTCCTCCCCCATTCCCCTTCGGGTGTGGACTGATCTGTTACGTAATCTGTCCATAAGTCTAGCGCTTCGTGTCTCATCTCACATCCCCAAATGTTGCCATTCTCTGTCGAAAAAATTTGTCATAGTATAAACACCCTACCCCCCCTTTGCTTTTGCCCTCCTTATTGTCAAGGAATACATGATGAGAGGGATGCCCAGCTCTGGCCTTTTTTCCAAGACGATGGCTGAGAAAGTGGCAAAACCTACGAACCACCCATCCCAGGTCTTCCCTTTCATGAACTTGTCCTCCTCCTTTTTTCCTAAAAGCACTAGTGCCACTGCCATTTCACTCTTACCTATGTTCTTAGCTTCCTCATACTTTGCTGCCACTTCCCGGCTCACCAAAGTGAATATATCCACATATTCCCCTTTCCATATTTTTTCTTTCGTGGCCAGTGGAACATGCTCACCTATCCTCATCCCGGGTGCACCTATCTCCCTTGTACCTTTTCCTTCTTTTTCTGCACTCCCTTCATTTCTTTCCAGCACCTCTTTCTCTGTCCTAATCTCTCAGGGAGCTGATTCCATCTGCCCTAACCCTCCTATACCCAGTGCCGAGACAATTGGACCTATGTATTCTTTTATAGTGTCCCCCACTGCACTGGGTATGTTACCTGTAACCTTGTCTGGGCCGTGCTGCTTGGCATCTTCCAATTGTCCCCTTTTTTCTCCCTGTAGTTGAGGAGGAGGGTGAACTACTAGGGTTTGTGGAGGGAACACTACGTTCTGGGGATCTGGCCCGGGTTCACCAAGGGAGATCCCACCTTGATTGGGGGGAGGTACTGCCGTTACAATGTCTATAGGCTGCAGAGGTACTGGATCAGCCGCCCTGTTGGGTCCCACTGCCAGCGGTGGTACCCTACTGGGGCTGCATGGCCCTTCAGCTGGTCATTTCCCTCTGCCTCCTTTTCCCGGGCCCGCTTTCCTTTTCTCCCTGGGTTTCCCTGGTTCCTCCCCTTCCACCAGTTCCCATATTCGGTTGGCTTTTTCTGCCAATTCGATTATAGCCCTGTAGGTGTCCTCCTTTGATGGCTTGCTTTTTTTTTGGTGCCATGTCCTTCACTCCTTTTCTCTGTGAAGACAACTACGGGAAGAGAACAAAATTTATTATATACCTATACTATTATTTATATATTTTTTTTTTGTGTCTTCCCTCTGTCCCTTCTTCCATGTGCCAGCATGCCCGGTCAGGCCCCCCTTTTACAGGCCTCCATCCTGCTCCGTTTTGCCCTTTTGTGTCCATGTGCCCCCCTTCACCGAGGTTGTTGCTTGTTTTTTTTTTTTTTTTATTTTTTAAGAGGCTTCACCTTCCAATGGGCAACAATTGTCAATAATGCCTGCTCCTGCCGCCATTGCCCCCCGAGCCCTCCACTGGGCCCATTTTAGTGTTCCTTGACCCTTTCTGTACATAAAAATTATTTTATTTTTTCTGTATGCCACTCCCCTTCCTTTCCCTATACGTATGCCCCCCTGCATCCCCCTGCTTCTCCAGTGCCATCTAATGGGGCCGAAACCATCCGCTGCTGCCCCCCCAAAGAACTACCTCCCTCATGGGCAATGCCAGGCTATAATTAACATCATTTTTCTGAGGGGGTTTGCTCTCTCCTGAAAACAAACCAACTGGAGGCATCCACGAGGTTACCATGGGGTGGGGGAGTGTCCGCTTCTCCCCCATGACCCAGCTGGCATGTGTGTTCATTGCGCTCCCCTTGTCCATTGTTAACCAGGCTCCCCATGTACAACCCACCCATCTCCCTAATCTTTAGCCCCTCTCTTACCCCCGCTGCTCCTTTTCTCTCCCTTCCCCCTGTCCTCATGACTGTTGCACGACGTGTGACGTCACACTGCGCGGTTGCTATAGCGTGCTTCTACTCCTCCTGTTACAGGGCCTCTTCTTGCTGGCCCTTTACTGCACTGCTCCCCTTGTGGGTCTCAAAAAACCACCAAAACCCATTACATCAGCTTCCAACACCCCACATTCACTACCCCAGACTCTGCCTCAATGCCAGGGCTAAATAGCCTCCCCCCGAATGGAAATTCCTCAAAACAAAGGATTCAGCCCTCTTAGACCTGTACTGCAGTAACAGCCAGGACCACACGCAGTAAATGGCAAAAGCGGGCTGTGGTTTTATCGCGACTACCATGCGGCGTGTGACGTCACGCCACGTGGTTGCCCATTCGTGCTCCTGCTCCTTTTCATCCCCCACTCTGCATCAGGGCCTCTTCCAGGCCTACCATACTGTGGAAACTTGCGCAAAAAACCCTCGCCTTTACTGTAGGCTTGTCCTCCTTCATTACTCGGCCTCCATTGCTACCGCATTTAAAATCTGGCGCTATTACCAATACTCACTTCTACAAGTGCCACAACATTGCAGCAGCACTGTGCCACACCACAAGATCTCATTGAAAATCACACACACCACCTTATCGCCACAAACTTGCATGTGGCTAGGCCCCTGCCACCGGGAGGACAGCATGGTCTGCTGAAAACCTTAAACTGGCTCCAGAAAACAATCGCTTCTACAGCTGCCCCAGCACCTTGCGATTTCTATCATGACTAAAACATCCCCATACCTTGCATTTCCACAACTTCTGCCAAGATAAATCCTCTGCCTTATAACCCTCACATGCCTGCCAAGCCCCCTTGACCACGCATTACCATCATTACCCCCAAACAAAACGGATGAATTGGACAAAAATAAAACAGCCATAACCACATCAGCTCATGCCTTTTTTTTTGCACAGCATCCTATTGGTTATTACACACCAGTTTCTCTCTGTCTTTATCATCTATCTTATATTTCAGTCCGCCCCCCAACTGTATTTATAAAATACATTATATATCCCTTTCTTTTTCTTTTTTTTTTTAAAGCCAACTTCAATTGTCCTTCACCAAATTAGTTGTTTGCTTCCTTACCTTTCTCTCCTGGAGAACAAACCTCAATCAATATGGCAATCTGATGTGCTGCAGTTGTTTGTAGGATCAAAAACTCCAGCAAAAAGTGGCTAAGGCCCCTTTGTGCTGTCCCTTATGTACCTCCATTCACCCCTCCCCTTCCTGTTGCCTGCCCATTGTTCTGACCCTTAGCCCCTCCCCTTCTTTCCTCCCTCCCCTACTGAGCACAACCATCCTATGAAGGAGGGAAGGGGTGCACCAGGGCAACCTGGTCTGCCCCTTAAAGGGCAAACTCCATTATCCTGAACTAACCCTGACTATAGTGAGTTAATAAACAGCACTGCCAAATATTCAGCTAGTTCCAGTACTAGTTCTCTGAGCACTCTCAGATACAATCCATTCAGCCCAAGGGCCTTATCTACTTTCAGGGCTGTAAGCCATTTTCTAACCCCTTTTTTGCTATGATTACCACCTGCCCAATTTCTGAGATTCCTGTTGCAACAACTTTTAAGTCATTTTCTGGCAAGGGCCTGCTTTCCTCCACAATAAGTGTAGAGCAGAACAAGTCATTAGGCACGGCTACCTTTGTCAGTCCTCCTCAGTTACCCTGCCTGCCTGCTTCTTTCAGCGTTAAAATTTCCACTCTAATCATCCATTTTTCCCTAATGTATCTAAAAAAAACGTTTTTCCCCCTCCATTGACCAACTCCTCAATACATGACTATTTCTGCTTTTCATGCCTGTCTTCTTGTCTTCCCTCATCTTTGTTTCATATTTCACTGTATTACTCATCCTCCTGTTTTTCTTTGTATTTGGTGAAGCATTTTTCTTGGCCCTTGCTGCCTCCCTGACTTGTGTTTAGAGAACCAGGTTTGTCTTTTGTGCCTGTTAGACTTGGTAATCATTGTCAAGCATGACTTGGTTGCCTCAAGAATGACACCTTAAATTACTACTCCCACCTCTCTTCAACCCCTCCCCCCGATTTGATTTATTCTGACCAACTTATCCTGGACTAATTCCCACATCTAGTCAGAGTCTACTCATCTGAAATACAGAACCTCAGCCTTTGTAGAAGGAATATTGGTAACCAGGACAATTCAAACCATATGGTGTTGTAGTGACAGAACTCCAGTGTCTCCTCAATATGCGCTCTGACTACAATTTCAGAGTTGGAGAGCTCCACATCAAAAAATTGCAGTCTGCCTTGTGAGTTCCCTGACCAGCTGCACTAGCAAGCAGTCCTGCAACTTACATAGCAGAGTCTAGTTCCTGGCTCTTTTTGTTGCTACAGTGTCCCAATCTATATCTAGTAGATTGAGTCCCCCTCCACTACTTCCTGCTTTGTGACCCCTTCCCAATTTCTGCCCCTATTTCACAGTCACCCTCTTCCCCTGTTTCTGGTCCATAAACTACCACAATGTGCAGCTTCTTATCTGATGCTGTCCTAACCTGTACCCACTGTGATACCATTCTCCATCCCTTACTAGCCCCATCCTCTACTACCCCATGCCCTTCTTGATATAGAGGACTACCCCACCTCATTTTGCAGTACACCTAGCTTGCCTGTACACGGTTTACCCTGGTACTGCCAGTTACCAGTAATTATGCTTAGTAGCCCATAGTTATTTATTTATTTATGAGATTTACTAGATAGGCATACTGAGCGGGAAAAAAACACTCATTTCCAGATGCGACCTGGGTGTACATAACATAACAATAAATAGTAGTGCTTAGAAAAACATTTGGTGCAGCAGGCATTGTTACAATAGGATAGATGCATAACTACATAGCTTGATACAGTAGGATTCAGCAATGGTGAAAAACATAACAGGTCAAGGGAGATTTAAGTCAGGACATTAAGCACATTGAAAGATATTACACATATGTTTACTTAGTACAATGCAGTATGAGAGTTAGTATGTGTCCCCTATGTGCCAAGTGGATGCTTAGGTTTAGCCGCTCTATCCAGAATGTTACAGGTGCAGGTGTCAGAGAAGTGTGCCTGAAGGAAAGTAGTCATGGTCATAGGGGAGGAGGTGGGCTGCCTGATTATGCTTGGGAGGTTATTCCAGAGGGGAGGGCATTCTGTATTTGAAAGCTGACTGGCCTTTCGAGGTGCGCATGAAAGGGATGTGGAGTAGATAAGAGTCAGAGCCACGCAAGGGGTATGCCAGTGAGGGTTGCGATGTTAGAGCAGAGTTGAGGTAGGAGGGGAGGGAATTTGACCAGTGCTTTGCTACAAGATTAGCACAGTGGAGCTGTCACCTGGTATGCAGCGAGGGGAGGCTAAGGGCAGTATATAGGTGACAGTGGTGGGTGGTAGGGGGGTATTCTAGGATAAGGCAGCAGAAGGAGTGAAAGAGGGGGTCCAAGAGTGCTAGGGTGGATGGAGAGGCCACTCTGTAGACCACGTCACCATAGTCAAATATAGGGAGAATCATTTTGAGTACAAGCTCTCTCCTGACAGGGGTGGTTAGGCACCCTTTGTTACGGTAAAGGGCACCTAGTTTCGGGTGAAATTTTTTCTGAAGGGGAGTCTATGTGGATAAAGAAGTCCAAGTGATGATCCAGCCATACTCCCAGGTACTTAAAGGAGGTGCAAGCTTCCAAAGTGGAGCCGTCCAGTGTTTGGAAGGTGGGCAGCTCAGCTATCCTGGAGAGTCTATGTGGTGTGCCGAATGTTAAGGATATGGTCTTTTTGGAGTTTAGAATGAGTTGATTTGAGCTAAGCCAAGTTTGGAGAGCAGATTTCAGGGCCTCCGCTGAGGGGCCTGAGGCGTACAGGATGGTGTCATCCACATACATTTGAATAGCTGAGTTAGGGCAGGATTGCAGGAGGTCATTTAGGAAGATTGAGAAAAGAACTGGGCCTAGGACAGAGCCTTGGGGGACCCCCATTGTGACTGGGAGTGGGGGGGGATATTTGGTTGCCAATCTTGACTGATTGAGACCTGCTGGAGAGGTAGGCATGGAACCACCTGATGGCTTGATCAGAGAGGCAAGCATCTTGCAGTTTGGTGATGAGCTTTGGGTGGGAAATGGTATCGAAGGCTTTTGACAGGTCTATGAATATGGCTGAGGTGATGAACCCTTTGTCCATTCCTGAGGTAATATCATTGGATAGTCTAAGGAGCGCGGTTATGGTGCAGTGAGATTTCCTAAATCCTGACTGGAAGGGGGTGAAAAAGGAGGATGCGTCAAGGAATTGTGTGATTTGAGCGAGGGCTAACTTTTCTTGTAGTTTGGCCAGGGTGGGGAGGTGGGAAATCGGGCGGTAGTTCCCTGGATCAGCTGGGTTACCTCCTTTGGGCAGTGGTACGACTACAGCCTCCTTCCAGGCTGCTGGGATTTGCCCTGTGGATAAGGAGCGGTTTAGGAGGTCAGCAAGGGGGGCAGAAATGGCCAGGGAGGAGAGATATAAGAGTTTATCATCCAGGCCAAGTGGGCTTTTCCCTTTGTTGGGGTCAAGGGAAGTGAGGATGGCTAAAACTTCAGGTGGGGAGACCGGTTTAAAGGAGAATAAGGAGTGCGGAGGGGAGCGCGGGGTGCAGGGGTTCTAGTATGGTGGCAAGGTTGGCGTGTTAGGAGTAGGAATTGTGCAGCTAGTAAAAGTGGTTGAAAGTAGAGACAACTGCACTTGGCTTGGATATGTTTTTGCCCTGGATAGTGCGGGAAGGGGATGGGGGCTGTATAGGGGGATTGAGCAGGGTTTTAATAGTTTTCCAGAAGTTGGAAGGGTGGTTAAGATTGGAAGAGAGGGCCGCACAGAAGAAATGCTTTTTAGCCTGTCTTATGGTTTTGGTACATTTATTGCGGAGGGTCCGGTATTGCTGCCAAGAGGCAGTGGAGCCTGTTTTCCTATGGTTTTTCCAGGCTAGGTCCCTGGCACGGCAACTGGAGATAATGTCAGCAGAGATCCAGGGGAGGTGGGCAACCCTTACCCTTTTGGTTTTCATGGGAGCTTGGGGATCCCATACTGCGAGAAATTGTAGCCTGAACAAGTCAAAGGCTTGATCAATGGTGGGCGCCAGTTTGATGAAAGACCAGTCGGCAGAGGCGAGATCAGTTAGCAGTGAGGAGTGGCAGAGGGACTTGTAAGACCGGGAGCTGACTGACCTGGGTGGCAAGCTGTTAGTGGGTCGGTGCACTTTTCTGATTAAATGTATCGGGTGGTTGTCGGTCATTGAGTCTGGTAGTAGGCCAGCTTTAGAGACCCTGTGCAGGTGGGTTTTTGATGGCCCAGTCCAGGAGGGAGTGGTGCTGGGATTTGGTGTTGAGGCATGTGGGTTCCTTGATCTGCTGAGAGAGGTTAAGGGCATTAACCCTGCTGCAAAGTTTTGAGCAGCTTTTGTCTAACCAGTTGTAGTTAAAGTCCCCGAGGATGTATAGCTCACCAGCTGTGGCCAGGTTTTTGAATGTGGCCAGGAGGTCAGAGATGTGACTTGCTGGGGTTGCGGGGGTGCAGTATAACCCTGCCACATACACAGGGGCGGTGTGAGGCAGGACGAGTTTGATCATCCTGGCGTCGATAAGTGGGGGGGGCATGGGAGCTGGACAGGGGTGAAATGAACCGTGTTGGATATGAATATGGCAATTCCCCCACCCCTTCTTTTTGCCTATTCTGTCGTGCTGGAAGACTGTATAGCCTGGCATGGTGACTTCTGGGTCATTATGCTGGGGTTTTAGCCAGGGTTCTGACACAAGGCAGATGTCAGGTTTGAGTGCTTGAGTGGTAACTTGCAGCTCTGGCAATTTATTCAGGAGGCTGCGGATATTAAGATGGATCATGCTGAGCCCCTTGGGCAATTTTAGATGGGCAGGGTGGGTCTGAGGTCCCGGCTTGGATTCTACATCACCTGCTAACAGGAGTATCAAGGTAAGGTATCTTAGGGTGGTGGTTCACCTGTTTTTAGCTTTGGATTTGGGGATGTGCTGACATAGGGAGGCAAGAGAGGTAGACATGGGAAGTCTGCTTAGGGCATCTAGGTGCGGGGCGAAAGATGGCGGGGAGATGGATGGGCAAACGACCCAGCTAGGTTGTGGATTTTGCTCGAAATGCTCTAGGGGGGTATATAGGGGGTTGAGTGGGTTGAGACAGAGCTGTAAAATAATAATAGGCCCAGGTCATTTTGGGGCAGCGTGGTTGGTGGGAGTGACACAGGAGGGAAGGCCATTGTTGTCAGGGTAAAAGTTAACAGGAGCATAACTCTTTTATTTGATACAAGGCACAAGAGAAAAAAAGAAATAAAAAACATGCTAGTGGCCACTAGTGGTGAGACCTTATAATCTGCAGATCAGAAAGTGGGCTGATAGGTTTTACAGCATCACCTGACCTCTCAGGATCCTATAAATTGCAGTGTCGACCAAGGGTGGTGGTGGGGGCAGTGGGGATCTGGCACGGAACGCCGGCGGGGTAAGATCTCTGCAGTCCCAGCAGCTCCACAAGACATGGTGCAGGGCCAGGTGGCAGTTGCAGTCCCAGAAGATGGCCTCAATTACCTGCCAGTCGATGTGAAGAGATTCCAGGGGGTGTTTCTTCTTTGTCCCGAAGCTGGGAGGGTGTCTTGAGCCCCTTACGACTACGTACCACATGGGGAATGGCTGGGGAGGGTGGCAGTCCCCTAGCCTTCTCGGCCCACTGCGAGGAGAAAGAAAAATGAACAGGTAAGAGGACTATATATGCAGCTAATTTGTAACTTGATATGTGCAGCAGCTTAGTCCGCCACAGTGAGTCAGGAGCTTGTGTTTTTCGGTAATTTGAACCAGCGTGTGGATTTCCTTTGTACCCCCTGACCAATTTGTAAGAGCTCTGTCGAGAAGTGTGCAGAATAGTGAACCCGGGGCAGGAGTAGATTGCACAGCTCAGGTCCTTCTAAAAGGGGCACCTTAGCTTGTTTTAGCCCACGTAGCTGAGAGATTTTACTGGGTGAGTGCTCCAGGTAAGATGGCTGCCATTACTGGCCACTACTGAAGCCCAGGAGCAGGGAGCACAATCGGAGCGTGGTGTGGAGAGAAGCTGTAGCAGTGGTTAGGGGACACTTGAGTTATCTAAATTCAGCCTTCCCAATGTACACAAAGGCTGGATTCAGCGTTTTATCAAATTAGCCTAACAGTGTGAGAACAAGTTGGTAACAGTGTGGACAGCGAGAGGGTAGTTTAGCAAATAAGAGTTTACTACAAGCAGCCCTCCCTTTTAAGGGATCAGATGAGACTGCATAACATATACAGCATCCTGGTTCAGTTCAGGTAAAAATAGATAAAAGTACCACTTTTGAAATAATAGGCAACCTGCAACAAAATTAAGGTAACAGTTGAAAACAGGCCTGAAATATACAGTCGGCCTGCTTGCAATTAAGACAACAGTACAAATCCTTTAAATTACATGAGGTTCTAGAGGGGAACTGACAACAGGAACTTCCTGTTTAGGGGCAGGAAGTGAGTGATCACAGAACCACCAAGGACCCACCATCCTAGAAAGGCAAGAGTAGCTCTCTGGCCCCCTCTAGCTGCTGGAGGTCTGCCTCTGAGCAAGTAAGTGGTCTACTGCGAAATATAGGATATTCTTGTCTCAGAACAGGACAATCAGGAGCTTAAAGGGCACACAGGCAGAAAGTAAAGAGAGAGAGAAAAAAAAACAGAGGAAAGAGTAAGGATTGCAAACAGTTAAGGGGCCAGAAATGAGACATGATTGGAGTGGTGCAGTGCAGTGGCTGTGGAGCAGCAGTCTTCCGGGAGATGTTCTGGAGGATGCGGTGTTGTCCCATCTGCAGGCACCTCTCTGGGCTGAGGGAGGAGGTTGCTCATCTCCAGGCTGAGTTGGCCAGGATTTGTGGGACCTCCTCTTCCATCCAGGGACCACAAATGCCACTGCCGTTGCCTCAGAGGTTGCCAAGAAGAGGGCGGTTGGACCACAGTGGGCTCAGGGAGGGTGAGGGTGGTGGAACAGAGGCGCATCCCTCCACTGTACCTCTCCACAATTCCTATGCCATTCTGGCAAAGTGTGGTTCATCTATGGCACCACAGAGTGGAGACCAAGGAGGATGCTGGGAACCTCCACAAGGAGACCCACAGGAGGGTGGCTGGGGACCCTGCAGGAGGAAACAACTCCTGGTGGGGGACTCCATTGTTAGGAAGGTAGAACTGGGGAGGAAGGGAGAGGAGGTAAGGTGCCTGCCTGGCGCCATGGCTTGCAGGGACAGGAGCGAATCCTCAGGATTGCGGAGCAGCTGCACAGGGAGGAGCTGGATGTCATTGTCCACCTAGGGACAAATGATCTGGCTAAGAAAGGGATTAGAGAAGTGCAGGAAGAGTTTGTGGAATTGGGAGGGGCCTTAGTCAAGTAGCACGACGGTAACCTTCTCGGAGGTGCTACCCATCTATGGCATAGGAGAGGCTAGGTGTGTTCCGCTGCATGGGATTCAATCAGTGGTTGAAAAACTGGTGTGGAGCTCACGGATTTGGCTTCATTGGGGACTGGGGGTCCACCTGGAGTGATGCAAGCCTATACTGGCATGAAGGGCTGCATCTGTCCGGGAGGGGAACCAGAATCCTAGGTGATAGGTCTAAATGATTCATTGGCATGCTTTTAAACTAGCCAAGGGGGGAGGCACTGGAAAGGAGCAGGAAAATCCTAGCCCCCCCAAATAATCACAGTAGTAAGTGCGGCAAACACCAACATAGAGGTGTCGATAGGGAGAAGGGCAGGGGTAAATGGAGAAGGTGACAAAGGCAAGAAGGACAGGGATGGGGCAAAAGGGAGTAAGGCCATCAGGAAATGGAGGGTAATGAGTACCAATGCCTGTAGTCTGGGCAACAAGCTCCCTGAGCTGATGGCCTTAATGGAAGAGGGATACCTGGATATCGTAGCAGTCACAGAAACATGGTACAGAGAACCATGACTGGGATGTTAACATACCAGGGTACATAACCTACAGGAGAGACAGGCAGGAGAAGAGGGAGGAGTAGCTCTCTATGTAAAGGAAGGGATAAAAGCAACTGAACAAAAGAGTAAACAGGGAGGAGAGGAGGCACTGTGGGTCACCTTGGAGACTGGAAAGGGCACCACAATCCGCACAGGGGTTGTGTACAGACCCCCATGTCAGGGGGAAGGAATGGACAAGGATATGATAGAAGGCATTCTTAGAATGGCAGAGAAAGGGGAGATACTGTTGATGGGAGACCTGAATATGCCAGATGTTAACTGGAGCACATTTGCTGCAGCCACATCCAAGAGCAGGGCCATTCTTGATGCCCTACAGGTGGCAGGCATTAGACAGCTAGTTTTGGAACCCACTCGTGAGGGAGCAATCTTAGACCTCGTACTCTCAAATGGGGGCAGTGAGAGGATCTCAGATCTAGAAGTGGGTTGCCATCTGGGGACAAGTGACCATCAAACAGTGTGGTTCACGTTAAACTCAGCTACAGAGTCAAGCCATACAAAGTGAGGTACTGGACTTTAGGAGGCTGACTTTGTGAAGATGGGAGGTGCCTCAGAAAAGCATTAGCAAACAGGCTAGAAGGAGGTGTGGAGCAACAATGGGGAATTATCAAAACTGCCATCACAGAGGCAACAAGCCTTTGTGTGAAGCAAATAAACAAATCAAAACGAAAGAAAAAGCCACGATGGTTCTCAAAAGAGGTGGCTGTGAAAGTCAGGAAGAAAAAGATAGCATTCAGAAGTATAAGGAAACACAGAAGGAGCAGGACAGAAAGCTGTACCAGTTAAGGCAGAAGGAAGCAGGGAGGGAAGTCAGAATAGCAAAGGCCCAAACTGAAGAAAAGATAGCCAATTCAGTTAAGAAGGGGGATAAAACCTTTTATAGGTACATCAGTGAGCGTAGAAAGACAAAGGGAGGGATAGTGAGGCTGAATAGAATGAACAGTGGGTGGGCAGAGGGGACAGTGAAAAAGCAGGAATACTGAACGAATATTTCTGCTCAGTATTCACAAAGAGGAGAAGTGCCTAATCCAATTAACAGAAGCACTCTTGATAGGGGGTCGATCCCAGTCCTTTCACAGAAGAAAGGGTTCTGCAAGAACTCCTAAAACTGAAGGTGGACAAAGCAATGGGTCCTGATGGAATTCACTCCAGAATTCTAAAGAATTAAAGGAGAAACTAGTGAAACCACTGGCTACTCTTTTTAATAAATCATGGGAGGATGGTGTGGTACCCGAGGACTGGAGGAGGCGGATGTGATTCCCCTTCACAAAAGTGGGTCCAAGACAGAGGCAGGAAACTACAGACCTGTCAGTCTGACCTCTGTGGTAGGGAAAGTGATGGAGTCACTTCTGAAGGAAAGAATAGTTGAGTACCTAGAGGCCAGTGGCGCAGGGACCCAAGGCAGCATGGGTTCACAGCGGGAAGGTCATGTCAGGCAGATCTAATAGATTTCTTTGACTGGGTGACCAAAGTAGTAGACCAGGGAGGGACTGTGGACGTGGCCTACCTAGACTTTAGCAAGGCATTTGACACAGTCCCACACAAAAGATTAATAGTCAAATTAACCAGCCTGGGAGTGGGACCCAGGGTGGTAGCCTGGGTAAAACATTGGCTGGACAACAGGACACAGAAGGTAATTGTAAATGGAGTCCATTCTGAAGAAAGGGGGTTACTAGTGGGGTACCGCAGGATTCAGTATTGGGTCCAGTCCTTTTTAATGTCTTCATCAGTGACATTGCAGAGGGACTGGAAGGAAAAGTATGCCATTTTGCAGATGACACAAAAATCTGCAACAGGGTTGATACACAAGGAGGCGTGGAAAGGATGAAAAGGGACTTGGCAAGGTTGGAGGAATGGTCAGAAGTATGGCAGCTAGGATTCAATGCAAAGAAGTGCAAAATAATGCACCTGGGAAATAAGAACCCAGGGGAAGAATACACAATGGGTGGGGAGGTAGTAACAACAACAAAAAAGAAAAGGGACCTGGGGGTAATCATATCAGATGACCTTAAGGTTAGCAAGCAATGTGAGAAGGCAGTAGGGAGGGCTGGGGGTATACTGGGATGTATAGGGAGAGGGATCAGCAGCAGAAAACAGGAAGTTGTTATCCCTCTGTACAGACAGTTGGTGAGACCCCATCTGGAGTACTGTGTCCAGTTCTGGAGACCCCATCTCCGCAAGGACATGGACAGGATAGAGGCAGTCCAGAAGGGCAACTAAAATGGTGCAGGGTCTGCAAGAGAAGCCGTATGAGGAGAGACTAAAGGAGCTTAATATGTATACCCTTGAGGAAAGAAGGAGAGGGGGACATGATAGAAACTTTAAGTACCTCAGTGGAATCAACAAAGTCCAAGAGGGTAGCATTTTCAGAAAAAGAGACTTGCAGAACAAGGGGACACAATTTAAAAGATAGAAGGGGGCGGTTCAGGGGCAATGTGAGGAAGTATTATTTCACAGAGAGGATAGTGGATGCATGGAACAGCCTTCCTGAGGAGGTTGTGGGGTCTAAAACTGTGGGAGAATTCAAGAATGCATGGGACAGACATAAGGCAATTCTTGTGGGGGGTAGGAAGAAATAGGCTGTTGGTTAACTAGGATCTGCAGCCTATCCTGTAGGTAGGGAAATGGGCAGACTAGATGGGCCTAGCGGTCCTTATCTGCCATCAAAGTCTATGTTTTTATGTTTCTAAGAGCAACAAAAAAACAGTCTCCACATGTCTGCCGAGACCTCTGCAGTCCCAGCGGCTCCACGAGATGCGGTGCAGGGCCAGGTGGCAGTTGCAGTCCCAGAAGATGGCCTCAATTACCTGCCAGACGACTTGAACAGATTCCGGGGGAGAGGTTCCTTCTTTGTCCCGAAGCTGGGAGGGTGTCTTGAGCCCCTCACGACCATGTACCACGTGGGGAATGGCTGGGGAGGGCGGCAGTCCCCTAGCCTTCTCAGCCCACTGCCAGTCGACTTGAAGAGATTCTGGGGGGGGTTCTTCTTTGTCCCGAAGCTGGGAGGGTGTCATGAGTCCCTCACGACCATGTACCATGTGGGGAATGGCTGGGAAGGGCGGCAGTCCCCTAGCCTTCTCGGCCTGCTGCCAGTTGACTTGAAGCGATTCCGGGGGGCCTCCTTCTTTGTCCCGAAGCTGGGAGTGTGTCTTGAGCCCCTCACGACCACGTACCACGTGGGGAATGGCTGGGAAGGGCGACAGTCCCCTAGCCTTCTCGGCTCACTGCCAGTCAACTTGAAGAGATTCCGGGGGGTTCCTTCCTTGTCCCGAAGCTGGGAGGGTGTCTTGAGCCCCTCACGACCACGTACCACAAGGGGAATGGCTGAGGAGGGCGGCAGTCCCCTAGCGTTCTCGGCCTGCTGCCAGTCGACTTGAAGAGATTCTGGGGGGGTTCCTTCTTTGTCCCGAAGCTGGGAGGGTGTCAAGAGCCCCTCATGACCACGTACCATGTGGAGAATGGCTGGGGAGGGCAGCAGTCCCCTTGCCTTCTCGGCCCGCTACCAGTCGACTTGAAGAGATTCTGGTGGGGGGTTCCTTCTTTGTCCCGAAGCTGGGAGGGTGTCTTGAGCCCCTCACAACCACGTACCATGTGGGAATGGCTGGGACGGCGGAGTACCCTTGCGTTCTCGGCCCACTGCCAGTCAACAGAAGAGATTCTGGGGGAGGTTGCTTCTTTGTCCCGGAGCTGGGAGAGTGTCTTGAGCCCCTCACGACCACGTACCACGTGGGGAATGGCTGTGGAGTGCGGCAGTCCCCAAGCCTTCTCGGCCCGCTGCCAGTCGACTTGAAGAGATTCCGGGGGGGTTCCTTATTTGCTCCGAAGCTGGGAGGGTGTCTTGAGCCCCTCATGACCATGTACCACGTAGGGAATGGCTGGGGAGCATGGCAGTCCCTAGCCTTCTCGGCCTGCTGCCATTCGACTTGAAGAGATTCCGGGGGTTTCTTCTTTGTCCCAAAGCTGGGAGGTGTCTTGAGCCCCTCACGACCACATACCACGTGGGGAATGGCTGGGGAGGGTGGCCGTCCCCTAGCCATCTCGGCCTGCTGCCAGTCAACTTGAAGAGATTCTGGGGGGGGTCCTTCTTTGTCCCAAAGTTGGGAGGGTGTCTTGAGCCCCTCATGACCATGTACCACGTGAGGAATGGCTGAAGAGGGCGGCAGTCCCCTAGCCTCCTCGGCCCACTACCAGTCATCTTGAAGAGATTCCGTGGGGGTGGGTTCCTTCTTTGTCCCAAAGCTGGGAGGGTGTCTTGAGCCTCTCACGACCACGTACCATGTGGAAATGGCTGGGGAGGGTGGCAGTCCCCTAACATTCTCGGTCCGCTGCCAGTCGACTTGAAGAGATTCTGGGGGGGGTTCCTTCTTTGTCCCAAAGCTGGGAGGGTGTCTTGAGCCCCTCACGACCACGTACCACATGGGAAAGGCTGGGGAGGGCGGCAGTCCCCTAGCCTTCTTGGCCCGCTGCCAGTCGACTTGAAGAGATTTTGGTGGGGGGGGTTTCTTCTTTGTCCCAAAGCTGGGAGGGTGTCTTGAGCCCCTCATGACCACGTACCACGTGGGGAATGGCTGGGGAGGGCAGCAGTCCCCTAGCCTTCTCGGCCCACTGCAAGGAGTTCTGTATCAGCATCAAGACCTAACCCCAAATCTACAACCACTGCCAAAAGACCAATATTTTGCTGCCCAGGATCCTGGAATTTAAGTAGACTGCCTTGAAGCCTCTGCCTGTACCCTTTTCCTTTTTTGTCAGCTTCACTTCCCTTTTCCTCCCCTTCCCTCCTTGATTTCCTGATGGTCCTGTTTTTAGCCAGCATTTTGTGTCACTATCTCTGATATCCATTCTTAACTTATTATGAAGCCTGGCCTTGCTGCTTTCATTGAATGGCTCCCAGCCCCTATTTCTGACTAGGTTACCCATTTGTCCTCCATCTACTGTGCTTCCTCCAGTCTCAGTCTCCCCCCGATTAGTTTAAATGGCTGCCAATGTGGACAAGAAATGTCTGTCTAAGCACACTAAACCTCTCTCTTGTCATGTGAAGGCCATCACCCTTTTAGAGCCTCTTGTTCCATAAATCCCCTCAGTTTCCCACAAACTGGTACCCCTCCTCCTAATACCATCCCTTCAACCACCTGTTATACTCCTCAGTCTCCTCCTTATTCCCTCTAACTTTTCCCTTCCCCCATCCCACACAGGGAGGACTTCAGGAAAGGTCAATGAAGTTAAGTGTGCCTTCCATTTATTCCCTGTTAGTTCAAACAGATGGCTTGTCTGTGCCCTCCACTGCAAGACTCGGTGCAGACCAAGAGGGGATGCTGCCCCCTGAAGTTACAAATGTACAACCAAATAGTAGGTCTGCACTCTCCAAATGTCTTTGCAATAATGGATACAAATGTCACAGAGGAAAGTTGTCCAGATAACAAAACATTTGTCTTACCACAATAAAATATTTTGTTATTTTGGCAACATTACTCTGCGACACTTATGTCCATTAATTGTCCATCTGCCCTCTGTCACCTGTAGCAGTATGGCCCCACCAGGCACCTAGAACAGAAGGAACACCACTGGGAGGGATCTGCTACAGAAACCCTCAGAAGAAACAAGCAGAAGGAATTAATGACCCACTTGCTGATATAATAACTAAAGTATCTTTTACTGTACAAAATGCCACACCAGAAGCTGGCTTATTATACAGATTTAGTTAATGCTTCTTGGTCATATATGTCCTGACTACTTCTTCAGGACACAGTGATATGCCTCAATTCTGACTTCTCTTTGTGAGTCACTGTTTAAAAGTGCATTGGGAGAGTTTTATTTTTATATCTCAAGTCTTTTGGTTATTATATTTTATTCTGCACTCACTAGTGCTTTATCATTTTTTAGCCCCCACTCTGTTAACAGCAATTCTGGTGTGTTCAGTGGATGTAGGGCCCCTCATCCACTGAACACAGCAGAATTGCTGTTGACTGTGTACCCTTTTTCAGAAGAGATAAGTATCAATCCCTTAAAAAAGAAAGTGATTTGGTATGTGTGTACCCATTTTCAAAAGAAATAAGCATCTGTCCCTAAAAAAGGGAGTGATTTGGTACAGACACCAGCCAATAGGAAAGCCTTTTGGATCTAATATCCAGGGGGTCCTCTCTTGGTTAGGTCTGAATGATAAATTTGAATTGTCTCCATTCCTTTGAATGGGTGCCTTGTGTGAAATATTCTTTGAATTAATTTAGTCGCTTAGATATCATTGCCAATTATGTAACTTGCTAAGTTGGTTCTTACTCATAATTGCTTTCTGGTGTTAACTACTGTTTGTTTTTTCCTCTTTTTCAGACCTTCAGTAATCTTGTGACAGTATTAGAATAGAAAAAAAAAACACTTACAAGACTTTTATTAATTGTTCCATTCCGCATCATCTATGTCAATTAAGTGATATTTTTATCACATATCCACAGAATTAATGTAACTATAGTGAGTGCATTTGTTTTTCTATGTGTGTAATATAATATTTGGTATGTTATGCTTTTATGAGCACATTTGCACTGGTTTGAGCCCACCTATTGCCACTTGCATTATTGTGAGGACATTGCCCTTTAATAATTGACAGTATATAGACAGGCCACCTAAGGGTGCTTTTCACCATTGCGAAAGTACGATTAGAATGCGTAAAATGTTGGGTGGTTTTGTGGGTTATGCCTGAGTGGTTTTTGATATTCACTTCTGTACTGCATGTGTTTCACTCATTTTGCATAGCAAAGTGGTTGTGGTATCTGTAGTTAGTATGACTGTACATTTGTTTTTAGCATTGCATGTGTCCATTTTTTTGTTTCCCACCAGTTTGTATTTTTACAGGCCACACTGTGGTCACTAAGTGGTGTTTTCTTTTGTTCTTTCTGACAGATGCTATGATGTCTGTATAAACATCCTTGGTCCGGTCCCACTATGAGTACAATGTGCAGTCTGGCCCCATATCTGAGAAAGGATATTGACTTGATGTAAAAAGCACAAACAGTGACCAAGATACTGTAACTGATGACTCAGAAAACATGGGTCATGAGGATTAACTAGGAGAACTGGGACTGATCTCAGTGGAAAAGAGAAGACTCAAGGGAGACATAAGGAGACAAGATTATTGAAGGGAAGAACATTCTGGGGACATTTCATGAGGAACTACTTCACGAAACTAGTGAGGATCACATGGAATATATTGTCAGAGCATGTAGTTCCTGGTCACAGTGTAATGACCTTCAAGCTCAGACTTAACAAGATATTTGAAGAAACCAGTATGACGGTATTCCCACTGAGCTGGTGGGAGTTGGAACTCAATGGACTGATGGTCTCCTTCCCCCAAATATGTATTTATGTTGTGTGTACATATATATATATATACTGTATGTAGATATATTAGTGACAGACATTGCTTTTTCCCTTCCTTCCAGGTTGCATGCACCTCTAATAGACTGAGAGAACAGGCAGCCAGACAGGCTGCAAGTCAGTGAGGGTATCAATGGAACTAGCCTGGCTATATTTACTTATTCCTCACAATCATGGATTAGGGGTCATAAGCGGCCCAACATCTGAATAAAGAAAATTTAGGGATTGTAGGTGTCAGGCTCGACAGGACGACATTTAAAAAAGACATGTTGGCTCCTGATAATATGCTATGACAATGAAATTTCTTTTTAATACATTACAGTGGTAGAACAGGAATGAGCTATGAAGGATGGGGAATTACTAGTATTGGGTTGGGGTGGTCTTAGAGGATTGCCTAGGCCACCTGGGGACAAACAGTGTTTTGCAACATTTTCATTTTTTTATTTCCCAAATACCATGAAAAGTGAAAAAAGCCAATATTTTATCCTGAGTACTGAGAATCCTAACACTTCTAATACTCTGGAATTATTTTTGTGTGTGTGCACACTTCTTACCTCCAGTGCCCTTAACATAGGCAGGGCCCTGTTGATGGATCATTGTCATTCAGAACATCACTGTGTAGTGCCCACAACTATAGGAGGCACTCATGCAGTATGTGTGCCTTTGTCAGATAAAATCTCTATCAGACCACATGTCATTTTGATTTGCTGGAGGGAGTCTGGGTCAATATGGGACAGAAGTAGTCAAGCTGCTAGTGAGCAGCCTGAGAGTTTTAGTTTTCGAAATAAAATGTATTTTAACAACATTTTTTTAACTAGGGAAAGCCAGTTAGGTCTGAGCTTTATGGTGGTGCTTTACCAAGATACTGAGCTTAACTACTGGAATTGTTTTGTACCAGCTATAGAAGATAGCATGAGATATAGCTAAGTTTAACAAAATTATTCTGTTTGAATCCATGGGACCAAAACCAACTAAAATAATCCAACAATCTACTTTTGTTGGTAAGTGTGATACACTTTTCCTGTTGTGTCTGTCCTTTTCCTCTGCAAAGTCTGAAAGCTGGAACCAGTGGATACCACAGCATGCTCCAGAAACATAGAAACATAGAAACTTAGAATTTGATGGCAGATAAGGACCGCTTGGCCCACCCAGCCTGCCCATTTCCCTACCTAATGGATAAGCTGCAGATCCTAGTTAACCAGCTGCCTACTTCTTTCTACCCCAACCCCTAGAATTGCCTTATGACTGTACCATGCATGCTTGAATTCAACCACTGTTTTTGACTCCACAGCCTCCTCTGGAAGGCCGTTCCATGCAACCACAACCCTGTCTGTGAAAAAATACTTCCTTACATTACCTCTGAGCCCCCCCCCATCTTCAAATTGTGTCCCCTTGTTCTTGCACACCTCTTTTTTTGAAAGATGCTACCCTCTTGGACTTTGTTGATTCCCTTGAGGTACTTGAAAGTTTCTATCTATCAGACTATACTGACTTAGAGCGAGGGATCAGGCTTTCAGCAAGAAACTTTGTCACCTGCAACATAACACACAATGTTGCCACCAACACCACTAGGCCAGACTTTCTTTGCATTCTAATAGCCAGCCATTATGTGTTGTGCTAACACAGTGCGATCTACCATTCATTGGAGTCACTTAGAAAGCATTAATCACCCCATCACCTTCAAAGGCTGAGTGAGGTTTTAAACAGTTTAAATGAAACTGCTCAGAAAATGTAGCCTATTTTTTTAACCTATAAAAAGTAGGGTACATAGAAAACTAACTTTACAGCTTGTTCATTAACTACTTCACTAATTAGCACAAGATAGGTCACTTCCTGCTGGTACAAGATATGATTTACCATAAGCAGAGATAATTGAAAAGATAATTAAAAAACTCTGATTAATTTGAAAAGAATGCTCCAACTGTGCTCTGAACAGCATGGACTTCTTACAACAAAAGGTCCACAATGAAATAGCCCCATTTCTACATTTTTAAATGCCTGCATTTTAAAAGAAAATTGACATTTAATCTTTGGACCTAGGTATGTTGGATGGTGCTTTGCACATAGCAATTAACACAAATGCCCGCCTGATTAGGGAGGTTAACTAAATGTTGGGGGAGAGCTGATACCACAGACGTTTATGTTTTCATACAAACAGTTAAAACCTTTCATTCATGCACTCCTGCGTTGTATTTATTCTGCATCCTAATAGTAATAGTAACATGGAAATAAAAAAAATTGCCAGTAGATAAGGACCATTTGGCTCATCTAGTCTGCCTATTTTTCTTTGACTGTATTAGCACCTCAGTTCTACTTGATTTCCAACCCATTCCCCACCCTCTTCCCTTCCCTTTCCCTAAGATTCCTTTATGTTGATCACATGCATTCCTGAACCATGCCACTGTTTTCTCCCCCACCTCTTCTGAAGGAAGCCTGTTCCAGGAATCCACCACTCTTTCTGAGAAGAAGTACTTTCACACATCTCTCCTAAATCTAGCCCCTCCAGCTTCTTATGATGCCCCTTTGTCCTTGAACACCTTTTTTTCTGAAAAATTATTTCCTCCTATACCTTATTTACCCATGTGAAGTATTTAAAAGTCTATTTCATATCGTCCCATCCCCACCTCTCTTCCAGGGTGTACATACTTAGGTCCTTAAGTCTCTCTTCATAGGGCTTCTGATGCTGACCCTGAACTGTTTTAGTTGCCCTCCTCTGGACTGCCTCCACTCTGTCTATGTCCTTCCAGAGATGTGGTCTCCAGAACTGGGCACATTGCTCTGTATTGGGTCTTACAAGTGATATATACAAAGACAATACTACCTCCCTGTTTCTGCTGGTGATCCCCCTCATTATGCGCTCCAAAATTCCACTCAATCTTTTGACTGCCTTCTTGCACTGCAAGGCCACTTTTGGGTCATCCAATTTGATTACCCTAGGTTTGTTTCCTGCTTTGTGGTCATCAGTATCACTCATCCTATTTTGTACTGTGCCCCTTGGTTTCTATGCCCCAACTGCTTTACTTGCAGTTTTTGTGTTGAAACCCATCTGCCATATCCTTGATCACTTCATGAGTTTTCTAGGTCTCGGCTCATTCTTTACAACCCCCCACCCACCCTCCTGGAGTGTCCAGTCTATTGCAGATTTTGGTGTCCATCTGCAAAGAGACAGACCTTCCCTTCCATCACCTCTGCATTGTCACTTATAAAGACATTAAAGAGAACTGGTCCCAGTACCCTGCTGGTCATGATCACTTCCTCTGAGTGAACTCCATTTACCATCACCCTCTGCTGCCTATCCCCTAATCAATTTTTAACTGAGTTTATCATGTTTGGATCCACTCCTAAGCTACCCCTCTTGCTTACTATCCTCTGATGTGGAACAGTGCCAAATCCTTTCTAAAGCATAGGTAGGACATGTCCACTGCTTCACCCTGATCTATTCCCTTGGTCACCCTGTCAAAAAATCTATCAGATTCATTTAATATGATCTGTCCCCCATAAATCCATGCTGCATTGTGTCTTGTAACCCACTGGATTCAAAATATTCCACAATCCTTTCCTTCAGCAATCACTCCATTAACTTTCCCACCATCAATGTCAGGCTGACTTGCCTATAATTTCCAACCTTTTCCCTGCTACCACTTTTGTAAAGTAGGACTGTATCTGCCCTCCTCCAGTACTCCAGAACCACTCCTGTTTCCAATGAGCTTTAAATAGGACTGTCAGAGGTGCAGCAGTACCTCTCTGAGGTACCTCAATACCCTTGGATACACCCCATGTGGCCCATTGCTTTCTCCCACTTTCAGATTAGAGAGTCCCTTCATGACACTGTCTTGTGAAAATGGACTAGTGTTGACCTCCCTCCCCCCCTCCAATGCTCCTGTTACTTTTTTGTGGCCCATCCCCTCCCCCTTCCTCTGTGAACACTGAGCAAAAGTATTTGTTCAGGATGTCTGCATTTTCCTGGTCCCCTCTGCACAGTCCCCTTCTTCCATTTTTATTGCTGCAGGATGGAGCTCTGCAGGATGTCTTGCTATCACACAGGAAAAAAAGGGCACGTCAGACTCCAAACAAAGCATACAAAATTTATGTCTGAAGCACAATCTCTCCACTACTTGAAGCATACAGCATAGACCATTGTTAAGGAACAATGCATTCCACTGGGACCTCCATCTGAATGGAACTGGTTAGAGAAATGTGCTCTGGTAGCTAGAGTGTGGTAATCTGTTCTTTATCAGTATCTGAGAGCCAGATGAAACTACAGCTCCCAGTCAGCACTGCATCATGGAGAGCTTTGGGAAGCTTTTTGTTTCTATAGGTAGCTGTAGCTCTCATTTTCATCAGTATTATATTGATGTGTTTAATTTAAGCTGTTACTTACTTTTTGGGGGATTGAAGGAGCAAAAAGAGAGGGGTAAGTACAGTATACTGTAGCAGGTTAGAGATTTAAAAATTGATGTGAGAGATAGAGTTGAATGATGCTGTTTAGTTGTTCTTACTATTTCTCATGGCTATATCTCCAGTTGTTAGTTGAAGAAATCAGTTTTCACTTAACGCTGCATTCATTCATCAGCTTAAACAAAGTGACACTTGAGTGAGATAGTGATAACACTTATTATGTGGCCTGAAAATGGACTGGAATGTTTTCACATTAAACGTAAAATAACAAAGGAAGAGCTGTGGGAACTGAAACAAAGGAAGGTACAGTTACTTGATTATCTATCTATCTATCTATCTATCTATCTATCTATCTATCTATCTATCTATCTATCTATCTATCTATCTGTTGTTCGACCGCATGTCTCTTTTTCTATATGAGTTGCATTTTATGGCTGCAGGGCAAAGATCTGCAAGCCATCTTGCTATCACATGGGATAAAGGGAATGTCAGACTCTGAATGAAGAACACAGAATTTGAAGTTGAAGTACAAACCCTCCTGTAGTTGAAGCACTCCACTGTCTTAATTTTTATAGACTCAGTTAACAATGATGCCTGCCATTCATTTATTCCTGCACATCCTAGTCACTGCTCCTGTTTATCTGAAAATGCAAATTTACAGATGTTTTTTCATAATTTTAACATTTACACATTCCAACTGAAATCCTGAGCTGTCTGGCAGTCCCATGCATGCACATCTAACATGGTGTGGAAATACCAGTAAACTCGTGCTTAAACAGGTTTGGATTTTTTTGAATAGAAGTAAGTTAAAACCATTTCTGAATAGGGGACTCTTTCCTGAGCATTAGAAAGTAGCTGCACTACTGAAATGAGTGCTCCAACATAATTAAGTCATTATTTGAAATAGAAAGCCATGACTCCAATCAAGCATATTAGCCTTTCTGCTGATCTTTAAAATAAGCCACCATCTCTATCCCTCTCTCTCTCCCTCCCATGCAACATTTCAGAAATGCCAAGATGATTTTTACATTTTAACAGAAATTGTCAGTTGCTGTCCCTTAACAGAATACTAATGCAGTCAGACATCACATATTCACTTATTTCCTGCTGTCAGCAATACAAACAGAGAGAATGAGAGCACAAGACAGACTGAAATGGAAATATGGAGTGAGTTGATGTCACAACTTCTAACAGATCACATTCATTCTTAGTAGCATCCATAGTGGCTCTGACCAGGGTTTGTTAATCTTACAATGCCACCCCTTGTCTTCCTCTGTTCATTTAAATGACAAAACAATGTATTGGCATCCTGGCAAAGTTCCACTGAACAAAGTGCTGAGGTACTTTTTCTCCATGTCCTGTCTTGTGGTTTTCTACTTTTACCTGTACTTAAATAAATATACACAATATTTGCAGTAATTTTTGGGCATCTGCCTGATTTAATTCAGTCACAGGTTTTGGCTTTCTGAATTGTCTGACATGCATGTTTGCTTTTGTTTAGCCTGGGGCTAGCAACCTCACAAAAGCACCAGTTACCAGATTTCCAGAAAGTAGGTTCTCTTTTTCTGTGTGTCCATGTATGATTATCATTAGAGGTGGGCAAACGCGACAAAATGTGCTCCATGGTAATTTTCATGAATAGTGCTCAATTTCCAGAGCACAATTCACAAAATTTTACAATTCACAGAGTGGGGGTCATCTGTGATTTAAAGTGCACAAAACTACTTATCCCCGGTGTCTAGTGGTAATGCCACCCTACCACCCATCTCTGACCACAATAAATCCCTGGTGTCTAGTGGTACCCCCCCCATTGCTGCTGATTGCTGTCCACAAGCACAACCACACTATAAAAAAACACATATTGTTTCCATTAAATCCTTATCCCTTCCCTGATGTCTAGTGTCCCCCATGACAATGATCACCCTGCCCTGGTGTCCAGTGGTCACCACCCCACAACTGCCAATTGCACCTACATCCACAACAATACTGTATAAAAGAATATTTTCATTTAATCCCTGGTGTCTACTGAACCCCCAACCTGTCTGGTAGTGCCCCATACCACTCCCACCCAACCCCGAGCAGGCCACCAGCAGCCCAACTGAGCTCAATGAATGAGCAAGTGCTTATCGTTCATTGACAGCTTACTGTCATTTTTGTCAGTTGTTCAGGGTTGTAGAGAAGGGAAGGGGGCTGTTCCAGTCACCTCCGGGGTCCACAATGCCATTCCCCCATCCCATGCCTGCCCGCAGGCAACTGGAGCACAGATACATAGATACATAGATACATAGACAGTGTCGGCAGATAAGGGCCTATGGCCCACCCAGTCTGCCCATTTGAGCTTGTAAGTTCAGTTTATTTTCCTAGAAGTCTGTTGCCCCTTAACCCCTGACCTCCAGAATTCCTTTATGTCTATCCCATGCATTCTTAAATCCCGTGATTGTTTCAGCCCCCACCACTTCCTCTGGCAGGGTGTTCCACTTGTCCACCACCTGTTCTGTGAAGAAATTCTTCCTCATGTTTCCTCTGAATCATTCTCCCTCCAACTTCATCCCATGCCCTCTAGTCCTGGAACATCTTTTTCG
Source organism: Neoceratodus forsteri (assembly GCA_016271365.2). Taxonomy (NCBI): domain Eukaryota; kingdom Metazoa; phylum Chordata; order Ceratodontiformes; family Ceratodontidae; genus Neoceratodus; species Neoceratodus forsteri. Next base: position 508,369,802 of record CM028131.1, on the reverse strand, counting down.
CTTAAAGATAGTGTATTCCTGCACCTTGTTCCTCCCTGTAAGATACTTGTATGTCTCTATCACATCCCCTCTCTCCCTCCTCTCCTCTAGGGAGTACATGTTCAGTTTCTTCAACCTATCTTCATAGGACTTGTGATGCAATCCATGCACCATCTTTGTTGCCCTCCTCTGAACCTTCTCTACCCTGTCTATGTCCTTACGTAGGTATGGTCTCCAGAACTGTACACTGTACTCCAGGTGGCCTCACTAGTGTCTTGTATAGCGGAATTATGACCTCCTTTTTCCTGCTGGTGATGCCCCTGCCTATACATCCCAGCATCCTATTTGCTTTACCTGCTGCCTTGTCACACTGTTTCCCTACCTTGAGGTCATCAGAGATGATAACCCCAAGATCCCTTTCCTGCTTGGTGCATCGCTATATCTCACCCCCCAACTGATATATTGTGCCAGGGTTTGTGTGCCCCATATGCATTATCTTGCACTTCCTTACATTGAATTTCAACTGCCAAACCCCTGACCATTCTTCCAGTTTCTGCAGGTCCCTTCTCATTCTGTCTACACCCTCTGGTGTGTCTACTCTGTTACAGAGCTTTGTGACATCAGCAAACAGTGAAACTCTGCCTTCTAGGTCCTGTGCAATGTCACTGATGAAAATGCTGAATAGGACCGGTCCCAGCACTGATCCCTGTGGTACCCCACTGGTCACTCTTCCCTCTGTGGAGTGACAGCCATTTACCACCACCCTCTGTGTCCTGCCACCCAGCCAGTTACGTACCCAGCACACTACTGTCCTGCCCACACCCATATTCCCCAGTTTGTATAATAGTCTTCTATGTGGCACAGTTTCAAAGGCCTTGCTGAAGTCCAGATAGGCCATGTCCACTGCCTCTCCTGATCCACCTCCCTAGTCACCCAGTCAAAAATTCAATGAGGTTGGTCTGACATGACCTCCCCTGGTGAAACCATGCTGCCTTGGGTCCTGTAGTCCATTGACAACCAGATGTTCCACCAATCTCTCCTTCAGTAGTGCTTCCATGATCTTCCCCACTACCGAGGTGAGGCTGACTGGTCTGTAGTTCCCTGCTTCCTCTTTGTTCCCACTTTTGTATAAGGGGACTACATCTGCTATCCTCCAGTCTTTGGGTACCTCCTCTGTTTCCAGTGATCAGCTAAACAGCCCCTTTACCTTCTCTACCCCGTGAAAAACTGACAAAAATGAGAAAGCATTGTACAAGCATGAGATCATTCATTGAACTCAGTCAGGCTGCCGGCTGTGGAGGTGAGTGGAGGGCTGTTCCAGTTGCCTGCTCTGGGTTGGGGTGGGAGAAGTGGGGTGGGGGCACTACCTGACAGGGTGGGTGGTCCACTAGACACTGAGGATTAACTGACAATCTTTTATTTTATATAGTATTGTTGTGGATGTGGACACAATCGGCAGTGGAGGGGGTGACCACCACTATACACCGAGGCAGGGAGATCAGTGGTGGGGTGGGGGCACTAGACACCAGGGCAATGATAAGGGTTTAATGAAAACAATATTTGTTTTTTTTTATAGTGTGGTTCAGTTGTGCTTGTGGATGGCAATTGGTAGTGGCAGGGAGGGGGGCCATTAGAAACTAGGGATTTATTGTGGCCGGCGATCATTTGGGGGGCCACTAGATACCAGGAAGGGATGTCAGGCTGCCGGCTGTTGGAGGGGGTGAGACCTCCCCTTGTTCTGTTTTTTTTTAAGTGCAGTTTGCACTTTTTGAACCCAAAAAGCAAGGCAAAGTCACAAATAGAGAATTTTGGGTAATCTTGAAAAAATACGCAAAGTGCTCTGCAGATGCGAATTTGGTGACTTCACCACATATTCACCCACAGAGAAAAACTTTTCTGCATCTCTATTTACCATTTTGTACTGTATGCCTTTTGTATCATTTTTATTCTATTTTTGGTTGTATGTATCTCTGTTCTTTAGTCCCTGTTTTTTTCATGATTACATTATTTATCATTAGTTACTGTCACTGGCTGTTACCTGTATTATACAAACATACAAACATATGAAATTCTTCAGCAGAAAAAGGCCATACAGTCTACCAAGTCTGCTCAAATGTGCAGCTAGCAGCCCCTATATCATGTACTTTATTCCTTAGTGGTATTGTCCACTGTTGTATTCTTCTGGGTTGTAACTGAAAATAGGCATTTATTTGTTCAGTGTACCTTACCTGGTAAACAAAAACTAAATAAATAAAAATAAATATTGTGCCCGTATATTTCCCATCAAAAAGATTAAGAGTGCAAGTCAAATATTTAAATGTGTGTTAGTATCAACTGCCCTTATATGAAAGTGCAGTACCTGGATCATACTGTACAGTAACATGACACATTTCTGAGAAAGATGTTTTTTGTTCTGAAGGTCTTCAAAAGCAGGTATGTAGTATTATATAATGGGCCATGATAATCCTGTAACCTTATTGGTCAGAAAACATAACATGATCATTGATTATCTTCTGACACCCTCACACCTCACCTGAGAATGTATCTTTTTAACAAATGTCAATTTTACATATATTCCAAGTTATGTGGTCATAAGAAAATAATGTGCTCATGGGGTTGTTGTGCACTTAATTACACCTAGCACCTAACTAGCACCCAATATATGCATTACTCTCTTTTAACTGTACACACAGTCATGTGTTTTCCTTACATATCAAATGTTATAAATGACTTGTTAAAACAATGCATTTAAGTTGACTGCATTCTGAGGTTTTCCCTTTTTCCCCTTATCAGTGTTTTAAATACTTCCCTTTATCCTGTCTTTACTACACAATGCCTGGTTCAAAAACAAGCAGTTGCCAATGCTGAATGTTTGTCTGCAGTGGAACAAGGCCTTAAAGAGCCCCTGGTGTTGCTGGGACACCTCTGAAAAACATACTGTCTAGACACAGATTTACTACCATTTTGTCTGTTTTTATAACTGTCACTCTTCCTGTATTTCTTTATTACTGAGGACATTTGCATGGAAACAGGATCTCTACCCTATTGGCCATATCTGCTTGTCTACTTCTGCAGTCGTAATTCTGTTTATGATATCCCAGTCTGTTGTTGTGGAGATAATTATGATGTAATAAGCAGGACATTATGATGTTATGTGAAGACAAGCAGCCAAAGCTAATAATGACCAAGGGATAGCATTCTTGTTTTCATGTCACTTACCTCAGTAATAAAGAAAAAGTGGAAAGAACTGCAAACATGTAGCTTTGGCTGAATGGTATAGAGGGTAAAAGCCCAGAACTGTAAAACAGTGGGCTGCAAGTTCAGCTCCCCTCAGGGCAGCAAACAATATTGTCCAGGGAAATCTGAGCTACAATAACCTTTTAACTGGTCCAGTGGCAAGGAGGGCAGAGCTACTGGATGCATTACCTCCCATCACACTGGCAACCTGGGTTTGAGAATGGACCCAGGTAACTCAGGGACTGGTGGGAAGAAGGAGGATTGGATGTCAATCCATAGAGCTCCTGCTTCAAGGTGGGAGGACAGTGTGTACTGCTGCTGAGCTGCCATGAAGTGGAGATTAGGTGGCACACACACAGTCACCAGAATTGTAAGTCAGAAGCAAGTGCTGAGAGCATGCACCATCTTCATGGCCTACATGTGTGCCATTGATCACTACCAGCTCTGACATAAGGGGAGTAATGGGTGGAAAAAGAACCTTGTCTGCAGGATGATACTGGAACCTTGAAAGCACTGCACCACCACCATTCTTGGCACAGACTCAAACAACAAGTTAAGAAGTAGATGGGGTAAGTCCTGGGTCTGGAGTGCAGGGGCTGAAATTCAACAGCAGAATGGTCCAACAAGGGAGCGGCAGGATGATAAAGTCCATAAAAAAAAGGATTGCAAAAATACATGAACTGTAAACTGAACTGTACCTGACTCTCACATTTTTCAAAATTCTTCAACAGGTATCAGGGGCTCTATAAAAGAACATAAAGAGTATATTTTTGTATGTGAACAATTTCTGGTGTTCTCTGTTCATTATTAACATTCTGTTAACATATTTGAAGTGATTATGTTTGTATTTTGCATGTTTTTTTTCAATCAACTCTATGCAGTGCTTTCAAACAACAGTTCCTGTCTGTAACTAGGGGAAAGACACTCTATCTCTCACACACACACACACACACACACACACACACTGTGAGAATTGATGTTTACCTGCAAAATCTGATGATGTCTGCTGTCTGGCTAATAGGCAGAAAGCCAGTTTACACCCATCAGCCTGCTTAACACTGCCATTATCAGCCTTCTCTAAACTGTTTTTTGAGATACAAGCCTCCTGCATTTCTACATCCATTGGCGTATACAGTTCTCAGCTACATAGACCCCTACACTACAGTATCAATATGTTCACTTTTCCGATATGCACAAGCAAACATAACAATTGACTGTCTCATCTGACCTCACAGTTGCTCTGTCTGTAGCATCAGAGTATGTTGTAATGGCAAGCACTAACTGAGATCATAACAAGTATAGTATGAAGCAAGAAAATCACACTAAAAGCTTTTTTTACAGACTTCATTGAAGTGCTGGAAAAATATACAGTAAAACCCAGGCAAGACAAGCATGTTATATATACTGTGTATATATATATATATATATATATATATATATATATATATATATATTATATATATATATATATATATATATATATATATATATATATATTTTTTTTTTTTTTTTCAAGTGAATTATAATAGTTGAGAGGAGGACATACTGTATAGTATATGTATTAGGCACTGCAGTGGGCACTGACTCTTTCAAGCTAATTTTTGAACAAGATCTGATGTATTTTACACTAGTTTGCTCAGCTGGCAAATGACCAGAATGGGTTTATATTTTAGGACCAAAAACCAGGATATTGCCAGTCTAACTAAAATACATTTATGCACTTCAGTGGTATAAGAACACAACTGGATACTATCTACCCTTCTCTAAATTGGATCATTACCACAAAGAACTCTGCATGGGTTCTAAGCATATTAACAAAAAAATCTCATGTCAATTACATGACCCAATAAAAAATATTTACACATAAGTACTATGCCATCATTGTCATACTTGCAGATTGCTCAAATGCATCATAGGATATTATATTCTGCCTTATTTCACATATCAAATAAACATTGCTGTACCAATTACATTGCTTAATTCTTTTCTATAATGCTATTTCTGCTGAATAAATGTGTTCTGTCTTGCCCTTTTTCAATACTTATTTATTGAACAACACTGCCATGAATGTATGAAATTATATACTAATTTCTATTAGGTAGAGCAGGGAAACACCTTCTGTGGATCATTAATTTGACACACTGGCAACACATTGTTACTATGAGGGGTGTAACTCCCCAGTTAAAGTGTGACACAAGACTAGTATTCTGTTCTGTGCTTGTAGGAGGGATCATCCAAATTGCTAGAGTATTTGCCTGAAGGGACAAAAGGCAATGAAGAAAAAAATAAAAAAAGTTTCACAATCTAAAACAACCTATATCTGATGAAACACAGAGCCAGCAGAAAATGAAGCTCCAAAGCAGGCAGAACTGCCTGACAGCACAGCAGGATGACAGCACAGATCAGCAGGAAAAGCAACTCTGGGACACAAGCCAGGGACTGACACATTCTGTCAGAATCAATTTCCTTACTGGTCAAGCAGAATGGCTCACTACAGCTAATAGATTTCCTAGAAATGAAAGAGCACAGCGTCCAGTTGGTAAAAATTGCACTACCAGACTGTTCAAAAGGAGACTAGCAGGAGGCAGATTTCTTTCCCTGCCTAAGCCAGACCTGTCTTCTTATAAATTCAATGTAACTAAAATGTTCTCCACATGGGGGAGTTGACAGGGCCCCACATTCTACATATTAATTTAATATTTTAGCAATTTCAAACTATGCCATCCTGAAAACCTTGAAGAAAAATCACAACAGTTTGACTTGCAATATCCCAGAAACTTAATTTATAGGAAGGTCCATCTGTGACATAAGTGTTTAAGATACATTGATGACTTGTTGTTAGAGTGCACAACTAACTTAAAAACATCAGTACCAGATCTGAACATATTAGAAGTTAATTGAGGAGCCCAAGCACAAATCATATAAGACAGTCAAGTTTCACAGTCATCTAAATGACATACAGAGCTGCAAAATTAGGTTTGGGTTGCAGATCTAGTGTCCAGTATGCTTGATAATTTGGTCAAGTCCCAAAGATCCATGGGCAACTCATTCACTAGCTATACCATACCAACAGCAAACTGACAATCTAAAAAAAAAATCATTCTTTAAAAAAAAGCCATACCATTGCCATGGGTAACCACAGGAGTGGCAGTTGTCCCAGCCCATATAGCATTTTAAATATCTACTAGCCCCATCATTTGACCATGTAAGGGGAGGGCTAGTTACAGACCCGTTAGCCAAGAACATCTCACCCACTCATGCCTTACAAGTGCCAACATTACATAAGAAGAATCCTTGTCCAGATGGAGCAAATAACTGTGCCCCAGTACCTCTTGGAAGTCAATAGCAGACAGCAGGAAACTGAACATTCCCACACTTCCTGCTAGATCCTTCAATTATTACAATGTTTTGAGTTTTGCTGGATGGGGGAAAGGCTGCTGAAAATTCAGCCTTCCAATTAAGATATTTATTGATTTGAAATTACTCTAACATGGATAACACCATGACATGCAGCATCTCATTTTCAAGGGGGCCCCATGTTGAATGGCAGCAGTCAGCAGGTTAACAGTCCAGAAGGAATAGTTATATACCAGCTAAAAAATAAAGAGGGAAACAATAAACTCTAGTTGTAAGTACATCCACACAGTAATCGAAACAAGATACCAAAGTGAGTTCACTGCAAACAAACAGAATGAACACTGTAATGCATGGTGATCATGGTCAGTTAGGTGATTCTGGATCAAATTAAATACAGGGAGTTCTAAGGTGGCTGGAAAGATTTGATTTGAGCATTGTAAGCCAAAAGGGTACTGGCTTAATATGTCATGGAAAGAACCACTTAAGGAGAATCACTCAATCTGAAGCACCTAATGAAATATGATGATAGGGGTATAATAGTGGTAGCACATTATGGCTATGCCTGTCATACATTCTGAAGTGGAGGATGGACTGAAGATGCCACCAGTGTTGTGCCTGGTCAAGCCACTCCCATGGTGGAGTGGCTAAGACACATGCACCTGGCACCATGGAGGCTCTGGGATCGGGGTTTGAATCCCCAGCTCCTTCATCAAGTCACTAAATTTAACCCAGCTAATCCACGAACCTACTTGCCTGAACAACAAAACTAAAAACCATTCCCTCCTGTACCTCACCCTCACGTCGCACCCCAACAGGGTCAAGGTCGATGGTCTTCTGCCAGATGCCATAAGCGACCACCATCCTGTGAACATGGTGCGCAAAATACGCAGGCAAAAAATACCACACAAAATCCTCCTAACCTGTTCCTACTCCTCTCTTGATATGCTACTACTACACCTGGATCTCGCCAACATTGACTGGTCCCCACTTGTCACTTGCTCATCAATTGACGCTGCTCTCCAGATGTTCAACGATAAGTTCCTTCACGTTTGGCATCATCACACCTCCTTGAGTAAAACCAGAGTCCGCAGAAACCACCTACCCTAGGTCACCCCATAGTTGCTGTCCTGTCAAAGAACCTGGAACATCACCTAGCGTAAACACAAGGAAACCAACTGCCCTTGGGATCTCCAAAGATACAGGGAGTTTCGAAACAAGTGCACTAAAGCTATACGTCTGGCCAAAGCAAAACACTACCAGGCTACTTTCCAAGTTAACACAAATAAACCTTCAAAATTCTGGAAGGTTGTTCAGTCCCTCTTCTCCCCCTCCACCAAGCCCCCCTCTCCTACCCTTAGGCATAATCTTTCAGTCCTCTCTGAACCTATGGCCACTGTTGAATGCTTCAATTCCCATTTCACATCCTGTACCTCATTTTTCCAAGCTGCTTCTCAGGCACCCACTCAGCTTTTCCACTGCCTTCCATCCTTGGTTGACACCTGCCTTCCTGCTCTCTCCCCTCTACACTCCCTGTAGCCTCACCCCTGTCTCCTAGTCCCTCTCCTTTGACCCCCTCCCTCTTCTTGCCATCCCTGGCTTCTACCCCCTTCCTTCTACTGTCCCAACAGCTACCATCTCCTCCTCTCTACCTCTCTCTGCTCCCTCATCCTCTACCTCCTTCTTTGCTCCCTCATCCTCTACCCCCTCAGCTACCTCATCCTCTACCTCATCTTCTTCTCCCCCATCTTCTCTGCTAATGCCTTTCAAGCCCCTTTGTCCATTAACCCTATTAAAGGCTCCTCTCCTGATGGCCTGGACCCTAAGATTCTCTCTCTGTCTGCTCCTGCTATTGCCTAGCCTATCTCCCTCTTACTAAACCTTTCCTTTGTTTCTTCCATGGTCCCTTCTGCATGGAAACACACTACTGGTCTACCTTTCCCCAAAGGCGATGACCCCTCTTCTCCTAGCAACTACCACCCTATCTCTCTACTTTCCACACTAGCTAAACTCCAGGAACACATAGTCCTTGAACAACTCTCCTCCTATCTTACTGACTCCTCCTTTTTCACTCCTTTTCAATCTGGCTTTAGAAAACATCACTCCACCGCCACATCCCTGCTACAGCTGACTGACTCTATCTCTACGGGAATGGACAATGGCCTTATAACCTTTGCAATATTTATTGACCTGGCCAAGGCCTTTGATATGGTCTCTTAGGGCAGCTGGTCTCTCCCCAAATGCCACTGATTGGTTCAAGTCTAATCTGACAGGCAGATTGCAATCCGTCTGTATGGCTGATGCCATCTCCCCCTTACTTTTCATAACCATGGGAGTGCCCCCGGGGATCTGTTCTTGGGCCACTCCTTTTTTCAATCTTTCTCAATGATCTCCCACAGACTCGTACAGTGACTAACATACACATGTATGCAGATGACACCGTACTGTACATAACAGGAAAAACAGTCTCTGATGTCATGTCCAGACTCCAGCTGGACTTCAGCAATGTCCAAATCTGACTTAGAGATCACCACCTCTTCCTAAACATGATGAAAAAACAGTGTCTATGACTTTTGACGCTAGGCAGAGGTTGGCAAGGCTCTCCTCCCTGCTCACTTTTCACACAATTGATGGGACTGTATTAGATGACACCTCCTCCTTCTGCTACCTTGGAGTTTGGATAGGCAGGCATCTCAACTTCTTGGTCCACATTGATGCCATTCAGAAAAAGCTTCAGCCAAAACTAGGGGCCCTATACTGTAACAGTAGATGTATCCCACTTCCTGCTAGGCGCGAATTGGTACAAAAAATGATATTGCTAATCTTCGACTACTGTGACATAGTTTAGAGTTCTGCCCATCAATCCTCCTTATCCAGGCTAGACCCTCTCTTTAACTCCTTTTGCCGGTTTGCCCTTGATGTCCCTGCTCTGACCCACCACTGTACACTCTATCGCTCTCTAAATTTTCCCACCCTTGCCAACAGGAGAACCCTCCACGCTGCCAAATTTATTTCAAAATTCTGGCTAGGTTTCTTCCCTGTTACCTCTCTAACTCCCTATCTGCCCCACCCCCCTCCAAATACTCCCTCAGATATGGTGACTCGTGGTCTCTGACTACACTGCACAGAAGCACTACTTCTGGCCAAATGGCATTCTCTCACCACCTACCTAAACTATGGAACCAAATACTAACTCAGATCCACCACTCCTCCTCAGTTAGTTCACTCCCTATGTCCCTAACAAACTACCTAGTGACTAAATGTAACTGCACCTAATTCTCACTGAGTTCCAGTCTCAGCTGCTGGTCTATAACTCCCCTTTCCTCCAGCTGGGCCTATTATCCCCCCCCCAAACTTTACTCCTGCTGCCAACAAGCACTTATTTGCACTTCTCCTGTACCACCCCTCACCTCCCTTCCTCTTGTGCTCTAATCCTACCCTATTGCCCAACTCCCTCTCTTAGCAATCTGGAAATGTTAATACTCATGGTTGTTGTAATCTTGCACTGTCTGTTTCTGTAACATTAACTGATACCTGATTCTGTGTATACTGTTTGTTTCATGTTATATACTCCCACTTCCCTTCCCCCAGGACGTACCGTGAGATGAGCATATTGTTGCTTAGTGTCATTTTCCTGGTGAAACATTTCAATAAATAAATAAATAAACATGTTTTTTTTTTATCCCCCCAAAAAACAAAATCCCCGTTGGAGTTTCTCCTTTTTCCTCAGTCCACCCCAGGAGCTAGATATTTATGGGTGCAGGTGCATAGCCCTAGCAAAAACAAAGATTTCTTTATGTGTGCCACTGGTGTGTGCTTTTGTTTTGCGGTCAGTGTTTCTGCCACCCTTATTTTGCTGCATGCTTTAATGCCTGTGGCATAGTTTTGTGCAGTTTCATCCATGACATGATGACCCCATACCAGCTAAAAGCATTCTCAGCTGCAGAGGAAGCTTGATCTATGTGTCTGGTGCTGCAAATGCAAAGACCTGTCCTCCAAATTCATGCTGCAGCCTAGGAATTGAAAAGGCAAGTGCTGCTGTTGAATGGAGTGCGTAGACACAGCGTGACTGTGAGAGGAGGGATAGGATATACACCTGGGCTTTTCATTTTGCACACTTGTACAAAAAAGAAAGCTAGTGGTAGTCTTGTCTGCTTGAGGAACTTACTCAGTTAAGCCAGTCACATAACAGACAATGATGGGTAGACCAGTCACAGGAGAGAGGGATCCTTCACATCTTGCTATAAAAATTATCCAGGGACAGCAGAGTGGTTTTGGTTTCACAGCAGTATATGATGTTTCCACAGTCAATGAAAGGGAGCAGGAAGTGGGAGACTACCTACTTCCTTACAGCAGCACTGAGTCAGCATTTACACCTGTACAGAAAGTTGAGCTTTGGCTCTACAATTGATAAGATGTGATCAATATGCCTGCTATATGTAAGTGATACATCGTCAGATTTCTATGTATTTGAAAATATTGACTTCCTCAATAGTGTCACCATCGTATGGTATGATTGCAAGTGGTTATGCCCCGAGAGTGACATTTCACCAGCGAGGTCCCCCACAGCGACTACAGCGCCATGCCGCTGTGGGAAACCCGCTGGCACCAGGCGCTGTCTGTCGGAGGTCCTGCACCCACCTAATCAGCTCCGACTCGGAGTTGATAATCCTAAAGGGGGGTTTTGGGGGGGTTCAGTCAGACTGTGGGAACTGGCAGCCGACTGCAGAATGCGGTCAACCTGCCAGTGTTGCTGACGGAACATTCGACAAAAATTTTGTCAAGCACCCATCGTGGATCCAATTGCAAGTGTAATAGCTGAATGACTTTGCAAGTTTGGGGATCCAAACACAATAAGTTTAGTATTGGTTGCACTAATCATCAGGTGGTTGTTGATAAACCAGGAAAAATCTGGTTGGAGTACTGAATTAACCTTAGACATTGTCCTTAAATTGTAGTTGAGTATGGTGTAATCTGCATACATATGTAGATGACACCGTCTGCTGTGCTTCAGGAGGTCTGGAGCAATAATGGAGAATAGCAAAGGGCCAAGGACTGAGCCTTGAGAAACCCCAGGATTTAAGACAGCAAGATCTGAACTAATGTCTTTTATGGACACTAACTGGGCATGGTTGCACATGGTTCACCAGTAACCACACTTGGGAGACTTCAGTACCTGGCTATGTACTGTTCAGAAGAGACCGAGATGCAGAAGGGGGGGTAGCCCGTTATGTCAATGAAAATATAAATGCTACAGAAATTCAGAATACACATAAGGAGCCAGAAGAACTGTGGGTCACCCTGGAAACAGGAAATGGGACAGCCATACGAACTGGAGTTGTCTACAGGCCTCTAGCCCAGGGGGAGGACATAGACACATTACTGTTAGAAGATATGCAGAACATGACAGCTAAAGGAGAGGTTCTGATAATGAGAGACTTTAACATATCAGATACAGATTGGTCAATACCAGCAGGAACATCCGCCAGAACTAGACACATAGTGGATTCCCTGCTGAGGGAGGGCCTCAAGCAACCGGTACAACAACCCACAAGATTCAGGGCTATCCTAGATCTACAGTACTGACTAACAGGGAAAAGATCATAAATCTCTAGGTAGAAGGTTACCTGGGGGCCTGTGACCATCACATGGTATGGTTAAATTTGGCCACTAGAACTAAATCATCCCATTCCAAAGCAAAAATATGGGACTTCAGAGGAGCTAACTTTGATAAGATGGCTAGTAGAGTTAAGCTAGCCCGGGCAAGAAGAAATACAGGTGAGGGGGTATAGGCAAAGTGGGTAAGCATTAAGGATGCAATACCATTGTGTTAGGGAGAAAAGCAAGAGCAAAAGAAGGAGGAAACCACTTTGGTTCTCAGAAACAGTAGCAGAAAAGGTCTTAGCCAAAAGGTTGGCCTTCAGGAAATATAAGGGAACACAGCAGGATGAAGATATGGAGGCATACCAAACTTCCCTAAGGGAACCAGGAAAGGCAGTAAGGCAGGCAAAGGCCCAAACTGAGGAAACACTAGCACGAACAGTATTATTTATTTATTTATTGAAAAGTTTCACCAGGTAAGGTACACTGAACAACAAGTTGCTCATTTCCTGGTATGACCCTGTACGATCTGGTGGAAGGGGACAAGACTTTCTATAGCTACATTAGTGAAAAGAGAAAGTCCAGAGGGGGTATTGCTAAGATCAAAGGGGATAAGGGGGAGTGTGTGGAGTAGGACCAAGGAAAAGCATCTGTCCTAAATAGATACTTCTGCTTAGTATTTACTGAGGAAAAGGGAGGGCAGGGCCTACAGTTCAGCACCATGGACACAGGGGGGAGGGAGGTGTGCACAAGTCCCTTCACAAAAGAAAGGGTCTTACAAGAGCTTACTAAGCTCAGGGTGGACAAGGCAATGGAACCAGATGACATACATCCCAGGGTACTAAAGGAGCTAAAGGTGGAACTAGCAGAGCCATTATCAGAACTGTTTAGTGAGTCTCTGAGCACAGGAGAGGTCCCAGAAGATTAGAGAAGGGCTCATGTAATCCCACTCTACAAGAGTGATAGCATGGAGGAGGCAGGGAACTACAGACCAGTCAGTCTTACCTCAGTAATGGGAAAGATTATGGAGGCACTCCTTAAGGAAAGGAGAGTGCAACACCTGGAATCCTTAGGAGCACAGGATCCAAGACAGCATGGGTTTACAACAGGAAGGTCCTGTCAAACTAATCTCACAGATTTCTTTGACTGGGTAAGCAGAGTGGTGGACCAAGGGGGTGCAGTTGATGTTGCCGAGCTTGACTTCAGCAAAGATTTCAATACTGTTCCACATAAAAGATTGATTAATATGCTGGGTAGGCTTGGGGTGGGTCAGAAGTTGGTCAACTGGGTGGCAAACTGGTTGGCAGACAGAACACAGAGAGTGGTGGTAAATGGTATACAGTCAGAAGAGATGCACATCACAAGTGGGGTAGCTCAGGGATCAGTCCTGGGGCCAGTCCTCTTCAATATCTTCATCAGTGACATTGCAGATGGACCGGAGGGTAAGATTTATCTGTTTGCAGATGACACCAAGATCTGCAACAGAGTAGATGATTCAGATGGGATGGGCAGAATGAGAAGAGATCTGGATAAACTGTCAAAATGGTCAGAAGAGTGGCAACTGGGGTTTAACACAAGGAAGTGCAAGATCATGCACATAGGGAAGAGAAACCCTGAAGCCACCTATAGGTTGGGAGAGGAGTTGCTGGCAATCACAAGGGAAGAAAAAGACTTGGGCATCGGCATCATAGATGACCTGAAATCATCCATGCAGACCACTAAAGCAGTAGGTAAGGCTAGGGGGATGTTGGGGTGTATTAGTAGGGGCATCACAAGTCGTAAAAGGGAGATAATAATCCCTCTTTACAAGACACTGGTTAGGCCCCATCTGGAGTACTGTGTGCAGTACTGGAGGCCGCATCTACACAAGGAGATTAACAAAGTGGAGGCAGTCCAGAGAAGGGCAACCAGAATGGTGCAGGGACTGCATCAGAAAACATATGAGGACAGATTAACGGAGCTCAATATGTATACCCTAGAGCAAAAGAGGGAGAGAGGTGATATGATCGAAGCATTCAAACATCTTAAGGGTATTATCAAGGTGAAAGAGTCTAACATGTTTCAATATAAGAAAAATAGCAGGATAAGAGGACACAGCATGAGATTAGAGGGAGGCCGATTAAAGGGGTAATGTGAGGAAGTTCTTTTTCACAGAAAGGATGGTGGATGCATGGAACAGTCTATGTCAGGAAGTGGTGGATATGAATACAGTGCAGGGCTTCAAACAGACATGGGATAGGCATAAGGGAGCAATACAGATGAGCAAGAATAAATAGGCCATTGAGAGAGTAAAGGTCTATGGCATATTCATAAGGTAGACAAAATGGGCAGACTAGATGGGCCTTGCAGTCCTTATTTGCCATCAACTCTATGTTTCTATGTAGATTTCAAAAAATGTAAAGGTTGGTTACTGAGATCTAGGGTCCTGTGATTGAGAAGGGATAGTGCATGACCTACAAGTTAAAAGCCTTAGAGATGTCCATGAAAATGGCCTCAGGTGAGGAGACCATTATCCATAGTTATGTGGAGATCATTGGTGACTTTGAACAATGCAGATATTGAGGAATGTCCCTTCTGGAAGACAGATTGCATGGGAGAGAGACAGAGATGCTGATTCAGCTGTGAGTGAACACACTTTTTAAAAACCTTGGATAGGGCAGGAAGGACTGAAATGGGTCTGTGTTGATTCTAATCATGTTCACCCGCTCCTTGGTGTAGGGGCATAACTCTAACACATTCTCAAATAGTACGTATTTTACCTGAGGCAATGGACATGTTTAACAGCATGGTAATTGAGGTGCAGATGTGCTGCACAGCAAAGTGGAGAATCTTTGAGTCAAAGGAGTTGGTGCCAGCACTCTTGTTTGGGCTGACTTTAATGCTTTGGGGACCCCAGCAGTAGTCATTTTTCAGAAATAAAAATTTGGACGAGCATGTGGGTAAGGCTCTGGGCTGTTCAATTAGAGACAAACCATGGATGGCACCAATGAGTTCTTAAGCATGGCAGAGATGCTGAGGTTAGTGAAGTGGATGTTAAAGGCATTTACAGTGTTTGGAAAAATGATGACAAGTTCTCCTGAGGGATTCCAAGTTTGATCAATTTGCTCTTAATGATTCATTTGAATTACAATTGTAGCCCCTGACCAGAACATTCTTGAATGATGATTGTTTTCCTCCCCGTATGTTGTGGTACTAGTCCACTTTTGCTTTAGTTACAGCTGATTTACTTAGATTCCAAAGCTGTCTGTAATACTCAAACACAAATGTGGTTGTGACTGCTCTTCAGTCCAATTCATCATGTCAAGGTGCAGGTGTTTGAGGTACAAAATAACATGCATAGTTTATGTTAAATATACAAAACCACACTGTTAATGAGTCTTGGTGACAGTCTATCTGCACTCATTTAGAAAAAGGTCAGGATACTTATGGTAATCTTACCCAACCTTGTGTTTACTTCTTGTTTCAAACAAATCCATGTTGGCAGTGTCCCTGGATATGGCCAAATAGAGCAATACAGCAAATATTGCAGAACCTTCTGAGGAAGGCGGAGTTATGCAGAAACGTCAGTGGCCACATGAGCATGTGCTCGCTCACAGTGGTATCCCTGTTGCTAGCACTCAGAGTAAAGGGGCAGTTTTTTAATGACTAAATAACTAAGAAATGGTGCTATAAATAAGCAGGAACAGATTTATGCACTTGAGCCAGAAGCATTTTCTTTTCTGCTGTATTTGCTATATTTGACTATATGCACGACTACCATCAATGTAGATTTCTTTGAAACATGAAGTAACCACAGAATTGGATATGATTACCCCAGCTCTTTCAACTTTTTTCTGAATGAGTGCAGATAGACTGTCACATAGCCTTGTTAACAGTGTGGTTATGTATAATTAAATATCTTTTCTGTAATACTGTCTGTCATCAAGGGATATGGTTTTTCTAAATCTGGTCCAAGCAGCATCCCTTTCTTAGACCAGTTCATCAATTTCCTTAGAGATCCAGAGTAATGATGTTCTCTGACCACGTACAGGCTGATTGGTTCATGTTTGTTGCAGACATTAAGAAATTTAGTGGCAAAGAATTCCCAGGCTTTAGCTACTGAAGGGATAAGGTTAATAAGGTCCCATTTTATGACAGACAAGTCTACATACAAGTCTTCCATTATGAAATGCCTTTACAAAGGAGTTGAGATCAATTTCAGATGGTACATTTTTGCTGCAAAGTTTCCAAACACAGAAAGTGATGGCATGATCACTAAAGCAGTCTGAATCTACACTAGCAGTTGAAATTCTATCAGTGCAGTAAAGCACCCAGTAAAGAAAGCTATAGTTGTTTGTGGTATAGTTGAGTCTCATTGGTAGTGTGATAATTTGGGAGAAGTTTAAATGGGAAAGAGCATGTTTGTAAAGTATTTGCATGAGTCCTTTCCCAAGCAGCTGAGGTTAAGGTCACCGAGCAGGAACATTTCAGGGTTGCTCTGTCCAACAGTGGAGCCAAGTGCACCTATAAAGGAATCAATATCATGAGATCCTTTTGGTGGTCTATAGAAACAGCTCATGTTGTTAAAATATACTTTCTTGTAGAGGACCGCTATATTATTAGGTGTGTCACTCACTGCCTCAGACACATTGATTGTCATACTACAGTGAGCAACACTACTTCCATGCATATTTCTATCATGTCTATACACTGATTATCCCTGCATATGAATGCATAGATCAGGGATTCTGGAGTTATGCCATGATATTCAACTTATGAACAGTGCTCCAGGCTCTTAGTACATCCAGTTAAGGTTTATTTATTTTATTTATTAATGTCTAGGATTAACACCTTTGAGTACAGGCGCTCATTTACAAAGGTTCCACGTCAGTAGGAAGGGTAGGGTTGCATACAGACAAGGGGAAGACTAACAGGAATCTAAATGACAATAACAACAGTTTTTTTTATCTATATACTAAAATGGATTCAGTCACGATTAGATGTATACAGTTCATTGTGAATAAGGGTGGTAAAGGCTAGATGGGAAAAAGGAAGGAGAAGGAGGACCTGGGGGAAAGTAATGAGAAGGTAGATGGGGAGCAGCCATAGGCCTTGTCTAGCTTTGCTCAAGAGAGGTGGGGGGTAGTATCAGGGAAGGGGACTGCTGGGAGAGGTAATGAGGGAAGATGGGTAACAACAGGAAGATAGAACTAGCACTTGGGTAAATCCCAATACTGACACTATAGTACAGCATGAGGGGGGGTGCTGCATTCCTGAGGTGCCGTCTTTTCAGATGAGATGTTAAACCGAGGTCCCATCTGCCTGTTCTGGTGGTAGTTCAGGTGGATGCTAAAGATCCCATGGCACTTCTCGAAAACAGTAGGGAAATTCTTATTAGCATCAAATAAAAATTTTACAACAGTGTTAATTCACAGAAAATTAAAATACAATCAACCTTAAGGAAGAAAAAAAAATAAACATTTAACTCATACTTTTTAGGACAAATACTTTAACATAAGAAACAATAAACACCCTCAAACCCAGATTACCACCCTGTTATAACTGTGAGGAATTTAGACTTTAGATTTATTTACAATATGGTTAATATACTAGATAGCTATATACTAAGCCTGAGGTAAACTCATAAATACCTTGCTCATGTTTTAAAGGATACTTAAACAACATTTTGACAACAAACTATTCAAAAATCGGATTTCATAGGGGACTAAAGGGAAGGCTGCTGTGTTCATTAATGCTAAAACTACATTTATATAATTTACCTAAATGCGGTTCCAAAGCATTTGAAAAATGTAAAATCAGCCTTCCAATTTCAAAAAACTGCCTTACCTGCTTCCTAAAATGGCCACCAAATGTGTTAAGTGATGAAATCATTGGAGCCAGAGTCAGAGAGCTATATGCCTCTCGATAGTACTAACTAGTTCTTTTTTCCCTTTGTACAGAATTGTTTCCCCAAAATGGCCAAAACCATGTGCATTATTTTGATCAATACACATTAGGCTATGGTTCTGTTCATTTGTTTACTTTAACGTGCTGAAATTGGGTTTTAATCCAACCGATTTTCTGTTTGGTAAACCGCAGTGCAGTACAAATCTGAAATAACCTTGTGGTCTAGTGGTTGTGGAGGATCCAGGATGTTACAACGGAGGGTGCTGGGGTGGTGTGCAGACTTGATATGCACTTTTTAACCTTTTTATTAAACCTTTATATTTTCTACTATAATTCTTCTCTAGTACGTTTTTGACAGAACCTACAAATGCAATCCATAGTTTTGTACAATCAATAAATCAGACTTCTGCAGCAAAGTGAAATGCAGCAGCAGCAAGCAAGTAAGTTACAATGGGGGGAGGGTGCAGCAGCACCCTTCACCACCCCTATATCCACCACTTGTTTGTAGCAAAGTTCTTGTGTAGTCCAATGCAAGAGTTCACACTTTCTCAGAAATAAAAAATATGCTTGTCTTGTCTTCTTTTTCCATGGGAAATAATAATAATAATAAGAAGAATCAGCATTTATATAGTGCTTTTCATACACATTGTATTTCAAAGTGCTTTACAAGCAATGCTTGACTGGTAGTGAAGTGACTGAATGTGTAGTGGCAGCCAATTCACAAAATAATAACCACACACAGCCTTGGACAATTGCATGAACTGGTTTTATGGGAAGAGGAATATTGACCAGGACAATGGGGTCATGTAGTGATCGTGGTGCTGGCAGCCCCACATCTTATATCTCAAAGTGATCTTCTCATATTTCTCCCCTTCTGTCTTCCCCCTTCCCTTAATATAGCAGTACCTTGCAGAGGTGGCCTTCTCAGTCCCCCTCTGGTATTCATTTGTCACTCCTTCTCCCTACACCAAAACGTGGTGAGCTCATCACCCTTCTGCATCATGAATGCAGTAGAACAGTCCCTGGGTTATTTGACATATAAGAAATAAACACATCTTTCCAGTAAGTCAGGCTGATAGCAGCAGGGAACAAGGGGAAAGATAGGCTTTCCAAGCCTTAAAAGATCTAGGCTACCTTTAATTAGGCACTATTAAATGATGGGTGTGAGCATCATTATGCACATCATTTAATAGTGCCAAATCATTGATGGCTTAGATCTTATACGGGTAGGAACACCAATTTTCCCCTTGCGCCCTGCTGCTATCACTCTGGCTTACCAGAAGATCACATTTATTACTAATATGTAAAAATAACACTGGGTACTAACCACATTCATGATGCGGAAGGGTAGTGAGCTCACCAGCTGTTGATGTGGGAAGCAGGTGTAATGCCCCAAAGTTGGCCATTACAGGAAAATACTGTACATAATAGAAAAGTGCCCTGTGCACTTACAGCTTTGTAAAAAGTTATAATTTACATGCAAGTTGTGTCATAATAGCCTGGATGGAATGCTGCGCTGGGTGGCTCATGCACAGCATTCCAATCCAGCATATCTAGAACCCTGGGGAGGTTCAAGTTTAAACTAGGATTTTACAAGTAAACAGTTGGAGACAGTTATTCCTGGGCAGAGGTTGAGGAGCTAGGACCCAGAAGTCAGGGGGACAGTTTAGGGCATACCTTTTGTTTGGAGCCGTCCCTCTGGACTTGCTGTGGTCCTGTGCTGCCTCCCCTGCCCGAAGACTTCCTCTGCTGCGTTATTCTGTGGTCGGTGGTGCCATAGGGGCACCACGAAGATGAAAACGCCATCCCGCCGTGTTTTAAGGGCTTAAAAGCCCTCCATTTATTATTTTTAGCCCCCCGAAGTGTTTTAGAAGTAAATCCAGTCCCACGTCGGCGGCAGAGAAGCGCTGCACCATTGTCAGCTATCGGAGGCCCCCGGTCATCCTTTTACTGCTGGTATGCTCCTCCTGCCAGCTACCTCCAGCCTCCCTGTGACTGCTAGCAACTCCCCGGAGACCGCAGAGCGGTGAGTCGGCGACAGCACACGTTGTGCTGGCCGCTTGTGTTTTAAAAGGAGACTGGCTTGTGTTTTAAAAGTGCAGTAGGCGCTTGAAAAAGGTGGCCGAGCATCGCTGGGAGCATCGGGTCATTAGGACCCGTGATCTGAATATTCATTTGGGAGGCGGGGCTAGCGACGCCCACGGGGAGGGGCCGAGAAGCAAGGTCAGCATAGCGGCCTTATGAATATGCAACAGGGGGTGGAACGGAGGTGGGGTTTTACTAAATAAATGACAGCAGGCATTGGGAGCCTGCAGAATTTAAAGGGCAACAGGATTTAAAAGGGCAATTCCAGCCCAAATATAAAGTAGGGCATTGGGCCCAGTACAAAGTGGGGCATCAGGCCCAAAGTGTTGAGGGGCATCAGGCCCATTATAAAGTGGGGCACCAGGCCCAGTATTTGGTGGGGCACCAGGCCCAAAGCAACGTGGGGCACCAGGCCCATTACAAAGTGGGGCATCAGGCCCAGTATTTCGAGGGGCACCAGGCCCATTGTAAAGTGGGGCACCAGGCCCAATCTAAGGTGGGGCACCAAGCCCAAGCTAAAGTAGGGCTTCAGGCCCGAGGTAAAGGTAGGGCATTAGGCCCGAGGTAAAAGCCTGGTTGATAGGGAGGCCCCGGCCTAGCGGAATAGGGCAAGCCAGCCTAGTGGTACTATAGGGAGGCCCTGGCCTAGCGGAATAGGGCAAGCCAGCCTAGTGGTACTAAAGGGAGGCCCCGGCCTAGCGCAATAGGGCAAGCCAGCCTAGTGGTACTAAAGGATTCCCTAGCCACAACGTACAGTAAGGGATCCTATTCCAGAATACCCTACCTATAGAAACAGGGGGTTCATTTGAGACTGTTCTATTTGCCTATACTTTGAAATTACTGTAATTACTGTACTGCTTATGCTGAACTATTGTCCGAGGTACCTGAACTATTGCCCTAAGTACCTGAACTATTGTCCGAAGTACCTGAACTATTGGTCCAAGTACCTGAACCATTGCTCTAAGCACCTGGACATTGGCCCTTATCAGTAACAATTACCCCTGAAGTTATAATTTGCCCTTCCCCAGCAAATTATTGTACTATTCCACAGTTCTTTGGGCATTCTTCAGTTATATGTTTACTACTGTACGAAGACAGTCTCAGTCTTCTACCACACTGCAGTCTCCTAGTGTGGTCTGTTACACCACGTGCTCAGAATCAGTCTCTACTCAGAAGAAGACATCCTTCCAGCATTCTTCACTTCAGGAAGATCATCCATCAACTCATCCCGTCCATTTGTGTCGTCCGCCGAAGTCGAAGTCCGCCGTCAGTCGTACCAGTAGTACCTGTCGTTTTCTTGTTTTCACGGCTTGAAAGTACGTCAGCCGAAACGCATCACGACAGCCGTGCCAGTGTCGTTCCATATGGTTCCTGTTCCAGATGTCCCAAGTTGGTCGGCCTCTACAGAAGAGAGCTCATCTTGAGAATTTGTTCTGCGCCCCACCTGGTCGTCTACGGAAGTCGAGTCCGCCGAAGCCCAGTCCGGACGCTGGCCCAATCGTTTCTTTGTTTTGTGTTAGTTCCTGATCCTAGGATTGCAGAGTCAACCATCATCTCTTCAGATTCTTATGGTTCCTGGTCCTGTCAGAGTTCCTTCTGAGTCCAGCTGGCCCTTGGAGTGCTGCAGCATCAGTCGGATCGTGGTAGTCCTCCATTGGATTCATCGCCACGCAGATCTTGGTCTTTCTTCATCCTTGGCAACCCTAGAAGTGGGTTTTGGCCGAGGAACCTCTTGCTTCAGTGTGTGTTATTTCAGGAACCAGTTGTTTTGGTTCTACATTCCGGCAGCCTCGGAGAGAGTGGGCTTTTGCCAAGATATATGGTCTGTTTACCAAACCTCTCACCACCCCAGTGGTCTTATCTAGGTCCTTGCTGGGAATTGAGATTAGGGTTCTACAGTTCTGTTTTATTTCCCTTGTAGCTACCAACGAAGAACGACGGTGTACATGAAGATGCCGGATCTCTGGACTCTTGCAAAATCTGGACTCTTTTGTAGATGTGTGATGCTGATCACCCTAATGTAGTGCTGAGTAGCCTATGTAACTGGATTCTTGTTTAGAGTATAGAAATTCAGTATAAACTAGTATCAGAATAAGACTGGATTCTTGTTTAGAGTTTAGAAGTACAGTATAAACTAGTATTAGAATAAGAGTGGCAGTAGGCCTAAAGTTTATGCTTGTAGTGGTAACCGTAAAAGTGGTAGATCGAAAGTGTGTGTTATTTCAGGAACCAGTTGTTTTGGTTCTACATTCCGGCAGCCTCGGAGAGAGTGGGCTTTTGCCAAAGATATATGGTCTGTTTACCAAACCTCTCACCACCCCAGTGGTCTTATCTAGGTCCTTGCTGGGAATTGAGATTAGGGTTCTACAGTTCTGTTTTATTTCCCTTGTAGCTACCAACGAAGAACGACGGTGTACATGAAGATGCCGGATCTCTGGACTCTTGTAAAATCTGGACTCTTTTGTAGATGTGTGATGCTGATCACCCTAATGTAGTGCTGAGTAGCCTATGTAACTGGATTCTTGTTTAGAGTATAGAAATTCAGTATAAACTAGTATCAGAATAAGACTGGATTCTTGTTTAGAGTTTAGAAGTACAGTATAAACTAGTATTAGAATAAGAGTGGCAGTAGGCCTAAAGTTTATGCTTGTAGTGGTAACCGTAAAAGTGGTAGATCGAAAGTATTTCAGTATATCCCTGTTCCATTGCCCTATTGTTCTTGGGCAACCCCTACTCCTTCTTGTGACTGTGTCTGTCTACCCCTTGGTACCAAATAAACGCCCACCCTGCGGGCATCAAAATACTAAGTTGACTTCTGCCTCTCCTTGTCCAGATAGCAGTTATCCTATCCAAAAATAATTTGGACCTTCGGTGCCTCATCATCATCATCTTCTACAGCATCACACAGGTGAGAAGAATGAATGCCAGAGAGGGACTGAAGAGGCCATTCAAGCAGGGTACAGCTATATTCAGGTTAGGGGAAGACAGGAAGGGAGACGTTGAGCAGATCATTGTGAGACCTGAAATGTGGGTTTGCCAGCACCGTGATCACTATCTGACTGTGAACGAGAGAAGACAGCAACAACAAATAGAGTGGCAGGGCTGCATCTTAACTGTTACTTGAATTCAGTGTAGGGAGATTACCCTCGGGTGGGAGCGGGGTGTTGATGTTTGTTAGGACAGTATCAAAGGAGCTGTGTATAGCTTGTTCAAGATTCAGAAGGGTGGTAGCCAGCCAACTCACATTGTGGAGTAGGGCACAGAAAAGTACTGGAGAAGAATTGCCATGAACAGTCCTGTGTGGTTCTACAGATCACAGGTAAAGAAGTAGAATGACAGTGGAAGTTAGGTGGATTGGCTCAAGGCATTAGTATGCCTCTCCTGCTGCTAATATTGTTTTCCATAGTAAGTGCAGCCCTTATGAGGGCATGAACAGCAGTTTTTCTGGTGGGTCCTGATGCTTATTGCTTGGCCCTCCAGGAAGACCTAGTTGTCGGTTAATGAGGTGGGAAAAAAACACAGCAGGGGGACTGTACATACTGTGTTCACTGTGCAGAAGGGTGGTGATCCACTCAATGTTTACTGTGGGAACAGAAGTCAAACACTGAGAAAGTGGACTGGAGAGTGATTTGTGAGGCACGTTTTAAAGGTGTGAGGTACAAAATTATAATCTGAGGTGTGATAATTCTCTCCATGAGACTATAAGCTCATATGCAGCCCCAGGCAGTACTAAAGACAGAGTATGGATGGTGGGGTGTTCACCCGAACGCAGGCTAGGTGCAGGGGGTTCACATGGAAAAAGACTACAAAAGAAGTTTATTTGTGGATTACCAAGAAAGCATGAGCTTTGGAATTGGACCAGACCAGTAGTTCGCTACAAAATTCAGGGTATCACATAACCACCAGATCATCAGGTATTTGAAGTGTTGTACTGTACTACAGTTTGCCAAAGAGAAAGTCAGTTGGATTACAAAACATTTTCAGCAATTTAAAGTAAACAAAATGAACAAACCATAGCCTAACATGTGTACTGATTAAAATAATCCACGTGTTAATGCATGGTGTTGATCATTCTGGCAAAAACAAGTCAAAACAAAGGGGGAAAGAAGAACTAGTTAGTACTATAGGGAGCCAAATGGGTCTCTGCCTCTGGCTCCAGTGATGTCATCATGACTCATCATTTAACACACTTCACAGGCATTTAAGGGAGTCAAGCAAGGCTATTTTTTGAAAGTGAAAGGCTGATATTTACATTTTCCAAAAGCTATGAAACTGCATTTCTGTTATTTACATAACTGCAGTTTTAGCATAAGTGTTAATAGCAGCCTTTACTTTATCTCACTGTGAAGCCAGATTTTGGAGTTTGCAGTTTAAAAAAAAAACGCTTGTTTAGGTACCCTTTAAAGTTTTTTTTTTATTTTATTGAAATCTAGGATTAGAAATACCTTTGAGCAGGAACTGCTCATTTGCAAAGGTACCATGTTGAAGGAATGGGGGGTATACATACATACAAAGGTCAACATAATAATACATAGTTACACAATAACAAGAAGTAAGAGACTGAGGCTTAGGAAATTCCAGTAATTCAAAATGTGCCAAATGTTAGGTAGCATGACATACCAGCCAAGGGCAATCTTGGAAATAAGCACTGCAGGTGAGAGGGAAGGGGGTATGCTGGCAGGAAGGCCATTGTCGGAGGGTAGAGGGTGAGGGTAAGAGCTCTAAAGGGGAGGGAGAGGAGGGATAGAAGTCAGAAATGCCCAGGGGAGGAAAGGAGAGGGGAAGGGGTAGGCAGGTGAAGGGTGCAAGGCGGGGAGAGATAGCTGTCAACACTGAAGTGAAGGGCAGTGAGCGGTGGGCCCTGATTAGGCGAGAGGCAGTCACGACTAGTCTAAATGAGATGCAGAAGCTGGAGTTGTCTCTTAAAAGGGCCAAGAGCAGCAGTAAGAGTTTCTTTGTTGAGAGTATTGTACCACTGTGGTGCTCTGTGGCAAGGTCCTCTGGCCCATGGTAGTCCGGCATCTGGGGACAAGGAAGGTTAGATGTTGTGAACTTCTAGTTCTCTGGGTGCTGTGGTGGTCAATGAGTAGCTTTTCAATGCCTGGGGGCATGACCCCGAGGAGGACTTTTTTGGCTAAGAGGCAGGTTTGATACTGTATCCAGCTGATGAGAGGAAGCCATCTTGCCCGAGTGTACAGGTCACAAGTGTGTGTAAGTCGATCAGCCTCAGTTAGCAGCCTGCATGCTTTGTTGAGTGCAACTGTAATTCTGCGGAGGGCAGAGGCGGAGGCAGAGCCATATACTGCTAGCCCATAATCGATGATGGAGGTGACAGAGCTGTTGATAGCCAACTGGAGAGTGTCAGGAGTCATGCAGTGTTTGTGCCTGTAGAGCAGGCCTATATGGATGTTGGTGGCTTTGGCGACAGAATCTATGTGCCGATGGTAGGACAGTGAGCTGTCCAATGTGACACCTAGGTATTTAAAATCAGGAACGTGTTCGAGTAAGGTCCCTGTTTGGTTTAGGATGGTGAGGTCACGGGATTTGTACTTGCTCCTGGTGTTGTAGAAGGTCATAACTTTTGTTTTGCTGTAGTTCATGACCAGTTTGTGTGACTTGAACCATTCTTCGATGCGCATGAATTCATGCTGTAATTGTTTCTCGAGGAGCTCTGCATTTTGGTGGTTGGTGAACATGACTGTGTCATTGGCATAGAGCAGTAATTTCTGGTGGCAGACACTGGGAAGGTCGTTGAGGAAGAGGCTGAAGAGTAGTGGCCCCAGGATGGACCCCTGTGGGACCCCTGAAAGGACTGGCTTTTCTTCCGAGGTGACACCGGCAATCCTAACTCGCTGGACCCTCTCCCCAAAGTAGCTTGAAAACCAGAGCAGTGCTTCATTGGAGAGCCCAATGTTTGATAATTGCTTGAGTAGGAGTGGGTGGTTCACAGTATCAAAGGCTTTCATAAGGTCGATGAATACTGCCCCTACACAGTTTCCTTGATCAAGTGTGGTATGGATGAAGCCCGTGAATTCTAATAGTGCAGTGGTGGTACTGTGCCCTTTTCGGAAACCATGTTGCTCAGGACACTGGATGTCGTATTTGTCCAGGTACTTGACTAATTGGTCTGAGGCAATGCGTTCCAGGGCTTTAGACAATGGAGGGAGGATGGAGATAGGTCTGTAATTGGAGTGCAATGATTTGTCTCCACTTTTGTGTACCGGTGTGATGGTCACCTGTTTCCAGCGAGATGGGAACTGGGACAGCCTTAGTGATAGGTTGAGGACCTTTGTCAAGGGTTCAAGGACTTCTTCAAGGACAAGTGCTAACAACTTCAGGTCAAGGGAGTCACCGCTGTAGCCTGCATTGTGAATGGCCTTCCAAATATAGGTTCTGGCTTCATGCACTGGGATCTCCTTGAAATAGAATTGTGGGGCAGGGTGTAGGAGAGGAGTAGTTGCAGGAGGGTTACTACCAGAGGGAGCATCAAAGAAATTAGAAGGAAGGACACTATCCAAGTTGGAGAACGCATTGTTAAAGGTGTTGGTGATGGTGTATAGGTCAGTTGTTGGTGTTCATTTATGTTGAGCATGGTGGGTGGTGACTTAGGGTCCTTGCCTGTAAGGTCTTTCAAGTTACTCCAAAATTTTTTTCCATCACCCCAGGAGTTGGAGAGAGCTCTTGAAGTATTTGCTTTTGGATCTCCTAACTGCCCGACAAGTATCATTTCTGAAGCTTTATATTTATGAATATCCCCAGGTTTGATGTTGCATGGGCACAGTGCCAGAGATGATCCTTATGTTTGAGTAAAGTGATTAGATCGGGGTTATCAAGGGTTAGCTCTGCCCCTGGCCTTCAGCTTTTTGAGAGGTGCAAAGATATTGCAGGCCACAGTGAAGTGGCTGATGAAAAGGTCTAAGGCTTGGTTTACATCAATGGCAGAGTCGATTGGTGTCCAGTCCAGGTGGCTTAGGTGTGTCTTTAGTAGCTCAAGATATCTCTGCTTTAACACTCTGGTGTGGATTATTTTAGGAGGGTGCTTAATGAATTTGTTTGTCCAGGTACATGTGACCGGTGAGTGGTCACTGATCCCATCAGGGAGCACTGAGACTTTTGAGATTCGTTCAGAGTGATTAGTTAGGATCCAGTCCAGAAGTGTTCGCGACCCTGTCCTATAGTTGTACTAAATTCTTTGTGAAATTTTTATTTCTTTAAAGGAAACCTCCAGGAGTATTTTCCTTCCCCCTTCTATTTATAAGCAAGTAACAACTAATGTAAATAAAACAAAAATGTCATACATTGTTCCTAATTAAAAAGAACAAAGTTGAATACTGTACATATTTCTTATAAATTAAAACCAATTCCAAACTTTTCATCATGCCATCATAGTAATTAGTATTCTATTCAAAACAGTCACCTTTCTTTCTTCCTATATATTATCTAGAAAGATTAATTAAAAAGTGGTAATGTTCCCCACCATTCTAGTGTTTTTTCAGTTGGGTGTTGTTTTCCTTCTACTTTTCTAATGTCTTGAATATTTGTTTTAATGTAGTGATACCATTGTTCTTGAGATATTTCTACTTGTTGCAAAGTTAATCTGCATCTAGTGGCTGGCCCGGTGGCAATGAGGGTTGAGGTGCTGGCTGACACACCTCGTGCCATGCCGGTGACCAGAGTTTGGGAGTGAGCTTGGGCGCCGGGGGTTGGCAGGGGGATTGGATGGAGCCTGAAAGGCTGCCTCTGATCCAAGGGAGGGCATTGTGCCCGTGCTCCAGTGGCCCCGTGGAGATCAGGGTGCCTCAGAAGCATGGAGTGGCACGTAACAGAGTGCCCGATGCTGGCAGGATTGCCATGTGCCAAGCATCAGGGGTGCGCACGTGGGGGGGAGGGGTTGGGCAGAGCAGAGAAAATCCCAGTTCGTCGGGATAGGTGATGGCACCAATCCTCCATGCCCAGTGCCAGGTACATCTCGGCCAGCCTCATCACTCCTCCACCTGGGCCCTGCCTGCATGCCAGAGTCTGCCATGTCAAGGAGCCCAAGGTAAGCAGTCAGGCTACCCTCCCCGGGTGGGTTAAACCGGGGTGGCTGGCTGCAGGTGGGGGGGGGGAGCTCAGGCTGCAGTGATCCTTAGGCAGGGCTGGATAAGGATAAGGCTGCCTGAGAGTGTTCCCCCTGAGCTGTGACCGGAGAGAAAGATAGATAAAAAAAAAATCTGCATCTAGTGATCCATATCCAATATTTTATACAAGATAGTACTATTCTAACTGTACTGGGATGCAAGACGGCCCTTGTTTTCAGGAAAATCCTTAAAAATAAGACATTTGGGGTATACTGTAAAAGAGTAGGGGAATTTTTTATTAAACAAAAAGTAATTTACAAAAAAAACAAGATTTCATCGACAAAAGGAAAATAAAAACATGTCAGCATACAAAAAATAACAAAACTGTTTTCCCACAAATAATCATGATGAAAGAAAAAGAGAGAGAAAAACAAACTTTGCAATGTATTATACATTTGTAAAAGAGTATGGATGGTGCATATAATACTATATGCTTAAAAATTTAAATCCAATTGTAAACCACCCCCACCGGCCCCCCTTGTTCAACTAGCAGGGCTGCTCCTCTCACACATGACACAAACAAGAGGGATGGGGGTTGTCACTATAGTTCTGTTTACCAATACTTCTACTTCGGAGACTGCCATCCTTAGACAGGCAAACCAAATGTGGCAGCTACTTGGCTCACACCTGCGGGGACCATTTACCATTGCCTTAAACCTGGGTCCCTGGGAGAAAACGTTTGCTCACAATTATGGGTCAGGTGCAAGAAATATTAGCCCATCTGGGCACTCATAATTTACATTATAGAAGGTCTAGTTACCCTTATTATCCACAAATGTACAGTGTCTATGGACAGTGTCCTGCCCACTTTCCAAAACTTGAGTTTGTCTCGTATCACCTTGACTCTGACATATCAAGTTGCACCTGGCTGCAGGTCTTTGGTTGCCTCTTTCACTAGCCAGGCTCTCCTGTTTTTGTCATTCTCCTCCCAGACTCTCCAAGGAAAGGAACAGTAGGAAAGGACATCCCATAAACCTCATCTGCCTTCTTATGAACCAGTCTTTCCTCCTTACTACTCTTCATCAGTCTGCGACCCCCGGCCTGGCTTGGGGGTGGCCAGTCCTGGTTCTGCCAGTGTCACATACTGAAAGCTACATAGAATTTGCCCCTCTCCCCTCCCTCTGGGGGCAGAGCTGTGGAGTCACCAACTTCTTCTTCTTCTGGTTCCTCCAAGGCAAGATTCTGAGGTTGTGGACTAGAACCTTCATCATAAAGATACATAGTTCCCTCCTCCTCCTTTTCCTCACTTAGGACCTGAGCCCAGGAGTGAGCAGTCATCCCCACTCCCGAGACAGTCCAGTCTTCACTGGGCACAGAGATAGATACTTCCCAATATAGGGATTCTCGAACCTCATCTTCTCCAACAAGGATAGGACTAGGACCCTCTCTCCATGGGTCCACTGATTCTCCCTCTGCACTGTCCATCTGCGATACAGGTGTGGAGACATCATGAGGACTCTCCTCTGGCAGTACATCTACACCCTCTTCCTTTGTGCCACACGCTGCTGTACATCCCCAACAGGTTCAACCTGGTGCTGTGTGTTGCTACTTGCAAGATCTTGAAGCTTTGTCTACGTGGGAGCCAAATGAATCTTAGTTGCACTAGTTAGACCTTGCTTCTCTGAGCACCCTGAACAGTGAGGAATCATGAAAACGTCCCTTCCAGCCTTGTGGCACATTATGCATACTTTCACAGGGTATCTGGGAATCACAACATGAGGAGGCAAACTTCTACCATAGAAACATTTATCTATTTCTTTCAGCTTGGTAACCTCTTCAACTATCATAGCCCAGGCATGATCCGGGTAGTGGGATGGTCCCGAAGCCATGACTGTAGAAAAAACACACAAAAGTTCACTGTCATTACTGAGTTCACTCTACTTGGAACAGTCTCACAAAATGGCTCCCTGCTGCTGTGTTTACATTACTGCTCCACCCTGTGATGGCGGAGGCAGCACCCCTGGCACATCAACAATCTGCATCTGACTCAAGCCACTGCACATCCGATTTACTGCCTACTGATAAATTTTACTCAAACTGTACTGACTGCACTGCTTTTCTTCCTCAGCACATCTATATGGTTTTCTAGGACTTTACCATTAGCTTTCAATCACATTTACTTGCTTAAAGGTACTAAAGCAACAGTATTTCTTGAACAGGATTGCCTGTTTGTTGTAGCCTATCATACGACTCACAGTCCCTCTGTTGGCTCAGAAAATTACACTGTTGCTGAATCCGTAATACATGCTCACAGTCTAATGCTCAGATTTCTTGCTTGGGTTTGATTACTTTACACAGTCCTTCTTTGCAAAAATAATCACACTGTTTACACACAGATCCAGCTGGCTTTTGAAATATCACACACAGTTTGAGCTCAGTTTTTCTGAATGGTACTCACTGAATCAGAAGCTGGCTTTTCGATAGAAATTCTCGGACTACAGCCAATCCTGGAAGGTCTCTGGGTTGAAACAGGCTGGCGACCCCGTCAATTGTCCCTACGATTACCACACTTTCTCCCGAGTTGATTGGAAGATGGGTTGAGCCCGATTTAGCATAGAAAAGTCTGTTGTTTTAACTTTTAGAATGTTTGCAGTCACTACAATAATCCTCCTGGCTAACCTGCTCGCACACTACTCGCATTCTCCCTCTCGAACACTGGGCAGCACTCTGAAGCTGGCTTGGGGGTGGGACTGATTGCAGTCTCAGCAATCACTCGACGCCATGCAAATGAGCTTCTTTCTCTTCTCGTGCTCTTCTCCTTCACGGCGATCGTCAAGCAGACAAAATTTAAACTGCAAAACAACTTTTTTTTCTTTTCAACTGTAACTCCATGATGGGAGCATCATTTTTAACCATTTCTGATGGCAATTTCTCCAGCGACTCCCCCAGTTCATATTACAAGCATTTAAACTTTCAGGGCACAATTGTCTCTTTGTTTCCCACAGTTCTCAGCACTCTTTCCTGTCACAACTTGAAAATTAAAGCTGGCAAATGTTCTATTTGATGCAGGACAAGGAGCACACACAATCTGGCTTTACAGCTCCTTACTAAACTTTGGCACAATCACAGCAGCACATGAACAGCAGGCACACAGCGGCACATACAGATGGCAGTACTCTGGGAAATTCCTTATGCGCAAAGCTTCCAATTTTTGGGCTACCAACTGCCAGACAGACAAAACGCTAGCCACAAACTGAGCAAACATCTCTTGTTTTCTCCCAAATTCCATACACATCTACAGCAGTGCCTCCATTTTGTAATCCACCCCCACCGGCCCCCCCTTGTTCAACTAGCAGTGCTGCTCCCCTCACACATGGTGCCAACAAGAGGTATGGGGGTTGTCACTACAGTTCTGTTTACCAATACTTCTACTTTGGAGACTGCCATCCTTAGACAGGCAAACCAAGTGTGGAAACTACCTGGCTTACACCTGGGGGGATCATTTACCATGGCCTTCAACATGGGTCCCTGGGAGAAAACATTTTCTCACAATTATGCTAGGTTTGTACTTCTGGTCAGGGGCACCCAAGTAAATCCAGACACAGTGGAAGCAATAACAGTACTGTCCAAACCAGACTGGGATTCTAGAGTGTGTCTATTCACATACACAGAGAATAATTACAAAGCAAAGATGACTCCCCCCACAGGGCTACTCCTACTGGTAATGCAAATTACTGAGGTACAGAGAATACACACAGTGAACCCTCAGGTTCTGAAATGGAAACAGTGAACACTCTCTGGTTCTGAATGGAGATTAGCTCACATGGCCAGAACTGGTACACTTCCCTTGACTAGGCACCCTTGGCCAGTACTAGGAGACTTTCCCATATTTCATGAGGAATTACTGGTGGCACCCTCAACCACAAAAAAGCACATACAGGCTCACAGAAAATCCAAACCCACATCTGGGTAAACTATTTTCTTCAGGCACTGCCAAAATGTGCTGAGAGAAAACAAAGGTGCCCAAACTGAACCCAGAGAGGTAAACATGGTTACTCCAGATGGTGGTTCTCCCACCTTTTGCTTTCAAATTTATACTAGACCATTTATCTGGTTAATAACACCCTCACAGAAAACTTGTAGATGCTATCTTGAAATGTCTTTCACATTTAACATACTACATTACACACCTCTGAGGTGTCATGAAGTTAAACGTTCTGTAATTGGCAATGTCTCTTCACTAGACCCCAACTTTAGCAGGCACTTTTAAATCAGACATGAACTAAAAGTTCTGTACTTGGCAAGTCTCTCTCTGGACCCCATAGTAGGCAGACACTTTTAAACAGAAAACAGTCTTGGTGACAGAGTCCTTTTGTCAGAGAAAACTCACCACAGGAACGCAGGTGCCCCAGGGCTCTTTCCACACAAAAGTCTTGGGTACTCACAGAACAGATGAATCTTGGGCAGCTTCAACATAGTCCAGACTGGACCAGGGGATTGCCCCTGAATCCTGGAACCCCCCCATCCCTCCAGAATGAGGCACTGCAAAACCATCTTGGAACAATTTCCACCACTTCACTCTCTGTCTTCCATGTTCTTCTTCTAGGGTGAGAACAAACTACCCAAACTACAGTGGTAGCTCTCTGTCAGAGCTAAAAACTGAGGAGCTGCCTGGCTGCTCCTCCTGGCACTCCACTCTACAGACTACTGAACTCTAACTCAACATTCTAGCTCACTCTCCCCAGTTAGCATTCCAATGTGGCTTATGCTGCTGTGACAGTTCTAAAGTGACATCATCACTCCAGCTCAGCAGAGACAGAAAAACAGAGTGGGACACTGTGAAATCCATTTAACTGGCATTTCACTAGCTGCCTCTCCCTGCCTGCCACTGATTGTAAATGGGATTCTAGTAACCCCTGGGAACAAGGGGGTTACACATTAATCCTAAGTTAGCTGAAATAAAAAAAAACTAATTCAAAATCCATCCACAGTTCTTCCAATATTTTCTGTGCAAAATGGTAGAAATTATCTTCTCTTCAGCTTGATAAATAGTTTGTAGTTGTGACTGAATTTGAGACAAAACATGTTCTGCAGAATAACATTTTTGTTGTAACAGGAATGCACAGCTTGCTAGCCACAAATAATACCTGCAGAATGCAAATATAAGTCTTAAAGTGCTAGGATGATATGAGGATAAATTCAAATCATAGATACCATAAACTAGGACTTCATAAGATAAGAGGGAAATACATTTTTCCTTCCATTTATGTAGCAGTGAAGTCCATAGGGATGCACTGTATGGACATGCTACATAAAAATGATGCATTGTTTCAATTCCTGGGCAAGCGCTTCGAGGACGCATTCTCTCTTCTATGGACTTATGCTTATGGTTTCCCCTGATGCGAGGCGTCCATGGCATAATAGCCATGTGACATCCCAGAGCCTCAATGAAATTCTGTGGTCCATAAACTGCAGAAAAAAACATTTGAATCTAAAGCATTTCCTTGTATGTCCAGAATCAGCCGGCTTTCAAAATAGTTACTGTCTATTATATGATGATACATCTGCTTTCTGGTTGTTGTTAATAGTTGGTTCAGAAATATATGCCATTGCCATATCTTAAAAAAAGCAGGTACTAAATAAATAAGGGAATATATTTCCTAAAATTTCTGGAGAGCTCAAAACCTGCTTGATTCCAAACCAAAAGTCAGGAAGTAACTGAATATTTGGTTATAGAATACCAGAAGGATGGAGAGGTCTGTAAAATGTGTGATATGCCATATGAAAAGAATAAATAATGTAATAACACTATGGGGTTTATCATCCATACTCCCCCCAAACAGTAACACTATGGGGTTTATCATCCATACTCCCCCTAAACAGTAATCTGGATAGGTATACTGTCTTTTGATAGGGTTTAACTTAATACCCCAGAACCCTTGAAAAATCACATTGCAAACTTTGGCTTCTAGTGATAAGGGTAATGGGTAAATACATGCAACATATAGCAATTGACATAGGATAAGAGTTTTTGTTAAGTATACTCTTTTCCTTTTAGAGATGGATCGCCCTTTCCATGACAGTACGGTTCTGTCAGCTTTTCTAATAGCAAGTGTCCAATTATAAAAAGCATCATCGATTCTACCTATAAATCGTCCTAGAATTTTAGTAGGTCCAGTTACCATAGGTATCCCAGTAAGCAAGGTAGATTCTACTGGTGCCACTTCAGGTGGTAAATATAAAACTGAACTTTTATTATAATTTAGTTTTGACCCAGACAGTTCTTCAAATGTAGTAATGGTTGCTGTCAAATCAGAGTCTCTGAGCAAAGGGGTGGTATAAATGCATCAATCATCTGCATAGGCCGTGATGACTGGAAGTGATGCTCCTGTGGGTGGAGGTATACAAGGGATTCTAGGGTGTTGCAAAATCTTCTGCAACAAGAGATCAATTTGAAATGCATAAAGTAAGGGGTTTAGGGTGCAACCTTGGTATACCCCCTTTTGCCCTAAAAAGGGAGACCCAGGGGATCCATTTATGTGAGGCGTGATCTAAGCAGTATGGTATATTAGTTTAAGCCAAAGAATGAATGTCCGTGGAATATGATAATGGCGCAAAACCTGAAATAAGTATGACTGACTCAGTCAAATGCTTTTTCTTGATCTAGTGAGATTAAAATGGAAGGGTCATCTACTGAGGAGGAATAAGCAATATCCCTTCATAAGGATAAATTGCACTTTATTGACCTGAGTGGGAAAGCACATGTTTGTGATTCAGCAAGGAGGAATGGGGCCACAGAAAGTAGTCTGTTCAATAAAAATGGATGCAAGAATTTTATAGTCAACATTAAGCAGGCTTAGCAGTCACCAATTTCTTGTATCTGATCTCTCCCCTTTTTTAAATAATAAAATCATGACAGCATCAGAAAAATGTGTTAGAATTGAATGTGAAAACAGTATATTATTAAATACTGTTGCCAAAATGTGGGAAAATAGTTCTATATAGTGCCGGTAAAACTCAGCTGTGAGGCCATCCTGTCCAGGAGATGTGAGTTTCTTTTGATGGGAGATAGCCTGCCAAGTTTCTGTTATAGAGATTGTAGCAGTAAGACAGGATGCTTGCTCCTGGGAAATATTTGGCAAAAAGATATCTGTAAGGAAGTCTGAAGATCCCTTAGTGGGTGATACTTCCCCAAACATACACTAAATATTTTGTATCACTTTTTTAATATGAGGTAATGTAGTGCACTGTATTTTTGTGTCTGGCTCCATATGGTTTTTTAGTTAAGTGGCAGCAACTCTG
Organism: Neoceratodus forsteri; assembly: GCA_016271365.2. Classification (NCBI taxonomy): domain Eukaryota; kingdom Metazoa; phylum Chordata; order Ceratodontiformes; family Ceratodontidae; genus Neoceratodus; species Neoceratodus forsteri. The sequence goes on along the minus strand of CM028131.1, from coordinate 508,334,298 downwards.
TCTGAACATCCCTTAAATATATCCAGGAGGGTTTAGAATTCTCAGTGCCTCTATGCGCTTCAAACTTTAGAGACATGGTCCTATTATACTGATAGAACTTCATTTGTGTTTTGAGGATTTTTTATGGCCTGAGAGTTATCCACCTGAAAGTCATATGAAGAGGAGATGAGATTTTCAGTTTTTGTCTTAATTTAGAGTATGTAAGATAGGCTGATACAGTTTTAGACCTAGCCTTACTTCCCACCATCCTAAGGGGAAGGGATAAGCATCAAGAACAGAACACTTGGCCCTTAGAAATTCTAAACATGCCACAGCTATGTTGGGATCATTTAATAAAGTATTATTTAATTTCCATCTAGAAGTGGGGGTGTGAGGCAGAGGTCCTCCTGCAGGAAAACAAGTTAATGAAACTGCCGTGTAGTCAGAGGTCTCACAAGGAATGACCACCCCATGAGACATAGTAATACTTTTAGATAAAAAAATAAAATCAATTCTTGTGGCAGGCGTACCTCTACAATATGTCTTTTGCCCCTTTGGGTGTCTTGTGCAAAATCCATCTTTCAGATTAGTAGTAGTTCAAATTTTATTAAAGGAGAACTGTAATTAGCCCAAATCACCCACCTCTGCAAGCCTCACCCCCTGATTAAGGGTTTTGCAAATAAAGCTCCCTGTTCTATCACTTTCCACTTACTTTATTTAATTTTTGAAAAGTCCAGTGTTCGCCAAAATGACGCACGCTCCGTAACTCCATTTTGTGATAAAGTGTGGCTCCGCACTGCTCGACTCCAATACAAGCGTATCATAGGGTTGTGCCTGAAAATAAGCAGGATTTATCTAGTGCACTTACCCAGTCAAAAAAATGAAATAAATACATAAAATAAATGAAGTAAGTAGGGGCCCAATTCCAAGACAGCGATGAGAGCAAGGTGCAAAGTATGCCAGTGCCTAAAGTTATGCCAAAATCTCTAAGACATGTGAGCTGCACCATATTCCAAGAGAATCACCAGATACAATGGAAAATGCAGAATTATGCATGTCACAAGTTATGACCACAACTCACAATAGTGGCGTAGCAGTACGCATGTCGCAACTTGCAATACTGTCAGCAGTACATACCTCTTGACTGTTCCACAGTACATGCCACTGTTCCCTACTGTACATCCCATCACTTTTCTGTTCCACAGTGCAATGCCTTATTCCACAGTCTGTGTTTGGCTATTGTGCTACATGCTATGGTACAAGTTGCATCAAGTATGTATTTCACAAACTATTGGCTGGTCTGGTCATGCTGCTACCTATTTCACTGTGTCATGGGCTTCCTAGGGTATGTTTGCTTTGGTGTTCCACTGTTTGCCCATTAGTCCCACATTCGGGTCCTAATGGTTGGGGGTATGCTTCAGTCTGGCTTTGGGGGGGGTTTCTATGGTCTGCGCTCTGGTTAGGACAGCTTTTCCTTGTTCTAACTTACGTTACGATCCTATGGCATGGATCAACATGCCACCTGTTCTGGAATAGCAGTTCCGTGGTGTTGGTGTGTTACACATGTCATAAGCCACATTACACAGTGGTGTAGGCATTCTTTGTCATAACTGCAGTGTAATTTGCATTTGTCTTAGCAGTTTCAGTTTGCAGCGTAAGTGTTCTTTTGGAATCACACATGTTGCAAACCACTGAGTAATTGCATTTTGCATGATCAGGACTGGCGACTGCATTTATTCCTGGTATAACTGTCTTGCAATTGGTCCCCAAGACTTTATTTGTATAGTGACTTTCTAAAACCAAGGCGCTTTACTATACACAACAATGCAACATATACATCTAAAAATAGTACATAGGCATAAATTATAATATTACAGATGTAGCAACTCAGATTAAAAATCATTGGGAAATGCCTGATTAAAAAGATAGGTTTTAAATTCAGCTTTCAAACTTTCAATGGTCAGGCATTCTCTTAACTGATGAGGTACAGAATTCCACAGGGTGGGCACCACGGAAGAAAAAGCTCGAGCACCAGAGGTTTTTAAATGCACTCTGGGAATCTCTAGTAATCCCTCATCAGTGGACTGGAGAGGATGGAGTGGCAGTAGGGAGTTAGATGATTTTTCAGGTAGCTGGGTCCCTGAACGTGTTGGGCTTTGAAGATCAGCAAACCAACCTGAAAGGTGATCAGCCACTGAACAGGCAGCCAGTGCAGTTCACGTATCACAGGCATAATATGACTGGCACTAGATGTGCCAGTCAAAAGCCAGGCTGCCACATTCTGCACTAGCTGCAAGCAGTGGATATCAACTCCTGGAAGCCCTAGGTAGAGGGCATTGCAGTAATCTGGGCAGGTGGTAATGAAAGCGTGGACGAAAGTTGGTAGGTCATCCGGAAGAATCAGGCATTTTACCTGGGCGATATTCCTAAGGTGGTGAAAAGAGGATCTGACCACTGCCAATACCTGATATTCCAAAATAGGCCATCATCAAAAATAAAGCACAGATTCCTCACCCGGTCTGAGGTAATGCACTGGACACCATCAAGCCATAGGCCTGACGCCTGCCCAGCCCCCAAATCTACCCCCGGCCGACCTGGGTCCTCCACCAACACTTCAGTCTTATCTGGGTTCAGTTTCAGCCAACTGGCGCTCATCCAGTCCTTGATCTTGGTGAGACAGTTGTTAAACACAGAGACTACATTATCCTGTCTGGGTAGAAGGAACATATACAGTTGAGTGTCCTCAGTGTAGCAGTGAAAACTCAAACCGTATCACCTGACGATATCACCTAATGGCAGCATATAAACTGCGAACAGCATGGGTGACAATATGGAGCCCTGCAGCACCCCACAGGGCAGAGGAAGGGCATCAGAGGAATACATTCCAGTGAAAACCCTCTGAGACCTGCCCATGATGAAGGATTGAAACTATTTGAGGACTGTCCCTGACAGTCCACAAGGGAATCACAGGTGCTCCGAAAGCACACCATGGTCCACAGTGTCAAATGCCACCGAGAGATCCCGAAGGACCAAGATTGTACAGGCCTTTTGAACCCTTGCCATTAAGAGGTCATTCAATACTCAGACAAGTGCAGTGTTGATGCTATGTCTCTTCCTAAATCCAGTTTGGAAAGCATCATAGATACTGTGGATCCCAAGATGATCATCCAGTTGTGACACAACCACCTTCACAATAACCTTGCCTAAAAAAGGCAGGTTAGAGACAGGCCTGTAGTTAGCTGGGTAGTTTGGGTAAAAGAAGGGTTTTTTGAGGAGTGGTTGTACGACTGCCTTCTTAATGGGATCTTGGAAAAAAACCCTCTCCAAGGAACCCCAAACAATTTCAGTTAGGATTGAGCAGAGGACATCTACACAACCCACTAACGGGTGTGTAGGGCCCGGATCCAAACTACAGCTGGTTGGGCGCAAAGTCTGGATGATTTTCACAATGTCTATGAGTTCCGGCCTGCTAAAATCTGACCAGGCAGACCAATTGTTCATCACCTACCACCGACTACCACAATCCCTCATAGGGAGAGCCAGGCCAGGGCTGAACCGGATGCTGACAACCTTATTTGTGAAGAATCGAATGACCTCATCACACTTAGCCTGTGAAAAAGCTTCTCCAGGTAGAAGACAGATTGGATTTCACAATCTGTTGACAGTCTGGAAGAGCTGAGCTGGTCGATTCTGCACAGCAGAACTCTCCTTGGACAGAAATTCTGTCTTCTTATGGGTGATTTCTGATTGCTAGCTCTTATAATGTTCCATCAATCTATGCTTGCCAGCAACCAGGCCAGACCTCTGCCAAGCTCTCTCAAGCTTTCAAGCCGCTGTCCTCAACTCCTTCAAGGAACATTCAAACCAAGGATTCCTTGGACAAAGAGTGAGTGGTTGAACACGAACAGGAACAATCATGTCCAAGGCATCCCCGACTGCCCTATTATAGGCCAATACCAGATCCCATGGACTCATGTATTCACCCGACAAACCCGATAGATCCAGCACTGCCACTAGGCCTTCTGGGGTAACCCCCTTAAAGGGTGGTACTGTATCATCTCCTTGGGGGCAGGCCATTTATGGGGAGCCCTGAAACTAAACCTTTTATTGTGATAGTCAGACCTGCTAACTGGTTCCACCCCCAGATCCATGATCTCCATCCCCAGGAGGAACACCAGGTCCAGCGAGTGACCCCCTATATGGGTTGCAGAGGTAATAACCCGTGTGAGGCCCAGCATAGACATACACGGGAAGAGATTTGGGCCAAAATGCGAGAGTTCATCATTGACCCAGGCGTTAAAATCCCTCAGAATTAGCCATCTAGGGGACTCCAGCACCATCGATGATGAAGTCTGCAAACTCCTTTAGGAATTCTCCACCATCACCAGGTGGATGGTAGATGAGGAGTATCCTGAATCCCACACCCGCTCCTAGGATACAATCAAAGGACCTAGTGGCCCCCACTGGCACATCCACAAGGTCCAGTTCCAGCTTAAATATAATGGCTACACCCCCACCCCCATGATCCAGCCTCGTGTGCTCTATCACCGAGAATCCACCTGGAACAGCAGAAGACAATATAGGGCCTGCATTTTCATCCAGCCTGGTCTCGGTGATGCATGCCATATCCGTTGTTCCAACATGATCAGCTATAATAGCTGTTTTGTTCTTAATGGATCTGGAATTACATAACACCGCCTAAGTAGGATGAGTCATTGAGGAAGACCTCAGCTCCTGCCCACTAACTGTGGAGCCCTTGGATATCGGGACAAGACAAGAGAAACCTCTGTCCTGGCACCATTTCTCCCCAGGGTGTCTCCTAGTTTCTACTACCTCTATCCACCCCCTCCTTTCCCTTCCCCCACTAGGCTTAGTACCCCTGTTTTTCCTACACTTCCTAGCAATCCCTAAGGATCAACACTTTATATAAATCTCTGCTGGCAATAGCAGACAATCAAAACAGCATAATTCCCTAAGCCTAGTGGGAGAATATTGCCTGACCATCTGTAAACCTTCCCAACGCATTCTGATTCAACAGAAGAAGCAAACTAAACCACAAATACATACAACAGCCACCCAACCACTCACAGGGAGGGAGGGGTGGGGGAATAGTAACACGGGAAAAAAAACAGGGTCAAGGGGAGGGATAAAGAAATAGGCAGCAAGCATGGTAGAGAAGTAGACCTAGGGTATCATTAGAATAACAGGAAGGCACATCAAGTCACAGTAATCCCAAAAGGGGGGTTTGTGGGTCTTGCATTAGATGAAGTAATCACAGGAGCTGTTAGCTAAAAGGTACTGTTTGAGCTGTGCTTTGAAAAGGCCCAGTTTTTGCCAGGTTGAGCCTTCAAAGTCCAAGGAATTGAACCATAAAGGTGCTCTGTAGGCAAGAGGATCACTGGCCTTGTGTTATCCAACATCTGGGGGCAAGGAGAAGCTGGTTAACAGATGCATGGGTGAGCTTAGTGGTGCGTGAAGGGGTCAGCAATGCGGCAGTCCCAGGTGGAAGTAGGCCAAGGAGTTTTTTTTTTGGCTAGTAGGCAAGTCTGATATTTGATCCTATTTCCAAGTTGTAGCCATCCCGTCTGCTTATATAGATCACAAGTATGGGTAAGGTGATCTTAGCCTGTAAGAAGCCTGCAGGCCTTATTAAAAGCAACAGTTATCCTTTGAAGAGAGGAGAGGAGAGGGGAGTTGATCTGTAGATTATGAGTCCATAATCAATGGCTGAGAGAATGGAGCTTAATATAGCCAGTTTGAGTGCTTCAGGGGTTAAATTACTCCTAAGACAATATAGGAGCCCACTTTATATATTTATGACATTAGCTATTGACTCTATGTGCTGTACAAATGAGAGATGATTATCCAGAGTAACCCCCAGGTACTTGAAATGCTCCACTACTTCAAGAGAGACACCCAGTTGTTTTTTGATATTTTGGACATGGGATTTAAACTTGCTGTGAGTGGAGCTGAACATCATTACTTTCATATTTTTGTACTTCAGAACAGGCTTATGGATAGAGAACCATTTTTTGATTTCTTCAACACCACTTTGAAGATGATGCTTAAGAAGAACAAGGTTGGGCTGGCATGAGAAAATAGGTTTCATAGGTTTATTCAAGCTGAGGATGGAAATACCATCCTATGAGGCTCGCCTTCCAGTTATTATTGACATAAAAATTTACTATCTCTAAAAAATAGGTCTATCCCATTCTTAAATTCCTTCATAGTTGTACTATTAACAGTTTCCTTTGGTAAGTTATTCCAGAATCGCACAACTCTTAAACTATACCAATATTTCCGAAAATTATGTTCCCAGATTTGTTGGTACATTTGTTTATTATGTTTCCTTAAACTAGTCTTCCCTAATTTATATGTGAACCCTAGTTCATGTAGTAACTTGTCATCCTCAATACTCTTGTATAGGAAGCACAGATCTCCTCTTGTTCTACGATAGTGTAATGAATAAAGATTTAGACTAACCAGTCTATTAAAATATGTTTCATTCTCTAGTCCTTTTACTTTTTTAGTAAATCTTCTCTGGACTCCCTCGATATTTGATATGTCCTCTTTATTATAGGGTGACCAAACCCTCGCACAATATTCAAGGTGGGGCCTGACCAATGCGACATGCAGGGGCATCAACACACTCCTATCTCTACTCGCTATGTGCTTGAGTATACAGTTTAGAATCTGGTTCGCCTTCCTCAGCTGCTTTCTACAGTGTACTCTAAACTTCAAGTCTTTTGTAATTGTGATTCCCAGATCTTTTTCCTCAGTTACAACCCCTAATACAATGTTATCTATTTGATAAGTTGCTTCTATGTTGTTTTTCCCCAAATGCATAACCTTACATTTGGTTTTGTTTAGCTCTAACTTATTACTAATTGTCCAATCATGTATTGTGTTCAGTGTATGCTGAAGTACTAATATATGTTCATCTTTATTTGTGACCACACCCAATCTGCAAAATCTGCAATCATTGGCAAACTTTTGCATCCATATATTATTATTGCTGATCTTTAATGAGGAAATATATATATTAAACAGACTGGAGCCCAACACAGATCCCTGAGGCTCTCCACTGGTCACCACAGCCCAGTCAGAGTAATCCCCGTTTATGACCACCCTCTGTCTTCTATCCCTCAGCCAGTCAGTAATCCACCTACATATATTGATGGGTAGTTTTACACTTTCTAACACCAACAATAATTCCTTGTGTGGCAATTTGTCAAAAGCCTTAGCAAAATCAAGAAAGACCACATCCACAGGGTTCCCAATGTCCAATTCTCTATTAACTTTTTCATAAAAGGACAACAAGTTGGTCTGGCATGATCTATTCTTCACAAATCCGTGCTGTATAGGATCCCTCATGTCCTGTGCCTCCAGGAGTTCTTTTATAATGTCTTTAATTATATTCTCCATGAGTTTTCCCAGTATTTATGTCAAACTTATAGGCCGAAAGTTTTCTGGTAGAGTGTTAGGTCCTTTTTTTAAGATGGGTATAATATTTGCTAACTTCCAGTCATAAGGGACAGAACCAGTATTAATAGATGTTTGAAATATATATGTCAAAGGATGGGTCAATTCATATGCCAGCTCCTTTAGAATTCTGGGGTGCAAACCATCTGGACCTGGAGATTTATTTGGATTTATGCAAAGTAACTGTTTATATATGTTGTCTGGGTTCAATCTTATTGTTTCTAGCTCAAGAGGTAACATTGTGTTGTATGTATCCATATCGTTTGAATTATACACCGAACAAAAGTATTTGTTTTGAATATTCGCCATTTGTTGATTAGAAGCTGTGGATCCTTCATCAGTAAGAAAGGGACCTATACCAGTTGAAGTCTTCCTCCGTTTGTTAATGTAAGAGAAGAAGGCTTTTTTGTTGTCCTGTACTCTCTTAGCAATATTATACTCAAATATGGTTTTAGCCTTCCTAATATCAATTTTAACTTTTTTTTTGACATTCCTTATACTCTGTGTGTAATTTAGCCATTTTTTGAACTTTTAACTTATTAAATAGTCTATCCTTTTTATTTATTATTTTTTTTAATTTTTGTGGTGAGCCTGGCAGGTCTTATAGATCTGTCCTTATGGTATTTGGTAGTTACAGGAACAAATTCGGTAGTTAAATCCTCCAATTTAGCTTTGAGAGAATCCCACATACTTTGTATGGGTTTATTGTCAAATTCAGAAGTCCACTCCCAACATTCCAATTTGGTTTTCATATTATGGAAATCAGCTTTCCCCATGTTTAGTTTTACAGTAGTTCCCGTAGGTTTCCTAGTTTCAGTTTCCTTTATATTAAATGATACAATATTATGATTACTGCTACCTAATGGGACACCAACTACCACAGAAGTTACTATGCCTTCCATATTAGTAAATATCAAATCAAGAATATTTTTGCCCTTTGTACCCTCTTGGACCATCTGGTCAAGACCCCTGTGATCCATTATATCAATATATTGCCTTTCTAGGGGACAAGTGCCCATGCCTTTTACCCAGTCAATATTTGGTAAATTAAAATCACCAGTTATCAATAATCTAGTGTTTGGGTCCAATTTCTCAAAAATGTTCATTAAATTTCTGTCATCTTCACGTGACATAGATGGTGGTCTATAAAGTAAACCTAATATAATTTTAGGTCTATTAGTCGGTATTAGTTGAACCCAAAGGAGTTCGATTTGACCTACGTCCCATTTTAGTTCTTCAGATGCAATATCTTTGTGAATATAAATTGCCAGACCTCCCCCTTTTCTATACTTTCTACAATAGGAATAGAGTTTATACCCCTCAATTTCCTTATCCCATTCATCGTTTTCATCCCACCATGTTTCAGTAACCAAGGCTATATGTACTTGATTACTGTGTAGAATTATTATTAGCTCATCATATTTGTTCAGTAAGCTTCGAGCATTAATCAGAATGGCATTCCACCCCTTAATGTCTTCGAGGGAAGATGGGTTAATGTTTAAGTTTTTATAGTCCATACCCCCCCTTCCTATCCAGTTTAAATGGAAATTAACAACCTCCTGAATTTTTTTACCCAAAATCCTAACCCCGGCATAGTTTAGATGAACACCATCATTCCTATATAATGAATCTCTGCTAAATGTTTTTTCATTATCCATAAAACCTATCCCTTCTTCCACACAGTAATGTCTAAGCTTCCCATTAATGAATGATATCTGTTTATTTCGAAATGATTTATTTCCTTGCATTGGGGTTATTCCAGAAATAATAATTTCCCAACCATGGTTCCTTACTGCATCGACAATAATCTTATAGTCCCTTTGCATGGAAATCCAATTTGTTTTGCCTACGTCGTTGGTCCCCACGTGTAAGATAACTAGAGGGGTGACTGTGTTTTCGAAGAGACCTTGTAGCATGCCAACTATGTCATGTATTTTAACTCCAGGTAAAGAGCTAACTGTAGTATGTTCATTTCGATTATAACATATGTAGGTGTCTATGCCCCTGATAATTGAATCCCCTATTATCAAAATATCCCTTTCTGTCTGTTTATTTACACCAGATAGTTTTTCTCCAGCAGGATGGGAGGGGTTTTCCTGATTTATGTTACTACCTGAGACTTCTTTTGGTTCCTGTATACATTCTATATTATTAGATGTTATAATTTCACCTGATAAACAATTCCCGATGTTTACAGAATCATCTTTGGCTAAACACTCAAAACTATTCAGTACATCAACTGTGATAAATGACTGAGGCACCCCACTAGTCTCATTTTCATCATTTGTACTATCAAGGTGAACTGAATTATTCAAAGTCAACATTTGTCTACTACTAACATCGCATACAGCCTCGTCAATATATTCTTCTAATTTTGATATGTCTTTATATGTCTGTATTCTAGCCTCCAGTTCGAGTACTTTATGACACATTTAGCACATGTAAACTCTGTGTTAGCACCTTCTTCCGTGTGCATAAGGCATTCCCGCCATGATTTTTTGCCTTTTAATTTCTTTTGCCTTGTGTAGGCCATTTTTATTATCTTTTTTTTTTATTTTTTGGTTCTTTGTAAGTTAAGTATTAAAATTCTTTATTTAAGAATCTTATAACTGTTTGAATTTGGGCCGTCTTACCACTTTCCCATTATTACTGAGCCTCTAGAGTTGGTCCCCCAGTGGTTCCCAGTGTCCCCAGCGGACACAGCAGACACGCGATGCGCGTGTCTCTGCGCGTGACTCGTGCTCCACTGGGCTCGCTCCACTCGCCGGAGTGGCTATTTTTATACAGTTTATAAACAGGAAGTAGCCCGAGAACCCCTCGTTGTACAAATGCAGCTAAAATTATTATTTTTAGCCCACAAATCTGCTGCAAGGACTAACTAAGGTTTTAAAGTGCAAGAGGTTTAAAAATATTTAAAAACTGATAAAATATCCTAGTTTGTAGTTCAATTTGCTCTGGTCCCGAACTACAAACTCTCTTCCTGCTTCCGGTTTAGTTGCAGGGCTCAATTAGCTGAAAATAAACTTGTTATATATTTAATTTTCCTTTAAAAGCACACAAGGGCCAAGTTTCATTGAGACAAACAGCACAATAATGTTGCAATGTTTCTTTATCGCACCTCTCGTCGGAGTGGCGATTTTTATACAGTTTACAAACAGGAAGTAGCCCGAGAACCCCTCATTGTACAAATGCAGCTAAAATTATTATTTTTAGCCCACAAATCTGCTGCAAAATGACAAATGACTGCATTGTCTGCATACATCAACATTCGCTGGTGACAGTGGAGTGGAAGGTTGTTTACAAAGACAGCAAAGAGGAGTGGGACAAGGATGGATCCTTGCGGCATGCCAGAACTAACACTCCTCCAGTCAGAGAAGACATTTGTGATTTTCACACATTGAGAGTGATCCTCCAGATAATTTTTGAACCAGAGCACTGCATCATTTGACAGGCCAGTGTAGGTTAACTGTTGTAGCAGCAGAGTGTGATTAACTGTATCAAATGCCTTCACTAAGTCTATGAAGGTTGTACCAACAGGATTCCCTTGATCAAGTGCCTGGTGAATGAAATCAGTAAATTTCAAGAGGGCAGTGGTTGTGATATGGTCTTTCCTAAAACTATGCTGTTGTGGGCTTTGAATGGAGTATTTTTCAAGACCAGACTTATAATGTTAATATGGAAAAGCTTAGACTTTTGCATGAAGAAGGAATGGTAGCTCCACATGGGGCAGCATAGATTGGATTTGAGAGGGTGGACGTGGGTCCAGGGTTCCACTCAATGTCTCCACATAGTAGAAGATAGACCAAGATAAATTCTAGGGGCCTCGTACTGAACACATGTTTTCAGTGCTTGTTTATCTTTAAATAGGAGCATGCAGGCACCCATCCAGCATTAACACTTGAAATATCCAGTCTGCAATGACCTTGCACCCTCTGTATGGTGGCTGGAGTATCAAATATCATTGAGGGTGAAGAACTGGTTGAGAGAGGGATATGCGATCACAGGGCAATGTGGTTACAATTGCGATATGGTGTACTGAATTTTTTGAGGCCACCCTATGTGTAGTGAGTGGTAATGGGGTAGAATCCAGGTAAATGAAAGGCAGAGTAACAACAGTGACATATTTTAGCAACTGGCATCAGGTTATTTAGGCAGTTAACATATGCAAATATAGGTGACAAGACAGTTCTAACAAATGTATTTTTTATCACAGTAGTAATAGACTAAATAGTTTCAAAGACAGGAAGTGCCTCAGACTATATAGAACACTAACAGTAATTCCTAGGTAGGAAGCTGCCCGGGGGTTGTTATAAATTTGTTATAAATACACTAAGCAGAACAAGTACCTAACATACAAAGCATTGCTGCTTGAAATGCCATGGCACTCAATATTGCAGTTGGAAGTTCAGGGGCATTGACACACACGTACTTATGAAGGTTCAAATGGTAGACAGTAAAGCTCCACACAGAATAGGAGTATTTCCAGATGAGGTGTTCTGCAGCTGTGATTCAGGGGAGATCAGTGTAAGGAGGGTGGCAAGTGTGGTAACAGCACCTCAGTGGACCTTGCTCACTACACACAGTACGCAAGTGGAGACTGCAGAAGCTTGTTGAAATCTCAGTTAAACACTGTCCCATTTTCTTTTGCATGCCAGTCACTAAGTTCCTGTCAATGCAGTCAATATGGTTGATTGATGGTAAACACATTTATCTTTTTACACAATGTACAGCATGTATGTATCTCCTCTTTATTTTGCACAGTGTATGTGTGTTTTACCTCTGCCATCCTATGTTCCCTTCCCCTCCCCAGGTCACAACATGAAATGAACCTATTAGGATCTGTGTGCTCACCTAGTAAAATATGCTTTAGTAAATAAATAAAATATATTCTGATATGCTTTTATTTTTTACAGTTAATCTATTTTTCCACCTTGTCCTGGGCAGCGTTCCCCAGCCCCGTCTCCCACTTGCAGCTGACCTCTGGCTTACCCCTATGGCTTATCCACCATGGTGGGGTGGCAGGGAACCCCTCAACCAGCCAATACGGATCTATTGCTAGGATTACTGCCTATTCGTGGAATGGCGCATGCGGGAACCAGCCGCCATCCAGCCACACCTAGAACACTTTTCTTCCTTCATTTTACTCCCTCGAAGAGGAGATGTGCAGTGACACCCATGGAGGGAGCATTCACGCATCCGCGCATGCTCCCTTCACGTGTCTGCCCCCTCTCCTCCCTATCTCTAGAACATCAGTGTGCTGCCCCCCAGCTGACGCTAGGGGCCAGTCAAGCACCGACTGCTAGAGACCCCCTTCTCCAGAGAAGGAGAGCAGCCCATTGAATGCTCAATCCTTCTCCTCCCCTGCCTACCCCCAGTGACCTGTGCTTGTTCCCGAACACCAGTCACCGGCGTGGCATGATGTAAGGTGTCCAGTGCCTCAGCCCTCAGCACCACTGACCTGGCTACTAATATGCTTTTATGCTTTTTTATTAATTAATTATAAATGTTTGCAGTACCCTTAGAAACATAGAAGTTGATGGCAGATAGTAGCCGCATGGCCTATCCAGTCTGCCCTTACTTGTTGCATTGCTTACCCCTTACCTATCTCTTTATTTATTTATTAAAAAGTTTTACCAGGAAGGCACACTAAGCAGAGTACTGCTCGATTCCAGGTGCATCATGGGGGGAGGGGGACTGTAGAGAATAGACATGACATATGTACAGAATACAATTTGTGCTAACAATGAACGATATCTACGCAGAATACAATTAGTCCTAACACTGAGTATAACAGCGGTCTTCAATAAGGAGTGGCAGAAACAATTGAGAAATACATAGCAAACACATCTAGTACAGTAACAAGGTAAAGCATGGATAAGCGAAGCAGCAGACAACCATGGACAGTAAACAGAGGAAATAAAATAGTGATCTAGGCCATAGTGCGTGGACAGGCTCAACTTAGCCGCAGGCACAGGTGGTGGAGAAATGCACATTGATGAGGGAGTTAAGGTGCTGAGTTGTGGTCATGTGCTAGATGTCCGTGGGGATGGAGTTCCACAATATGGACAAGCGATGTCTGAAGGCTGACTGGTCAGCCGAAGAGGACATATGCAGAACAACCAGGAGATGGGGGTCGAAATTCTTGAGAGAGTATGCAGGAGGGGCATGCACTGTTAGGATGGTAGTGAGATATGCTGGCAATTACTGGGACCAGAACTTGGCCACGAGCCTAGCACAGTGGGACTGCCTATGGTGCTGGAGCAAGGGGAGGTTGAGAGACCAGTACAGAACACAGTGGTGAGTGGAGGGTGGGCAACCAAGGGTGAAGAGGCAGAATGAGTGGAAAAGGGGGTCCAGACTGGCTAGGGTGGAGTTGGGAGTGGCACTGTAGACTATGTCCCAGTAGTTGAATATAGGGAGAATCATTTTCTGTACATGTGCACAGTGGGTTGGCAGCAGGATGCAACCATGGTTGTGATATAGGGCACTCAGCTTGGGGTGGGGCTTTTTATGGATGGTATCAACATGTACAGAAAAGTCGAGGTGCTGGTCTAGCCAGACCCCGAGGTATCTATAGGAAGTGCAAGCCTCCAGAGTGGTCCCATCCAGAGTGTGGGGGGTGGTGGGGAGCCAAGAGAGTCTCTGCCTCATGCCGAAGTTCATTGAGACTGTCTTCTTGGCAGTGAGAAAAAGCTGGTTAATGTGAAACCAGAGCTGAACATCACTGAAGTCCTGCTGTAGCCTGGTCGCCACATCAGCAGTTGAGGGGCTTGATGTATACAGTGCCGTGTTCTTTGCATACATATGTATGGATGTGTGTGGACAGGCAGTGGACAGGTCATTAAGGAAGATGGAGAATAGGATCAGGCTGAGGACTGAGCCCTGGGGGACACCTGTGATGATTGGAAGGGAGGTGGAGGTGGAGACTCCAATTCTAACAGATTGTGACCTGCCTACCAGGTAGGAGTGAAACCAGCTGGTTGCCACGGTAGAGAGCCCTGCAAGGGAGAGCTTGTCCAGGAGGAGGGCTTGGGAGACAGTGTCAGATGCTTTTGCCAGGTTGACAAAAATTGCTGAGGTGATGTGGCCTTTGTCCATACCATCAAGAACAGTGTCTGTGAACCATAGAAGAGAAGTGGTGGTGGAGTGGTCCTTCCTGAAGCCAGACTGGAAGGGTGTGAAGAAGGAGGAGGAGTTGAGAAAGGGACAGAGTTGGGAGAGGAAAAGGTGCTCCTGGAGTTTTGTTAATATGGGGAGGAGGGAAATTGATCGATAGTTGCTGGGGGGTGGAGGGGTCCCCACCCTTTGGAAGCGAGATAACAGTTCCGTGTTTCCATTCCAAAGGGATTGAAGCTAGAGAGAAAAGAGGTTGAAAAGATCAGCCAGGGGGGTGGTGATATCAGGAGCAGCCAGGTACAGCATCTTGGGGTCCAGCCCGGAGTGGCATTGCCTTGGTCAGATTTAGGGAAATCACATGCTGCAAACTTCCGACGGGTAACCAGCCTGAAGAAGAAAGATGGGTCAGGATGGGGCCATTGGGGACGGGGGTAGTTTCTTGTATGGGGAGAGTGGATAGCAGTGTTGAGGTGCCAGCTTGTAAAAAAGGGGTTAAATTCTGAGGCTACTGCAAGAGGGTCTGTTACGGCGGTGCTGCCTATGTTTAGCACAGGGGTGGGAGGTTGGGATGGTGGGGAGAAGAAGGATTTAACCAACTTCCATAATTTAGCTGGGTGATTTAAATTGGATTGAAAGGATGCTTTGAAATGGTTAGCTTTAGCCTGATAGATTAGCCTAGTGCAGGCATTGTATAATGAGTGAGATTTTGAGTGGTCAGTGTGGGAGCCAGATGCTTTGAGTGCCTTCCATGCCTGGTCTCTGTCTCTCTCTAATGCAGGACATAATGTCACCTGTGATCCAAGGCAGGTGAGTGCCCCTCACTCGAGTCTGTCTAAGTGGGGCATGGTAGTCCCAGGTGGTGAGGAACATGACCTTGAAGTACTCCAGAGTGGAGTCAATAGAGGTCAATCTGGGGATGAAGGACCAGTCTGTGGCTGCCAGGTCGCTTAGGAATGAGGCACGATCCAAGGAATTGTATGACCGGGTAAAGATGGTTCTGAGAGAGGGGGCCTTAGGCCTGAATATTTTCCATATCGTGTATATCATGTGGTGGTCACTTAGGGAGTCTGGTAAGAGGCCTGAGGCGATTATCCAGTGTTGGTGAGAGGTAAGGGACCAGTCCAGAAGATAGTGATTCTGTAATTTAAAGTTCAGTCATGTGGGTTCTGTGATCAGTTGTGTCGAGTTTAGAGTGGCCACCTGGTTGCAAAACTTGGATGTGGTACTGGACAGCCAATTCGAGTTGAAATCCCCCAGGATGTGGAGCTCGCTCCCTGTGGCACTAGTTTTCAAAGTGCCCAGATGGTCCAGGATGAAGGGCATACGAGAGTCGGGGGAGCAGTAAGAGACAGCTATACATAGGGGGATAGTGTGGGGAAGGGAGAATTTGATCAGCAAGGTGTCAATGGACTGTGTGGGCAAGGGCAGATTGACAGGGTAAACTGGAGGGCGGATGAGATATACATAGCTATGCCTCTGCCTCTTATCAATCAATCAATCAATCAATCAATCAATTAAGTCTTTATTTAACCAGGTGTTCATCGTTGAGCAGAAGCTCATTTGCAAGATGGACCTGGGTGGAGCATGAACAATTGTATATACAGGTCAACACAGGTATTTACAAGGCAATACAGATAATACTCTTTACAGAGAGGAAGAAAAAGAAATTCATATGTACATAGAATTATACAGATATTGTACAGATTACAAGGTATTTACATACATGAAGTGTCTATAGGAAGATAAAGCAGGTTGTCTAAGGTTGCAGGAGGACGTAACGGAAGAAAAAAAATAAAAATATACACCAGGTAGAGGTGAAGGTGGGGGGAAGGGAGGGAGGGAGATGGGGGAGAAAGGCTAGGATAGCACGGTGCACAGAAAGGAGTTGGTAAAACGGGATGTAGAGAAGGTGGATGGAGAAAAGGAGTATGTGTGAGCCCCGGGATTGAATGCTATAAAGTACGGGGCATGGTAGGATGTCACAACCCAGGGTAATGAGCTCCTATCTGAGGTTGGGAAAGGAAGAATAAGGGGATGGATGGGCCTAGTGTTGATAAGACAGTGTGATAAGAGAGAGAGAGAACAATTAGGCTGGTGAGGAGCAAGCTGGGGGGTCAGTACTAAAAATCGGGTCTAGGCATGGCAATATACCAGTGCAGACACTGGTACTGGGTCTGAGTGGGTGAAGCAGTTACATACTTCTTTGACTGTACAGAAATAAAGCGTCTTGAAGGCATTTATACCGATTAGAGTGCTTAATTTGAGGTTTTTTTGTAGATCGTTCCATAAGGTAGGTAGCACGGTTTATGGCTGCCCTGCCGAAAGGATTTTGCTTTGGGTACTTTAAGTGTAATAGCTGAGTAACTTCTTAACGCGTATTTCCCAATTATACTCAGGGGAAGACAGCAGGAGATATAGTAAAGCAGCTTATTAGAGATGGCTCTATAGGTCCAGAGAGCGGCGTTTCTGTGGCGCCTGAACTTTAGTGATGTCCACCCCACCGCCGCATATAGGGTGCAGTGATGCGTGTCGAAAGGGAGTCCCGTTATAAACCTCATTGCTCGATGGTAGAGTGTAGCCAGTTTAGCCATGTAAGAGTTGGGGCATTGGCTGTACAGGAAGTCAGCGTAATCAACCAATGATAGGAAAACGGATTGGACCAGTTGTTTCTTGGCATCTCTGGTGAGAAATTGGTTGATTCTAAAAAACAATCCAAGCCTTTGCCGAAGTCGTTTTAGCAAGTCCTCTATATGTTCAATGAAGGAGAGTCTTTGGTTTATCCAAACTCCCAGATACTTGAATTTTGTAACAAATTCTATTTTTTCACCTAGAACTGTGGTAATTTGGGGAACTGTCCCACTGGACACAGGGTTAGCTGTACGGATAAAAGGGAGAGGACCATCGCTTAGTTTTTTGGCATTAAGGAGTAGCTTTTTGAGGAGTTGGCTTTGCAAAAGGTTGAATTCTGACTGTAGGTCATTGTAGGCAGCTTCAGGTGTTGGGCCTCACGTAGAGAACTGTATCATCTGCAAACAGATGGATGTTGGCTTCTTGTATACAGTAGTCGATGTTACTAATGTAGATTGCAAAAAGTAAGGGCCCTAATATAGAACCTTGAGGTACCCCACTATGCAGAGTTTTTAAGGGGGGCAAGCCTTCTTTGGCTTTAACTTGTTGAAGGCGCCCTGTAAGATAGTCAGTAAACCAACGCAGAGAGGAGGGGTCCACACCTATGGTTTGAAGGGAGGAGAGAAGCAGACTATGGTCAACAGTGTCAAAAGCCTTGCTTAGATCAAGGAAAACAGCACAAATAAAGTTTTTGCTCTCAAGATTACACTGCCAGTCATTAGTAACTTTGGTGAGGGCTGAGATAGTGCTATGTTTAGCTCTGAATCCAGACTGCATAGGATTTAGCAGTTCCCTAGACTCAAGGTGAGTCCTCAGCTGTGCATTTACAATTTTCTCTAGGAGCTTGGACAGGACTGGAAGAGGGAAATTGGCCTGTAGTTATTGAGATCGCCAGAGTCACCTGATTTGAACAGTGGTATGACATGTGCTGTCTTCCATATAGGTGGTAAGGTGCCCGAGACAGGGATAAGTTAAAAAGGTGGGGGACAGGTATTGCTAGTACGTGGTAGGCAATTTTTAGGAAGTAAGGGTCAAGGGTGTTGGCCCCAGCACTTTTTCTAGTATCCAACTGAAGCAAGAGGTCCTCTACCTCTTTCAGTGGGGCAGGTTGAAGCGAGAAAGGCGGCAAAACTATCGGAGTTTCAGGCAGTTGGCTGGCAGTCTGGAGGTGAAGTATGTTTGCAGGGGAGTTATCAAATGCCATGCCTGCAGTAGCAAAGTGGTTATTGAATGTGTCAAGTATATCCATCTTTTCGGTTATAGTCAAGTTGCCAGAGGTAATCTTGGTCTGGAGTGAATTTCCTGGGGAGTGGCCTAGCAGATCACTGATTGTGTTCCAGAGCTTGATTGGGCTCTTTGTGGCAGAGTCGAGTTCGGATATGAAGAAGGTGGCCTTCAATTCTCTGATTGTTTTGGTACATAAATTTTGTAGTCTCCTGAACTGGTTCCAGTCCTCTGCAGTGTTCAGTTTGAGCAATTTTTTCCAGAGCTTATCTCTTTCTAGAAGCAAGGTCTTGATCTGAGGGGTGAACCATTTACAGGTTTTGGTCCTAGTTCGAACTTTAATCAGGGGAGCATACTTATTAAGGGCCCTTGATAGAATGTTGTGGAAGATATTGAAAGCTGATGTAATCGTTTTGGCCAGGTAGAAATCTTGCCACTCAGGGGAGTACTTAAGCACATTTAGGTAGGCATGTTCATTGAAGTTGCGCCTGGATCTCTTCATAGAGAACTTGCTGATGGGTGCTGGGTTGTTTGTGGATCTTACTCCCGCAATAAAACAATGGTTGCTGGCGTCTGAGAAGAAGACATCAGCGTGGGAGAAGAGATGAGGTTTGCTCACCATTAGCACATCCAAAAGTGTACTTTTACTGGGGTTCTTCACGTTTGGGCGTGTTGGTTCAGTAATAAGTTGTGTCAGCCCATGTTCATCACAGAAGGATGCAAGGGGGCAGCTGTGTTAGAGAGCCAGTCAAAGTTGAGGTCTCCTAAAATAATAGTTTCTGGCAGCCCCTGTCCCAACTTGTCACTTAGATATGACATGTTGTAGGCCAGCAGCGGTGGTCTGTAGCATCCTATTACGAGAGTGCAGTAGTCTATGTAATTTCCACTTTGAGAATTAGGCATTCGAATTCGCTAGGACAGATGCCGAGGATAAGCAGAAGGCAGAAAATTTGTCTTTAACGTAAATAGCTACCTCCTCCTCTGGCATGCCTATCATCTCTGAACAAGGCATAGTTGGGTATGTTTACTTCTCTATCAGTGGTGCTGGGTCTAAACCAAGTTTCAGAAATCACAAGTATGTCAGGAGAGGTATGATTTACCCAGGTTTGTATTAAGGTTATCTTTTTAAGGAGGCTACATACGTTAATATGCAAGAAGCTTTTTCCTTTTAAATTTGCTAGTTCTTCTGGCAAAGCAATAGCTTCTGGGGGGCCAGGGTTGAGTTCTACATTGCCTGAACATAGCAGGAGGATAAGTAGGATTTTTGTAAGAGCACTAATTATAAGGTTGTAATTCCTGCCTTTCTCCCGTCTAGTAGATCTGATGTTTTTGGGGACTGGAAAGTATCCACCATAGAAGAGCTGATCTGTTGTAGCAAGAGCTAGTACTCCTACCACAATAGGAGGGGAGGAGATAGAAGTCTGCGTGGTGGGAGGTAGTCCTTGTGGTGGGGGAGTGTTATAAGTACTACTGGTATGTGTGGTTCAAGAGCAGGGTTTGAGGTATTGGTACTTAGAATCACAGAGGCAATTAAAGGATAAGTTGCCATGTGGTATACAGCACAAGGTGCCATTGTAGACCAAACATGATGGTAGTTCAGGTGTCCAATGCTGTATTATGGTAAAATTTAATGGAACAGAAGCTGACCCTTTGCTGGTACAGAATTTGGCACCTTGCCACTTTTATTGCCTAGGCGGTTGTGGCGGATAACAGTGTAACCAGGGATTGCAATTTCTGCATTCATGATGTGAGGCTTTAGCCGGGTTTCAGAAATAATCAGAATGTCAGGCCTTTGGGATAATATAGTTGGCTGCAGCACAAATAGTTTATGCAGTAGGCTGCAGATATTAAGGTGCATTAATTTTAGGTCCCGTTTTGCTAGGCGAGGAGGGTGTATGGCCGAGGGTTTGGCTCAGCATCCCCAGAAAGTAGAAGTAGTAGCATTACCAAGAGTTTGGTGACAGGCTTGGAGCATTAAAGCTTATGGATGGTGATCTGTGGCTGCACAGCTACCTCAGGGGGGCTGCTGGGTGATGGAATTTAAGGCTATGAGTTCAAACTGGAAATTGGGAGGTAAGATCGAGGGGCCAACCAGCAATTTGAGCAGTTGGGGTGCAGGGGGCAGGCCAGCAGTGTAGGTAGCAAAAGTTGGTGGGAGGGTTGATAGGGTGCAAGGTGCCAGATTTCCTCCCTGCTCCTCGGGGTAGGTGGAGAGAGGGAGTGACGCTAAGGGCAATAGAGAAGTGAGTAGAGCAATGTAGAGAGGCAACATGGTTGTGCTGATTGGGATTGGCTGCTAGCACATTATTAAGTGATTGTGGCCACTACTGGCAGAATAAGATAGGCTGCAACTGGGAATGTCAACTGATAGATTTTTTACCAGCAAGTGATCCTACACTTTAAAGTGAGTGGCTCACCAAGGGTGGGGGTGGGGGTGGTGGGGTAGCAGATGCAAAGCATTGGTAGGGCAATCCTAATGAACATCTGTGGCACAGGGAGTCAGAAACTCCATACTTTGCTTAGTTCACTGAATTTGGGGGAGGGCAGCTTCGATGGTGTCCTCATGACCCACCGGAAGGGTGCAGGGAGCTGTGGATAGAACAACTGGAGGTGAGCTTTTAAAACACATACAGGGGACTGGCTACAACAGGGGGAGGTGACTGTCCACAAACACTGGGGAAGGGCTAGTCCCTGCTAACAGGAGAAGCTTACAATAATACCTAGCCCATATCATAATACTAAACCTAGCCCCAAGCTAAAATACTGAAGTAAAATTAAATGGAACAGAAGCTGACCCTTTGCTGGTACAGAATTTGCAGCATCTGCAGAATGAATGTAGTAAAGCAGCTCTGCATTGCAGAATTAATTTAGTAAAGCAGCTCTTTAACCCACATTACTTAACTCATTGTACATTTAACAGCCATGGTTTGTACTTCTTAAGGCAGCCTCGGTAACTAGCAGTAGAAAATCAACTAAATTCAGCTAAATCATTTAAAGTCACCTTGGAGAATAGTCAGAACAAGGGCAAATTAAGTAACAAATGCTGTACAAAAAATTATCTGCATTTCTACGATGACATTTAAAATTGTATCATCAGTCCAGAGTTTGCATTTGAAAAAAGGTGCAAAGAATCCTCCTAATGAATGTCTGCATCTCAGGAAGCCAGAAACTCCTTACCTTGCTTAGCTCACTGGATTCAGTGGAAGGCAGCTTCAATGGGCTCTCATGACTCACTGGAAGGGTGCAGAAAACTTGCTTAGTTCACTGGATTCAGCGGAGGGCAGCTTCGATGGGGCCCTCATGATCCACCGGAAGGGTGCAGGGAACTTGCTTAGTTCACTGAATTCAGTGGAGGGCAGCTTTGATATTGTCCTCATGACCCACCGGAAGGGTGCAGGGAGCTTATGACTCCCTTGTGCTTATCCCAGTCTTTTTTAAATCCTACCGCTGTTTTTGCCACCATAATGTCTGCTGGAAGACTGATCCGGGCACCCACCGCCGTTTCTGTGATGAAGTATTTCCTCACATCTCTCCTAAATATACCCCCTCCAGCTACATATCATGGCCCCCTGTTCTTGAGTACCATTTCCTTTGTAAAATACCTCCCACTTGTACCTTCTTCACCTCTGTGAGGTATTTAAAGGACACAATCATATCCCCTCTCTCCTTCATCTCCTCCAGAGTATACATATTTAATTATTTTAGCTTCTCCTCATAGGACATTTTATGTAGACCTTGTACCATCTTGGTAACCCTCCTTTGGACAGCTGCCTTCCTGTCTACATCCTTCCTGAGGTGTGGCATCCAAAACTGGATGCAGTACTCCAAGTGGGGTCTTACTAAAGACCTATATAGTGTCAACACTACTTCAGTCTTCCTGCTGGTAATACCCTACCTACTGTATACATCCCAGCATCTCCCTAGCACTCCTGATCACTTTATCACATTGTCAGGCCACCTTTGGGTCATACTATATGATTCCCCTCCCAGTTCTCTTTCCTGCTTGGTTGCTGCTAGTATCACTCCCGCATATGGATACAGGAGTTCTTTCAGGTATCTTGGTCCCAAATCACATAGGGTATCGTATGATTTCAATCTGCAACACTAGAAAGATATGCTGAGAGTAGGAACTCCAGCAATCAATTTAGCTGCAGTGCAGTGCACTAACTGCAAACAGCACAAGAAGCCTCCAGACAGCTCGAGGTATAGGTTGTTACTATAGATCAGTCTGGACATGAAGAAGGCCAGTGTTTTCAGGTCCCCAGGTTTAAGATATGATTTTATCTGGATGATACTCCTAAGTTGGAAAAAGCCACCCAGACTACTGCAGACACCTGGTTCAGAAGTTTGCATGGGTGCTAACTGGTATTTGTCCATTCAAACTGGGCATTGTGCTGGAGTCCATTATTCAAAGGGTTCTGTTACACCAGCAAACAGGGGTAGCACCAGCATAAACTAAACAAGGGGGTATGTAAATAGTGGTGCAAGGAGAGGAATATCAGTGCAAGATAATGTTCAGCAAATTTGCATGTCACAAGAGCGTTTGTGCTGTCCTTCTGTACTGCACAAATACAATGGATGAAAACCTATTTATTTATTTCATTTTGGTAACTAGGTAAGCCCTCTGATACCAAGGTCCCTTTTTCAGGGGTGACCCAGAATTAATAACAGGTATATAATTAGAGTAGCATTTCATATTAGACAATTTAACAATCAAACAGACACAGTAAGTGCTATTACATAAAAAGAATGAGAAATTTGACATGGGTTAATAACAGTTGACATGAAGGCAATGGCATGCCTTTTCATAGAAGTGAATAACACTGATACAACATGCTACATTAAGCAAACATAGCAGTTACATTAAGTTGACTGAGAGAGGTCGGTCAACGAAAACATCTACGGAGACATTTTTCTAGATATTAAACTTGTAATATGTATAGCCTCGAGGAAAGGAGGGAGAGGGGGGACATGATAGAAACTTTCAAGTACCTCAAGGGAATCAACAAAGTCCAAGAGGGTAGCATCTTTCAAAAAAAGAGGTGTGCAAGAACAAGGGGGCACAATTTGAAGATAGAAGGGGGGCGGCTCAGAGGTAATTTAAGGAAGTATTTTTTCACAGAGAGGGTTGTGGATGCATGGAACGGCCTTCCGGAGGAGGTTGTGGAGTCAAAAACAGTGGTGGAATTCAAGCATGCATGGGACAGTCATAAGGCAATTCTAGGGGGTGGGGGTAGGAAGAAGTAGGCTGCTGGTTAACTAGGATCTGAGCTTATCCAGTAGGTAGGGAAATGGGCAGACTGGGTGGGCCAAGTGGTCCTTATCTGTCGTCAAATTCTATGTTTCTTGTAACACCTTTTTGATGCTATCTAGGGAGTTCACCATTTGCAAGGATTCCAGGAGGGCATTCCAAAGTTTGGAAGCTGAATTGCTCCCCAATGAGGTCCCCTAGGCACCTCAAGCAATTGTTTGATGGAGGTTGTACCGTTCTATTGGAGCGCTTAGGGACAAGTAGACCGACCAGATCAGGAGGCTGGTAGGTGGAAATGAGTTTGCATGCAGTACATAGTATGGAGTACTGTAGCCAGTGGGCTAAAGATGGCCAGTTTAGGGAGGCCAGCACCTCACAAAGGTGCTTCTTAGGATGAGTTATTACAGCGAATTGGCCTATTTTGTTATACAGTAATTGCAACCTATTACTCCAAGATTTGTTAAGGGACTGCAAGACAGGGGCAGCATTTGTGAGCTTAGGTAATAGCACACTGTTTGCTATGGTTATTCTAGAGACCTGAATGAGGTTGCCATTTAATCTATATAGGAGTCCTAGTTTTTGGTGGATTGAGCGGGTGACCTTATCCACATGTGGCTTAAAAGTGAGGACTTGGTCAAGTGTCAGTCTGAGGTATTGTCTTATTCTGCACAACTCAACCAGATGCCAGACGTAATGCAGCCAACCATTCAGTTGGCCTCTGGGGGAGCATACCCACCACTGTGGTCCATTGCACTCCCCACCAGTCCCTCTCCCT
Organism: Neoceratodus forsteri; assembly: GCA_016271365.2. Lineage (NCBI taxonomy): Eukaryota > Metazoa > Chordata > Ceratodontiformes > Ceratodontidae > Neoceratodus > Neoceratodus forsteri. The sequence goes on along the minus strand of CM028131.1, from coordinate 508,309,843 downwards.
GACATTAAAATACAATTTCCTGGTGGCAGTGGTTCCTCCTCCCACCAGTCCCGAGCCCCATAATTAGAAATAACATCCCTGGTGCTAGTGGTCTCCATGCTTCCTCTAATTACAGCCCCATAATTAGAAATAACTTCCCTGGTGATAGTGGTCCTCTCCCTCCCTATGATCCCCAGTCCCATATTTGTAAATAAAATCTGTGGTGCTGGTGGTCCCCTCCCTCCCTCTGATCCCAGCTCTGTAATTAGAAATAACATCCCTGGTGCTAGTGGTTCCCTCCCTTGATCTGATCCCAGCCCTGACCTAAAATTATTTATCCCTGGTGGTAGTGATTTCCCCACTGACCACCAGCCTGGAAGTAAAAACAACCCCTCCATGGCATCCAGTGTCCCCCCGGCATGTGCCCCCTCCCACTGAGGTGCTCGGTATCTGCAGTGCCACAGGTGCACACAACAACTGACACAGCTCTCCTCCTGACTCCATGATCGGCCACTGTATGTACGGGAAGGGAGCTTGCCTTGTATTTATAGTACAGGGCACATCATGGTCCAAGGTCCATGTCCATGATCAGACCAGGGCCACTCTTGGAGATACAAACATTTTAAAAATTAATTTTTCAACCCTATATTCATGGTGACTGAGGTTAGTATGAGGGAAGCAATATTTGGGGTTTCTGTTATTGTGCCCGGCAGGGAGATTGAAAGAAGCATATACTGTAGTGTATAGTGGACCCTTGTTGCACATAGAAACCGGAGGTTCTCAAAATGTTGTTTGCTGCAGTTCAAAAGGTCATGGAATGTGATTATACCCCACTGCAGCAGAACAACATTTTGAAAACCTCTAGAGGTTCCACACACTCACTACACTGACTGCACATCACTTACCTTAGCAGCAGAAGTGGACGGATCCACACTCCCATGGCGACAGTAAAATCAGTCGCATCAGAGCCTCACAAGATTCAGGATCAACCAGATATAAAGAAACACAGGATTAACCAGATATTTAGTGTTAAAAAAATATAAATAAAACAAATGACCCCCTACTCCACAGCCATCTCACTTAGAGAGTATTATGGCTGCCATTTTTTTTTTCAGCTCTCTCAATGTACCTGCCAGCCAATAGGAAGTCACGCTAGACTTGTAGCCATGCCTCCTCCTTAGCAACCACTCGGCAACCCTGGAAACCACCCTTTAACATGGAACAGTACATCGCACGCAAAACATAAAAGGCTGCTAAAAAAATAACTGTAAGTGATTTTCGGGGGCACTATATAAAAGAGTGGATGAGCATCCTCAGGCACAACCAGCCTTTTTGTGCCACCTCGGGGTCCTGATGCCATCAGATGTCTTGAACTTCGCTCTTGAGGCCTGATGATATCAGAACTCCTCTGTGGCACAACAGGCTGGTTGTGCATGGATGCCCTTCCACTATTCTGTATGTGGTCAGTTGTTTACCTCATACAACACTTTGCAAACAGTGCCTTTACAGAGCAGAGAGAGCACAAGTCAAAGACAAAGCCTTAATATCTGGGTGTGACGTCACACCAAGTTATTATGGCTTTTGAAAGCAACCAAAAACTGAAGGATAAAATGAGCCACCAGTCATTATAAATACATTATAAAACAAGAAGTCAGAGATGGTATTTGGAAATCTTAAACCATATTTAAAAATAACTAAAAGTGACTCCTGTGGAACTATCTGCTATTAGCTGACAATAAAGGCCTACTCAAACAGGTCAAACTTTGGTCCCATTTTAAATGTCTTCACGGAGGTGAAATTCCCTACACCAATGGGTAGGGCATTCCTAATTATCAGAGCTGCTACAAGAAAGCCCTCTCACCTGGCTGCCCTATACAGAATCTATGGGCATCCAGCAGCTTTGCCTCAGTAGAGCAGAAAGGGCTGTGTGGAGTATATGAAGACAAGATATCTTTTAGGTTCCCAGGACTCAGTCCATGAGTTTGGAATGTTAACAAAGCAATCTTGAAAGTGTTGCACCACTGCATTTGCAGCCAGTGCAGTTCATGCAGCATAGAAGTGATATGAACAGAGATCTGAACCCCAGCAGTCAGCCTAGCCACAACGTTCTGCACCAACTGCAGGTAATTTGCCATCTTTCCAGGAAGGCCTAGGTAAAGACCATTACAGTAATCAAGGATTGAGACTATGAAGGCTTGCACTATGATCATCAGCTCCTCATGCATTAGGCAGGGCTTGATTTGTGCGATATTCCTCAATTGGAAAATCCACTGCAGACAACCACATCTGGATATTGCAGTGACAGCTTACAATCTACAGTGACGCCCCAGATTCTTAACCATATCCACAGCTCACAGCTATATCCCCTCAAAGTTCAGTGTATTGGCAATCTACTGGTCATTTCAGACCCTTACAGACCTGGGTCTACTGGTAGCAGCTCCATTTTACCTGGATTCAAAATCAGACTGCTGGAGTCCACACAGTCACAGATTTCTTTTAGATATTGGTCTAGCATGGAGACTACATCATGCCTGTTTGCTGCAAAGATTAAAATTAAGGTATTTGCACATCTCTGTGGTCTGGTTTCTAGCACTGAATATCCTAATAACTCCCTAACTGGCCAAAATCTGAGATTCTGGTCCTCTTGTGCCAGTACTTTGCCAGGGTCAGACAGGAGATGTTATTTAAATAGAGGAGATTGTTCTGTGGTGTTTCAATTAGCAGGTGGATAAAGATACAAATATGACTGGACACTGTGGGCAGGAATTTCAAATGGATCCATCTGTGCATAATTTAAAGCACAGAATTGCCTCTTAGAGCAGTGTGGAATTTTCAGATTCAGTTTCTACTGGAATTATGTGAAATTTTGGAAATTTCACCTCCTTCTGTGGAATTCCTTCACAAGTAAAATGCTGAAATCAGAACTTTTTTTTTTACTGCAGATTAGTAATCCATGGTACACATGAACCACTAATATGTATTCAGTGGTTTAAGTGCACTGCAGTTTCCTTTTCTGCAAACCACAGAATATTTTTTTTCCACAGATTATATAATCCCCATAAAATTATACTGCTGTTTATACAGAAGTGCTTTTCTTTTTTTTAATTATTCAGTTTATATAGAAATGCTTTTCTTTTTTTTTTATTCAGTTTTATGTATGGTATTTTCTAGGAGTTGGCAGGTGGCTGGCTCTGGCCACTCATGATGAGGGGGCTCATCTATGGCTTTGGGTCGGCAATTCCATCACCAGGTGCATCACCGGCACCATAATGGAGCCTGCCAGCTCTGTTTTCTCCCTTTCCCTGCTGCGGTTGCTCGGGCACGTGCAGAGGCACACGCATGTAATGATCCACAGTGCCCTCCCTACTCTAGCCACCCTCCATCTGCACTACTCTCGGGCCTCTACCCAGGGGGGCAGCCCTGCAACAGGAGTGACTGGATCCCTCCTTGGGAGAGGAGAGTACCTTGCAGCTGCTCGATCCAGCTCCCTCCCGCCAAACCCCAGTGACCCAGGCTAGTTCCCGAACCCAGTTTGCCGGTGCAGCTCGAGGTGTGGCATCCAGCGCCTCAACCCTCAGCGCCATTGGGCCGGCCTATAGAAATGCTTTTCAGAGTTCCACATAATTAAAAAAAAATTCAGAAAGGATTTTGAAAGTAAAATTGCCATTCTGCAGAAATTCAACATTTCACAAAGCTCTACTTACATCCCTGCATACTAAATCATCTTAACATGTCTGTGTGTCCATCTGATTTGCTGCTGAATTATCTTCAAAAGTTTGACACAAATGGATTTAGCTTTTTCATGTAAAATGTTACAAACTGAGATATTTTTGTCACAAAAGAATTCTTACACTGAAAATTCAGGTGACCATGGAACACAAGCAGATGGCTACAGATTCCAGCACAGCACACATTTCCTCATGTTGAAAATCCAGCCCTTGGTATCCTACTTGATCTGTCTAAAACAGATAGCCGCAGAGTGAACACATAGTCATGGTTATTTTTTTGGATGGATAGTGCAACTATTCAAAATCTGTGAAACTTGGCTGTAACTTTACTAAGCCTGTTAGAAAGAATTGCATTAAAATATGCCTCGGCGCATAAAGTACTGCACCCATTTTTTTATTTATTTATTTAGTTTTTTTTTTACCGGGTAAGTGCACTAGACAAAAGCATTGCCTATTTTCAGGCATGACCCAGTTGAGTTACAGACAAAAGAACAGCAATTATGGGTTACTCAGCAGTACAAAAACATCAAATAATGGATTAGACAAAACCTGAGTATCATAGAACAAAGCACAGTAAAACCATTCAGACAATAATCATCATAAATAAGTGCATAAATGCATTGTAAAGTGATACCATGATAAGCATATGCATTTAGTTACATGTGGACTTATCTGTGCCCAAGAGGAAGCTATGAGTAAGCAATAACCCGTGACAGAGTGTGCGGTTATTGGGGATTAATCAACACCCCGGGTGTGTTGTGAGGCACAAGCCCACAGGCCGAGTGTCCTAACAGCACCGGGGTGTTAATTAATCCCCAATGACCACACCCCTGGAGTGGATTATTGCACTTATAACATGGGGTTACCCCTGTATAAACAAGCATTTGTCAATGCCGAATGTTGCTTGCTTCTATGTGCTGTTTAGGTATTTGGAAGTCATCAGAGTGCAAATATTGAAAATTTGCGGACTTACGAGCGTGCCTAGGAACTGCGCAACGTCGCTCGTAAAACAGTCATTTTTAGGAATTTTTTCACCAAATTTTCAACATAGCCATTTTAAGACCTCTGAACAGTGTCACTGTGATTTTGTTAATGTGTCCCATACATTGAGTTTGCACACCGACTGCGCCATTGTGCGCTACATGGGCGGAAACACATTTTGGGCAGGATGTCAAAAATGACAGCTGTACTTCTCATAAGGAGGTGTGGTAAAATGGCAGTGTTGAAAATCTGGAGTGAAAATATTGAAAATTTGCGAACTTACGAGCCTACGTAGGAACCGCGCAACGACGCTCGTACAACAGTCATTTTAGAATTTTTTCACCAAATTTTCAACATAGCCATTTTAAGACTCTGTTCATGAACAGTGTCACTGTGATTTTCTTAATTTGTCCCGTACATTGATTTTGCACATCCACTGCGCCATTCTGCGCTACATGGGCGGAAACACATTTGGGTGAGATGTGACAAATGACAGCTGTACTACCCATAGTAGGTATGGTAAAATGGCAATGTTGAAAATCTGGAGTGAAAAATATTGAACATGAACTTACGAGCTCATGGAACCGCGTAACGCACGCCAGAAACAGTCATTTTTGGAATTATTCACAAATTTTCAGGGTTTTGGGACCCCTTCTCTGAATATGTCACTGTCATGGCGGTATTCTGGCCGGAAGGGTGATTTCGCAGTGACAGTCATGGAAATCACCCTTCTAGCCTGAATAACGCCATGACAGTGACATCATTCATGAGAAGGGTCCCAAAACCCCATGTTGAAAATTTGTGCAAAAATTCCCAAAATGCCCGGATATGAATAATAAAGTTGAAACGCCTTATCTAGCCCATTATACAGCTTAGCGGCATTTCCTCAGTTCGCGGGTCGGCTTTGAAGAGTACAGACGCTGCTCCGGTCCACCAAGGGTCGCCGCGCCAGAGTCCGGAGGTAAGTATGGGGTGAGGGGGGCTTGGGGAGGCTGGGTGCACGTGGGTGGGCGCGGGTTGTGGGAGGGGGTCGACGCCTCCGGACGGTTTTTGGTTTTCAGGTTAAAAAAAGACAACGTTGACTGTTTGCCACGCTGGGTGGGCTCAGCATGGCACAAGCACTTTGGGGGACGCTCGCCGACGGGGATTGGGCACCCCGTCGGCAAAAAAAAAAACTTGGTTTCGGCACGCTTGGGTGGGCTCAGCGTGGCACAAGCACTTTGGGGGCGCTCAGCCGACGGGGATTGGGCACCCTGGCTACATAGTGATTGCCACGCTGGGGTGGCTCCAGCGTGGCACCAGCTCACGGGGGGACACCAGCTAGCCGTTTATACAGTGCGCAGCGGAGCACAAGATGCGGGAGTTACGTGAGCAGCGCCTTATCGCTGCTCACCTGCCGGCTCCCCTTTCAACTGGCGTTACTGCATTTTGGAGCGTGTCACAGACAGCTCCAAATGCATTGGCTTACAGGGGCCGCGCCTGCCAGCCCAGTGCCTGAATTGGAGAAGGAGGTGACACACCTCAGAAATCTCCGTTCGTGGCACTATGTTTCTTGCACATGCGTGCAAGCAACATAAAAAAACGAAAAGAAAGTAATGTAAAATTAAGAAAAACTATACATTTTGGGCATGTATGCTTCCTCCACACAAAGTAGTCCTCATCTTGCAATACCTCTGCAAGATCCAGCACTCTTTGCTGTGTGGCCAGATGACATGGGAAAACTCTGTAGAAAAAGCAACAACTGAAGAGAGAGAGAGAGACATACACGGACAGGAGACTATCATTTGTCTCACTATCACTGCCTGTGCTGCTCTCTGTGTCTGCTGTTTCCTGCGATCACCAATGTACAGTTTGGTCCAGAACTGCTGCAGCAGCAAATGTGGAAAACACAGAAGAGCAATGTCCCAGTCGCTTTGCTCACTCTCTCTCTCTCTCTCTCTCACCCGCTTGCTATTTTCTTAGCCAATTTTAGTTTTTCCTCACAAAATCTAAGTAAGATGTGTGTTGCAGTGACAGAAAGAGAGACACAACTGACAGACGGCACTGTGCAGCATGAAAGGAGCAGAAGCAGGAGCACAGACAGACAGTATTCAGGCACAGCATGGTGACGCAATTTGGAGGTTCCAGTCTCACTCTTGGTGTGACTGTGTCTCTCCTGCAACAAGCTCCTCATACCCATGTGTTTCTTTTCTCACTAATGTCTCTCCCAGTGTACTGCAATACCACACTGAAAGTATGTGGATAGAGACAGAGAGAGAGACACAGATGTATCACTGGCATTCCTAGCTGCTCTATCTGCTGCTCTCTTTGTGTCTGCCGGACAAAGGCAGACCCTTCTGTCTTTTTGTCCGGGTTGCAAGTCATGCCAGCTGCAGAGTGTGTGTGTCTTTCTCTCTTGCTGTGTGCTGTGTACTTCTCTCACGCAGTTGAATGCTCTACAGTGAAATCTGAGAGAGAGAGAGAGAGATATGAGAGGGGCAGATAGCTGCAAGTTTGATCACTGCAGGAGGGAACAGCACATTCAGTCACTGATGCGGCCTCTCTTGCTACCTGTCTCTCTTTCTCTCTTTCTGTCTCGTACTGTGTCACCCGGTAAGTGGAGATCCACGGAGCCAGTGGCTGGACAGCTGGTGGGGGGGGGTATGGGTGGCCTGACAGCTCACCAAGTGAGTGACACAGGGAATGACAACATATAAACCTCCCACCAGTAGCTCTTAGGGTAGATGCATGGTGCACCACTTTGTTTCTCCTTTGCCCAGCACTGTCCGACCTGCTACAGAACAATGATTGTGGCTCTGCACAGGACACGGCAGGTGGTAATTCAGGGAGTTGCACTCTCTCTGTCTCATTCTACCATATCCCTGTCTTTATGCAATGAGATATCAGAAAAGAGGAACACAAGTTAAGCAAAAGTGTCACCCGCATACTGTGTCACTCTATAAAATGGGGTATAAGAACACAGGAAGGAAAGTTAAGCAGATCTGTTAGCCATGTAGCAATGGATTTTAATGGCTGCTGTGTGAAACTCATTTTCCCCACACATAATGAGTGCGGGTCTGTACAGAGATGTCTTCTGTAGAGCCACATCAAAACTAGCTGTCTGTATATCGGGGATTAATCAACAGTCAGGTGATGGTAACTGACCAGTTGGGTTTGTCTTTTGTAATACCCCATGCTATAAAGTTCCTTCTTAAAAACCTGGTACGACTGGGAGTGCCTTACAGATACTGGCAATGAGTTCAAGAGTTTGGAAGTATATGCTACGAAAGCATGCTCACCCATTTTTGTAGCACATTTTGGTATATTACAAGAGACCTGTCAGCTGACCTCAAGGTATAGGCCTGTGTGGATTGCCTTAACATGCTGGCCAGGATCACTGGTGTACCATTGCCCATGATATTATCTATAGTAGAGCGAGTGGTGTACCGACAATAGAGAGTTGGGGAGAGCCGACCGAGACTTGAGTAGAGTTTACAATGATGGGTGTGTCTGGGTACAGATAGGGAAAAACAGCAGATGCTATTATAACTTGTGTTCCATGTTTGTAAGACCTCTTTGTTGGCATCCAGGTATCTCATCAGTCCATAGGTTAGGCTCAGCTGATGGACCTACTGTGCAATAACCAGGGCTCCTAGTGCTCTGCAGCAGCATTTTCTGATTTCTGCAGCATGATTTATTAATTTCTGTGACAGAATGCAGTCCTGCTATTGTCTAAAATATGATGTGATGTCATTGATGACTTCACATACCAAGTACAGAGGAGGGACTTCAGGATAAATAAGACAGGTAGGTTACCCTGGCACTATAGAATACTGTATTTTTGAATGAAAAATCACCATAAACACTAAATGCTGCGGCATTATATGAATTCTGTGGCATGATGCAAATTTTGTGGAAAATTCTGCAACTGCAGGATCATAGAACTCCATGGGCCTTGCAACAGCAAGTCTAGCAGCAGTGGTAAGAGTATTTCTGGTTTTGTAGGCAAAACCCATCTTTGTGTTTACTGATTTACATATAGTTGTCAGGTTACTACTTTCTTCATGAAAACCAAAAAGAAAAGGTGAGCACACAGGTGTAAGTGGGTAGCACAATTTAAGCAAAGCAGCACACTGAATTCAAAAAAACTGTCAACTGGTTTTAATTTGTGCAAAATATCTTAGTGTACATTCAAAGTGCAATCTGTGTAGAAATCAGAGCTGAAAATTCATGAACTCATAATGAACAAGATGTTTTACTATGCAGTGAATTACAGCGTTAAGTAATAGAATTGTCTGGCACTTTAAAATTAATAAATTGATGTGCAGAAATGAGGACTGAAAATTCATGACCTCATAGTGAATGAGGTTTCTTATTGGGCAATGGATTTCCATGTTGAATAATAGAGATGTTTGGCATTTCAGAATGAATAGTACATGGGGCCTTTGCATTTAAGTGATGAAGCACAGATTGATTGTCTGGAGATGCTTAATATATTAATATTTTTGTATGTTATATTCAAAAAGTCTAGAGATGTTCAATATCCTAATATTTTTGTATGTCATATTTAAAGTTTCCTGAGAATATACTAAGATATTTAAATGTGAGAACAATACTGCAATGAGTAGAATGGGAATTGATATATTTTGTGTGGATCCATATCATAACATATATTTGTACTCTTAGAAATGATTGTTTTGTTATTGGATTTAAAGAGATAGCCACCATGTTGCTGTAGTAATAAGGGAAAGGAATTAATTTGCTTTAATTGATGTAATTTATTACACATGTACTTTAGGGTATAACAGTAAGATTTGGGGTATTGTAACCATGTCCCGTTAGGAACCTTTACAGAGAAGCACAGGATTAAATGGTGACTGGACATATAGGGTTTTTCTTTGAATGAAACTGTATTGTGGTAGCTATGAATTTATTGCACTTTGAATGTACACTAAAATGTTCTGCAAATTAAAACCAGTTGATAGTTTTTTTGTAATTCATTGTGCTGCTTTGCTTAAATTGTGCTACCTACCTACACGCATGTGCTCACCTTTTCTTCATGGTTTTCATGAAGGGAGTAGTATGCATTGTTTATGAGTCTTGGCCAGGACTCACGTAGGTAGAGCACCCCTATTCAATTACAGAGACTAGTTTTTTTTTTGTTGTTTTTTTGGATGTCCCATATAGTTGTCAAGTGCAGACTAAAATCCAGTGTAGGGTCTAGTGTTACTCTGAGATACTTGAAAGAGTCTACAACCTCCATAGGAGAACCATCAGGACCTGAGATAGTTAGTGCAGAGGGATTGGCCTCGATTCCAGGCAAGTGAGCCAAATAGCATGGTAACTGTCTTTTTTGGTGTTAAGTAAAAGTTTGTTTTGTTTTAGCCAATTTTGTAGGAGATCAAAGTCGGTCTTTAGGTTAGAGTTGAAGGCTTTGTTCTATCTAAAACCGTGAACACAGTCAGCTGCTGAAGAAAATTATTTATTACAACTGTATGCTCTGCCAGAAAAATGTAACTGTCACTTAAGGTAAACTGATTGTAATGCTCAGCAACTGACTGTGCAATTTTAAAACTCTTACAGACCAAGTCAGGGTCAAACTTCCTAACAAAAACATTTTCCTGGCACATCTCCCAAGGGTGGAAATACTAGAGAGAGAGGAGAGAGAGGGGTGGGAGATATATATTTATATATATATATATATATATATATATATATATATATAAGAGAGAGCGAGAGAGAGAGAGAGAAGAGAGGGAGAGAGAGAGAGAGAGAGAGAGAAGTAAACACTACACTCAATGACATACAGTACATGGCCAGCTGTCACACTGAACAGGTGGTTTCAGTCTACACTATTCTACCTTCAAACTTAAACTTTGTAAGTATCTTGAAGAAGAGGAGATAACGTTATTTCAACAGAGTAAGTCGGGTAACAACTTGATGGACTGGTGGTCTTCATTCTTTACTAAGTTTGTATCTTTGCATAGTGAAATTGTTGTGGCTTCTTTTATAGTATGCTGGTTTCCGCTTTCTATACTGTATTGTTGCAGGATATACTATCACTGCTCATACATTTACCAGCTACTAGAAACAAATGAATGAACATACAAAAGTTGCCACCAGAATAAGGCCTGCAGTTGCAGTTTATTGAGTCTGCTTGTATTGCAAATCACCAAGTGGCAGCTAAGGACTCTGTTCCCTCCTTAGTGATACCCCCTCGTTCCCAGCCCTTTACCATTTGGCTCTAACCTTACCTTTTACCCTGTCCACATCCCCCTTTGAAGCCTTTCACTGTTTCTAGTGATACCACTTCCTGAGGTGCTACCCCCCTCCATAAAGAAATGCCTGCTGGATTCCCTCCTGAATCTACCCCTCCAGTTCAGGGTAATGCTCCCTCATGTTTTTATTTCCACTAAGCCTAAAGAGGTTCTCCTTGTCCACATTGTTAATACCCTTCAAATAGTTAAAGTCTCCATCTTGTTCCCCCTCTGTCCTCTCCTCCAGGGTGTACATTTTCAAGGCATCAAGCCTCTCCAATGTCCTGATCTCCTGCACTTTAACTATCCTTGTCACACTACATTGGGCTGCCTGCAGCAGGTTAATGTCCTTCTTCAGGTGGGGACATCAGTACAGCACATTATATTCCAGGTGCAGATACACTAACATCCTGCATAATGGTAGTACAACTTACTCCCAGCTGCTGCTGTTCTTCCTGACAATGCTGCCCCACATTCTGTTGAATTTTGCCACTCATTTCTTACATTGTGAGGAATGTTTCAGGTCAACAGTGAAGAACACTAGTGATCTGAAACACTGGCCTCTTCCCTCCAGTAACCTGTGCTATGTAAAGGTTCAGTGTCATAACAAAAGCAAGAGAATACCAGCACAGGGTTGCAGTACAAAAATTTGCAACTTTAATATAAATACATGGAAAAATACAACACAATACCTTTACCTTCATTTTGTATTGAGTATGGTACTTGCCACTTCCTTCTTGCTGGCTGTTGCCTTTCACTCATAAAATATATATGTAATGATAGAAGCCACAATTTTGAGAAAGGAAAGGAAAAATTGTTTAACTAGGAAAGGTACACTCAGCTGGTACTTGTTTCCAGGTGTGACCTGGGAGCACAAGAAAGTTAAGTGACTTGCTTAGGGTCACACAGTATGCAAGCAGGGGGTGATGGGATTCAAACCCTGGTCCCCAGGTTTGCAGCTCAGTGCCCTTAACCACTATGCTACACTGCCTCCTAAAGAAGAGTGGAGAAGAGATTTATCAATACAAAATCACAACATTTCATTACATTTTCATTAAACTTTCCCCTTCTTCTTCCTCCTACTCATTGACAAGAAGTGAAAGCCTTTGGAATTTATTAGATACTAGGATTTCAAAAGTGTGAACATTATTGCTTGTGATGCTATGGTATTTTTATTAAGATGTGTCTACTCATCTGAGTATGGATTCTAACTGTGGTTCATGGCCAGCTTCAGGCACTGTATTAGCACTTAAAGTATTATACATTATACTGCACCTTTAAATTTGTAGATGTTCACGATTGGCTGAGAGCACTTTAAAAGACCCTCTGTTTTTTCAGTCCAGTATCCCTTGAGAAAGCCTATGGGAAAAACCAGATTGGGAGTGAGCCCTGGGTTATTTTTACCACCAAGGTACTGTGTTGTATTTTTCTATGTATTTACTGTATATTAAAGCTGTGAATTTTTCTACTGCAACCTGGTACAGGTATTCTCTTGCTTTTGTTATGACCGGAAACACTTCTCACAAACACTTTAAGTGAAGACAAAAATATATTTTTCCTTTATAATAAGACTGAAGTACACTCTTTTTTGTTCAGCGGTACCAAAAAAAACTGCACATATCATTTTGTGTAGACTTTAATTTCTTAGCTCGTGACAAGGAAATATCATTGGCGTGTTCTACCAGGCTACATTGGAGGCTTCAAGATTATAATTTATTTGTATCTAGTCTACACACAGTACTGATGACTCCATGTAAAAAGTGGACAAACTGCTGCAAAAGGTTAAATCAAAGCTACTGTATTTGGCGAGTCCTGTAAAAGACTTAAAATGTGCAGCATATAATTTAGACAGTTAAGTAGTTATTGTAATCCTGTACTGTTTTGCATTAGAGGGAACAGATTTTCAAAACTTAGTGTGGAGCAAGACAACCCTTTTGAAATTTTAATATTTTGCCCTATTAAAAATATCAAAATCATTTATACATGATAGCAAACATCAAAGAATGAATAATGAAATGTAGTTGTTGGTAAAAGTACTAATTGCATTATTAAATAATTTACATTTAAATTACAAAGGTGTGTATAAACTATAGGCATTGGCAACTTGCTGTTACAGAAGAAGTGAATGCTTCACATCTTACGCAGACTCTTAGATGTTGTAGATTTTATTTTTTTTTTTTGTCACGGTATTCTTATACCTCTCTCTATGTGACCAAATCTGGGTAATTGACATTGGAGCTACTGTTTGCCTGCCATGCCATCATGTATTTCTCACATCTTGAAACTTAGAAAAATAAAGGGCAATGACACACCTTATAGAAAAGTAGTTTTGGTCACCACATTACAAAACTAATATTGAATAAGTACAGAGAGTATGCACTGTTGAGTTAAAGCTGCAGTATAAATAGAAGGTCAGAATGACTGTGTTCTGAGGAAAAACTATAGTGCTTACCCTACAGGTTAGTTCACTCTGGAGAAGAGAAGAGAAGGCTGTGAGGTACATGATGGCAGTATCCTAAGAGCAGGCATCACCAAAAGTCCAGTGCTTGAAGCTATTATATTTATGCAATAATCCATGACATAATTTGAGTCGCTGTGGGATTTATCCACTCTTGCTGTGGTGTATCACGAGACTACAGGCCGAGTGAAACAATTAACATCAGAAGTGGGTAATACCCATAACAAAAACTAAAAGAAGATAATTCACCCACAGCCCTGCACAGCAAATATCTCTATCAAATCAGATCAGTTTTATTTACAAAAAAGGTGCCTTTCTGAAACCAAGGCACCTGTACAATAAAATACATAAAATAAAAATAAATTATTATAAACAAGCATATAAATTCCAGCAGAAGACAGTATAATAGCAGCATAACAAACTAAGACAGCCACGTCAATTAACAAATGCCTGGCTAAAAAGATAAGATTTTAAAGCAGTTTTAAAACTCTGGACAGTTAGGCAATCTCATACCCGATGAGGTAGAGTTCCACAGGAATGGAGCAACAAAGCTAAATGCCCCTGCTCCAGATGTTGTAAACGTACCCTGGGAACCTCTAGCAATCCCTCATTGGTGGATTGGAGAGGACGGAGGGGGCAGTAGGGACAAAGGAGATCTTTCAGGTAACTCGGTCCCTGGTCATGTAGGGCCTTATAGGTTAACAAAGCAACCTTAAAGGTGATCCACCACTGTATCGGCAGCCATTGCAGACCGCGGAGCACAGGCGTTATATGACTGGCTCTTGAAGCACCAGTCAATAGCCTGGCTGCCACATTCTGCACCATCTGCAAGCAGAGGATATCAACCCCCAGCAGCCCTAGGTAAAGGGCATTGCAGTAGTCAAGGCGGGAGGTAACGAAGGCGTGAACCAACGATGGAAGATCATCGGGAGGAACCAGATGTTTCACCCGGGTGAGATTTCTCAGATGGTAAAAAAAAGTTTTAACAACTGCTGAAACCTGTAATTTTAGGGTCAGACAGTCATCAAACATAATGCCCAGGTTCCACACCCAGTCTGAGATAGCTAGCTGGACACCTCCAAGCCACAAACCTGAAGGTGAACCTGCCAACATACCCATCTCATGATGACCCGGGTTCACAACCAACACCTCAGTTTTTTCAGGGTTCAACCTTAGCTAGCCCACATTCATCCAAGCCTGAATTTCAGTCAGACAGCTGTGGGTTATATAGGAAGCTATCTCTCAGAACAGAGATGATAGCCAAGAACCAGAAAGACTCATTGCAACTTAGTGGCTAAAAAGATTTTTAACTATATTTTACTGTATACAGCAGTGAGATAAAACAGCATGGGTGGGATATTCAAAAGAGTTATGCATGGCTCAACAGGGGTGTGCCATGTACAACCCTGCCATTCGCTCTGGCACGATATTCAAAGGGGCAAGTTGCGCTGTGCAAACCCCAATGCACCAGGGTACATCAGCAATGTATGCAGCACAAGTGTGGGGGCGTGCCCATGAATATTCGGTACATCCCAATATTCAGCCCAGGCTGTGCGGCACATATGCTGGCACAAACCCAACTTGCTCTGCTCAGGGGGGCACAAAGATGTGCCTGATAAAACCAGGAAGAAGTTCTGGCCACCCACAGATGAGCTGCCATATTGCAGGGTGCAACACAGCAGCCGCCAGCCATGGGTCACCACTCGGCCACCAGGAAGACTGCCCACATGCTCCCTGCCCAGGGAGCATTGTGCCCACCCCACCGCCTGATCACGGGCATATGATAAATAACATAGAAACATAGAAACATAGAAGTTGATCGCAGATAAGGACCACAAGGCCCATCCAGTCTGCCCATTTCTTTTTCTACCTTATAAATGTGCCATCGGCCTTTGCTCTGTCAGTGACCTATCTATTCATAGTCATTTGTATTGCTCCCTTATGCCTATCCCATGCCTGTTTGAAGTCCTGCACTGTATTCATAGCCACCACTCTTGTGGTAAGCCGTTCCATGCATCTACCACCCTTTCTGTGAAAAAGAATTTCCTCACATTCCCCTTAATCGGCCTCCTCTAATCTCATGCTGTGTCCTCTTGTCCTGCTATTTTTCTTATATTTAAACATGTTAGACTCTTTCACCTTGTTTATGCCCTTAAGGTGTTTAAATGTCTCGATCATATCACCTCTCTCCTCCTTTGCTCAAGGGTATACATATTGAGCTCCGTTAATCTGTCCTCATATGTCTTCTGATGCAGTCCCTGCACCATTTTGCTTGCCCTTCTCTGGACTGCCTCAATTTGGTTAATGTCCTTGTGAAGGTGTGGCTTCCAATACTGCATGCAGTACTCCAGATGGGGCCTAACCAATGTCTTGTACAGAGGGATTATTACTTCCCTCTTACGACTTGTGATACCCCTACTAATACACCCTAACACCCCTAGCCTTACCTACTGCTTTAGAGGTCTGCTTGGATGATTTTAGGTCATCAGTGATGATGATGCCCAAGTCTCTTTCTTCCTTTGTGACTGCTAGCACTCCTCCCAGCCTATAAGTGGCTTCAGGGTTTCTCTTCCCTATGTGCATGATTTTGCACTTCTTTGCATTAAATCCCAGTTGCCACTCTTCTGACCATTTTGCTAGTTTATCCAGATCTCTTCTCATTCTGCCCACCCCATCTGGATCATCTACTTTGTTGCAGATCTTGGTGTCATCTGCAAACAGACAAGCCTTGCCCTCTAGTCCATCTGCGAGGTCACTAATGAAGATGTTGAATAGGACTGGCCCCAGGACTGATCCCTGAGGTACCCCACTTGTGACTTGCATCTCTTCTGACTGTATACCATTTACCACCACTCTGTTTTCTGCCAGTCAACCAGTTTGCCACCCAGTTGACCAACTTCTGACCCACCCTGAGCCTACCTAGCTTATTTATCAATCTTCTATGTGGAACAGTGTCCAAAAGCTTTGCTGAAGTCAAGGTAGGCGACATCAACTGCCCCCTTGGTCCACCACTCTGGTTACTCCAGTCAAAGAAATCTATGAGATTAGTTTGACAGGACCTTCCTTTGTAAACCCATGCTGTCTTGGATCCTGTGCCCCTATGGATTCCAGGTGTTGCACTATCCTTTCTTTAAGGGTGCCTCCATAATCTTGCCCACTACTGAGGTAAGACTGACTGGTCTGTAGTTCTCCGCCTCCTCCTGCTACCACTCTTGTGGGCGGGATCACATGAGCCCTTCTCCAGTCTTCTGGGACCTCTCCTGTGCTCAGAGACTCACTAAACAATTCTGCTAATGGCTCTGCTAGTTCCTCCTTAGCTCCTTAAGACCCTGGGATGTATGCCATCAGGTCCCATAGCCTTATCCACCCTGAGCTTAGCAAGCTCTTGTAGGACCCTTTCTTTTGTGAAGGAGTAGTGCTCACCTCCTCCCCCTGTGTCCATGATGCTGAGCTGTGGGCCCTGCCCTACCTTCTCTTCAGTAAATACTGAGCAAAAGTATCTATTTAGGATAGATGCCTTTACAGGGTCCTCCTCCTCACATGCTCCCTTTTCTCCATTAAGCTTAGCAATACCCTCTGGACTTTCCCTTTCACTAATCTATCTATAGAAAGTCTTGTCACCTTCTTTACTGTTCGTGCTAGTGTTTCCTCAGTTTGGGACTTTGCCTGCCTTACTGCCTTCCCTGCTTCCCTTAGGGCAGTTTGGTATGCCTCCCTATCTTCATCCCGCTGTGTTCCCTTATATTTCCTGAAGGCCAGCCTTTTGGCTCTGACCTTTTCTGCTACTGTATTTGAGAACCAAAGTGGTTTCCTTCTTCTTTTGCACTTCCTTTTCTGTCTAACACAATGGGATGTTGCTTCAAGTATTGTATCCTTAATGCTTGCCCACTTTGCCTGTACCTCCTCACCTGTGTTTCTTTTTGCCAGGGCTAGCTTAACTCTGTTGGCCATCTTATCAAAGTCAGCTCCTCTGAAGTCCCATATTTTGCCTTGGAATGGGATGATTTAGATGTAGTAGCCAAATTGAACCATACCATGTGATGGTCACAGGCCCCAGGTGACCTTCTACCTGAGATCTGTGATCCCTTCTATGTTAGTCAGTACTAGATCTAGGATAACCCTGTCTCTTGTGGGTTGCTGTACCAGTTGTCTGAGGCCCTCCCCCTGCAGGGAATCCACTATGAGTCTAGTTCTGGCAGATGTTCCTGCTGGTATTGACCAATCTGTATCTGGCATGTTGAAGTCTCCCATTATCAGAACCTCCCTTTAGCTGTCATGTTTTGTATATCTTCTAACAGTAATGTGTCTATGTCCTCCTCTGGTCTGGGGCCTGTAGACAACCCCAGTTCTTATGGCTGTCCCATTTCTGTTTCAGGGTGACCCACAGTTCTTCTGGCTCCTTATGTGTATTCTGAATTTCTGTAGCTTTGATATTTTCATTAACATACAGGGCCACTCCTCCCCCTTTTGCACCTCGGTCTCTTCTGAACAATACATAGCCAGGTACTGAAGTCTCCCAAGTGTGGTTACTGGTAAACCACGTCTCACTAATTGCTACTATGTCCAGTTTAGCCTCTGACATTATTGCCTGCAGGTCTGGGATCTTATTTCCCAGGCTGTGAGCATTTGTGTACATGATTTTCCATTGGCCAGATTTTGGTGTGTTAGTTGTTGGGTGAAGTTTGGCATTACCCCTGTGCATCTCTGGTGGTCCAGTGGACCACATTCCAATGCCCGATCATGAGCTTAAGTGATATATCTCTGTGGTGGTCCAGTGGACTGCTGTCCATCACCCGATCACAGGCTTAAGTGAAATATCTCCCTGGTGGTCCAGTGGACCACTTTCCATCATCCAATCACAGGCTTACATGAAATATCTCCCTGGTGGTCCAGTGGAACCCCCCAGCACCTGATCATGGGCAAATTCACCCAATTTAACCCTGGTGGTCCAGTGGTACCTCCCCACCCGCCCACTGAGGCTGCCACCACCCAGCACCCCCCCCTGTCAATGGCGGGTGGCAGCACCCGCCCTAGCCTGCCGGCAGCCCGCCGACTGACAGCGTACAGTAGTGTCTGTATGCCTATTGGTCCACTGCATGGGCCAATGGGCATGCAGACCATACTATACACAGGCCTGAAATGTGAATGAACATTCATTCATATTCGGACCTGTGTAGTACAGTATGGGTTGCATGCCCATTGGCCCATGCAGGACCAATAGTGTACAGACTCCCCATGTATGCTGTCAGTCGGTGGGCAGCTGGCAGCATGCAGGCGGGTGCTGCCACCCGCGCTGACTGGGGGGTGCTGGGTGACAGGGCCCAGTGGGCGGGTGGGCAGGGGCACCACTGACCACCAGGGTTTAATTTGGTGAATCCACCCTCGATCAGGTGTTGAGGGGGTTCCACTGGACCACTAGGGAGATATTTCACTTAAGCCCATGATTGGGCAATGGAACACGGTCCACTGGACCACCAGAGAGATATATCACTTAAGCCCATGATTGGGCATTAGAATGCAGTCCACTGGACCATCAGGGATATAAAAACATATGCCCATGATCCGGCGAAAATGGGTGTGGAGACCGCCAAGGGTCAGCAGGGTGTGGTCTCCAATGGCTGCAGTCTGGCAGGGCTCCAGGTCCAAGTCGTTGGGGATCATCGCACCATATGCAAATGGGGCCATAATGACATGCAAATGACCCCATTTATGCCTTGCATGCATAATGGCCTCATTTGCATGCCCAGCGCTGAATATCATGGTTGATGCACCTAGCGCAACCACACTTGCACTGGCACATCCCCTGCTCCCCTTCTGCCACTTGTGCTGATGCAGTGCCACTGTGCCATGTGCAGTGTGTGTGCCCTCAGTGCCATATTCAACAGTGCTGAGCCATGGCACAGCAGCGTTGAATATCGTCTGGTCCATGCCCTGGTGCAGCCCAGTTGTGCTGTGCCCAGGCTTGTGCCCCTGCCTGGCGCAATCTGAATTTCCTACCCCACATATTTGGTCCATATAAAAAGGAGGCATATGATAACAAAGCATTACAAACATGAAGGTTTGGACATTTTCAAATTGAGTCAGCAGCTCATACAGAGAAAAAGTATGATGCTGTGTCTATGGCACCTCTCACTTATATTTTGCTCACTGCTGAATGTGGCTTCCTCAGAGTATAAAATATCTAGGCACCAGGTCCCCTTTTATACCCATGTGGTTACTATGGTAATATATTAAACTAATTTAAATTTCCATGTGAACTATCATTACAAATGTACAAAAAGTGTGCAGACTTTCACTTGTTGTAGTGCATGATAAAACAGCATGTAAACAGCCTATCACACATGTATATACATCTTGTACAAAATGCTTAAAATCACAAACATTCAGGTTAGCATATACCCCTATATTACGCAATCCTACTTTTATTTTATCTTAGTTTGACTGTTAGCTATGACTATATAATACTGCTCTTTTTTTGTTGAGTTTTGCCATAGCAATATCACATATCAGTGGAGCTGAATATTTAAATATTCAGTATCTCTGTTTATGGTTCTAAGCAGAAAGAAATTTCACCATATTTAAGAAAAGATACCATAGTGGGACATCGTTTTGCAGCTTAACTGATGGCAGCTTAATTTCTGTAGCACCCCTTCACTCCTTTTATTATCTGTCAAAATCCTCCTGTAATCAGTGAAGAAACAATAGCTTATGGTATCCTACATACTAACAGACATCACAGAAACTTGAACTTTAGATTGACTCCAGTGGCAATATGCAACTTAATTGCCTAGAAATCAGACTTTGTTTTGCTTCCTCCTGTCCAGCTCTGACAGACTACAAGCAGCTCCAAGATCATGATGGCATCGAACACTGCAGCTTCACATAAGGCAACTGAGGAGCTGCAAAAGATTAGAACCATGTTTTCTCAACTTCGAATGGAGATTGGTGAACTGAAAGACAATAACTTGAAAACAGGGCAAGACATAATCCTAATGTCACAGTGTGCAATCTGAAAAGAGCAACAGCTTTTCTCTCAAGAAACATTGAAAACTGCTTCACACCGCTTATGCCGTATCTTTCCCTTGTATTGGGGGAAAATACACTGTTGCAGTCATACATGTGTGAGCTGGCTTTGCATCTTGAACTGTGGCATCTTTTAGTACCCAATTCTTCAGTATTGGTTTTACATAACTTGCTGCTAACAAGTTTCTGCTGTAGGGTTGGAGGCTATCTGAATTCCAACCCTGGTGATTCAGGGAAGATTTCATGTCAATAGGGGTCATCATTCAGGAGGGGCTGCAAGTCTCTCAAGTTTGTTTGGATAGTGTTAAGAACGGGACTGTAAGTGGCATACTGTGGTAACCAACTGGGTGTTCTTTTCTCTTTGTATGCTAAAAGGGTCCGTCACAGTACTCGAGTGTCATGTGCAATTTGTTCTTCAACAGTGCAGGTGGATACTTTTGATTAATAAAGTAAGATAACTGACAATAAGTGTCTCTTAAATTCATAAATCTATAGTTACATCCATATTGAAAGCTTCTCTTTACTTAGTAAAACGTAACTAACTTCTAATTATCTGGTAGTATCTAGTTTGATATATGTTTATTAAATGGTATTTAATGTAGGCGACTTAATTTAAAGTGATATCAGCATTTCCTATGTTTCCTTGTAACTGTATTTGAGATTATGGTAGTAGTTGCACTGTCCGCACAGTTATAACCCTCAATTCCAAGCATTTGATGCCTTACGGGAAGGACATTATCCTGCCCCCAGGAAACATGTATTATGGTATATCAACAGAGATCCTACTGGTCAGTAGTCAAAAGCACTATAATACACATTTATACTTCACTCTGGAAAGAGACTTCATTATTATACATCTTTACATAATTGTGTTGACCTATGTGCCTGTTTTACCTTTCAAGTATGCTAGTTGAGCTAATCAGTATGACCAAAAAATTATGGATGATCAATCCAGAGTCTGTAGCATCCAACCTTCAGGGCAATCTTTTTCCTTTCCTATAAATTCTAGCCAGTGTTTGTGCACCATTAATTTAGTAGCTGTGGTATGACAGAATTCTTAAGAGCTCATTTATCACTCAGAACACCAAAGTGGGAATTCCAGATGAGGCCAACAATTTTAACCCTTTTGCTTCTCAGCCACAGTGTAACTTGACATAGTTAATGGCAACAAGGTCTGTTGGGTGTCTTTTTCCTTAACCCTGTAATGTTTCTCAATAAAAAGTACAACTTCAACAGCCCCAAACTAGTGATTACCTAAATAAACTATATGAATACATTTATCTCTTGTCTTTAGACTGTTCTATTTAGCTGTGTAATACAGTGACTAGTATTATTGTTGTGCAGAGACTATTCTTTCAGTTTCAGATAGTTTAGCTAGTATTAACTACCAATAGTCCAAAGAAGACAATGTTTATCCAGGTTAAACTAACTAGATACAGGTAGATATTGCCTAATAACAATATTTGGAAATCCTGGTAGAGCAGACAGTACACAATTCTGTTACAGAGTTGTTTTCATAGTGTCCTGCCCCATCATGCATAATCTGCAAATTATTTGGTTTGCCAAAATTTAACCTTATCTGAAGTACATTTTCTAAATCGTGTGTCCTTATGTGCGGTTCATTCATTATCTGTTACCATGATTGTTCAATGTCAGCCATAAGAGCAAAAAAAGAAGGTAAAATGATTTCTAGTGAGCTGAATTTAGTAGTACAGTATTAATAGGACAGTTGTTGTCATACAATGCTCACAAATCAGGCAGTGAAATTAGACAATTAGGCAGGTAACCTAGGTACAGCAGTACCATACTGCAAGGTGATGTACTGTATGTAACATGGCTAAAGCCATGGTAGCATGTGGATGTTGATGTCAGTGTAGTTTTGGGGTTGGATGCATCAGCCCAGAAGGAGATATGTAAGGGTTCACATGAGAGAGAGAGAGCAACAGAACATATATTGGCTCCAGTTACAGTGGTACTTGGAAATGTTTCATAAATATACTTTTCTAGAGTTATGGGGAAGTCAGAACTGCATTATTAAGAAACTGGCATCGTGAAAGGCAGGCATTATGATGCATTTTGGTGGTACTCACTGTACAAATGACATGGGAAACCAGCTCATCAGGATTGGAAAACTGAAAGGCAGCATCAGTGAAGTGAGAGTATGGTGCATGCTAGCTATACACTGTACTACTGTCTGAAAGGAGAACACTATAATACTTTTCAATTTGTCAAAGTCAAGAGAAATACTGAAATAATGGGAACAGCTCTCATACATTCATGGCTAGTTTGGTAATAAGATTAATTATCCCTCCTGAAAAGTAAATTGTCATCAAACTTTATTCATTTAATTATTCACTACATACTGTATGTTCTTTGTCCTCCCTCATATTTTTTATATATTTATTTTTTATTTATTTGGTAATTCGGATGCAACCTTTGAATATACACTCTTTTACAAAGGTTCCACGTCAGGATGTAAAACAGCAGAGACATAACAAAAACTTGACAGTTAACACAAAACATAAGATTGCTATGTAATACAGAATATAGATAAATAACACATTTGAGTAACTTAGACAAATGAAATTAAACAGCTGGAGAAGATTTTCAATTAGCAACGTATGGCATAGCTGCCTCGGGGGGCCTGTCAAGGTAGAGTATCGGATAGGGTAGGAGAAAGAAAGGGGGAGAATGCAAACGAGGTTTCCCAATTAGTTGCAACGTGTGGCATAGCTGCCCCAGGGGGGCCTGTCAAGGTAGAGTATCAGAAAAGGTAGGAGAAAGAAAGGGAGGAGAGTGCAAATGAGGGGGTAGCTTAGAGAGAGAGAGAGAGAGAAAGAGAGAAAGACAGGAGAGGGAGAGAGGGAGAGGCGGGAGAGAGAAAGAAAGAAGGGACTTGGAGAAAGAGAATATTTAGGGGGAGATGGGTGAAAGGGGAAGTGTTGGGGGTACAGAAGTGAGGGAGTTGGAGTGAGCTTGAAAGGGGTGGCAAGGGATGGCAAGTGGGGGTCCAGGGTAGGTAGAACTGTAGAAAAGCTCAGACAGATGAGGGGGGTATCTGGGTTGAGGATATGAACTCAGGTAAGGGAGTCAGAGGTGTTTAAGACCGAGTATCCAGGTTGAAGAAATGGATTCAGGTAAGGCAGTCACAGGCATTTGAGTTCAGCAGGTATTGCTTCAGTTCTCTTTTAAAAGACCAAACATTTTTTGTATTAAGAGCTGCAGCAGGGATCTCATTTAGCCATAGTGGAGCTTGGTACATGAAGGATCTTTGTCCTAGGGAAGTTCTACGAAATGGGACATCAAGCTGTGTTGTCACTGTCCTTTGTGTATTGTATTTGGAGCGTGCTTCCTTTACCAGGTCTGTAATGCAGGTAAGAGTTAGAGAGAGCATTGCCTTTCTCCCTAGCAGGCAAGTTTGGTATCTGATTCTGGATTGAAGTGGTAGTATGTGGGTCAGACCATACATGGTACAAGTGTGCATCAAGGGGTCAGAATTTAACAATAGTCTGCAAGCCTTGATAAGGGCAGTGGCAACCCTTTTAAGGGCCGTATCAGTGGCAGCACCATAAACTACCAGCCCGTAGTTGACCAGGGAGAGGACAGAGCTGGAGACTGAGAGCCAGAGGGCTTCAGCAGTTAGGCTTTTCTTGTACCTAAACAGGATCCCTAATTTAGTGTTCACAGCTTTCACCACCATGTCAATGTGCTGAACATATGAGAGGGTATCATCCACAGTGACACCCAGGTACTTGAAGAAGTGAACCTGTTCCTGTGGGGCAGTCAGGTGATTGTTAGTTCTGGGCATCTTCTATTTATTTGGGGCTAGACAGGTGTATTGTCTTGTTTTTTTGGTAGTTTAGTAGCAACCTTTGGGAGTAGAACCAGGTCTCCAGTTGTTGGAAGGATGATTGTAGCTCAGCCTGTAGGTGCTGTGTGCGAGACTGACAACTAAGTTGGACAGCATCACCGGTGTATAGAATGACTTTGCTAGTGCAGGCATCAGGTAGATCATTCAGGAACATGCTGAAGAGCAGTGGACCCAGGATAGACCCTTGAGGCACCCCTAGCGAGACTTCCTTGGATGCAGATATGGAGTGACCTATCTTGACCCTTTGAGACTTGGAGGTTAAGTAGTCCTGGAACCATAGAGCAGCATTTGTGGAAACACTAAGGGCATGCAGTTGAGACAGGTCAATGAAGATGGACCCAACCAGTTTTCCCTCATCCAATGCCTTATGGAAATACTCAGTGAAATCCACCAGTGCAGTGTCAATGTTGTGGAGTTTCATAAAGCCATGCTGCTGGGGACATTGCAACTGGTATTTGTGAATATAGTCAATAAACTGGTCTGCCACAATCCTTTCCGGTGCTTTAGAGAGGGGGGGCAGGATAGAGATGGGCCTGTAGTTTGCGGTCAGTGACCTATCTCCTCCCTTATGCACCGGGATCACAAGCGCTTGTTTCCAAGGAGAAAGGAATTTGGAGAGCTGGAGGGATTAATTGAAAATTGTAGTGATGGGAGTGATGACTTCATTGATTGCCATCTCCAGCAGTTTCATGTCAATGTTGTCAGACCCCATTCTGGTTTTTCCCAGGACCTTTTTAACTTAACCCAGTGCTTCTTTGACAGTGACTGTCTTTGAAGTAAAATTGAGGGTGCGAGTTGATGTCCGGTTGGTGCCTTTTATCAGCTTTGATAGGCTTGAGGTATTCAGCCAGTAGAACAAAGCTAAGATCCATGAAGGTGGAGTTGAACTCTTTGGCAATGGTGTGGGAATCCATGGTATTTGTGTCATTAATGTTTAGCAGTGATGGCTGTGTTTTGTTGTCCTTCCCTGTGAGTGCCTTTATATTGTCCCCAAACCATCTCCCATCAACCCAGGTTCTTTCCAATTGATCCTTGTAGAAATTAGGCTTGGGGTTCCTGATGAGATGTGTGCATTTGTTTTTGGCTGCCCTGTATCTTTGAAGGTCACTGGGCTTACCAGAGGCCCTGGCTTGATACCAAAGGTTGTCCCTTGCCCTCATGTGATCTAGAAAGTCACTAGTAATCCACCCATTATTATTGCTGCATGTTTTTCTTTTTTTGAATGGAGCAAATCTGTCACAAATGCTATTAAAGTTATCAATAAAGTGCTGGAGTGTTATGTCAAGGTCATGCAGTACCTTAAGGGGAGACAATCAATTTGAGAAAGCACCTCCTTGAAAGCTGAGAGCTACCCTTTCCTGAGAATTCCTGAGAAAGCGCTTTCTTGAAAGCTGAGAGCTGCCCTTTCCTGAGAATTTCTGAGAATTTAGAGTGCATAGTATAGGAGAGTGCTTATGGAATGGCCTTTGGCATTAGGAATGGCCATGATTCCTTATCAGCAGTACCATTTTAGCTGTCTCCAAGTTAGCTGTGAACCAGTCCATAAAAAGTGCAATATAAAGAGAAAAATTTGAACATACAGTATCTATCCTCAAACAGACATGCACTATAAATGGATGTGCAAAACTTTTATTTGTGTCATAATTCAGTGAGTATCCTCTGAGGAAGTTAAAGGGGCATGCAGAGAATGTCAGGTTCAGGGCAATGCTAGTTTAGAGTGAACCATGCAGATCACAGTTTCTGTATGTGCAAATTATTTTACTCACTGAATTTTGACACAAATAAAACAGTTTTTGCACATTAATTCATAGGGAATGTTTCACTGAAGGATCGTTACATGCTGACCTTTTTTAATATGTGCAATGATTCTGCCTGCCGATGTCACACCTACACTAGTTGCAGACTTCTAATGAAAATCAAGCCAGGTAAGTACCAAGAGGCAGATGGGATACACTCCATGATCATGGCAGAGTTAAGAGAATGATTGGCACTACCACATGACATAATCTAAAGTTCCTCTGGACAGGTGTGGTGCTGCAAGACTGAAAAGTTTGAAACGTGGTCCCCACCATCAAGAGGTGAGCAAGGAAAGACCCAAACAACAACAGGGAAATCAAGATAACATCAATGCTGGCAAAGGTGTAGGAGCCATTATTATCATGGACAAAGTAATGGAACACTTGGATGAATCAAAGGTTATTGCCCCCTTTTAAGCATGGCACTGTAAGAGGAAGACCATGCCAAACCAACCTTATCATTGTTTTGTAGGTGATGGCAAAGGAGGTAGAGATTGGGCCATAGACATACAGTACTGGCCATAAAAAAAGTTCTCTCTAGCTGTAGCCTGCCTTTAAGGTACCTTGGCTAACTGGGTTAATTTCTTCCCATTGAAAACAACAGAGCTGTTGCCATATGAAGTACTGCACTTGGCTTTCTTCAAATTTCCACAGCGATATGGAATTTGTTTTCTGCTCACCACTGTATTCAACACAAATACCATTCATAATTTTAAAGGAAAATGTAAGTTTCAATGTGCTGTGTGAATAAATGTACCGAATGGGGTGTTGGCCTGCAGAGGGTTACAAGTTTGCATTCAATAAATATATGTACAAAGCACTTTGAAATTTACATTCTCTTTGAGTGTGTTCTATTAATTGTGTTTTTGGGGATAGCACCTGTCCTCTGTCTGTTGACATGCTTGGGAGGAATAAACTGGGCAAACTAGGTGTGCCAAGTCTGCCCTTATCTGCCAGCAAATTCAATTGTTCTATGTTGTATGCCTCGCTTGCATGAAAGCCACAGATATAGCCTATCTGATCTTCAGCATGGTGATTGACACTTTGGCATATAACAAAACCTTGTCAAAGTACACCAGAGTGGTATACATGAATCATGGAATGATAACTGACTTGGTAGCAGAAATCAAAGGGTTATGGTGGACAGATCTTCTGAGTCAAGAGGGTACTAGACAGCGTCCCTCAAAGATCTGTACTAAGGCAACAGTTTCCTCAGTGATCAGAAAACTAAGATCCTGCTTAAAATTCCACTGTAATAAGCAGGCACTAAACTGGCAGGGGTGGGGCACCCCTCTGGAGTATTGGGGTGATCTTCAAATTTGCAAATCGATAAGAATGAACTCCACATAAAATCATGTTCAAAAATGTTTATTTCTCCTCAGTTAATGGGTGATGGTTTCATGGCTGTGCCACTTCATCAGTCCCTCAGTAATAGTTCTATTTAAAAAATTCTTAACCATGTTTTAAAATTATATACATAATCAGTTTTTTACAAATTACCCCACGTACATTACTATTCCCCCATAGCTGTTTCTTATACTTTAAATGTGTTTGTGGTTAAAGCCATCTTTTTATACATTCTTCACATTTCAAGATTGCATGTTGCATTTTCTGACTGTGTAAGCAGTCCCCATGATGTCCAAACATTTCCTTAAAGTCCTCCACCAGGATTCTAGTGTATGCCCTTGTTGTAAACCTTTCTGTGAGTTCCTCAGTTACTTTCCTACACTCCTCCTCCTCACTACAGTTTTGCCTCACCTGAATCATTTTTGCCTTTGGCATACTCCTTTTCAAACTTGGATCATGATATCTTTTAAAATGAAGTGTGGTGTAGCTGTACCATTGAGGGTGTGTCTGATGTTCAGGAAGTATGTAATAAGAGTAGTTCAATGATTTGAAGCAAAACAAGGCTGGGTACAGCTATACATTACCATGCATTTGCGTTTTAGTAAACAAAGAGGCAGATAAAACAGCCAGCAACCTTAATGAAGTTTAGAGATGCTAAGCAATCATAAAATGTGTTTTTTTTATCTAAAAATAATATGATGCAAAAAAGGTTGACAGTGTCCCTTTAACATTGAAGGTTGCCAACCTAATCATCTGTAGAGCACATCCCAAAGTCTATATCACCCCAAATTTTTATCATATGTCCTGAATCTCTTATAGATGTGCCCATTTTACACTCCTCCTCATGTATTTGGAAGTTTACATGTCTGGACGATGGTTCTAAAATGGATCTATTCCTGACACTATGGGGCACCCTGGTGGTTTTGCATGATTCTTGTGAATCTTGGGGAGAACATAGAACATTGGCACCATAGGGTTCAATATAATAAGCATAACTTTCTCATCCTCGATGCCCCAACCCATATCTATACCCAGTGTTAGTAAATCCTTTATTTTTTGTTGAATTTCTTGTGTTGGGTCCCTGTCTAATGTTAGATATCTACTTTCATCTAGTAATTGTTGCAAGCATTCCGATCTGTATTCCTCCCTTCCCTAGAGGATGATGCCTCCTCACTTGTCCGCTGCCTTTATGGCTCTAGATTTGTCCCCTTTCAGGTTTGTTAACATGTCCTTTTCTAATCTTGTGAGATTGTTATATCTGAGAAATTTATGTTTCCTTTTTACCATCTCTTTGATTTCCTTTTCTACAATTTTTACAGAACTTTCCACTTGCTGGGTTCCCTTAGGTGGATTACATTTTTGATTTTACATCTAAAACCCTTTGGGGGTGTTGTTTCCTAGTTGTTGATTCCTGTGTTCTATTACCAAACCAATCTGCTAATCATAATTTTCTATAGAATTTTTGTAAATCTATTTCAAGTTTGAAATCATAATATCTTCTGGTAGGGGAAAAAGGCAAACCTTTTTTAGGTACCCTTTCCTCTACATTTCTGATGGTTCTATCACTCAAATCGAATATCACGGTCTGTTCCTATGTCAACCCCTGCCTCCCCCTCCTCTTCTTCTGCCTCCTCTTCCACCTCCTTCACCCACTCCTCCTCTCTGGCCCTGCTGAAAATTTAGAAATGTCGAAAGCCTTTGCAATGTTTTATTCCATAAATCATACCATTGTTGATAACCTTTTTTATGTACCCTTTCCTCTACATTTCTGATGGTTCTATCATTCCAATTGAATATCACGGTCTGTTCCTATGTCAACCCCTGCCTCCTTCTCCTCTTCCTCTTCCTCCTCTTCCACCTCCTCCACCCACTTCTCCTCCCTGGCCCTGCTGAAAATTTTGAAATGTCAAAAGCCTTTGCAATGTTTTATTCCATAAATCATACCATTGTTGCTAACCTTGATGTGCATCAGTGGGGGTCTCTCTTACTTCAGCGTGTTCTTTTTGTTGAGCTCCCTCTTCCAAATAAGGATCCTGTTCCCCTTGAAACTGTCTATGTGAACTGTATCCCATGGTTACATAGCTATCGCCACTATCTGAATCAGAAATTGTCCTTGTTGTAAGGGTTAAAAAGTATTTCTACCAGAGATTTTTGGTTTTTGAAACCATTTGTATGCTTTGTTTTCTTAGTAGTCTATTATATCACTCTGAATTTGTTTTTAATTTCTGTTGCTTTGTGTAATCTTCATAGTCTGCTAATTCTGCTTTAATCTTTTCTAGTGATGCTGTAAACCCCTGATGTTGCACCTTACTCTTATAGTCCTCCTTCACCTCCTGAATTTCTGTACCCAGTCTATGGGCTGGCAGTATAACCTAGAGGTTAGAGGAACGAGGTGTGAACGAGCATGATACATCCAGCAGACCAGACCTGAGTTTGATTCTCACAACCTCCACTTGCATACTGTGTGACTCTGAGCAAGTCACTTAACTGCCCAGTGCTCCCAGGTTGCCCCTGAAAACAGGCACGTGTGTCTAGTGGGCCTTACCCGGTTACCAAAGACTAAAATAAAAAATATACAGTATTTCTTCAACAATGGTTTCTATTAATGATAACAAGAAGTGCATTGAACATCTGTTTCTACTACTTCTCGAATTCGCATGTAATTCAGTTGTCATAAAGCCCGTAATGGGCTCTACTAGAACCCTCAAGCCTCTGGGGATGCATTTATTTTTATGTATTCAGCAAGTGAGAGACGATGCCACACCAGCCTTATAGCCTTCTGTGCTAGGTGTTGTATTTTATTTAGCAAAGTCTTATCACTAGTGGTCTCAGTCCTTGTTTTTGATGTTACAATAGAGCTAATACCTGTGCTTGCTTCTCTGGTGTAAAGTTGTAAGGAAAGAATTTACTCTCTGGAGTTTGGGCAACTTCCTAAAAAGGGGTTTGTCTTGTGCCTCTGAACTAGTTCCCTGCCCCACACCTGTACTCATATTTCTGTCTCAGGGAGAGGACTGTTTGTGTGTGAAGTTGTGAGAGATGGGGGCATGGTGATAGTGTTTGGTATACTGTAAAAACTAATCCTGTGGGTTTCTACTCAGGACACAATGGGGGGTAGTATTAACAACAACAAAAATGGAAAGGGACCTAGGAGTAGTTATATCAGATGACCTAAAGGTAAGCAAGCAATGTGAGAAGACAGCAAGGAAGGCTGGGGGGATACTGGGATGTATTTCTTTATTGAATTGAATCACCAGGAAGGCTCACTGAGTAAAAATGATTCTCGTCTCCTGGTGCTACCTGAGGGGAGGGTACAAGGGGAGGTTAACACACAGGTTATCATATAACATAATAACAGTTGACAGTTTACACAGTAAAGAAGGAATTACTTGCTTAACAATTTTTAGCAGACAGCTAAAAGCAAGTGCTCAGGACTAACAGGTAGCAGCTATACAAACATACAATGTTTGTATATATTTATAGGGTACAGGTTGGAGCTGTAGAAAGACTCAGGGGCTAAAAACTAAAAACTAGGTCTAAAAACTAAAAATAACTAGACTGGCCAGAGAGAGTACATGGTGTGGGCAAGTAAGTGCAATTTTTTTTTAATACTGTATACTGTATATAGGCCAGCTACCAAGGGAGGGCGATGCCACTGGTCTGACAGGGGAATTTTGGGAAAGAGGGAGGTGGATTTGATTGCTATGCACAGGTACAGTTTACAGCGAAGTAGTTTGACAGTGCAGTTGCCAGGGAATGGTTAGAGGATGAGTGGCAAATTTGAGGGGGGAGGGCATTCTAGAGTTTCAGTAATTGGTGCGAGAAGGCAGTTTGTCCATCGGATGTCTTCCAGCTGGGAATGTTTAGTAGTCGTGGGTCAAGGGACCAGAGAGCGTGAAGCGGGATGGGAGCCGGCAACAGCATTAAGGAAAGGTGGGGGGGAGAGAATCAAGCCAGAATTTTGAGACAAACTTGGCGCAGTGCAGTTTCAGCGATTCTCTAAGGAATGGAAAGCGAGGGAATGGTAGAGGTCACAATGGTGGGAACGTTGTGTGACATTGTGAGCAAAGCGGCAGAATGCATTGAAGATAGGATCTAGTTTAGACAGGGTGAAAGGTGGTGCCGCACTATAGACTACGTCACAGTAGTCTAAGGAGGGGAGGATCATTTTGTGAACTAGTTCCCATGTAACCGAGGAAGAGAGGCTAGAGCAGTTCTTATAGAGAGCACCAATCTTGGGGCATAGTTTTTTGATAATTGTGTCAATGTGGTCAGAGAAGGTTAGGTGATGGTCAAGCAATACCCCTAAGTACCAGAAGAAAACGACGTCCTCCAGAGCTGTCCCATCCAATGTGCGGAAGGAGGGGAGGGAGGGAAGCTGGGTTAGCCGTTGTCTCGTACTGAAGGACATAGTGACAGTTTTTTTTGCATTGAGAGAGAGCTGATATGAACTGAACCAGAGTTGGACTTTTCCGAAATCTGTCTGGAGATTTGATGCTGCTTCTGCAGGGGAGGAGCCAGTGGAGAATAGGATGGTATTGTCTGCGTACAAATGTATAGATGAGTTTGTGCAGACTTGTGGCAGGTTGTTGAGGAAAATGGAGAATAGGATGGAACCGAGTACCGACCCTTGGGGCACACCGGTAGTCATGGGGAGGGGGGAGGATAAAGCATCAACAATTTTTATTGATTGAGTTCCTCCAGAGAGGTAGGCGCTGAACCAGTTTGTGGCAGAGATGTAGAGGCCTGCCTCCATGAGGCTTGTTAACAGCAGTGGGTGGGAGACCATGTCAAAAGCTTTAGCAAGGTCGACAAATATAGCTAAGGAGATCATCCCTCTATCCATGCCAGAGAGGATGGTGTCCGTTAGTCTTAACAGGGAGGATACAGTGGAGTGGCCCTTCCTGAATCCAGACTAATATGGTGTGAAGAAGTTATTATCTGAGAGAAAGGAGGTAAGCTGGGCAAGCACCAGGTGCTCTTGCAGCTTTGCAAGGACTGGGAGGAGGGAGATAGGGCGGTAGTTGGAGGTGGAGGAGGGGGCCCCCTTTCATAAGGGAAATGACAATGGTGTGTTTCCAGGCCTGTGGGATGGCAGCCTTGGTAAATGAGAGGTTTAGGACATTCACCAGAGGAGAAGCTATAGCTGGAACAGAGAGATGGAGGTGTTTGGAGTCCAACCTGTCAGGGGCATTGCCTTTAGTGGGGCTTAGTGACAACAGGTCCTCCAGGGCTGCAGTTTGAGTGATAGGTTGGAAGGAGAAGGTGCAAGACCTGAACATGTTAGAGACACTTATGGAAGGTCCGGATGGGGCTGTGGGGTGCAGGGAGAAGAGGAGAGTTAAGGCACATGAGGTGAAGTATGTGTTGAATTCGGCAGCCACTGCACCTGGGTCAGAGAGGAGTGAGTTGTTTACTTTTAGGAGAGGTGTGAGGTTAACAGCTGGGGGGGGAGAGGGAGTGAATGACTTTCCAGAATTTGGAAGGGCTGTATAGGTTTTACTGGAGGGTGGAGTTGAAATATTCCATTTTAGCGAGCTGGGTCGCTCTGGTACACTTGTTTCACAGCTCACGGTACTTATTGAAGTCTTGAGGGAGGAATGAAGATTTATGTGCTTGCATGCTTTGTCACGGGCATTGTGACAGGCTATAAGTTCTTGGGTGATCCAGGGTAGGTGGTTGCCACATACCCTAGAGTGACGCAAGGGGGCATGCACTTTCCAGACATGTAGGAATGTGTTTTGAAAGTGTAGAAGAGCAATGTCAATGTAGCTGGCTGAAGCGGGTGTGGTTCAGTTTTCGAGGGTTAGATCGTCGAGCACGGTGGCTAGGTTGAGGCATTTATAGGAGCATTGAATTAGAAATCTAGGTGCTGAAGTGGGGCGGTGAATTTTCCTGATCAGATAAGTTATGTGGTGGTCACTCAGAGAATCGAGGAGCAGACCAGATTGAATGACTCGATGTGGGTGAGAGGTGAGAGCCCAGTCTATCGGAGAGTGGTTTCCAGATTTGAGATTTAGGTGGGTGGGTTCAATGATGGATTGTGTGAGGTTTAAAGACAAGATGGCGGTACGGGTTTTGCTGAGGGACTGAGATAATCAAATGTGGTTAAAATCCCCCATAACATATAACTCCCCCTACTGGGCTAGGGAGGAGATTTGAGAGAGCAAGTCGGTGATAGAGGATGCTGGCATGCCTGGCCGGAAGTGTATACTAACAATGTAAATAGGGCGTGAGAAGGGTAGATGCAGTTGAATCAGTAATAGTTCATGGGCCTGAGGTTCAGACTTGCCTAGAACAATGGAGAAGTGTAGATTGGTCTTTACATAAATGGCCACACCACCTCCTCTGCTAGATCTGTCCTGTTGGGACAAGATGTAACCTGGTATTGATAATGTGGGCACAGCAATATTTTCATTTAGCCATGTTTCGGACAGGATGACGACGTCAGAGGTGTGGTGGACCACAAGTACCTGAAGGAAGTTGAGTTTGGGGGCTAGACTTCATGTGTTTAGGTGCATGAGACGCAGGCCCCGTGGGCGTACAGGGAGAGGCATAACCAGTAGCAAACAGGAAGTTGTTATCCCTCTGTAGAGACAGTTGATGAGACCCCATCTGGAGTTCTGAGTACAGTTCTGGAGACCCCATCTCCACAAGGACATAGACAGGATGGAGGCAGTCCAGAGGAGGGCAACTAAAATGGTGCAAGGTCTGCAACAGAAGCCATACAAAGAGAGACTGAAGGAGCTCAATATGTATACCCTCGAGGAAAGGGGGGGGGGCATGACAGAAATTTTCAAGTACCTCAAGGGAATCAACAAAGTCCAGGAGGGTAGCATATTTCAGAAAAAGAGATGTGCAAGACCAAGGGGGCACAATTTGAAGATAGAGGGGGATGGCTAAGGGGCAATGTGAGGAAGTATTTTTTTCACATAGAGGGTGGTTAACACATGGAACAGGCTTTCTGAGGAGGTTATGGGGTCAAAAACTGTAGGGGAATTCAGGAATGCATGGGACAGACATAAGGCAATTCTGGTGGGGGGGTAGGAAGAAGTAGGCTGTTGGTTAACTAGGATCTGCAGCTTACCCAATAGGTAGGGAAATTATCAGACTAGGTGGGCCAAGTGGTCCTTATAAAACTAAAGATTGGTAAAAGCACTCTTTAAGTAAATCATTATGAGTTCAGGATGCCCATTACTTCTACAAGTAAACACAGATTTAGTCTTTGCCGTATTGGGTCCTTGTAAGAACAGATCCAGAAGCTAATGATTTCATACCTTTTATTGGACCAACATGGATGTAACAAAAAGAACAACGTTCTTTAGCTTTTGGACCAACAAGTCCTTCATCAGAAGCTTAATGACAGTTATTTACAAAATTCCATACTTTCAACATCCAGATCATGCAGAAAAAAAACCTAGAAAAAATTCCCATTGGTTCAAAATAGTCATTTAAAAAATAACAGAAGAAAATGTCAGAAAAGCTGAATGGTACCAGTTCACCTTCAGCTGTAAGGGCCTAAAGGTCAGATGTGCTTAGGGCATAACAACATGTAGGGAGTGCACTCCACATAAATTAAAATGACTTAGAGATACTTTCAGAATAAGACAACTGTTCGAGCAGAGAGCTCCTAAACCCAATTATGAGTGTCACAGTGTGTATAAGAATGACGATACTGAAAAGCAAACCCACATGGATTAGACATGTTAAAATTGTAAGTTGAAAACAAGCCCCACAAATAGAACTCAATAAAGTATCTATATATGGCATACAAAGAGTAAACAGTACAGTTTACC
Source organism: Neoceratodus forsteri (assembly GCA_016271365.2). Lineage (NCBI taxonomy): Eukaryota > Metazoa > Chordata > Ceratodontiformes > Ceratodontidae > Neoceratodus > Neoceratodus forsteri. The sequence goes on along the minus strand of CM028131.1, from coordinate 508,274,631 downwards.
TAAAGTGAGCAATAGTTTTGTACTATATGGAATGCAAAACTTAGCTGGAACAGTTACCCAACTATACTCTTAAACTAGTTATTATGCCCCATAAATCTTAAGGCCTATAGTGTAGTAACAGGAGTTTATAAATGATAATATAAATTGGCAGTATAAGAGCCAAACAAAAAACTGCTTGTCAAGGACCACCAAGACATTAAGACCATGCAGACTGATACGTACAGATTTCAATAAATTCTCTGCGTATAAAATAATAACTTGATGTACAGTACTAAAAATGTCTAAGGAATCTGTATAAGAAATCATAGGAATTAAATTCTCTCACCCCTCCACCACACTCTCATATCCGGGGGGGGGGAGAGATAAATAGTTTTAAGGGGAGATATACACACACACACACACACACACACACACACACACACACACACACACAACGAGTCCTAATGCACCAGCATTCACATCAACTACTGCAATTGTTACCCAAAGAAATTAAACTTGTCATGGAATTCCAAGTAAAAGGGATCATGTATCCTAATATGTACAGAGTTCAAAATGTGACACGGTATAACCATACTACTATCTGTGCAGTAACAGTTCAAGGATTCTGAATGGAACCATAATGAAATAAAACTTCCACCTTCCCCAAGGTAAGGTAACTAGAAGTAAATGTACAGTACGTATGTAAGACAAGAGTCCTGACATACTTTAATTTCCACAAATCACTACAATATTAGCCAAGTGTAATTTTATCTGTCAAGAACCCCCATACAAATGAGATCTTGCACCCTAATATGTTCAGAGTTAAAAAATGTGACGGTATATAGTAAAACTACCATATGTACAGTAACAGGCTAGGGAATCTGAATAAGGGCCAATGGAATTAACCCCACCCCGGGGAAGATAAATAGTAAGAAGGAATTAATATTCATTGGGTGGGATATTCAAAGGGGTTGCACATGGCGCAACAGTGTTGCACCATGCGCAACCCACTGATGCGCCTCTAGTGCGACATTCAAAAGGGATGTTATGCAGTGCAGCGAGATCCCAATGCGCTGGGGTACACCAGTAATCGGCGGAGTAGTGTAGGGTGTGCCCATGGATATTCTGCACATCCCGATATTCAGCCTGGGATGTGCGGTGCATATGCTGGTGCAACCCCTACTCAAAGTTGAGCCAAAATGAAATAAGAGCAAGGGCTGGCCACCCACAGGTGAGCTGCATATTGTAGGGCACAACATGGCAGCCGCCAGCTGTGGGTGGCCACCCAAGCTCCGGAGTCAGGGTCTGATGGTGTCGCGCCTCCCCTGCCCTTTCGCGGGCATTGTAATAGAACTGATATCCCTGGTAGTCCAGTGGACCGCTTCCAGCTTGATCGCAGGCTTAGGTATAGATATAACATATTAAAATATCCACAGTGGCGGGCCAATGGGCATGCAGACTATGCAGTACTACACAGTCCAGATATGAATGGTTCACATGTCAGTCTGTGTATGGTATGTGCGTCTGTACCATTGGCCTACGCCTGGACCAATGGGTGTACGGTCGCATTGTATGCAGTCAGTCGGCGGGCAGCCCGGCAGCTTGCGGGTGGGGAGCTGCTGCCCGCCACTGACCTGGGGGAGGAGCAAGGTGGAGGGACTCAGTAGGCGGGTGGGGAGGGGGGTACTGCTGGACTACCAGGGATAATTTAAAATTTTATTTATCTACCTCAGCCTGCAATCGGGCTGGAAGCAGTCCACTGGACCACCAGGGATAATTTAAAATATTATTTTTCTACGTAAGCCCATGGTCAGGCTGGAAGCGGTCCACTGGACCGCCAGGGATATAGGACATGTCTGAGGTTATGCTTATGCCCACGATCGGGCATTAGGGTACTTTGCCACGATGAGCAGGGGGCGTTGGTCCCCGACGGCTGCAGCCTGGCAGGGCGCCAGGTGCAAGTCACCAGGGATCGGTGCACCTGCATGCAAATGGAGCCATAATAACGTGCTAATGGCCCCAGTTGTGCCTTGCATGCATTATGGCCCCATTTGCATATCCACCACTGAATATCATGGTTCCTGCACCTAGCGCAACCGCACTTGCACTGGCATATCCTCCTGCTCCTCTCTTGCGACTTGCACTGGCACAGTGCCACTGCGCCATGTGCAATGTGGGATGCCAAGTTGCCATATTCAACAGTGCTGAGCCATGGTGCAGCACTGTTTAATATCACCCACCACACTCCCTGGCGCATCTCAGTTGCTCTGCACCCAGGATTGCGCCCCTGCCTGGCTCATTCTGAATATCCCACCCATTGTCTTTGTGAACTAAGAGTCATAACACACTGTAACTACATGTATCTGAATAAGCCCACTTCAATGTAACAGCAACCCGCACACCCACCACACTCACAAGGAGATGCTGAAGTCCTATAATATGTCTATCCTAAGAAGAAAAGGTCTGTGGATGTTAAGTCCTATAATGTGCCATAAACCCCAAATCTGTATTCATGCCATCTTCTACCATATTGAGAAGTAAAATAAGTTTGATCTCAGAAGCTCATCTTTGTTGTGTACTTTTGAGTTTCCTTTTAATACCATTTACTGATATATCTGAGATTGAGTGGTCAGGCTGAGAGAAGTGTTGACCCACTGATTTTTCAGTCATCTTCAGATTAATATTATGTCTGTACGAGTTCATCCTAGTGTGGAGCAGTTGACTTGTCTCTGCAACATAACCTGTTTTTGGACATCTCTTGCATTGAATGAAATAAACAACATGCTGTGATACACATGTATAATTCCCCTGTTCCTTGAATTGTCTGTTTTGTGATGTAACCACCCAGTCCGAAATGGAAATGAGATCACATGTCTTACAGTTGCATTGATTGCAGGGTTGTGTACCATTTAGTGTCATGGGGCCTGATTCCAAGACAGTTACGCCAGGCATAAATGCAGTAAGCAAATTCTGATAGTGCAAATTGCAAGTTACACTAGTGATTTACGACATGCATGATTCCAAAAGAACACTTACACCACACCCCTTAACTGTTACTATGAACTCAAGGTATGATGAGGTTACAACAGAAAATGCATATGTCACTGTGTAATGCATCCTGTGACAGGCATAACACACCAGCACCAAGGAACTGCTATTCCAAAACAGATGGCATACAGAGCTATGGTAGAGGAAGGTCACATAAGTTAGAACAGGCAATAGCTATCTTAAACAGTGCACAGGCCAGTGGAACCCCCACCACCAGACAGCAGCACATCACACAAACAGCAGTACCCCAAGGTGGACCACAGCAAACAGTGGAACACCCAAGCCATCATGCATAGGACACACAGGAAAGTGCGAAAGGGGCAGCAATGCACCTGTCAAGGGCATGGGTGGCACAGGAGGCAAAGGGTGCACATAGGCCACAGACACAAAGCTGGGACAGTGGTGCCACCAGGCACAATGCCCCTGACATGGCCACTGATACATGTAAACAGTGCAACCACAACAGGGACACAGTACTGGGTGGCACAGATCTGTAGACATGTGGTGGTGAGACACACCAATGTCTGTGCCACTGGTGCCACCCACAGGGTCCACTGGGCCCCTGGGTGGAAGGGTGCCATACAGGCCAAAGTTCACCACATAGCCGGGACATGCAGTGTGTGGCAGCATGGGGGCCGGTCCAGGCATGGTATGCTACTGCACATAGGACACCAAGCAGATGTGGCCACTGGAGTGTGCCACAGGCGATGAGCTGCACAGCTGACACACAGACCAGTTGCACATTGAGGATACACCGGAGACAGCAAGAACTGCCACAGGTGGGTCCCCACGTGCACAGCGAGACACACACACAGACATGCCCATACACACCTGAGACAGACACGCAGAGCCAGGTGTGTAGAAAATGCTTTTATTTAACACAATGCCAAAACAGGGATATATAGAAAACAGCAATGTGGAATACGGTTGAACAGCAGGAAAGGGGTACAACATCAAACACAACAGAGCAACAGTAGTCCCCCCATGCATATCCCCTCCAACAGTCCAATATGCCCACCTGCACCCACCATCAGCTATACTCATGTCCCCACCCCATAGATACCGCCCCCCCAACAACACAGTCCACCAGCAGTGGCATTAGGTCTGGTGCAGCTCCACCAGCAGGGCACCTACAGAGCCAATCAGTAGAGCTATGTCCTCCAAGATGGCTGACACCAGAGTGACTAGCCACTGCATATCCGGTGCTCCTCCTTGGATGGGCAGACTCCCAGGTGCCCCAGTGCCACCATCCAGACCTCCCAGCTACTGCTGATCCTGGACATCGATGACTGACCTGGGCCCAGGGCCATCTGGTGCTGGTCCATCTTTGTCCTGCACTTTTCCTGGGTCTGGAGGTGGTGCATCCTCCCATTGTACCACTGCTTCATCCACCACCACTGGCCCCATAAGCGGTGTGACCAGGGCCAGGGCCATATCTCCTGCACCATCCTGTGCCATGTCCACCCCAGCATCAGGCTGTGCCACATGCTCCTGCTGCCCACCATCACTGAGGTCCTGCACCACCGGCTCCTGTGTCATGTCAACCTCCTCCTCCACCTCCCATCCTCCTCCGAGGATGTTGTGGGAGGGAGGAACCTTGCCCTCCACTGTCTGCGCTGTGTGTGTTGGTGGTACTCCACAGCATCGGCTGCCTTCCCTTCTGCCATGGCCCACAACAGGGCCCTCTACCATGGCGTCTGTCAGCAGTGCACACCTGTTGGGATGCAAAAGTTGCAGTCAGTGCAGGTCCTGGCCATGTGGCACACACACAAACAGGACACACATGGTTACAGCACATGCCACCGTGGGGAAGCCTGCAATAGGCACAGCACATGGCACACAATGCATGCACTTACCCGCCCTCCACCGTAAAGCCTCCTGCCTGAGGCTACCAACATGGGCATCCTGATGGACCTAGGATCCTCCCGATGCATTTGTGGGGAAGGGGTGAATTGTGACATGTGTGGACCTCAGCACACCATTGCCTATGTGTCAGCACTGCACCGCAGTATGGATGACCATAGGCATACCCACCTGCACCTGCATCCTGGCCCGCCCTCATCTCTGCGTCCCTGCAGTGCACCATGCTAATCAGCCTCTCCAGTAGCCCAGGGTCCCTCCGCATCATGTCTTGTCACTGGTGTTACAGCTGGCAGACCATCCTGTGGACACCACTGCTGGCACCCAGCCATGCTCCAATGGCATGCCACACCCATTCCCACTCGGCAGTTGTGTGCCTCCTGCACCCCGGCAGTACCAGCATCCGGTTCCACTGCTGCACACAGTTTACCAGCATGGTGGTCTCCTGAGGTGTGAAATTTGGTGACCGCCAGCTCAGCCTGAGGTCTGACCCCTAGGCATATCCACAGCATGTGTGTGGCATGAAGTCCAGTGGACATGTGGTAAGACCTGCATGGGAGGAAGGAATAGCATGCATGTCAATACACAGTGGACAGGCAGCTGTGTCAACATCCCCCCTTCCACCCAGTGGGACACACGCTGACGTGCACGGTGCATGGGGATGGGGCACAGTCACAGGTCATGCCACTGCACAACAGCCCCCGAACAGCTGATGCCTTCACCACCAACACACACCATGGCCAACATGGTCTGGCAGTGTGGTGCCATGTGCACGCTCCGCCCCACACTGCCACACACTGCCCCAGCGGTGTACTGCCAGGCCTCCAGTCCCATGCATTGGCGTGCCTTCATGGACAACAGCCGCATGGTGCCAGCACAGGGCCAGCCACAGCTATGCACCTGCCTTCCATTGACCCCATGGCACATTGCAGCAGGGCTCTGTAGAGTGTGGGTGTGGTCAGACAGCACTGCACGCCACAATGTCACATGTCTGCACATCCGCTCTAGCAGGCCCACCCTGCTGTGCCCATCTACCTGTGCCCAGTGCACGGTCCCATGGCCCACCCATGATGACAGCGTGACATGTGACTTACACCTACCTGGTCTGTGCACCACGTGAGCATGTGTGGGTGACACTGCTAGCTATGGTAGCACACCTGAATGGACAATGTGCAGGTCAGCATTAGCTAGCGGTACAAACAGTGACATCAGCAGATGTGTTGTGGCAGTGTCCACCTACCTGCTTCTGTACAGGGTCGCTGTCTCCTACACATGGGGAAAGCTACAGCAATGTTATGACCACAATGTAGTACAAGCATATGGACAGTGCATGCTGTGCAGTGTCTAGTAATCACCTGTGGCCTGGGTGTGTCCTCTGTGGTGCTACAGGGGGATAATATATGGATTAGCACATGGTTGGCATTGTGTTTGTGGCCTGCTGCCTGTGGGTGCTGTGTCCCAGTACCTACCAGTGTGCATCATGTCTAGTGTCACTCCTGTCCCTCAGCACTGCAGCCTACTCTCCAGCTAGTGACACATGAGATGGTGCTGTTGCCTAGCTTACTCTGACGTGCCGCAACACGCACATGGCACACGTACACACAGCATGTGCATTGCAGGTTGGAAATACACAGTTGCGGTCTGCAGCACGGGTTTGTGCAACTGTGTGATGCACATGTGGCCTGCACGCAACTGTGACCTACGTGTTATGCATGCATTTGTGGTCTGCGTTGTGCAGTCTGCAATGTGACATATGTCCTGTCATGGCTGTGGTAATGAATAACATCACACAGAGGTATGGTGAACAGGTGTTTACTTGTGACAGGGGGGATATATATATATATAGGTGATACAGTGCAATACAGTTCTCTACAGGTGATAACCCCCACACATACCATCACCCAGTGCCCGTGCAGTGCACATACATGACCCCACACATTGCACTCCATGCCACTACATACTCATATACACACACATGCACACCCCACACACACATAGCTGCCAGATGCACCCCGTGCCCATCCTGTGTGCATCCCACACCCACAGCCCACCACTGGTGGCATCATGCCATGGATGCACATCTGTCATGTGCCTGTCACTAGTGTACAGTCCTCTTCCACTTTGCAGACCGTTTGGTGGCACTCAGCCCACCCTGCACACACTGCACCCCGGACGTGCCACCACTGTCACTGGGTGCCACTGGCACCACTGTCCTCTGGGTCCTGCTGCATCTCCTGGGTGCAGGTGGTGCAAGCTGTGGCACTGTCCCTCAGCCAGTCCCCTTGGGTACACTGCTGTCTGTGGCCTTCCTCTGTGCCACTGCTTGTGCCACCTTCTGCCATGAGCCACTGCTCCTGGGACTAGTAACCAGTGCCTTCTGCCCCATGCCCCTGGTGGTGGGTGTTGCTGCTGCCTTTTTGCCTGTCACTCCTGCAGCTTGTGTTGCCACTGGTGCACATCCAGTTGCCGTCAGTAACTGATGTCACCCCTGTGCTGTGGGTATTGGTGGCACAGGGGGCTACAGTGCCTGTGGCATGGCCAATGGCACTGGTGTTGGTGGTTGTGGTGCTGAGGCCACCTGCTGTGTCCTGGTTGCAGGGGGTGGTGGCAGTGGTGGGAGTGGCAGTGGTGTTGGTGATGGTGGTGTAGGTGTTGGTGTTGGTGGTGGCATTGGTGTTGGTGGTAGTTGGGGTATAGATGGCACAGCCTTTGCATCCACCCCAGGCAGTGGTGCTGTGCACCCTGCAACTGTTCCTGGCACCATTGGTGGGGCTGGTGCTGGCTGTTTCTCCTGTGCCATCTGTGTAGTGGCGTCCCACCCAGCAGTGACCCATGGGTGCAGGCCTCCTTGTGTGGCCTGCAGCAGGGCCACAAGCGCATCAGCTTGCCTCACCTGTTGCATCACTGACCCCTCGATAGCCATGGCCAGGTGGTGATGGTACACGTCTGTGCCTGTACACAGGCCTGTGTGGCAGCCATGGCCTCCATAACATGTTCCATGGTGGAGCCAGTGGTCTGCACCTCGGTATCCAGCACCCATATGAGTGTGGCTGTCTGCTCCTACTGTGCTGCTTGGTGGGCATCCTTGCTGAGCCTTTTGCAGCCCAGCATCTCGGACTGTTCTGCATGGGTGGTTACCAGGGTCAGGCAGAACCCTGTGTAGTCCATCGGGGCCCGTGGCCTCTCCATCTCTGGTGATGGTGTTGTCCCTTCCAGGGCCTCCTCCAGCATCTGGTAGGATGCGAGGATCAGGTCTTGTGCAATGTCACCCCACAGGCTGCCACAACTTAGGTAGTCACTGAGGTCCAGTCCCATCTTCTCTTGCAGCTGTTCCCCCACCATTTGCTGCTTCCCAACACCGGTGTCTCGGCTGTGTCCTGCAGGGCCTGCCCTGCAGTGGCGTGCGCACTGTCCACTGCCACTGTGTCCACTGCTGCTGTGCCTGTGGGGAGACATCAGTTCATCAGTGGTATGTCTCATGTCATGCCAATACTCTTTAACCAGCTACCCCACAACAGGGTGTGCTATCAATTAATGTAACATTCAGAACTCAAAACAATCCAGCACTACCCACCACTAAAAAGGCAATGACACAAAATAGATGTCTTAATACTTGCAGTTTAATAATACAACCCTAAACACAAAAAGGTGCAAAATACACAAACCTCATACATGCTGTTAGCACAGGCTGGGAGATACCATTTTCGCAGTAGCCTCTTCAGGAAGTGTCCCAAGGTGCTCAGTAATGATCAATTTATATCAGTATCTTAAAGGGGCCTTACTCATTTTCATTAACACAATGTGGCCTGAATACACTACCACATTATACTCAAATATACTATACAAAAAAGTATACATATAAATATATAATAATTACATAATAACATAAGAAAACATGTTACATAACATTTATTACAGTGAAAACCAGCCCAAGAAATAAAAAACAAAATAAGTGTTTTTTGCTGTCATAACATACCATTATTTTATAACAAGCTTAAATCACCCCAACACTCTAACAAAATCAAAAACAATGTGGTATATATATATATATATATATATATATATATATATATATATATATATATATACATACATATACAAAAGTAGTGGATATAATAAAAATAATTGGGACTTACAGCCCCCTCATACCTCAGACATGGGCGGGTATATCCAAAAACATATCAAAGAAATATATACTTTATAACTATAACTTACCCCTATATACCTATGTACCCTAAACTCCTAACAGATTAGGGAAACCTGGAATAAATATCTGGGGCAATACCTGTTTTCAATCATATGTCCACAGTTATGCACTTACACTTTCATGTACCATTACTCAAAAAACATATTTATGCATATACACATGATGCCACAGAACAAAATGCACACATAGGACAATAATAATAATGTATATATATATATATATATATATATATATATATATATATATATGTATATATACACACACATATACATATATATCTGTATAGAACAAACAACTTATCCTCTATTACCCTAATACAAAGTCCATACCATTATTGTGCCCATCATGCTCTGTGGCATACTGTAAAATATATCAATAAACAGCATGTTTGAGTTTTGTGTATTTTGCACCTTTTTGTGTTTAGAGCTGTATTATTAAACTGCAAGTATTAAGACATCTATTTTGTGTCATTGCTTTTTTTAGTGGTGGGTAGTGCTGGATTGTTTTGAGTTCTGAATGTCCCATGTCATGCCTGCTACTGTCCTACCCCTGCATAGCTCTCCCACAACTGGTGTTGGCCATGGCCATGTCCTTACCTGCCCCATCGCCATCTGCCTCTGCACCTGTGGGGGAATGTGAGGGCATCAGTGTTGCTGCACCATTACATGTCGACCATGTCTGCCACGGACCTCAACCCTGCAGCACCTTCCCACAGGGCATTGGCACAGATGGTCATTGGCTTACCTTCCCCGTGTCCTCTGGCTCCTCACCTGTGGAGTTAAGAACATTGCTTCAGTGCTTCCACAACAGTAAAGACCCACCATGTGTGCCACCATCCACACCCCTGTGTCACTGTGTACCTCATGCCGGGTGGTGCTGGACATCACCTTACCTGCCCCTGTGTCCTCTGCAGCTGCACCTGTGGAGGAGACATACAGTGCATCAGTGCTGCCTGCCCATGTGGTGGCTGCACCGCCTGCTGTTCATGTGGCTGTGTCCCATGCCAGGTTACATTGCCACATTGTCCCCTCCTTCTGTGCACTGTTCCACATTGCATGGCTGTGCCCCACCTTCACAGTTCCCGCTGTACTGCAGCACATGGCATGTGCACCCAGCTTGTCACACTCCCTGTTGCCCATTATTACTTTGCATATCCATATTCCATTTGATATGCTTCACACATCCACTTACCTGTCCCTGCGTCCATCCAGAATGTGTCCAGCTCTGAGTCCCCATGGACACTATATCACTTCTGCAGGTCAACACAGTGCAGTGCTTATGTGCCACCACATTTACCTTCTCCACAACTATGTCCCATGCCACCTTCCTCTGGAGTTGTTCTTGTCACTCACCTCCCTTCACCAACAATAGGTCTAGTTGTGCCTCTAGCTCTTCTAAGAGCACATTGGTCTATCTGAATGTGAAGTTCCTCTTCCACTTCTTGCTCCCACTTGCTGCCTCTCCCCTGCTGCCCTCCATCTCATAGCCTCTACGACATGCCTGAGACTTGCGCACACCTTTATGGTCGTAGAGTTGCGACATGCGTAATGCTATGCCTCTCTTGCGGGTTGTGGTATGCACTGGTGCCGTTAGTTACGACATGCATATTCCAGCAGTTTTTGTCTTATCTGGTGGCTGTTTTGGAATCTGGAACAGCTCGCATGTCATAAGGATTTGGGTGTATCTTCCAGATTGGCGTACTTTACGTACTGCTCTGACTACTGTCTTGGAATCAGGCCCATGATATTCTGTTCCGGCAAAAGTTTACTCCTAATAATTAGATTGGCTAAGTTTGGTGGTTGTTTAAAAGATAGTAGTGGTAGTTCCTTAAAAATACAATTAAGGGTCTCATCCTCACTAAATATTGAATGGAGGTCCTTAATAATCTTATGCAGAAGTTCAAGGTCTGGATGATATGTGACTACTAAGGGTATGCTGTTGGTATCTGTCCTTTCCATATTTTTATTTATTTATTTATTGAATACAATCGGAATTACAATCCTTTGAGTCACTGACTCTTTTGCAAAGGCTCCACATCGGTGCACATACACTGAAGTAATTGTTGTCTTGGTACTTGTGTTGCACATTCTATTGTCCTGTCAATTTCTTTGGAAGCGTGTCCCTGTTCAATAAAGGTGTTTTTCAACATAGCCAAATGTGTATTTCTGTCTTCCTCATTGAATAGATATGGTGATACCCAAGTGCTTAACTGTACATGACAGATTTTTTTTTTGTGTGGCTTGGGTGATTACTATTCTTGTGTAAATATCTCTGGCTGTCTGTTGGCTTCCTGTAAATACATGTTTGTAAGGTTTCATCCTTAATGGTGACCATGGTGTCCAGAAAATTAACACTGGTGGCACATTACTCCTGGGTAAGCTTTATTATGAAAAGGATCTAAGAAATGGAGCTTTCTGATTGGTTGCCAACATTCTAACAGCCTAAGAAATGGAGCTTTCTGATTGGTTGCCAACATTCTAACAGCCTTATGTTGATCTTTTATTAACATACATGTAGAGCTTATCCATATGCTGAACAAGGTTTAACACTGTTTAAAAACATTTTTTATTATAATAGCAATAAGGCACTCCCAGGGATTATGTTAATGGTCAGTTAATCACCCTTTAGGGGCATGTGGGCACAGTACACCCCTAGAAGGTGATTAACAGGCCATTAACATAACCCTTGGTCATGCCTTATTGCTTAATAGTAGGGTGGAGATTATTAAGTTCCTGATGAAAATCTTTAAGTGCATCTGTGCCCTCTGTCCAAATGATAAACAAATCATCAATGTAACGGAAATAAGCAAGTGGTTTGTGGGGACAGTGCCTTAAAAAATCATCCTCCAAATTTGCCATAAAGAGGTTAGCATACTGTGGAGCCATCCTGGTGCCCATTGCTGTTCTCATAGTTTGAACATAATGTTTACCATTAATGCTGAAGTTTTTATGTGTCAAAATTAATTCAATAAATTTCCCCACCACTTCAGGATTGATGTTTTGGTTCAATCCTTTCTCAAGTATGTATTTAAGGCAGTCTGAAATGCCATCCGTGTGTGGAATATTAGTGCAGAGGGATGTTACATCCATCATTGTTAAAATGGTATCAGGTGGCAAGTCCTTATAAACAGAAAGTATACTCAGGCAATGTGTAGTATCCTGGATATAACTATCTCTTTCCATAACTAGTGGTTTCAAAATGGTTTCTACAAACCCTGAGATTCCATTACCATTTCCAGAGACTATGGGTCTTCCCAGGTTGTCAGGTTTATGGATCTTTGGAAGCATGTAGAATGTCCCTGGCTTAGGTTCAACAGGGATGAGGTAAGCTATTCTGTCTTGGACGTGGTTTGGAAATGATCTAATTAAGTTCCATAGTTCCTTTACGTATTTTGCAGTGGGATCACTCTCCAGTTCTCTGCAGTAGGTATGGTCAGTTAGCTGTCTGTTGTCTTCATTAGTATAGTCCTCTCAGTTTAATATCACCACTGCAGAGCCTTTATCAGCATTTTTGATGACAATGTTGTGGTTTGATTTCAGTATTTGTATAACTCTGTTCCAATGCAGAGAGATTACAACGGCCTGCTTTTGCCTAGTAAGATTCTGATCCCTAACTTGCTGGCAGAAGCAATGACTGCAATTGTCTAGTTTTTTGTTAGGCCCACTTGGGGGATAAATTCAGATTTCTTTTTCTTATCCACTAAATTGTCACTGAGTGTGATGTCTTCACTACCTGTGATTTCTTCCTTGCCATGAAAGAATTCTTTAAGTCTCAATCTATGGAAGTACTCCTCCAGTTCACCACAAAACTGTATTTTGTCCAGTGGTTTTGTTGGGCGGAAAGTGAGGCCCTTTGAAAGCACATTTAATTCCCCAGTAGTCAGTGTGTGGTTGGACAAATTAACAACTGAAAGGTACCCATCTGTGTGGTGTTGTTGTTCAATCACTGTATGATGTTCTTCATGGTTGTTAGGAAGTATGGTATGATGGAGGGCATCTAACTTCCTGTTTTTGATAAGCACGGCTTATGTTGTAGAGACAAGCCAACTGCTCCACACTAGGATGAACTAGCACAGACATATTATTAATCTGAAGATGACTGAAAAAACAGTGTGGCAACACTTCTTTAGGGCTGACCATGCAATCTCAGATATGTCAGTAATGGTCTTAAAAGGAAATCTCAAAAGTACACATCATAGATAGTCTTTTGAGATCAAACTTATTTTACTTTTCAATATGGTAGAAGATGGCATGAACACAGATTAGAGGCTTATGGCACATTATAGGACTTAACATCCCTAGACCTTTTTTTCATAGGATAGACATATTATAGGACTTCAGTATCTCCCTGTGTGTGTATGTGGGGGTTAAGTGAGTGTGGTGGGTGTGGGCGATGCTGTTACATTGAAGTGGGCTTCTATTCAGATACAGGGAGTTACAGTGCGTTATGACTCTTAGTTCACACACATAATGAATACTAATTCCTTCTTACTATTTATCTTTCCCAGGGTGGGGTTAATTTCATTGGATCTTATTCAGATTCCCTAGCATGTTACTGTACATACAGTAGTTTTATTATATACTGTCACATTTTTTAACTCTGAACATATTAGGGTGCATGATCTCATTTGCATGGGGGTCCTTGACAAATCAGTTACAATGGGATAATATTGTAGTGATTTGTGGGAATTAAGGTATGTTAGGACTCTTGTCTTACATACATACTGTACATTTACTTCTAGTTACCTTACCCTGGGGAGGGTGGAAGTTTTATTTTATTATGGTTCTATTCAGAATCCTTGGGCTGTTACTGAACAGATAGTAGTATGGTTATACAGTGTTGCATTTTGAATGCTGTACCTATTAGGATACATGATCCCTTTTACTTGGAATTTCATGACAAGTTTAATTCCTTTGAGTAACAATTGCAGTGATTGATGTGAATGTTGGTCATTAGGACTTGTGTGTGTGTGTGTATGTGTGTGTGTGTAGTTGTGCGTGCAAGTCACGTGCATGTATGTGTGTGTGTGTGTGTGTATATGTATATATCTCCTTAAAACTAGTTATCTTCCCCAGGTATGGGGGGGCGGGGAGGTGAGAGAATTTATTTTCTATGATTTCTTATTCAGATTCCTTAGACATTTTCAGTACATCAAGTTGTTATATTATACACTGAGAATTTATTGAAATCTGTACATATCAGGCTGCATGGTCTTAATTTCTTGGGGGTCCTTGACAAGCAGTTTTTTGTTTAGCACTTAAACTGTTGATTTATATTATCATTTATAAACTGTTACTGCACTACAGGCCTTAAGGTTTATGGGGCATAATAACTAGTTTGAGCGTATAGTTGGGAAATGGTTCCAGCTAAGTTTTACATTCTGTATAGTGTGAAACTATTGCTCACTTTAGATAAACTTTACTGTTTACTCTTTGTATGCCATATATTGATACTTTTTGTAGTTCTATTTTGTGGGGCCTGTTTTTAACTTACAATTTTAACATGTATTTTATTCAGGTGGGTTTTGCTTTTCAGTAAATGCATTCTTATACACACTGTGACACTCATAATTGGGTTTAGGAGCTCTTGTTCTTAGTTGATTAACCAGGAGTAACACACTAAGCTGAAAGCTTTTTTACAGGAGCAACCTGGGAGCACAGGGAAGTTAAGTGACTTGCTCTGGGTCACACAGTATGCAGGTGGAAGCTGTGGGATTCAAACCCAGGTCTGGTCTGGTGGATGTCACCAGATTTGCAGCTCAGAGCCTTAAACCACTGCACTATACTGCCTTCCTTCTTTCCTCGAGTAGTTGTTATCTTATTCTGAAAGTATCTCTAAGTCATTCCCTGAGTGTTCTTATGCTCTAAGCACATCTGATCTTTAGGCTCTTTCAACTGAAGATGAACTGGTACTATTCAGTTTTTTCGCTATTTTCTTCTGTTATTTTTTAAATGACTATTTTGAAGCAATGGGAATTTTTTCTAGGTTTTTTTTATGCATGATCTGGATGTTAAAAGTATGGGAAGTTCTAAATAACTGTCATTAAGCTTCTGAGGAAAGGACATGTTGGTCTGAAAGCTAATGTACTTTGTTCTTTTTGTTACATCTATGTTGGTCCAATAAAAGGTATCAAATCATTTGCTTCTGGATCTGTTCTCCAATTAAAGTCATGAACAATGTCTTGGGTCATCCAAAAATACCAAATCCAAACTTTGCAAATCGATAAGGATGAAATCCACACAAAATTAAGTTCAAAAATGTTGTTTGTTTATTTCTCCTCTCTTAATGGGTGACGGCTTTGTGGCCACACCACTTCATCAGTCCCTCAGTGAAGTTTCCGTTTAAAACATTTTTTTTACAATGTTTTAAAATGATATACGTAATCACTTTTTTACAAATTACCCCACATACATCACTACGTCCCCATAGCTGCTTCTTATACTTTAAATGTGTCTATGGTTAAATCCATCCTTTCATACATTCGTCACGTTTCAAGATTGCATGTTGCATTTTCTAACTGGGAAAGCAGTCCCCATAATTCCCAACTATTTCCTTAAAGTCCTACACCAGCATGCCAAACCTTTATTTCACTGATTTGAATTTCTAAACCATGCATTTTCAACTCCACATTGTGAGATATTCTTTTTATTGTAATCATACTAATAATTGTTACCTTTCTCAAACTTTTATTCTGTATTTCAACTGATCATTTTTTTTTTTAACTTTGCCAGTTTTAATCCTGGAAACCAATACACAACCTTTAGTAAAAACTTGTACTTGCTTTTATAAGTTTCTATAGCAGGTACAAGCTTTTCTTTCCATATTTACAAATGTAGCTTCTTGCTCACCTGTATAACTGTGACACAGCTCTTCTCCTTTTTGTTTCTACACTTGTTTTTAAAACTTTCCTTCTCTCTCTACTGCCTCTAAAAAACATAAGTGTCCATGTTTTAGTTATTTTCTCCAGAAAAATGTTATGTTTTCTAGCTTTTTCATTTAGAATATTGAGACTACTTACTGTGTCAGTGTGCTGGGCCAAACTCAGTCTCCTTCCAATGTTAGGAGCAGTCCACAACCACACATGCATTCTTTAAATACTTTGGTGAGGTGGGGGTGGTTCTGACATCATCAGATGAGGCATACTGATGAGTCCTAGTAGGACGAAACACATGTCTATGTCTTCTGTTGGCACCCTTTGCAAACTGTGTGAGAGGCCTTTCGGCACCATGCATTTCTGCTTAAAGTTAAACCAGCATAATATTCTGTGGTGATTTGCATATGCAGCCCATAAAGCTTTGCATTGTGGGGGCTTGTGTGATTTTGTATATCATGTGTTATGTCACTTCTGACTCTGCTGCTCAGTAGTGCCACCTGTGCATGTGTAAGGCAAAGAAGGCTCTATAGTATAGGGGGTTGAGAGGACAGCAGCTCCTCTAACACCAGCTCTGCTACCAGTGTGGTGGTTTGTCCCACACCTATCGCTATAATTCAAAACTTTTTTTTATATTTCAAATGCCATGGGAATATTACCTCCTTATAGTTTTATGTTGTTACAAATATTTCTAATGTTTATTTCAAATTTATGTAAGCATTCTCCAAGGGGAGGTTTGGCAAGGATCAACAACAAAACAGTATTAGTCAGAAGTCACAGAAATATTCCAAATGTTCTTATTTAAAGGATCTACTTCAAAATGCCTGTCATTTCTCAAAAAATAAATGTGCATCCATAGTTTTTTTAGAACTGAGTCTAGAGAAGTGAACCCTGCTTTCAGGAGAAATTCACTGATAAAGGTCCCAGTCGCACTCTTCATTAAGACCTGTATTTGAATTCAGAGTGTCAAGTGCAAAAATCTAGTATACTTCTCTTTTCCTCACCTTTGTGTCCCAGTCCCAACCTTTCCCTATTGGTTCCTTCACTTGTTCTAATACACCAAACCAGAGGGATGAAACAGAGTGTCCAGCTGAGTTGAAGTGTTTAGCCACTGATGATTTTTTATCCATTGTTCTGATGTCACTCTTGTGTTCATTGATTCAGGTTTTCAACTATCTTTTTGTCTTGCCAACATATAGATTGTTGCACAGACACTGTAGGGGGAATACCACATGGTGTGCTGTGCAGTTTATATGTTGTCTTATTTCACATCTCTTGTTTGTATAGGTGTATTCAAAATTCTGTTTTTTGCTGATGTTGTTACACTGAAAGCAGTATTGGCATGGGAAACTCCCATTGGCAAGTGGTCCCAGTAGAAGTTGTTTCCTAACTGGTGCTGCTGTGTAGTGATCTGTATGAACATGGCTGTCACTGATTGGTTCTTTTTTGAGGAAACTAAGGGTGGTGTCTTTAATCTCGAACATACAATCATGCCTGCCTTTATCACATGAAAATTCTTGAGTAAAATATTTTTTAGCTCCCTAGAGAGGTGGCTGTAAGCTGTTGAGAAAACAATTTTATCTATTTCCTTTTTTGGTTGGTATTTCAAGAACTCCTCCCTTGATATTTGGGCCACTTCCATGGCTGAGTTTTCCACCAAGGTCCTATTGTATCCCTTTGTTCTAAACATGTCAGTGAGTTCTTCAGTTACTTTCCTAAACTCCTCATCATCACTACAGCTTAACCTTGTCCAGATCATTTGGGCCTTATGTATACTCCTTTTCAAAGTTGAATCATGATAGCTTTTGAAAATGAAGTGTGGTGTTCCCATTAGTTTCTTTCCTAAACAGTTTTGTTTCCAAGTGCCTTCTGCCCATATAGACAAGTAAATCAAGAAAGTGGATACTTTCTTTATTCCTTGTCAAGGTAAATCTCAAATTGGGGTTACATCCATTTACGTATTCTGCAGAACTGAGCAGTTCTTCACCATTTTTTGTTTCAAAAAAGCATTATTCTGTGAGTCTAAAATAAATGTCATTTTGAAGTCCCACAAAAATAGGTTGGCATAGGGGTAGCCTGTAATATGGGTGACTGTATGTGGGTGACTGGTCAGAAGGGCGATGGTGCAATGGCGCCAACAATTTGGGTGTCACAGGATTTCCCCACTTTCCCCAAGTTGCACCCCCCTGGAGTAGGAATCTTAAGTAAGGGTGGTATGGGGGGCGTGGAGTCAAAGCCCCCAGCATTAAAACACTTTGTGTTTCATAGTCACCCTGGGGGATTGTCGCCCTTCTGTGGGTCACCATCCTGCAGTCGCTCTTATCACATAGAAGTGGCATAGAAAGGTGCCATGGTGCTGCCCATGGCAATTCCTTTCATTTGTAAATGCATTTTGTCCTCAACTCTAACAACATTTTTTGTCAATAGCAATTCTGAGTGTTGTTGTAGGAATTGACTTGGGGGATGATTGTCATCCCTTCTTCATAACATTTTAAGTAATGCATTGAAACCCTCCTTATGATTTATGCTGATGTATAAGTCCTTAACATTGAAGGTTGCCAACCATATTGTCTGTAGGTCAGATGTTCCAAAGTCTCTATCCCCTAAAATTTCTATCATATGTCTTGAATCTCTTATATATGTGCCCATTTTACACATCTCCTCCTGTATGTGGAAGTTTACATCAACTTTCTTGGTTGGACAGGCTGGTCAGATATTCTCTAGCTGTGCCAATAATGCTTGAATGCAACTTCTGGTGAAATCATCACTAGACATATGGCTGTTGCCATTTAACTCCAGATTCAAGAATGGATGGTTAGTGAATCGAACAGCTGTGAGCTAAATCGAAGCTGCCTCTGCAATGGGATTGTGTTCTATAAGATTATTAAGAATGAGAAGTAAACAGACAATATACTTAGCTGAAGCAAAGTGGAGTATCTAAAATATAAAAACATGATGGAACCAATATTAAGCTGTCTGCAATTTGTCTAGTCATTCACTGCAAAATATTCACAACAAAGAATCTTATTTGTCCCACGTTAAAGATTCTGAACACTGGTGAGCTTTTTTTATTTATTGTGTTTTCTGTATACAGCAGGCCCTTTGCAATAACTCCAGGGAAACCATGTGAGAGACCATATAAAAAAATATTTGCTCATGTGGCCTTGATGGTCCAGAAATTATTTGCCAATACCTGTGCCTCATTTCTTTCAAAATTCTAGTTCAGTTCTCTTCCTTTCTATCTCTCCTCAGTCTTCAGGGTTGGCAGTATAGCCTAGATGTTAGAGTAATGAGCTGTGAATGAGCTTGGCACATCCAGCAGACCTGGATTTGATTCGCACAATGTCCACTTGCATAGTGTGTGACTCTGAGCAAGTCACCTAATCTTCCCAGTGCTCCCATGTCACCCGTGAAAACAGGCACTTGTGTCTAGTGGGCCTTACCTGGTCACCAGTGAATAGATAGATAGATAGATAGACAGACAGACAGATAATCAACTTTTTTCAGTTGTTTACTGATGAATGCTCCAGAGGAAAATGACTATTGCATGTAATATGTAACTTGAAGTGTGAAGAAACTATCTTCATTCAGTTTTTAAATTTTGCATGATTTGAAGTTCAGTTTGTAATAGCATCATTTGCTGATATGGCCAAAAAAGGATACCTTAGATATATTTGCAAATGCACAGAAAGAAATACCTCACACACACATGCCAGGATGCAGTTTCAAGTTGCCAAAATTTATTAAGGGCTGCAACACAGAGTGGCATCTGGCTTTACCAACAAGAGTGCCTCAACATTTCACAAAGCCACATATTGTTGAGACAAGGCTCGTCCTTGTATTCTGAGATTTATACAGGTATGTAAAAGGCACAGATAGGAAAAAGAGCAAAATATAATAAGTGCAAAACAATGCATTGTAATAACATATATTCAAAAGAGGCACTGTCAGAATTCCAAAATTAAGTTAATTGCCCCATGGTGAAGGGCCATAAAAGGTATACTTCAGAGTATACATATGAGTGAGAAGAAAAACTGTTAGTAAACAAAACAATGTCTGATACACACTATATTACAAAGTACACTGCTGTTTATTAACATTAGTATGTGGCTACCAGAGTTATAGGACTGGACTATCTCTGTTGTTTGATAAAACCCGTTTCCCATTATAACTTTTAGTTTAGAAATCCAGTAGCCCTCCCTCCGATACATTGTGTTAACCACATCCCCTCCACATGGGTCCACAATGACTTTATCTATGCCCAAAAATTATCAAACATGAGAAGCTGGGTACTGGGAGTGCTTAGTGTGAGATGCTGAGGCATATTCCAGATTGCCCTGTGCAATGCTCTAAATGTACAGAAGAGTGAGGAGGTATAGCAAGGAACAGAGTGGAGAGATAGCAAGGAAGAAAACTGAACCAGAATTTAGAAAGAAAAGAGGCACAGTGAGATAGATGTATGCCCTCATATAATATGAGGGAGTCATTGCAATAGATCGAGTAGAGGTGAGAGTGGGGCTGGTTGTGGGGTGAGATGGGGTGAAATAGTAGAGGAAATGGATGAAGGATTAAAACTGATCATGGTGGTTTTTGATGCAACACTCTCCACCACAATTTTTATAGGCAAACCCAAGAGGATCATAATAAGGATTATAGTTCAGCAAACCTGGAGTGTGACAAGATAAAAAGAAAATAAAAACAAAGAAGCTTCAAATATTTTGCTGGCTCATGACAGAAGCCACCAGTACAATATCATCACTCTCATTTTCTTCATTTGTTTGCACCAATCCCTGCTTGCCTGTTACCAATCCAGCCACCTGAGTCCCCACTTAATTATTTTGAATTGTGGCAATGTTTCTGTCTGAGATGGCTACACAGTATTTGGACAAAGTCCTTAGTTGGTCACAATTCCCACAGATAATGTTATCTTTGCTCAGGGTACATGCAGAGTCAGACTGTATGACATTTATTAAATTTATCCCAGTGCTACAGTCAAGGACTAACTTGCCTAGCACTGCACTGCCTTCAGTCTGTGAAACATCTTCAACTGTTTGTTTGGTAACATTAATTATGCTTCTACTTCCTAAGTTAATGGTATTCTAGGGAATGAGGGATGTTACTGCATACATAAGGTGAAGAAGAGTTTATTCTTGGTCACAACTTGCAGTCTCCAAAAATGATGATGAATCAACACTCATGGGATCTGCACTGAAGTACCTGACTTGAGAGATGTCTACTACACTATTAAAAATTGCCTACCCTCAAATTAGGATGTGTGTGACACAAACATGATAAAAATTGCCTACCCTCAAATTAGGATGTGTGTGACACAAACATAATTTATCGTCATTAATGCAAAAAAAAAAAAAAAAAAATCAGCAGTATGTGGTAGTATTTTATGATACATCTTGATAAATTGTGATATTTTATGATGTATCTTGATACAGTTGTGCAAATTTGAACTTCACTGACAAAGTTGTCATGAAGCGACTAAAATTCACCTTCCTGAAGCTTCATGAAGTTTCCACAGAACTTAGGAACTTCAGCTTCATATTTTTACTGTGAAATGGCTGCTTTTTCAGTGAAGTGGCTTGTCAAAA
Organism: Neoceratodus forsteri; assembly: GCA_016271365.2. Classification (NCBI taxonomy): domain Eukaryota; kingdom Metazoa; phylum Chordata; order Ceratodontiformes; family Ceratodontidae; genus Neoceratodus; species Neoceratodus forsteri. The sequence goes on along the minus strand of CM028131.1, from coordinate 508,253,066 downwards.
CTTAATAAATTCCATAAATTCATACTTCACAAATTCCATGGAATTCACTAATTAATTTGTGTAGTGCAGTTCACCAACCACACCTATCTCCAATTTATAATGCTCCATTCACTTGAATGGCATATTATTAATGCATTACATAATATCACAGCAGATAGATAGAGAGACAGACAGATAGACAGATATAAATAGATAGATAATTCAGTTCAGTTTAAGTTTATTTGTTGGACTATAAGTCATTACGATACAGAAGAAAGAAGTAACATTTTGCACTCTTCATAAAATGTACTACACATAATACATAAAAATCACATTAAAATTGCCTTAAGCGATATGAATCAGTCTGGATAAAGAATTTTTATAGCCGTTTCATAATTATGTCTATAATTGACTTTAATAAGGCCAAATTTAAATAGATAACTTGACCATCAGTGTAATAGTAAATGTGCCCAGCAAAGACAGACTGACCAACATCAGGGTATCTCCAGAGGAATGCCTAGAATTAAGGTGAGGCAACCTCTTCCAAATCTACTGTTTTTTACTAAGAACACATAATACATTTTGGATTTATTTTTTTGGTACATACTTTGACACAATAGTCTCTTAGTGAATTATTGGGGCTCCACCAGATATTAAATCCCTCTTTCTGCCATTGAGAATTATTTTTAAAGTTCACTTACTCACCAATTTAAGAGGCAAGAACCTAAAAATCTCAATACAGGCTGAATGTGAGATAGCATCTGTTCCTGTCACATCCTTCACACTTTTGACCACCTGTTATTTGTATGCCCCATAATTTCCATACTAAGTATGCATGGAAGAACATGCAGTGTTTAAAAAGAAAGTACTATTCCCCAATCTGGGCACATTAACAAACCCCCTATTTGCAGGCCAGCTATATCAGTTTTTTTTATTAATTATTAGCCTATTCACCATGATAACAATTATCTTAAATTGCAAAAGCCCCATCATTTTTAAATTTTAAACTGTTTGTGTTTTACCAAGAGATTGGAGCTTTTGAGTAGCTGCATATTAATTGTGAAATCTCTCTTGGTTGTACTATACATAAACACATAACACATAAGTATTGTAAGACATGATAAAATAATTAATAATAATAAGCATTATCTCTGCATCACATGCTGAAGAGGTAAAGATGTATGCAAAGACTTATGTTAAGATCTACTATAAGATAACATCACAGTTTTAGAATGTGGAACTGCATCAAGAAAATAAAATAGAACTTAAAACTCTGTCTTGAAGTCTGTGAAATTATTGTTTTGAATATAATGTTAGTGCTCAGGGACATATCCTGAGGATTGTTCAGCACCAATTATTCAAAAAGCACCATATTTCATCCTTTCTTCACAGGATTGCAACATAACTTCCCTAAATAAATTCTGAAAGAGCATCGTTTAGCACCCCAATAGGAAGTTAGCAGAAGGGGTTATCAATGAGTCACTGGTGATGCTGGAAGTAAGAATAAAAATATAACAACCACTCAGGTATTCAAATCTGTGCTAAAGAGTCCTGCTGGAGGCTTTCATTTTTAAGTAAAGCACTTTGATGTATTGAAGTAGGAAAGATACAGAGAAAGTACCACTGAGTTCTCAAAAGATTTCTTCAGCTCTATTGCCGATTCACAGTGATAGAGACACTGTTTACATCTGGTTCTCATCAAAAAAAAATTCTCCCTTTTTATATGGAGATCATCTGTAGCACAATGTTCCATGGGTAGCCTTAATAAAGTTTTATACCCTGTGGTTCAAAATATCTTCAATGAAATTAGGTTCAAAACTACAGAAGCCAGGCTTCCAAAGAAAGCCAAACTAACAACACATGGTTCAGTTTTATGCTTTACATGTATAGGAGTTCCCTTGCCCGAACCATATTGATAGTGTACCATTGGAGCAGAATAAAAAATTAAAATGAGCTTTTCTGGACAGGTGTTAGCAATGTCATAATTTTCATTTTGAAGCCATGTATCAAAAGTTTTTAAGACTTATCTGTCACTTCATTACTGAACTGGGGAGTTAATTGAACATCCAAGCAAAGGGAAAACTAAAGGAGTACCTTTTTAACGAGATCTTACTGCCACAACCAGTTTCCTCAAATCAAAAAACTGCATCTTTATAAAGTTAATAAAATGACAGCTATAGTAGAATTTGCCAAACTTACAGTAGCTCCTCTCTCCCACACTGGGAGTCCATTGTATCCAAAAAACTTTTTATTAAATCCGCTGATGTTCTAGAAGCTCTTGAGCATTGGTAGCCCCCTAAGGTCTCCAAAAACTGCCTCTCTCCAGTTGATCAGGTCCAACACCCTCCTAAGCAATCTCCAACATTTCAAACTCTCGGCTTTCTATATATATTCTGTCAGAGCTCAAGCCAAAGACCTTCTCTGTATCTCTCAAAGTTGGACCATAACAGATATTCATACCTAAAGATAATGAAAAAGAAGCAAAATTCTTCACTGAGTTTAGTAATGTAAGACTTTAAGTGCAGCACCCCCTCTTTTAAAATATCATCAGGCATTCCAGAACATATTGTGCACCTGCAGCACTCAGCATTCCCATGAGTCATTACCAGCTTCTAGCCTCTCCGTGCAGAACTGTGGGCCAGTGCTCTCTCTAAGTGCGATCCAACAGCCCATAAAGTAGCAGGATTTGCATTGACCTTGACAAGCACTATCAGAAGCACATCACATAAACTAAAGCAGTCATCAGTGTTTCCCAAAATAAGCAATTTCAATCAGGAATATGCAAAAACTATTTAGAACTACTAGTCAGGGTGAGAAAATTAAATTCAAGAATTGTACGGGAAAGGAAGAAAAGTTAAATAATCATTAAAAACAGCTCACCAATGAAGAGCAATGAATGGAGCTGCTGGGAGGAAAGCAACACCGCCAGTAAGCACAACACTGCCTCAATAAACTGTTTTGTTCTTTTAAAAAAGATTAAAACAACCATGGCTCAGCTTATATTATAACAAAACAATGTAAAGGATTATAACCCCTTCAAGGTCCATAAATATTTCTCAACATTTGGGGACCTGCCATGGAGCAGCATGCAGTGTGGCCATCTTGCTGCTTGCCCCCCCCCCGCCCCAGTGGGTTCAGCTCACAGATTCATCAGGTAGATAGACAGATAGATAGATAGATAGATAGATAGATAGATAGATAGATAGATAACAGACAGACAGATTTATAGATAGACAGACAGACAGATAGATAGGTAGATATATGCATATATATACATTATAGGGGTGCAGTCACTCTCCTATAGTTAGGGTTCATTAGTTACTTCTATGTTAAACCACAAATTTTGCACTTTAATAACTTTTAACTGTTTGACTAATTCACTTGAAAGTTTGCATGCACTATCGGAGAACAAAGATCTCTGGATGTGGTAAGTTTCATTTTGGTCAGGTGTGCAGGTGCAGAGATACAGTGTGTCAAAAAATGTGACAATTACCATTTTTGTGTAAATTCTTTGTCACTGTGTTTCTCAGAAATGTCTTGGGCATTTGGTCTGAAATTTGTAGTTTATATAGGGTTTGGGTCACAGATTTGCCTTTTGAAGGTTTGGAGAAAAACTATTAATCTGTTCAGAGTTATTCAATTTCAAAGTTTCTCATTATTTCCTAAGGGAAAAGTTCAATGTCTCACTGAAAACAACATTTTTTGCCACAAATGCAGTATTTTTTGCCACAAATGTGGAATGTTGTTTTTAGATTCTGCCATCTTGTTTTCAGTTGTTTTTATCTAATTGGGTCCTGAGGAATCTGATCGTTGGTTCAGTTTGCCCCCAAAATGTCCACAAACATCTTTATTTTATCTGCAGACTTCTTTTGCCACAAACTGCGGCAATCTTCTTTCGTGAAGCAAGGAGGTTGTGCCACAAATTGTGGAAAAAGGATCCTGTGTTTTGTGAAACACCATTCTTTTCCCACAGTTTGTGTAACACAATTTTTTTATATATTTTTTTTTTTTGTCACTTCATAGCAAGGCAAGGGTTTGCACGTTTGGGCTGAAATTATCAGGGTACAAAGAGCTCCCCTAACAGATGTGCCTTTTGCTGTGTTGGTGAAAGTATACTACTTTGTTGTATAGTTCTGCCATTTTACATTGTCCTTACTTTAACAGTGCCACCTGCAGAAGATATTGATTGTGACAAACTACTGCTATGTTGACCTGAATACTAGTTGTGGTGCACGGTCCTGCTTATTGGCCCCCCTAATCCAATCCCCCATCTTTATATGTAAACTCCACCCATCCCTGCTATCATTAACTTTTTAATATAAATTTTCCTTGTGCTCTAGTGGCCATCTCTCCCAATTCCCAAGTATCACTATGAATCTTAATTAATAAAAATTTCCTGGTGGTCTAGTGGCCAACCCTCCCTGATCCTTGATGCACATTTGTACAGTACATTTTGTTGGTAGTTAGTGGCGTCCCCCATCCTCCCATGTTCTTTATATGCTGAAAATAAGAAAACCATCCCTCAATGTCTTTTTATTTTTTTTTACTTATAAAAAAAAGTCCATCTCCAATCATACCTGCACAACCCCACCCAACCTCCCACTGTGCATGCACTCCTCACACCCCCTTGACATCCCCACACACTCTCAATCACCTGAAAAGGTCCCAGGTTAGAGATCTGCTCTCCCAATCATAAACACATCTTGCTGCTGGAACCAGCAACTGCAATATGAGAAATAAAGGCAAATGTTGTTGTATTTCAATGGGGGTTTCTACTTTTATGCATAACTGAGCCATTTTTTGACATCTTGACTTCAAATTTTCAGCATGACCTTTTGAGGACTTCACCTCATGAACTATATGACTTTCACTACACAACTTCTGCCCAAAAGGTGATTTCACAGTTGCATAGTGAATTCACTTTCTTGGCTGGATTTTCATGACTGTCATGTTGATTATGAAGTGGGGTCTCCAAAAGGACATGTTGAAAATTTGGGGTCAAAATGTCAAAAAATGGCTGAGTTATGACCATTCATTGCAATTTTGCTAAGACCCTCGTAATTTTGCAAATTAAAAATATTTTGACACCACATTTTCAACATAGACTTGTTATTACACCACCAAATGTATGTCATGGCTGTCATTTTTCAAATCTTAGCCAAAATGATTTTTCTGCACCGTGGTGTGGAATGGCATTGCTCTTGTACAGAATTATGTTTTGCTGGGGATTCAAAAATATGCTGTGTAGGGTACATCAGGTGGGGTAATATCATGGCTATGCTAACAATTTCATCACTCTTGCCCTACAAATGTAAGCTCAGGGCCCGGAAGGCGCTTCTCTCCCACAAGCAAATAAGGCTTCAATTATACTTTCTCAAAAAGTAAGGAACTTCTTGGCAAAATACTTCATTAATGCATCTGTTAGGGTTCCACCATCAAAAGTAGTGAAATGTGGTGTTAGGATTTCCAACCCTAACATCCCTCCACTCCCTCACCCTCCATGCACCAACAGGTGTCTGGGGTGTGTCTTGGGGATGTCAGCCCTAACACTTACCCCATTTTCCTATACTATACTGTACCATCTCAGCTTCCTTACACATGGAATATGGTGAGCGTTAGGGCTGACAACCCCAAGGCACCCCCGATGCCTGTTGGTGCATGGAGGATGGGAGTGGGGTGAGGAGGGGTGTTGGGGTTGAAAACCCTAACACCACATTTCCCTACTGATTTTTGTTCAAAACTATATTCGATTGCACTGTTTTTATCTTTCAGCACATTCATATGATTTTACAGGACTTTGCAATTAGCATATGAATCAACTATTTACACATGCTCAAAGTCATTTGCAAGCCACAGTATTTCTCTTCACCAGGATTGCCTGTTTGTTGCAGCCTAATATACAGCTACAGTCTCTCACTTGCTTAGAACATTTTACTGTTGCTGAACCCATCATAAATGCTTACAGTCTATGCTCAGAATTTTGTTCATTGCCTTGCTCCTTACAACTCACAGTCCTTCCTTGCAAAACAATCTCACTGCTTGCACACAGATTAGGCTGGCTTAAAAATCACAGCACAGTTTGATGCACAGTAGTTTGAATTGTACTTACAGAAATCAGTAGCTGGCTTTCTCTGGTGGAAAATTTCAGCATGGGGCCAATCCTGGAAGATCTCTGAGGTGAAATGGGCTGGTGGTTCTGCCGATCTTAGCCATGAATGCCATGCTTACTTTCCAGTCAGTTGGATAACGGGTTGAGCCCGAATTTAAGAAACATAGAAACATAGAATTTGATGGCAGATAAGGACCGCTTGGCCCACCCAGTCTGCCCATTTCCCTACCTAATGGATAAGCTGCAGATCCTAGTTAACCAGTAGCCTAGTTCTTCCTACCCCCATCCCCTAGAATTGCCTTATGACTGTCCCATGCATGCTTGAATTCCACCACTGTTTTTGACTCCACAACCTCCTCCAGAAGGCTGTTCCATGCATCCACAACCCTCTCTGTGAAAAAATACTTCCTTAAATTACCACTGAGCTGCCTCCCCCTTTATCTTCAAATTGTGCCCCCTTGTTCTTGCACACCTCTTTTTTTGAAAGATGCTACCCTCTTGGACTTTGTTGATTCCCTTGAGGTACTTGAAAGTTTCTATCATGTCCTCCCTCTCCCGCCTTTCCTCGAGGCTATACATATTAAGCTCCTTAAGTCTCTCTTCATATGTATTCCGGTGCAGACCCTGCACAGCAAAAGTCTGTTTTTCACAGATTAGAACATTCACAAGCCCCTCAATGGTTGATCCTGGTCTGACCAGCTCGAACGCCACTCATTCTCCCCTTTTTGAACACTCAGCTACACTCTGAGGCTGGCTGGGGAGCAGAACTGATTGCAGTCACACCAATCACTCGACGACATGCAAATGAGCCTCTCTCTTCTCTCTCCCTTACTCTTCTTTCACGGCGATCATCGAGCAAGGCAAATTTAAATTGCAAACTGTAACTTTTTTCTCAGCTGCAATTTCAAGGTGGAAGCACCATTTTTGACCATTTTCTCACACAGAACTTGGCAATTTCTTTAGCAGTTCCCCCAATTTGCACACAAAGTACATGAAACATTCAGGGAATCTTTATCTTTGTTTCCTAAAGTCCACATTACTTTTGGTGATTAAAACTTGAGATTTAAAAGTTCTATAAAACATTCTAGATGCAGGGACAAGGACATACAATTTCTGGCTTCACAGTGCATTGTAAGTTAACATGCACACACTGCAGCACTGTACTAGCAGGCACACAGTGACACATATGGATGGCACTCTCCTGGGCAAGATCCTTTTGTGCAAACCTTCCTTTCCTGTTTTGTGCTACCAAACTACCAGACAGACTAAACAATAGCCATACCCTCAGCAAACATCTCATATTCTCTCCTCAAATTCAAACAATATCCTTGGACGAGCCCCCATTTTTGTACCCCACCCCCACCAGCCCCTTATTTAACTAGTAAAAACACCTCCCATTCTTTTTCTGTATGGGAAAAAGAGAGGGTTGGGGGTACAAAGCAATTGCAACAGAGAAACACAAAGTGTTTACAAGACACTAATAGACCTTTACCAAAACCTAGGTCCTGAGGAGAGAAACTTTTGCTGAGGGCTATGCTAGGTCTGTTACTTCTGACAGGGGTATCCAGTAAATCCACACAGGAAGCAGTAACCAGATTGTCCATATCAGGCTGGGATTCTAGAGTGTGACTTTATTCTGAAACAAAGTTGGAACACAAAAGCAAAGATGGACGCCCCCAAGGGTTTACACTTCAAAGCACTAGACAATGCAGAACACATCTATAGAAAAACAGAAACTGAACTTCCCATACAACATTTATTTATCTATTTGGTAACTGGGTCGGTGCACTGATCCAGAGGACCATTTTCAGGCATGACCCGGGTCACAAGGTGGCAGCAAAGCAGGAGAGAAGCAGTACATACATAGTCAAAATATATATGCACCCCAAGCATGTGGTGGTGAGGAAAACAAAAAAGCAGAAAATACATAAGTGTTTAAAAGCATAACAGTGGTGACACCCTTACAGGTGGTGACAAGGAGCTTAGGCTAGTGGAGGCTAACTGAGATAACATGGTTCCTGAGCAAAGACATCAAGAAGATGCATAACTATACACTAATGAAGTAATGGTCAGAGAGAACAAACTATTATCCAGATACTAATTAAGCACAGAAAGTGCGGCTACTAGGCCAAAGTCAGAAAAAACTGCTCCTGGGTCAGATCAGTAACTGGTCCTGCATGGTTTGGTACAGTCGCAGTACTATCTTACTTGGAGAAGGTATTGGAGAGATTGAAGGATGGTGACTTGGGAGGAGTGCAGTGGTTGGGGAGGTCAGGGATAGCAGAGGGGGAAGAGGAGGTAGAGGAGAGGGGGCTATGGATCCTGAGGAGAAAGGAGAGGAAAAAAAAGGAGGCTTTGTTATCAAAGTTATATAGTGGTGCAGTTACAGTGGGTATTATTCAGGAGCCAGTCTTTCAGGTTGTGCTTGAAAGCTATTTGAGTGGGCAATGAGTGGACTGACAGAGGGAGTTTGTTCCAGATTGTGGGGGCTGATACTTAGAAAGCCCTACCCCCTATTGCAGTGGAGACATGGGGTACAAGCAGAGGAGGGACTGAGAATGCTCTGAGGGACCTCAAGACCACTCTGTCCCTCAGGAGCTTTGAGTATGGGGACAGGTCCTAGTTTCTGCGTGAATTGTCCACTAGGCATCCCATGACATAGTCGAAACATCCTTGGAGGGGGAGCCATCCCAGTGACAGATAGAGTGAGTAGTGGTGGGTGTGGGGAGGTGCTTGGAGAAAGAAATGACAAATTGAGTTGTACATTGTGGTTAAATGTGAATGCAGAGAGGAGGACACTTGGAAGTAGACTGGGGAGGAATAGTCGAGTGGTGGTAGCAAGTTCCCACGCACGATGGCAAGGCACGCCTCTAAGGATAGAAAGGCCTTTAGTCAGAATGCAGCACCTAGCTCTGGGTGGATGCTCTGTATGGTGTTGTTTATATATTCAGCGAAGGATACGTGGGCGTCAAGAGTGAACCCCAGGTATTTGAAGGAGAGAACATATTCCAGAGGTCAGCCTGCAGGGGTGAGGACCTGGAGGGTGGAGTTTGATTTGGAAGCTTTGGCAAGGAAAGGTATATAGAGAATGGATTTGGTCTTTTTTTTGTTGATCAGGAGTTTATTTGAGAGGAACCATATGTGAGCCAAGCTGTAGTTTAGCATGAGGGAGGAGTATATGGCCTCTGTTGATTTCTCGCTATGATAGAGGACCAGGTCATCTGCATAAAGAAGTGCATCGCAATTTAGGCCCTCTCTGGGGAGTGCATTTATGAACATGAAGAAAAGCAGTGGTCCAAGTATGGAGCCCTGGGGTACACCACTGCATACAGGTAGTGCAGCAGAAGATTTGCAGATGACAACAGACAGACTGTTGGTGAGGTAGCTACAGAACCAGTTGGCTGTTTCAGGGGAGTGGTCAAAGTGAAATAGGGTTGAGTGGAGGAGGTTGTGACCCACTAGGTTGAAAACCTTTGCTAGATCTACAATGACTGTGCCTGTGGCTTTACCCCGGTCCATGTTTCTATGGACATGATCACAAAAGAGTGCCAATGCAGAGGATGATCTGTGGCATTTACGGAAATTGTGCTGAAGGGGACACATGAGTTTGTATTTTTCAAGATGCTTCATCAACTGGAGATGGACTATTTTCTCAAGCAAGTTCCTTAGATGGGGGAGCATTGAGATAGGCCTATCATTGTCAGAGAAGTATGGATCACAAGATTTAAAGATCGGTACCATATTTGCATGTTTCCAAGAGTCAGGAACAGCAGAAGTGGTGAGGGTAAGATTGAAAATGAAAATTAGAAGTTTGAGAATAGCAGTCGGGATAAGTTTAAGGAAAGCAGGGCAGAGACCATCACTGCCTGGTATTAAAGTGCCGATGCCTGTGAAATGGAAGGTGGGTTGGGTGGTGGGAGTTTCATCGAAGGTAGTGGGTTTTGACTGCGAGTTTAAGACACAGGAAAGCTGGGCGGGGAGTTTATTCAGGTAGGGGGATAGGTCAGTGAATTTAATATTGAAAGTATTAGCAATCTCTGCAGGATCAGAGATGGGGCCAGCAGGGGATGAGAGCTGGGAGATTTGGCTGTTAGTTGTGGGGTTGAGAGGGACCCGATGGAGGCCCAGAATGTATGCAGATTGCCAAGGCTGTTGCTCTGCTGAGTAAGGTAAAACTTGCGTTTTAGCGATTTAGTCACCTGTTTGCAGGTATTACGCATTTGTCTGTAGATGTTCCAGAGTTGGGGGGGCAGGTGATGACTTTTAAGCCTTCCACTTACTGTCTCCAGCTTTCATAAGTGCCAGCAGATCCCTAGACAGCCAGCAGGTACATTTCCCTCTTATTCTTCTGGTTGTGATGGGAAATAGGCATCCTGCAGTTGTGAGAGTGTGGAGGTGAAGAGTGTGACAGCATCAGAGATATTGTTGTGTTTGTAGAGTGAGGTCTAGTTTAATGCCCGAGTTGCTCAGAGTATAGGCTCTGGGTCTGGGCAGTTAAAGTTTCTGAGAGATAGGAGTTTGGAACGGATTGGCTCTACTTGGAGGATAGAATAGCATAGGTTGGGGTGTGATCACTAATTGAGTCAGACATAGGATTAGACATCTGGAAATGTAGCACTAGTCATGATGAAAACACAAAATTCGCCTGGAAGTGGCACCAGGTCATGACTTAGAAAGTTCCCATGTGGCACAGGATTTACAGAAGGAAATTGTGGCACACTGGCCACAATGGAGCACACTAGGGCTCAAAACTAGCAAAACCCACATACAAGGGTAAACTTTACTCTTCAGGCATTGGCCATATAAGCTGAAAGAACAAGCGCCCTTACAGAAACTGAAATGCTGAACTGGTCACTCCAGATGGGGGGCTGCCCAACTTTTACTTCCTCATCCATAACCAGCCATTCTTTCAGAGTTAAACCTCAACAGATAATGAACAGTAGAAATCAGGCTTTCTTCAAATGTTTAGCACATTTCAGCATCAGAAACACCACAAGGGGTGTAAAATTAAAGTTCGGAACAAAATGCCTAGTCATACCTGGGATATCCACTGTTGTCAGCAAACTTTAAAACAATCTTCTTGAGAACAGTCGCAAAACAGAAATGGGTGAATGAGTCCCTTTATCAGAGTGTCACCCCACAGAAAAACAAGGCAGGTACACATCCTGGGTAACCCTCAAACAGAATCTACTTACAGTTTGTACACCAAAGGCAGCTTCAAAATGTTCTAGGTTGGATCAGGGGATTGCCCCTCAAAATCTCTGCAGTACCCCTCATCCCACTGGGAATGAGGGCATAAGGAAAACCTGGAGACAGTTTCCACCACTTCATAAGTCAGGCAAAAGATGTCCTCAGTCTAGGTTGAGAAACAAAGACTTTCCTCACTGCTCCAGCTGCTCACTCTCTGAGCTGCTACTGGAACTCACTCCAGCTTGAACTGAACAACTCTCAGAATTCTAAACTCCCCATACTCACAACAAGCTATGGCTTATACAGCTGGGAAAGTTCTAAATTACATCACCTCTCTGCTCTCAGCTGAGACCAAGTAAACAGAGAGGGATCAGGTGAAAATCCATTTAACTGGATATTCACCAGCTGCCTTCCCTACCTAACACTGACACTGATGGTATTCTAGTAACCCCAGGGAACGTGTGTGTGTGTGCATATATATGTATATATATATATATATATATATATATATATATGTATATATATATCTCAAAACATTTTGTTAATACACTAGTTAGGGTTAAACCAACAAAAGCAGAGAAATGAGGCATAAGGGTTTCCAACCCTAATACCCCACCCTCACCCTCACCCTACAAGCAGGAACAGGAGAAACCATTACCATTTTACCTCTCCTACATCTTCACAAATCAGGTGTCGGGTGTACTTCGGGTTTGTGGGGCAATGAGAAAAAAAAGTGCAAACAAGGGCATATTTTAAGGTTTTTGCACCATCCGCATCTCAGAATCTACACATCAGACCAGAAGGAAACTCTGCACATCAAGAGATCTACCCTACAAAACAATGCATGCCACCATTTTTGCAAATCCATTGAATGGTTGCATAGTTATTAAAGGGAAAAATTTGAGGTTTGTCATTGAAGTGCCCACACAACCCTAACTATAGGTCATGTCCCTATAATTACAAAACACCGCTACTCACTAATGAACTCTGCTTTATGTGCAACACTTCCATGATTTCTTTTTGATAAACAAAATTAAATCACAGTCAAAGGTAAAACTGCAATAAAAGCAAAAATCTATAACTACATCATGTTCCTCTTTTGATCCTGCATCAGTACCTTCCATTTTTATTAACTGTTCAAGTACTGTATGTCATCTAGTTTTTCATAAGTTGTCACACCTCTCTAATGAGTTCTCTCCCTCTCTCTGTCCTCAGATACAGGGAATTTGTTGTTTTGATGCTAACACTCCATCTTACACACCTGACATGGGAACACCTCTGCCCCTCATCATGATTCAACCCATCACTTGAGCAACAGAACCCCTCGTTAATTGTTTTTGAATAACAATTAACTACTTATGGAAAATATTCCAGGGTAAACCCAGACAGAGCTCATGTTATGATTCCAAGAATAAGCCCTGTAGCTAGTGCTGTGCAGAAGTTGAAATTTAGATTATAGAATTTCAGGTGAATCACAGTTCTACTTCCAAAATTGCTTGGCAGAATTCGTAGAGTTTCTCCAAGTAAACTTTAAGTAAATCCTTGTGTTTTTCATGTGAACATCATTCTGTCTGTTTACTTTAAGTAAACTGTATGTCATCTTGTTTTTCAGAAGTTTTCACACCTGTCTAATGAGTTCTCTTCCTCTCTCTCTCTCTCTGTCCTCAAATACAGTGAATCTGTTGTTTTTGATGCTAATATTCCATGTTACACATCTGACATGGGAACGCCTCTGGAACAATTAGCGTTGCCCCTCACCATGATGCAACCAATTACTTGAGCATTAGAACCCCTCGTTAATTGTTTTTGAATAACAATTACCTACTTATGAAAAATATTCCAGGGTCAACCCAGACAGAGCTCATGTTATGATTCCAAGAATAAGAACTGTAGCTAGTGCTGTGCAACTAAAATTTAGATTATAGAATTCCAGGTGAATCACAATTCTACTTTCAAAATGCTTGGCAGAATTAAAGGGGCAGGATTCACAAAAGAGATATGCCTAGTGCATCCAAGCTGCGAAGGGGCATCCCCAACATGCACTGAAAGGCGAATCTGGTAGGGGACTGATGCTCTGGTGCAACCCCGATGCTCCAGCACATCACAGATGCACCACACACCATCATTAATGATATGCGGTGCATCTGGAGGGACTGTGGAGGGGGCATGCCCATGCATATCGGGTGCAACCCCATTCACAACCCAAATCTAAGGCACATCCTCGGGGCAAGTCCAGGGATGCACCACAGAAAGATAAGTCTAGATTTAAGCAATACGGCACCCTGCCCAATGTGGCAGTCCAGTGCCCCGCCGACACCCTGTCGCATGCCACTCTCTGCAGCTGTACAGTGTATCAAAATCAGAACCCCCAGCTGAATCCCAACTTAATTTGACACCCTCTGCGGCTGCACAATAGTAGCAAGGTTAGTACTCCACTCTTCCAGCTCCAATTCCATTGAATTGCTTGGGCTACTGTACAGCCACAGAGAGCGGCATTTATATGGAGATTGGGGCTAGGAGGAGGGTTCCGAATATAATACTGTACTGCTGCAGACAGCAGCATGTAACTGGGGATGCGGTCAGGCCAGGAACAGGCAGGGGTTCCCCTAATCTACATGGGGCTATGCATGTGGACCACAGTCCTTGCAGGGCACCAGGCACATTCTGCAGGTGCGTCACTCAAGGGGCAATGCAAATGGGGCCATAATGGCATGCAAATAATTACCTCATTTGCATGCCCCTGGCTGTGAATAGTGATTTTGGGTGCAGCACATCCAGAGATGCGCTACCCCAAATAGATCAAAGCCTAACATGGGGTCTGCGTCGGTGCAGCCTGGGAAAGGCACAACTGTGCTATTCACAGAAGAGATGCGTTGGGAGCAGTTCCCTGTGCCTCCTCTGTGAATCATGCATTTTGCACTCAGTGCATCTCCCCTGTGCCGGGGCAGCTGAGTTGCGATGAGCTCATCTTCTTTGTGGATCTTTTCCAAGTAAACTGCAGTTTACTTTAAGCAAATCCCTGTTTTTTCATGTGAAGATCATTCTGTTTTTTTAAATTGCAGAAATATTCCATTGACAACTACAGAAACTGCAGAATTGTAACATTTTCTGCAGAAGTGTGCATCAAATGGTAAAATATTGTATTTCTTTTTCAATTTTTCACAATGGAAAAGTTTAGTTCACCTTGCAGAATTTCTATAATTCAGTAGAATTGTAGCAGAATCAGAATTTACTAATTCTTAGTGCAATAACTAGCTCGTCTTGTGACAGTGATAACCAGGCATGACCATCAACCCACCACAGTCTATGTTTTCATAAAAAAACAAACAACTAGTTTAAGCACATTGAAGTGCAGGTATGAAAGTCAGGATGATCAGGATTAAATCTTACCAGAGACATGGACTCACTGCATGGTTTCAGGCAAGTGATTTACACTCTTAATTAGAAAGGTTGTAAAGTTTTAATTTGCAGGTGACGTTCAAGTGAAGTGGCAAAATTCACATTCATGAAGCAATTTGTGCTGTTCAAACTTTGTCTAAACTTGACACTTCAGCATGTGTTTTCCTACTTAGCAAAGTATCACTTATTCATGCAAAGTCATTGGAAAGTGGCAAATGCACCAGCGAACCTGCTTTTCTTTTTTTTTATAACATCTTTATAGTATATGGTTAGTCTTTGTTCTATATAAAAATCGGCCCACTCAAAAATACTGTGCACATTCTAAACTGTTGTACACATTCCAAAGCACTGCTATGTGTATTCTGAATGGCTGTTTGCACAGTTCAAAGGTCTTACAATTCGAAATTTCGAATTTATTCCATACCTAGCTACTTACTAGCCACCCAGTGCCCAAAGCTATACCTTTTATCTTTCAAATGTCTGTAAATTTGATTTTGATCATAGAACAGAACAAAGAAAGGGCAAGATATTTTTTTTCACTTCAGTGGGGGCCTGTCACTCTGGTGAAAAAAAACATACACTATAAAAAATAAAATATGGGCAACCACACCCAACTCAGCATACAAACATAGAAACATAGAATTTGACAGCAGATAAGGACCACTTGGCCCATCTAGTCCATTTCTCTACCTAATGGATAAGCTGCAGATCCTAGTTAACCGACAGCCTACTTCCTCCTTTCCCCCAGTATAATTACCTTATGTCTGCCCCATGCATTCTTGAATTCCCCAACTGTTTTTGACTCCATGACCTCCCCAGGAAACTGTTCCATGCATCCATAACCCTCTTCATGAAAAAATACTTCCTCACATTACCTCTGAGCCATCCCCCCTCTATCTTAAAATTGTGCCCCCTTGTTCTTGCACATCTCTTTTTCTGAAAGGTGCTACCCTCTTGAATTTTGTTCATTCCCTTGAGGTACCTGAAAGTTTCTATCATGTCTCCCCTCTCCCTGCTTTCCTCAAGGGTATACCCGTTAAGTTCCTTTAGTCTCTCATCGTATGTCTTCTGGTGCAGACCCTGCAACATTTTGGTTGCCCTCCTCTTGACAGCCTCCACAATGTCTATGTCTTTGCGGAAATGGGGTCTCCAGAACTGCATGCAGTACTCCAGATGGGGTCTCACCAGCTGTCTGTACAGAGGAAAAGCAACTTCCTGTTTTTTACCGGTGATGACTCTCCCAATGCATCCCAGTATCCCCCCGGATCTCCTTACTGCCTTCTCACATTGCTTGCCCACCTTTAGGTCATCTGATATATCTACCCCCAGGTCCCTTTCCATTTTTGTTGTTGTCAGTACCTAACCCCCCATTGTGTACTCTTCTCCTGGGTTTTTGTTTCCCAGGTGCATTACTTTGCACTTCTTTGTGTTGACTCTAAGCTGCCATACATTTAACCATTTCTCCAACCTTGCCAAGTCCCTTCTCATCCTTTTCACTCAACCTTGTGTATCAACCCTGTTGCAGATCTTTGTGTTGTCTGCAAAGAGACATAGTTTACCTTCCAGTCCCTCTGCATTGTCATTTATAAAGACATAAAAAAGGACCAGTCCAAGTACTGAACCCTGCAGTACCCCACTAGTAACCCTCCTTTCTTCACTGTGGACTCCGTTTACTATTACCCTCTGCATCCTGTTGTCCAGCCAATGTTTTACCCAGGCTACCATCCTGGGACCCACTCCAAGGCTGGCTAATTTGTTTATTAATCTTTTGTGAGGGACTGTGTCAAATGCCTTACTAAAGTCTAGGTAGGCCATGTCCACAGCCCCTCCTTGGTCTACTACTTTGGTCACCCAGTCAAAGAAATCAATTAGATTCATCTGACATGACCTTCATGCTGTGAGTCCATGCTGCCTTGGGTCCTGTGCCCCACTGGCCTCTAGGTACTCAACAATGCTTTCCTTCAGAAGTGATTCCATCATTTTCTCTACCACTGAGGTCAAACTGACAGGTCTGTAGTTTCCTGCCTCTGTTTTGCTCCCACTTTTGTGAAAGGGAATTACATCCACCTTCTTCAATCCTCAGGTACCACACCATCCTCCCATGATTTGTTAAAAAGGGTAGTTAGTGGCGTTACTAGTTTTCCCCTTAGTTATTTTAGAATTCTGGGGTGAATCCCATCAGGCCCCATTGCTTTGTCCACCTTCAGTTTTAAGAGTTCTTTCAGAACCCTTTCTTCTGTGAAAGGACTGATATCGACCCCCTTCTATCCAGAATGATTCTATTGACTGGATAGGTACCTCACCCTTCTCTTTCTTTGTGAATACTGAGCAGAAGTATTTGTTCAGTATCCCTGCTTTTTCACAGTCCCTCTCTGCCCACCCCCTCCTCTTTATTCACTCTCAGTATCCCTCCCTTTGTCTTTCTTCACTCCATAATGTACCTTTAAAAGGTTTTATCCCTCTTCTTAACCAAGTTGGCTATCTTTTCCATGGTTTGGGCCTTTGCTGTTCTGACTGCCTTCCCTGCATCCTTCTGCTTTAACTGGTACAGTTCTCTGTCCTGCTCCTTCTGTGTTTCCTTATACTTTCTGAAAGCTATATTTGTCTCCTTAACCTTCCCCACCACCTCTTTTGAGAATCATAGTGTTTTTCTTTCATTTTGATTTCTTTATTTGCTGTACACAAAGGCTTGTTGCCTCTGTGAGGGCAGTTTTAATGTTTCCCCATTGTTGTTCCACCCCTCCTTCTTGCCTATTTCCTAGTGCTTTTCTAAGGCACTCTCCCATTTGGACAAAATCAGCCCTCCTGAAGTCCAGTACCTTCACTTTTGTATAGCTTGACTAAACAGCTGAGTTTATCATGAACCACACTGTTTGGTGGTCACTTGTTCCCAGATGGCTACCACTTCTAGATCAGAGATCCTGTCTCCATCCCCATTTGACAGTACCAGGTCTATGTGCTTCAATCTCTGTTTGAGATGACAGCATGGACCTCTCAAACTTTGCTCTCGAAGTTCATTTGCTGTCATCTCAACCCCTCGATGGAAACACAGCCTTGTTGTGTATAGTTGACCATACATTATTCTCTATATTAAAATTTGTTAAACTCCCTGCAAAAATCATTTGATGATTGTACAAGTTGAAGAATGCCAAAGTACCAGAGTACACAAGGACATAGATTGCAAATCAGGGACATGAAAAAACAATATCCAAGTTCACACATATGTGGTAACATCAACAGTGAAACAAACATATATTATAAGGAGCTTAAGAATCCAGCATGGAAAAATAAAACAGGCTATCAAGAACCACTTAAAATAAGTAAATCTGGGCAAGGACCTCATCCCGGGTAAAAATAAAAAAAAAAAGCTTTTCCCCCTTCTACAAGATAATTCATCCACATATGCCAATGAAGCTGATACAAAAATGAACTTATAATTACCATGCAGGAAAATCAAATAGCTCCGGCACATATTAAGGAAGAAATGAAGGTTCTCTCTATATCCTGTATGTAAGCCAACACTGCCTAATATCCTGAAACATTGTCTCAGAATGATAAATAGAATCAATCAATCGCATCCAATAGATAAATTAGGGGAAAACAGTGTGTGGGGGGGGGTGAAAGCCAGAGAACCTACATTTCTTCACTTGAAAAAATGTCACTTTCATGGCTAAAAACTATTCAAAGTCATCACTTCTTACTTTGCAAAGCAATGTTTGCCATCTTCTCACATCTGTACTCTTAGTGCTTAAGTTCACTCACCAGTAAAAAAGGGTACAAGCCAGATCCCACTGAAAAGATGTTACATTTCAGTTGGACTAACTAGGGTACATACATTTTAAATGAAAAGGCCAACTATTTGTTTTCAAATGGAATATGCATAAAGGCTATTATGAACTCCAAGGCATTCATCTTGGATTGAAAACCGACCAACAGTACAAGGACATCTAGGAGAGGAGGGAAGTAGTTCATATAGGTTGTGTGAATACCATCCACTTAGCTGCAGATATTTTGGATGGTGTCAACAATTTGTAGATCTGTAGTGAAACAGATCACTACAGTATTTGAATCCCTTAATATTTAATCAAAATAACACTTAATAATTATGGGCCAGATATTGTTTTATAATTCAAGAAACTTTATTGGTTTTATGTCAACAAAACAAACAAAAAAAGATCCAACAGTGCAACTACAGTCATAAAAATTATAATCAAAATTCACAACCGCTCACACTGCAAACAAACCACCACAACTCCCTCCCACCCCAGCAGCTCAGGGAATCCCTGACAGAGTTGCAGGATAGACCTCAGGGTTGATTCCTCTCTCAAAACAGAGAGGTAAACATGTAGATAGGGGAATGGACATCTGAGAAAATATCAATGATGAAGGGTAAGGGCCTAAGACTGCAATCTTGCAGAAGAAATAGATAAGAGAGCGTAGAGTGATTCCCATCATCGCTGAAAAAGGTGAGAATGCTTTTGCATGGAAGTGATATGTTTATGGGCCCCATTTTTAAAACATTGGGAATGGTCTAAGGGGCTTGTGTCAAGGGGAAATGGTGCAAAGGGCTCCTTGTGCTGTACCTCACAACTGTCACAGTTTTTAACACACTCTGCACCATTAGGGGTACTGCCTGCACCAACTGGGCTTTTGTTGTCCTTGTGATGAACACACCAGTGCACTATGATTAAAGGGGGCTTGTACAAGGGTAGCACTGCAGTATCCCCTACAGTGGGATTTTGCAATCCCCCCAATGGGTGCACAAACCCTGCTTTTTAACCATCCAAGAGCTGGTCTAACATCCTGTGTGCCACTCCTGTAGCCATTGCTGTGTGGGGGGTGACCCTGTTCCCCTCTGGTGCAGGCATCCTCACAGCCACTGACACCTGCCAAACCACTGCTGGAGTGGTCAGTGTTCTGTAGCAGGCAGGAGCCCTTGAAGCCTCCCCACAGGGACCTATACGGTCTGGTGGTGGTAATGCACAAGGCCATTGAGGGCTGTTGCCACCCCCATCCTGATCTATCTTATCCCCTGCAAGATATCTCCTGTCTGACCTGATCCACCAGCTTGCTGGGTGACTGGCTGGCAGGTTGCTATTACTACCCACTGGTTCTGCAAGCCTGTTCTGCAGCTTGCAGCATTCCCTTTTCATGCACCGTTTGTTCATCACATGGGTCGGCTTGTGGCAAACTCAAAGACTCATTCTGGGACCCTTGTTCTTTTAAAATCATGTGCAGAATCCCTGACACACTTGAAATTACTGCAGGCTGAAGTGCAGTGCACAGTGCGCCAATCTAAAGGACTCATTGAAAATTGAGACCTATATATTTAACATGTTTAACCACAATAACATAGATTAATAGCTTTGGTGCGATCCAGAGGAGAAATATGATTCATCTGTTCTAAGAAAGTGTTACTATTCCTATCTAAGCCATGTTTCCTCTTGATAGTAGATGTGTGTGCATGTGGGTGTGTTTATGTGTATGCATGTGGTATGTGTTATCCTGTACACTACTTCATGCTGTATGTACTGTGCCTTGCAGTGTACCTTGTTTACCAAGTACAGTAGCTAAAGAAATGCAGTCAATGCTTCAAATCTCAGGTGTGCTTGTGCAACTGTAGGGTCTGGTTAGGTCCAACCAAACAGATAATAAAACCAGAAACAGCAATACTCACAGGGTGAACTAAAACACACACACAAAGGAGCCTTTTGTGCAAAAGAATGACCAATTTATTCACTAAATAGCCCAATAGACAATTGTACAATACTCGTTCCCAGCACCAAGGTGCCCCGGTGCTTCACCATGTAAAGCTTTGTCATGTGCATCTTTGTTTGTTGTGCTATTTAGCCAATAAATCAATTACTTTTTTGCACAGAGAGCTCCTTTGTGTGTGTTTTTTAGTTCACCCTGTGTGCTGTTTCTGGTTTTGTTACTTTGCTTATCAACCCCAATATTACACTGTGTATTCTATTTTGTATCTTGGACATTTGTAATGGTATACTGACTGAGAAGCATCGGGAATACTGCAAAGACCATCACAGTGACATTTTCAGCAGTTCGCTGTGATGGTCTCCACGTTCCCGACACTGTTGTCGGTGAGGTGTTTGCCCCCATTCCCAACCTAATTCTGACTGTATTTAGGAATCTAAAGTACAGGGGATGTGGGGGGCAGAAACCCCCACATGGGGGGGTGTGAGGCAAAGCCCCCCACAGAAAACACTTGGTTCCCGAGTGATGGCACAACACCAATTGGTGGTATTGTGCTGTCACTGTGTCATCAGTTGACAAATTTCTTGTTGCCACGGCATAGTGGAACCATTTGTAATGACCATCATTGTACTTTATTGTTATAGTGCATTTTCCCTTGTTGTGGTCTCCTAGGTCATGCCTGAAAATAAGTAACTATTTTGTCTAGTGTACCTACTTGGTGAATAAAAATTAAATTAGTAAAACTGCCAAGGCCCTAATAAAGATATTAGTGATTTTTTTTCCTGAGAGCTTTTTGACCATATGTCATAATGATTGGCAAAGCCACAAGTGATGTCAAAAGGAGAAACTGCATGAGGGAAAATATCAGTGATATTTTCATTAGGGCCATAGCGTATCTGATTTATTCCATGCTTTTTATTATACAATGGAAAGAAAAAATCCTGTATCCTGATTGTACAGTGACCATGTTCAGCACTGATGTTGTTGCAGCAAAAGTTCACTATGGGAAAGTGAGGTATGCCATCAGGATGATGGCTCTCAGTGCTTGTACCTCCACTGATTTACAATATGGGATAAATCGACCTAGAGTGAAAGTAGCACTGATATTCTCACTCCAGGTCCCTGCAGTAACTAAAATATCACTGATATTTATTTATGTATTTATTTATTGGATATCTGAGTAGGTACACTGGTCCCAGGGACTATTTTGAAGAACAACCTAGGTCATCTAGATTGCACATACAACACATGAAATAAAATCCATGAAATACAATACATGAGATTCAGCAAACAGGACATAACTAATAACATTACAACCAGAAAATATACTTGTAGTCAAACAGTTCAAACAGTTAATCTGTACACTAGAATAAACATATAAGGGGATGTGATACACACAGTCTGACAATACAATACAAAATAAAATCAGCTTTGAGATAAATGGATTGGCTAACCCAGTCAGGTAGAGTGAGAAGGCAAACAATGTGTAACCTTGCCACATCCCCATATTAGGAAGGGCTCTTGCAAGCTGAGGTGGAGAGGAGGGTAATTTAAAATGTGATTTGAAAAAGTGTGCAGTGCCTAGTGAGTGAAGCATGGCTGGCAAGCCATTCCAGAGCCTGGGAACAGAGTTGGAGAAGGCTCTCTCACCAATCTCAGTAGCAGTCCAGGGATAGTTGATGAGACATTGAGAGGAGGACCCTGGGTTCAGTGTGCCATGCTTAATAGTCAGGAGTCTTAGTGATGTGAGAGAAATAAAGTGTATTAAGAATAGTTCCTCTTCATTAAAATCAACATTCCATATCTCAGAAACTGCACAAGCTGTGGTCACAAAACTTTCCATGTCTTGAAAACCTGCAGGCTAGACTGAGCATGCCAAGGTTTGGGCTATTTCATTATTTGCCACCAAAGTTATTCAGGTGCAAAAACTGGGGTTTAAAGGGAGGCAGTATAGCATATTGGTTAAGGGCACTGAGCTCAAACCTAGAAACCTGGGTTTCAATCCCACCGGCTCCCATTTGAATATTGTGTGACTCTAAGCAATTCACTTAACTTTCTTCTGCTCCCATGTCACACCTGGAAACAAGCTCTGGCTTAGTGTGTCTTTCTAGGTTAAACAATTTCCCCTTTCCCTTTTAAGTTAAACACATTACTCAACCCTGACTATACTGCCCACAGGAGCACAGTTGTTGTTTGAGTATGCTGGATTTCTATCTGCAGTCCAGTGTGTATGTCTTAGTGTGTAAAAATACATTTAGGCAAGGATTTGAAAAATAACAACTATCACATTCATGAGGTGGTGTAAAAAATTGTTATGTTGAAAATTTGGAGTCAAAATATTGAAACTTACTGAATTTATGATCCAGCATAGAAAAATGTCAAGTATGCTCATAACTTTTTTTTTTATATTTTTACTCTAAATCTTGAACCCTGACTTCTTATCACCCTACCTCAAAAATCCAGTAGGCAAAAAGTTTCAAATCCTGACCAAAATGTCATTTCATGCCACAAATGTGAAAACACATTCTGGTCAAGATTTTATTCAAAAATGACAGCTATTAGCCAGCCTGGTGGCACTGAGGCACTGCACACCTTACCTCATGCAATGCTGGTAACCCATATTTGGGAACGAGCACGTGCCATCAAGTGTTGGCAGGGGAGGATCAGGATCGAGCATCTGAGGAATTGCTCTCCTTCTCCAGGGAGGGGGGGACACCAGTGACCGGTGCTTGACTGGCCCCTAGTGGAGGCTGGGGGAACAGTGCACTGATGTTGTAGAAGAGGGGAGGAGAGGGGCAGACACCTGGAGGAGTGCATGTGGATGCATGCATGCTCCCTCTGCTGGCATTATTGCATGTCTCACTCATGCAAAAAGGGGAGAAAAACAGAAACAAAAATGGTCCATGGTCATGCAGAATGATGCAGCCACCCACCGCAGACCCCGACTCTGAATGGCTCTTCCCGAACTGGATCCTGATTGAGGTGAGTTGAGCTAGGGAGGCTCCTCACCACCCTGCCATGGAGGGTAAACCATGGGGGTAGAGGGGGTATGCTGCCTGATGTCAGGGTGCGAGGCTGGATGGGTGACTGAAGGATAGATGCCAACCAGAATCTGTTGGAGAAATAGATTAACAGGAAAAAATGACAACTGTTAAATTCCTGGGGTGGTGCAAAAAAATGGCTATTTTGAAAATTTAGGGTCAAAATATTGACAATTTCCAAAGTTATGAATGTACATTGAACAGACTTCAACATACGTTCCTAATTCTTTTTTATATTTTCCTTGCACATTTTCAAACATTGCCTTTATATGACTCCATCTAATGAAAAAGGCTGAAGAAAATTCTCAAATCTTGCCCAAAAGTTGATTTCGTACAGTGAACACAAAATAATATTTTGTGATGGGTTTAAATAATTTCACCACCTAGTTTATGAGGTGGGGTCCTAAAATGGTCATGTTGAAAAGATTTGGTGTAAAAATATGAAAAAATGACAATGTTATAAATAAAAGTTCAAACCCCTTTGCAATTCCCTAAACAGGTTTTACCTTATTTTCTCCTTTCGCCATTATTGGTTTGAGCGGGAAGATGCATACTTGATCAAAAAGTAGACCCACATTGTAGGACATGTTCAGCTGAATGAGGGTGAGTGGAGGGTGTGGGGTGCTGGGTGCTAAGTGAAGGGCCGGCCCGGGCTGGGGTGGGTGAGTGGGGTCTGGGAGGGAGGTCATATTGCCAATGGACCATTTTCTTTTTTTCAAGTAAAGTGAAAAAAGAGATGAATGCTGGACAGTTTAATTTAGATGGACACAAGATGACCCTGGGGATTGGGCACACCAGTGGCGGGATGATATCTGGCAGCATGGGCAGTGGGCACCCTGCTGCTGCCATGTATATTAAGGGAATGGAGAGGTGAGCTGGAGGGGAGGTGGGGCAAGAGAAGAAGTAACAGGGATGGGAACCCAAGCTTGCTTATTATTGTGCAATATGAAAATTAAATAGTAAGCAAATAAATATTAAAAAGTGGGGAACGATGACCTGGAGGGGAGGTGTGAGAAAGAAGCAATACTGTGGTTGAGCACAGCAGTCAACTTAAGAAATACTACATTAAATACATATATAGAGAGAGAGATTAGATAGATAGATAGATAGATAGATAGATAGATAGATAGATAGATAGATAGCTACACGAGAGAGAGAGAGAGAGAGAGAGAGAGAAAGAGAGAGCGAGAGAGACAGAGACAGAAGGGGACTGGTGTCTCACTGATTCAGTTGAAGCCAGCAGCATTACTCCAGCTGTAGCTTCGATATTCAAGAAAGTCATGCTGTTCTCACATAAGAACAATACAAAAGATATATAGTTCTTTCATATTGTTCTTTCCTATTAGCCCTCACTATGCCTGCCCACTATGCCTGCAACCTCACTGCTCCAACTGAAGCCAGCAGCGCGACTCCAGCTGCAGCTTCACAATTCAAAAAGTCCTGCTCATGGACAGTTCTTCCATGAGATGTCACAAAAGTACAATGGTTCATTCATATGACCTCACAAAACAAATGAGAAAAAAAAAAACTGTCTCACCTTTTCTTTCTTGAGCTGACCTTCTTCTTTTGTGAGTTATTTCATAACTCATGAAAAAGTTCTGCTCATGAAGAACTATAATAAAAATACTAAGTCTCTCCCTCTTCTTTCATGAGCCAAGATTCTTCTTCTGTGAGCCTCAGAAAAGAAGTTCGGCTCACAAAAGAAAAATTGAGACCCCTCACTACGACTTCCACCAATGATTTTAGGCATGTCCCAAAACCATATGTTGGGGTCTGTTTAAAAAAAAAAACAGCACCAGAATCTAACCAAATGGGTCCTGTTTAGGTAGATTCATGTATTTTGTTTTTCTCCAGGACATATTTTTTATGCATTTTTGTTATTTTTTTTAAATAAAAAACAAGAGGCTGCCACATGAAATAAGATTTTTACTTACAAAATAATTTTTGCTCTTGAAAGAAGAATTGTTTTTCTTGAGAAAACATAAGTGTGAGTTCTTCTTTTATATCAAATATATAAAGTCAAGACCCTACTGAGCATGCTCAGAAAAGACATTTCAAATCCTTATAACTCTGGAACAGATTAATAAACGAATAATGCATGACAGGGTGGGTGTTATGCTGGGATAACATTCTGCCTATGGTAGCTGGGTCCAAGTATGCAGGCCAAGAGCATCCAACACCTAAGAAGGAATGTTATCTCATCATAACACCCACCCTGGAGTGCGTTATTCCTATTATACAATTGATTGTTTAAAAAAAAAAAGAAAAGATATCAAATTTTTCATTACAACTACATTTTTCTGTCAATTTTTGAAAGGGTAGGAATTCTTACTGAAAACAAAATAGTGCTGATTATATGTTTTGCCCAATACATGGAGCTGCAGTGTTGTTTTGTGAGTCTGTGGGTATGCATTCCATTCCTACTTTCCTTACTGCACTCTTTCACTGCCACTTCTGCATTTTTCACTGTCTACCCTGACCAGAAAAGAATATTACATTAAAATGACATTTTTTTTTATAAAAGAACTTGGACGTTGTCTGTACAATCGGCTTCAGCTGTCCTGATTGCATTCTGATCGGCATCCCTAAATAGACCAACCGCATGTGTTGAAAGGCACACTGCGGTTCACTACTGGTCTTTTATTTTTTTGAGAGGACCTTTGGTACAGTTACTTTTGTTTTCTTAGTGCAAAAGGTAAATGTATGTCAGTTGTACCGGGTGGGCATCAGTCAGACTGAAAGCAAATACCATGGATGGGGGGGGAACTATTTCCAGTTTCAACATCAGTGCTCGGACTGCTGGTGATGCTGTTTTCTAGGCTGGGAAACAATGAAGAGAAAATTGGAACATTTCAAACCAACAAAAGGAACACCAGAAAAAAAGGCGAGTAAGTAATGTTTTTCATTTTGTTGGAAAGTCACAAGCAAAATGTCCACCTGCTCTTGTAACTTAGTTTAAAAGTTGTGTGGGCAGCTGGGATGGGAGCAGTGATTATGAAGGGAACAGGCAGTGCTGAAACCAGTGACAGGGATGGCTGCAAATTGCTTTTTCCACCCTTTTAACATTTAAAGTGGTCATGATTGTGCTGGGACTAGATCTGAGATGTTATAATGGGATAGCATCCCTGGTCCAGTCCCAAACTGATCAATCAGAGGCCAGCATTCTTTCTTGCCATTGTATAATATTTTTTTTTTTTTACCAAACCAATAAAAGGCACCTTTCTTGGGCAAGCCCCTTCTACCCTGAGAATTTCAGAACAAAATCACAAACCTTATCGCTGTAGGGGAGAAAAAACAGAAACCACCTCCAAGTTTTCCACTTTTTGTAGTATCTGCATAAGCTTAGTAAATCAAGAGACCTTGGCCCGTATGCAAAATTTCATGCAACTCTGTTGAACAATGGAGAAGCTAGTAAAGTGTGAAGTCTACTCAACCCTAATAATATGGGTGCTACCACACCCATATAATACATATTCATTGCAAAAATATGTGTTAAAGCACTGGTTAGGATTCAACTTAAAGCAAAAAAAATACAGAAATGTGGTGTTAGGGTTTCCAACCCTAACAATCACTCCCCAAAGCAGCAAAAATACAGACCCACACCAGCAACCACAGACAACCATTATCAGGAAAGACAAACAACATGCCACTCTTTCCAGATGACACAAATGCAGTAGCACTAATATAGTACATTTGTGGATTCATATCTGTGGCAGGCACACTGCAAGACATACATTATACACTCACTCGTTGCTGAAGATACAAACCCATGATACTCAAATCACAACAGTACATCTTTGTACAGAAGCACAAGCCCCTGCAGCCACAGATATAAATCAATGATTCCCAAATTACAGGAGCTCTTTTGTCTGCAGAAGAACAGGCCTGTAAAGGGGGTAGTGCTTTTGATACCTTAGGTACTCAGGCACATTGAAATTATAAGAGTTCTCTTGTCTGCAGAAGTGCAGGTCTGAAAGGGGCCAGTGCTTCTGTAGACTCAGGTACTCATGCACACTGTAACACATATACACACTTGATGGGCCTGTGCTTCAGACAGACCTCTATCTGCAGAAGTACGAGGAACACAAAATACATGATATCAAAATTGCAGCAGCAATTCTGTCTGCAGAAGCACTGGCCCCTAAGGGTCTGCACCTCTTCAGTTACAGGTTTAAGAAATACACACTGACATCTGGCTCCAGAAGGGCAGGTCCTTGTGGGGCCTGCCACAACACAGACAGAAGCACTGTTTCAATGTGGGTATTGTGGTTTCAGCAGTGGATCTGAAAAATGTTCAAGGGGGTAGAAGGTTTTCATATACAAAAATTGCAGTAGCACTTCTGTCTTTAGAAGAGCAATCCCCTGAGTGGCTGCACCCAATCAGCCACAGGTGTAAGACATACAGATTAGTGTGTGCCTTAAAAGTGCAAGCCCCTGTGGGGCCTGCCCCTATGCTGACCGAGGTATCAGGTTATAATTATGCAGACTAAACTATGCACATCAAGACTGCATTGTGAATAGGGCATATGGGATTAGAGAGGCAGGGGAATATCAGAGATGCGAAAGTATCACTACCCTGTCACTCACCATGGAAGAGGAAGTGGATGTAGTCACCGCTGGTTGGGTTCTCAGTCAATCTGCTGCCATAGTGGAGTGGCTAGAGCACCTGACCCTGCAATGTGTGGGTTGGGAGGATCGTGGTTTGATTCCCTAC
This sequence comes from Neoceratodus forsteri, assembly GCA_016271365.2. Taxonomy (NCBI): domain Eukaryota; kingdom Metazoa; phylum Chordata; order Ceratodontiformes; family Ceratodontidae; genus Neoceratodus; species Neoceratodus forsteri. The sequence continues at coordinate 508,224,922 of CM028131.1, read as the reverse complement.
TAGGGAATCTTTTACTTTTAATTTTGTTGCTTGCCCCTGTGTTCACATCCCCTCAGAGTTGATTATAATAGTTCCGGGGGTGTGGGGGTGTGGTGTGTGAAGCCCCCCATGAAACAAAAGAAGACCTTTCGGGTATTGCTGTATGCTGTTTATTGGTGCGTGGTCATGATGTGCGCAGTTTCATCTGCAACATAATGACCCCGTGCCACTGACAGAAGTGCTGTTGCAATGTTGGTATCATGGTTTCAGCAGCAGATCTAGAAATTGCTCAGGGTGGTAGCAGGTTTTGAGTTACGCAGTTGCATATAGAAAACCATGCAGCAGTGGATTATGCTGTCTAGTGAGGTATCTCATACAGTGTTCATGAGCACCTTTTCCTGCAGACTTGCATGCCCCATGAAGCCTTCTGTCTACAGACTATATGAAAATCATATACAGATGTGGCTGCATAAGTACACACCCCTGTGTGGAGGGGTTGTGGGATAATAGATGGACCAGACACAAAACTTCAGGTTCAACACACAATTTCTTTGTGATGTTTAATTAAAACACAGGGGATAACCTTAAGCAATGGCATATCCTTTCTTCAATTCATCAGTTTGCAGCAACAGACTATGCATGTCCTTCCTCTGTACTCAGTCAGCACCTACTAACCTACTGATCTATCTCTTCAGTGGAAACAAACTATCCCCTATGTTGGTCTTGTGTGTTTGGGTGATGGGCAGACCAAAAAAGGAAAAAAAAAAACTCAAAAACATGCTAAAGACAAAGAACCTCAGTGCAGAAGCACTGAATCAAGGATTACCCCAAAGGGCATTAGCAATAAAGCCAAGTTTCAAAGAAACACAACATCACACATACCCCCATAATGCAAAGCATCATGGGATGTATATGCAAATCACTATGAAATTTTAGGCTGGTTTAGCTTAAAGCAGGAATGCCTGGTGCCAAACGGCCTCTCAAACAATCTGCAATTTGCATGTATTTTATAATACAGTCCCCTGGTAACTTTTTGCCTTTATCAAAAACACCCAGTGCCATGGTATTTTCAACATTTGCAGGTTTCAAACACATAAGGCATATACATCAAGGTATTTTATGACATAGTTCTGTTGCATACTAAATCCAACAACAAGGAACACAGTCTGTTGTTTTACATCAGCTCAGAGGTCACCACAAAAACCTCCTTGTATGAGGACCTGAGAGGGAAAAGGAAAATTAAAGAGGACACAATACAGCAACCAAGAAAGTGGAGGGGATGCCTACAGGTGGCCAATCTAATGGATTAGAAATTGTAAAGGATAGATTAGGCTAAGAAATAGAAGAACTGTTGCAACAGACTTAAGAAAAAGTAAGTCCTCAAGAGTGGCAGGATCTCCCTGTCACATATCCCTCACCTTAAGAGGGAAGCAGTTATTTCAGACTGCTTACCACCTTTCTGTCACAGGAAGGGATGGAACGTCCACCCATTCATCTTCAGAAGCTCCATCTCAGGGTTTTCATTAATGATAAACATTCCATAATAAACATAGTGGATATCATCATTCTTTACCCTGAGGCATTAACACATTTCTCAATAGAGACTAATGGTACTTTTCCTGCACTATCTCCTTTTAGGGAAAAGTCCATCATATTTCATTGACATCAATTCCTGCACCATATCTAGATACAAAATGAGCATTTACATGTTTTGTCCCTACCTTGTGGGACACAGAAAATTGATGGGGCTAAAGAGCTAAGTACCACCGCATTCTATGGGAATTTTTTTCTCTCATTTAGTGCAACCAGCAAAAAGGGTTATGATCAGTTAAAAACTTAAATTCAGTCCCCCCCCCACAAGTAATATTTCAGAGATTCAATAGCCCACTTCAGAGCTAAGCATTCTTTCTCTATGGTAGAATATCTTCTCTCCCTCTCATGTAGCTTCCTGTTGATGTACATGATCAGATGTTTTTTCCCATCTATGTTCTGAGATAAGACTGCCCTAATACAATTCTGTGATGCATCGGTTTGAACCTCACACACTTGGTTGAAGTCAGGGCTTTTCAATAGAGGAGCTGTACATAGAATGGCCTTGATATTCCTAAAAGTTACATCACAAATAGGGGTCAACTGAACCTTATTTGGGCACCTCTTTTTAGTGAGATCGGTCAAAGGACTGGCAAAGGGTGAGAAATTAGGAATAAATGTCCAGTAATAACCATTCAGGCCTAGGAAAGATCTTACATGCTTTTTTGTGGTAGGTACTGGGTTGTTTGCTACTGCTGTAACCTTCTCTACCTTGGGCTGCACATGTCTGTTGCCTAAAATGAACCCTAGGCATCTTGTCTCAGTCTTTGCTAGGGCACACTTAGCAGAGTTAATGGTCACTCCTGACTCCTTTATTGCTTACAATACCTGGGACAAGTGTCTAACATGGGATTCTCAGTCCGGACTTTTTATGACCACATCGTCCAAATAAGCTGCACAGCAGTCAGTGTGTGGTCTTAGTATGTGGTCCATAAAATGCTGAAAAGTGGCTGGGGCCCCATGTAGTCTGACTGACATTGTGACAAACTGGTATAAACCAACTGGGGTGCAAAATGCAGTTTTATCTTGTGAATCAGGTAACAAGGGGATCTGTCAATATCCCTTTTTAAGGTCAAGGGTGGAGATATACTGTGCATTGCCTAGCCTGTCAATGATGTCATCTGTTCAGGGCATTAGATAGTCATCGAATAGTGTCGCGTTGTTAAGCTTTCTAAAATCTAGGCATAGACGTATCCCACCCTCTTTCTTGTCCACTATGACCATGGGTGAAGACCATGCACTCTTTAAGGGCACAGTTATGCCTAAATGCTCCATTTTTTTTACATCCTGAATCACCTCATCCCTCACCTTCATGAGTAATCTGTAATGTTTTTGGTGTATGAGATTGTCTTGTCTAGTCAGCTTTTGGCACAGAGTGGCAAGAGGAAGGAGGCAGCTTCTAGAACTCTTCTACTAGGACTAAAGAACTAGAACTCTACTACTGGGACCTTCAATTATGGTAAAAAACAAACAAAAAAACAAGCATTGATGTACATGTCTGAGTTGGAAGAAGGAAACTGTTATCTGTGATGTTAGTGAGGTGAAGAGAAGAAAGGCAAATTAGGGGGTGTGGCTTAAGCAACGGAAAGCCAGGTGTCTGTATTTAAAACTTCCCTAGATAGCTTTTGGCAGAGAGCAGCAAAAGGAAAGAGGCAGCTGCTAGAACTCTTCTACTGGGACTGAAGAACTAGAACTCTACTACTGGGACCTTCAATTAGGGTAAAAATCAAACAAAAAAAAGTCGGTGTGCTTGTCTGAGTTGGGGGAAAGAAACTGCTATCTGTGCTGTTAGCGAGATGAAGTGAAGGGCTGTAAATTAGGGTGTGTAGCTTAGGCAACACAAAGTCAGGTGTCTGTATTTAAAACTTCCCTAGTTAGCGTTTTGCAGAAAGCAGCAAGAGGAAGAAGGCAGCTTCTAGAACTCCTCTATTGGGTCTATAGAGCCCTCCCTCCCTCCCCATCCCCCAACTATAGCCAGTTCCACTTTAATAGGCACTGCATTTGATTGACAACAGTAACTTCCTGTTTGGGAGAAGGGAGGAAGTGATCACAGAGGCACAAAAGACTCACCATCATAGAAGGAAAATAATAGCTCTCACTTACCCTCTAGATGCTGTAGGTCTGTCTCTGAGCAAGTAAGAAGGAGACTACTGAGGAATACAGGAACTTCCTGTCCCAGAACAGGAACAGCAGGAGCTGTAAAGGCACAGAGGCAGTAGGAAAGTAGGGTGAAAAACAAACAAATAAACAAAAAAAAATGGAGAGAGGAAAGAGTAAGCATATAAAACAACAGTCAAGGGGCCACAAATAAGACATTATGGGAGTGGTGCAGTGCAGTGGCTGTGGAGTAGCAGTCTTCTGGGGAGATGATCTGGAGGATGTGGTGTTGTCCCATCTGTAGGCACTGCTCTGGGCTGAGGGAGAAGGTTGCTCATCTCCAGGCTGAGTTGACCAGGATTTGGGGGACCTCCTCTCCCACCCAGGGACCACCAGGGCCAACACCACTGCCTCAGAGGCTGCCAAGAAAGAGGAGCAGTTGAAACATGGTGGGCTTAGAGAGGGTAAGGGTGGCAGAACAGAGGCGCATCCATCCAGTTGTACCTCTTCACAATTCGTACACCATTCTGGCAGAACGTGGTTCCTCTATGGATTCTCCAGGAGTGGAGACCAAGGAGGATGCTGGGAACCTCCACAAAGGAGACTCACAGGAGGGTGGCATGGGACCCCACAGGGGAAGGAAACAACTCCTGGTGGGGGACTCAATTATTAGGTGGGTTGAACTGGGGAGAGAGGAGAGAGGAAGGTAAGGTGTCTGTCCTGCACCATTGCTTGGAAGGACAGGGAGCGAATCTTCAGGATCACGGGAGCAGCAGCACGGGTGAGGGAGTTGGATGTGATTGTCCACCAAGGGACAAATGATCTGGCTGGGAATGGGATCAGGGCAGCGCATGAGGAGTGTGTGGAGTTGGGGAGGGGCCTCAGACAAGTAGCACACACAGTAACCTTCTCGGAAGTGCCGCCTATCTATGGCATGGGTAAGGCTAGGGAGCTCCACACCATGGGATTCAATCAATGGCTGAAAAACTGGTGCAGAGCTCAGGGTTTTATCTTCATTGGGGAATGGGGTCCACCTGGAGGGATACAGGCCTATACTAATGTGATGACCTGCTTCTGTCCAGGAGGAGAACCAGGATCCTAGGTGATAGGTTTAAATGCTTCATTGGCAAGCATTTAAATTATCAAGGGGGGAAACACTGAAAAGGAGCAGGAAAATCTCAACACAACCCCCAAAAAATCAGGGTAATTAGTGAGGTAAACACCAAGATAGAGAAGTTGATAGGGAGAAGGGCAGTAGTAAATGGAGAAATAGGCAAAGGAAGTAAGGACAGGGATGGAGCTAAAATGGGTAAGATCATCAAAAAATCAAGGGCAATGAGTACCAACACCCTTAGTCTGGTAACAAGCTCCCTGATCTAGTGGCCTTGATGGAAGAGGGATGCCTGGATATCATGGCAGTTACAGAAACATGGTACACAGAAAACTATGACTGGGATGTCAACATACCAGGCTACACAGTCTACAGGAGGGACAGGGAGGGTAGAAGAGGAGGAGGAGAAATAGCTCTCTACGTAATGGAAGGGATCTAAGTAACAAAACTAAATAGTAAACAGGGAGGAGAGGAGGCACTGTGGGTCACCCTGGAGACAGGAAATGGCACCACAATCTGCATGAGTGTTGTGTGCAGACCCCCATCTCAGGGGGTGGAAATAGAAAAGGAAATGATAGAAGGCATCCTTAGGATGGCAGAAAAAGGGGAGATATTGTTGATGGGGGACCTGAATATGCCAGATGTTAACTGAAGCACCTTTTCCACAGCCACATCCAAGAGCAGGGTCATTCTCAATGCCCAATAGGGGGCATGGCTCAGACAGCTAGTGTTGGAACCCACTAGGCAGGGAGCAATATTAGACCAGGTACTCTCAAATGGGGACTGAGAGCGGATCTCAAATTTAGAAGTGGATAGCCATCTGGGAACAAGTGACCCCTAGTGTGGTTAATGATAAACATATCTGTAGAGACAAGTCATATAAAAGTGAGGGTACTGGACTTTAGGAGGACTGACTTTGTCAAAATGGGAGAATGTCTCAGAAAAGCACTAGCAAACAGACAAGAAGGAGGGGTGGAGGAACAATGGGGGAATATCAGAACTGCCATCACAGAGGCAACAAGCCTTTATGTGATGCAAGCAAATCAAAATAAGGGAAAAAAACACTATGGTTCTCAAAAGAGGTGGCGGGAAAGTTTAGGTAGAAAAAAATAGCATTCAGGAAGTATAAGGAAACACAGAAGGAGCAGGACAGAGAACTGTACCAGTTAAAGCAGAAGGAAGCAGGGATGGCAGTCAGAATAGCAATGGCCCAAACCAAGGAAAAAATATCTAACTCAGTTAAGAAGTGGGATAAAACCATTTATAGGTACATTAGGGAGTGAAGAAAGACCAAGGAAGGGGTAGTGAGGTTTAATAAAAGGGAGGGTGGTTGGGCAAAGGGTGACTGAAAAAGCAGGGATACTGAATGAATACTTCTGCTCAGTATTCACAAAAGAAGAGGAGTAGGAGGTTCCTAATCCAATCAATAGAAGCACTCTGAATTGGGGGGGGGGTCGATACCAGTCCATTCACAGAAGAAATGGTTCTGAAAGAACTTCTAAAACTGAAGGTGGACAAAGTAATGGGCCTGATGGGATTCATGCCAGAATTCTAAAAGAACTAACGGGAGGACTAGTGACACCACTGACTACCCTTTTTAACAAATCATGGGAGGGTGGTGTGGTACTTAAGGACTGGAGGATGGTGTATGTGATTCCCCTTCAAAAAAGTGGGAAAAAAGCAGAGGCAGGAAATCATAGACCTGCTAGTTAGACCTCAGTGGTAAGGAAAATGATGGAATCACTTCTGAAAGAAAGAAAGAATTGTTGAGTACTTAGAGGCCAGTGGGGCACAGGACCCGAGGCATCATGGATTCATAGTGGGAACATCATGTCAAATGAATCTAATAGATTTTGTTGACTAGGTGACCAAAGTAGTAGACCAGGGAGGGGCTGTGGACATGGCCTACCTAGACTTTAGCAGGGCATTTGACACAGTCTGACACATAAGATTGATAAACAAAGTAGCCAGCCTGGGAGTGGGTACCAGGGTGGTAGTCTGGGTAAATAATTGGCTGGCCAACAGAACACAGAGGGTAATAGTAAATGGAGTCTACTATGAAGAAAGGGAGGTTACTAGCGGGGTACAACTGGGTTCAGTACTGGGTCCTGTCCTTTTTAATGTCTTTATAAGTGACATTGTGGAAGGACTGGAAGGAAAAGTATGTCTCTTTGCAGACGACACAAAGATCTTCAACAGGGTTGATACACAGGGGGAGTGTGGAAAAGATGAGAAGGGACTTGGCAAGGTTGGAGGAGTAGTCAAAAGTGTGGCAGCTTGGATTCAATGCAAAGAAGTGCAAAGTAATGCATCAGAGAGACAAAAACCCAGGGGAATGGTACACAATGGGGGGGTACTAATAACAACAAAATTGGAAAGGGACCTGGGGGTAGTCATATCAGATGACCTAAAGGCTGGCAAGCAATGTGAAAAGGCAGTAAGGAGGGCTGGGGGGATACTGGGATGCACAGGAAGAAGCATCACCAGTAGAAAACAGAAAGTTGTTATCCCTCTTTACAGACAGTTGGTGAGACCCCATCTGGAGTACTGCATGCAGTTCTGGAGACCCCATCTTCATAAGGACATAGACAGAATGGAGGCAGTCCAGAGGAGGGCAACTAAAATGGTGCAGGGTCTGCATCAGAAGCCATATGAAGAGAGGCTAAAGGAGCTTTATATGTATACCTTTGATGAAAGGAAGAAGAGGTGGTACATGATAGATACTTTCAAGTACCTCAAGGGAATAAACAATGTCTAGGAGGGTAGCATATTTCAGAAAAAGAGATGTGCAAGAACAAGGGGTCACAATTTGAAGATGGGGGAAGGCTCAATGGCAACATGAGGAAGTATTTTTTCACAGAGAGGGTGGTGGACGAATGGAATGGCCTTGGTGAGGAGGCCATAGGGTCAAAGACAGTGGGTAATTCAAGAATGCAAGGGACAGAAATAAGGCAATTCTGATGGAGGGTAGGAAGAAGTAGGCTGTTGGTTAACTAGGATCCGCAGCTTATCCAATAGGTAGGGAAATGGGCAGATTGGGTGAGCCATGCAGTCCTTATCTGGCATCAAAGTCTATGTTTCTATGTCTCTATGGCAGTTATAGTGTGGGTTGGACACTGAATAGGATTGATGTGCAAGTTGTTCATGCTCTGATTGTTGTGGAGTAGCAACCAGAAGCATGACCACTAGGCACATTTTACATTTATAAAAGGTAAGCCACCATTGCCTTAAATTTGGTCTAAACAGGCCAGCTCAAGTTGACCCCATCCATGGCACTGTTGGCTCCTTGTTCTTCTTTTTTGTTCCCACAGGGGAAAGCTGACATTTGTGGTTACGGCGGGATTGCATGCGCAAGAAAGACACTTCAGAAAGGTGAATGGACACCAAGTTTTTCATTACCGGAACAGTTTGAACACATTTCAGTGTTTCAACCTGACAAGTATATGTCAAGCGGAGTGGAAGAACTTGTGAAAAGACTCTCGGTTTTTGGTCCTAGTATGTGAGGAAAGGTGTACTGGTGCTAGTGTTGGTGCCAGTACTGGTATTTTAGCCATCCAGTAGTTGATGACTGTGGTGAACATGGAGTTTAGGAACTGGAGATTCTTGACAGTTTTATTTCCATTTTGCATTGGCATTTGTAGCATAGCACAATTGTAGTACAGCACAGAGTGACCATTCTTTGTTATATCGGGTCCTCTGTCTGCATGCTTGCTTGGTTCATGTTTTCGTTTCTTTTTGTAAGGTAGATTTTGGTGCTTATGGCTTGAGAGCTGTTTGGACATTTGTATAAATTATGCAAAAATGTATTTGATGAGTTATATTATACCAAAAACATGAATTAGTATTTTGAACCTTTAAAATATTTAAAAATTAAAACATCACGCCATTTAGTCACATGACATGATAAGACCATTGCTATAAAGTGCATGCATCACATTTTGGGTTCTGAGATGCCATTCCTGATTCGGACACCAAACAACAAGCACACTACACTTAGAGCACAGAGCACAGAGTTTTGTGAAGCACTGCATTTTCAGTAAGTTACAAACCATTTGGTTTTATTTAAATACCGAGTATTAGTTTTGCTCACCTGTAGTGCTATACTGAAATCTGTTGCTCTTTTTTCTGCAGAATTCTATCACTGCTCTATAATATCAGTGCAGACTGTAATACACAAGCCATTTTGCAGCCTGTATATTTGTGCACAGTGCTGCCTATTACATAGTCACAATCGGCATGACTAATCTGCTGACAACTTTTGAGGTATTTTCCTGCTTGTTTGTGCCTCATGGTAGCCATGGTCACCATGGAGTAAGTATTTAAGTGTACGAAAGACTGCGTTTTTAATTTATAATGTAATGATAGATTATTTTATTTTTTTTAAATATCTACTTAGCTATTTTTATATTTTGGTTTTTCATTTCTTAAGGCTCAGGTTGGGATTGAGCTTGAGTGATATAAAAGTTTTGTACCTAGAGTCTTTTTCACCAATGGCTTTCCCTGCACTGATTATATGGATTTTGTATGGACTGTGTATGGACTGTGATTTACTTACAACTTTGTTTTTACTAGAGTCGTCGGAATGTTTCCTTTCTGATTTTACCCAGCCAATTTTACATAGGGAAAGTTTGAGCTACATAAAGGCTATTGTGTCATTGTGTTTTTAAATATTTATGTTTTATATTGTGTATATATTGTGCAAACTGTTTTATAAAAAATTGTTTTTGTACAGTTTTGTAATGTTTTTGTATTTTTGTTTGCCTAATTGCTTTTTTAGGATTATACCCATTTTATGAGATTAATAAGGTGTTTTTTAGTTGGGTCCCACCCAATTATATTACTATCTTGTACACTATGAAAACCAGAAGTAACAGACTACCAGAAGTGATAGAAGTTGTGAATCAGGTAATTAACATAAATGACTCAACAGAAAACATGGGGAGAAAGGACCAAAAAGGGCAAAATAAGAGAGGAAGATGTAGAGCTAGTATAAAACAAAAAATAAATAATGACGAGGAAAGGCAGCAAAAAGGGAAGAAACCCCAAAGTCAGACAAGAAAGGAAACAAGGGATAAAGTAAATGCAACTAAAACAAAAAGACAAACATTGATCCCAAAGCATTTGAAGAAATGGACGGTAAATGAC